>CM042142.1:23037559-23115059 GCA_023376005.1 Doryteuthis pealeii
ATCGTGCTGAAAAGTAAGGAATTCAAGTGTTACATACTCATACACATATACCCACGTTGGGTATACACAAGTGTTCTTTTACTGGAGAGGACAGAGATAGACATAGGTAGACAGAGATAGACATATGCATTTTGCATTGCTTACTTCTTTGGCCATTTGGTGATCTCTAGTCGTTTCTATTCTTTCTCTCCATGTTGAATTCTATTTCTAGATTCTTCTTTGATGCATTCCTTTTTCTTGGTCAGTCTTTTTGCCAAGACATTCATCAAGCAAGAACACAATATTATTTCTTTAAACTTTTATTGCTTAAACTTCTTCTAACACAACGCGCGTGTGCATTTGAGCCCAGCTAAGGCAGATATGCTTTCTGCCTGACGTCCAAGTTGGAACTGCCGGTTAACTCGGTCCTACGTGACTTCATGTATTTTGCGGGCTTTCTGTAATATTCTATGGAAAGTTCCGCCCGTGATATGAAAAGGGGCCATCCCTTCAGAAATACATGGGGTTGACAATAATCTATGCATAGATTATGTAACACAAGGAAAGAAAAAGAAAGACAAAAGGTAGTTTAAGGATTTAGGTTTTATTCATGGGTCATAGACACCACGTTACAAGGAAATATCTCCGCCCTGTTGGCTGGGGCGTTAAAATGCACCAACTGCAGAGGGGTAAGACTCCCCCAATGGGCCCACCTCTTGGCCGTGGGTGGCGACCCGTGATGCTTAAGGATAGAGCCCAGGTGGATGAGTAATTCATAACATGCAATACTCCACTTTGGCCCTATCTTGGGCTAGACGGGCGGTCGGAGAGGCCCCCACCGATCAATCGGCTGGTCACGTCAAGCCCTAGCACCTATATGATTTTCCCAACCCTATTGCCCTTATGGCAAGCCCCAACCCCTTTTTATCATATGGGTGCTAGAAGGCGGTGACTGCGGGTCTACATGTCCTGGGAATGACGTTAAACTCTATCTGATGGTGAGGTTCCAGTTTTGGAGGTTTGGGGAATGTGGAGCACCCCTTCATCACCATTGCTCCTTGGTCCACTCTGACCCGGAGTGGTAGTACCTGTTAGGGTCCCATCTATGGGTTAAATAGAAAAATGTGTTTATAAAAAAAATTGTATTATCCATTAAGAATTGATTTATTTCAAAACTTTATCGGCATTAAATGACCCACTGAGGTTGATATGCCGTAAAACAAACCAACCAAGAAAATATCTCCCTGGCCAGTTGTAGTGACTAGACAGTTATGTCCTGAACTCGAATGGCCGAAAGATTCTGTTGGGGATCGGAAGTGGGTCCTTTTTCTCGTACATGTGCAGTGGATTCTTTCGGTGAAGGCTCATGGGAGTTTGTTATTTTTAATTTTTTTAATTCAATCTTAATTTTATTTTGATCACCACAGTTGTGCACAGTGAAAGCAGAATATTAGATTTCATGTCTTTATTCAGAACACTGAATGGTTTCCAATTACAGTTGCTATTGGAAATGAAAAAATGGACTCTCTCGTCGATTTCAATGCATGAGGGTTCATCCAATAAAGAACCAACACAGTGTTTTGTTTATAGTGGTGAAGGCTTGTGTTGGACCATCCGCACTTTTTGGCAAAGTCCAATTTGCAATTGAATTCGAGACATAAAAACCAACGACCTTAAATGCATTCTATATCGTTTCTGATTGGCTAATTTTCTTCCGGAAATGTATGCTGTTGATATTGAGAAAGTTCATAAATATGAGTAAGAATGTTATGTACATCTTATACCACCAAGATATTCCACCTCTTTTGAAATAAAATAAAAACTTTATTAAGATAAAGACTTTAAAAGCATTTTTTACGAACCTTTGCCGTTCTTTGTTATCAGGAAAGAACTTTCAGGGTTTATTTTTCCTTGGAATACTTTGGTTATTGAACAGGTTTCCAGGTCTACGATTTTTAGTTTGCAAGATCCACTCACAACAGCGAATTGTGTACTGCTTAGAGGCAACACAGTCATATTACTGTTTGTCTAAGAAAAAAGAATAAACAGAAATATTGTGCACGTCACAATCCAAGAACCCGAAGGATACACAAAAAAAGAGTAAAGAAAGATTGCGTATGGCAGACAATAACAGCAGCTGTAACATATGGACAATCAGAAAAACAACAAAAAACAAGAAAACAGAAATGGTAAGAAAAATAATTATTGGGGAGGTTGCACACGAAAAAAATTGGACATGGTTAAGCGCTAATAATTGCAGCATCAAAAAAAAAAAAATGCCATAAGAACAAATTATATCAAAGCAAAAATTGATAAGACACATCATAAACAGTAAATAAACAGAGATGATGCCATTAACCATGTATTAAGCGAATGTACCAAACTAGCACAACGAGAATACAAAGCTAAGTACGGCTGGGTTGGGAAGGTGATCCACTGGGAATTATATAAAAAAAAAAAAATTTGACAATACAACAAAATGTTATATGCATAAACCAGAATTTCTTCTTAAGAATGAAAGACGTAAAATTCTCTAGGACTTTGAGATAAAGATGGATCACCTTATCTCAGACAGAAGACCAGACCTAGTATTGATTAACAAAATAAAAATGAGAACTTGTCAATTGGTAGATTTTGCAGTTCCAGCAGATCACAGAAAGATGAAAGAAAATGCAAAGATAGAAAAATACCTGGATCTTGCTAGAGAATTGAAAAAGTTGTGGAATATGAGGGTCTAAATGATACCAATTGTAGTTGGTGCACTTGAAACAGTTCCCAAAAGTTTAGAAAACAGACTGGAGGAATTGGAAATCGGAGAAAGAATTGTGACTATCCAGACAACAGCATTATTCAAATCTTCTAGAATATTCTAACGTGTGAAAAACTCGCAAGGAGTGAAATAATATATATAAAGTTTATTAATGCTGATGTTCCTTAATTGTACAACCGTTATAAACTTGGAACACCCTCTGGTTAAAAATGAGACAGTCCAAAAGGAGAAAAAAATGTAAATTCTGATTATCTGGTGTTGCTTATCCGCCGAGTTCTTATTTCTTATGAGTGTCGTCACCTCAGCTAAATAATAGATCATTCCGTTTTTATTATAAAGAAAGAAAGGGAAGAAAAGGACATGCCACACAGAAAAAATATAATAGAAATAAAGAAAGAGAGTAGGAGAAAGATAGGGGAGTGCGTGGAAGAGATAACGCTAATCTGTTTCATTTGAACATAATAGAAAGAAAGAAAAAAGAGTGAGAGTTAAATTGAGATTATTATACTTTTTACATATTGAACTATTTAGCAATAGCTCTTAAGTAAATATAGCAAACGTTGTAATAATTAAGTGGTATATCCACAGTTAAGTAGGTCGATTTTTCACTTTTTTAAAATATCAAATTACATGAAACACTGAAAGTTGTGCATTGGTCAATTAAGTACTGATACAAAAAATTAGATCTTGAATTTGTACTAATTTTTAAGGAAATGGCATCAAAGATCGTAGACAAAAATGCATTGAAAGATCCTCGGTTTTGCAAAATTTGGCCAAAGATTGATTAGAAAATCTAACAATTTTAGTATATAAAACAAGGAATGTTGTCATTTTATTTTATCAAAATGAAATTAAATGACAAAATTATTACTAAAGTTAAAATTAAAAATTGGTATGAGTTCAAGATCTAATTTTTGGAATCAGTACTTAATAGACCAATACACAATTTCCAGTGTTTCATGTAATTTGATATAAAAAAGTTTTTAAAAAATCGAACTACCCTAATCCACAGGTTCTGCTAGTAAAGTTTATGAACTCTGCCCTACTATTTAACCATAGTTAGAGGGAGAATAGTTGGATTCATACATTTCCCAAGGGTATTAGAGCTATGTGAAATGCAAACAACAGCGTCCAGGATTTTATCTAGTTACGCTGTGTCCATTTCCTACGACGATAACCATTACATCACGCATCTCTAGTGCAGCCTTATTGGTAGACAATGGATTTCAACGTGACCTTTCACCAGAAAAAGATTCTCAACCCCAGTAAAATGAAAAATAAGAGATAAATAAAAGAATAAATGTCCGACACATCCGCTATCCAAAATTCCAACGGTGGTGGTGGTAATTACATCACTCATTTCCAAACACAGTAAAAGTTATGCAACAATAAAATTTGAGTCACCACAAGTCTCTTCACTTACCAATTGCAATTCCATGAGGACTTCGGAAGTTGTGATGTCATAGATATACCAATAAAAAGGACCAAAACCAATCATAAATAGAAGATAACGAGGATTTGGTAGAAATTTCACTTCTCTGAAAAATAAAATGAATAAAGAATGAAAAGTGATTGGCTGGATTTTACGGCATGTCAAAACTTGTTGGGATATTTATGGTCTTTTATGAATTTTATATATTGTAGAAAATAATATTACCTAAACAGTTACCTCCCTTTGACCATTGCCAAACACAGGGACCAGGGTCCTTTAGCCATCACCAGATCAGAAACCTCGTGCGATTGGCTAGGGGCCTTTGTCAGCGACCAATCAGAGCACACGTTACGAGGCTCAGTTTGGCCGCCAAATTTCGAGGGTTGATACCTTCCAACCTCCTCTTTCGCTGCCACGGCCGTCGAGGAACGACGTGTTCTTTTCCACAGCAATAGACCTCGAAGAACGAAGGGTCTTTGAAGCAGCTCACGGAAGGGCCGTTGATGCGGAAGGGCCGTTGATGCATAACGTCAAACAAAAAAAGCTAGCAAGATATTCCTACCTGAGACAGATAAGTCATGCAAGCATTATCTTGCAATACAAGCCATACCATTACACCCTACACTATTCAATTGTAACACATTTGTAAACACACACATTTGTATCACAAGTTACATATTGTATTGTATATTGTATGTTACAAATTCTTGTCTGATAAATGCATTTCGTTTTATAAGCCTTGTGTTCGTTACCTATTATCTTTACCTTTATCCTGTCTTGGTATTTAGCACTTCTTTTTCTATAATATCTATGTTTTATGTTTTGTTCATTCTTGTTGTGTATTGCCACATTTAGAAAAAATTATTCTTCCATAATTTAATCCATAGATGGAACCCTAACAGATACAACCACCCCAAGTCAGAGTGAACATAGGAATAATAGGGATCAAGGAGTACTCCACACACTCCAGAGTTCCAGAATTGGAGCCTGGTCATTAGATGTAGCTTAACGTTCTAACAATACTTTTAAAAAACAAACTCTGGTTTCGACCGGGGGTCCGGTGAGCTTCGGCCCCTGGACCGGTATGTTGTAATAATAGCGTCGATCCCAGGGGGCCATACCCCCAGGCAACACCTACCCCCTCGATTTAAAGGGGCATGGCTGGGTTTATTACCCAGTGCCTGAGGCGCCCCCTTGAGGGGTAATGCCGACAGAATACACGCAATTTTCACCCGCCATCCCATGAACTTCGGTTTGTGGGTGGATCTCACGTTAATAGGGCCTTTGTGCCTGACCTGGTACGAGTGGGGTATTAGGAAAATAAAAACAATATTAAAAAAAAATGAGTTGGAGGTTTGACATAAAAGTAATACGGTCGGAACAATCATATAGGTGCTAGGGCATAACGTGACCAGACGATTGATCGGAGGGAGCCTCTCCAACGGCCCATGTAGCCCAAGTAAAAGCCAAAAGGAAGTGTTGCATGTCATGGACTGCTCAGCCACCGGTGAAGCTCTAGTTCAGATACTCTAGGGGAGTGTGCAATAACCCTTTTGTTCTTATTACTCCCAGGTCCATTTTGAATCATCAAAATATCCCATATTTAGAACATTGAATAAGCTTTTAAATAGTAAATTTGATTAAAAACAAAACTACAGTCTGATTGAAATGAAAACATCTTTTTTTATATAATTTTGAACAGTTTCCCCATGTCCACCATCCCTGTCTATACTTTCTTGGAATCTCCAATTAGTGATATTTTTAAAAGTTAATATTTCTATGGGACTATCATTATTAGAAGAAAAGAACTGATATTACAGAGACCATCAGGGATAGATTCCAATGTGCTGACAGGGATGTTGAATAGGAGGACATTTTTTTAAAGATGCCCCATGGAAAAATTACCATTTTTTGATAAATTTGAATGTCTACAACAATAATATTTCGGCATTCTTGAAATTCCTCGACCGTTTCACTTTCGTATTGTATTGTTTTTGGAACGGTGTTCAGTAAATTGTTAAATAAAAAAAAAAGTAATACGGCATTTAAGCAGACATGCAAGATTCATATTTTTGTGAATTCTTGTAGCGAGAGAACAACAAAGAAAGTAACACGTTCAATGAAATTCTTAATGAAAACATCTAAAAGGTTTTATTTTTTAAGGTAAAATAAATTACTGAACACCGTCCCAAAAACATGAAAACAAAACGAAAATGAAACGGTCAAGAAAGTTCAAGAGCGTCTATATTTTGAGGAAATCTTACTGGACAGCTCCGTGATTCACTTGAATTTGGGTCTCGGGTTCTTGGAAATTTCGAGCTCGATTCCAAATACGAAGTTTAGCGTCTAAAGAAGTGGTCATCACAATTGTTTCACTAACAATTCCCACGTCAACAACTCGCAAGCCGTTCTGAGCGATGACTTTCTTATTCTTTTCCGACTGTAAATCCCAGACTTTTACCGTTCCTTCGGTGACGTAATGAATATATTGTCCATCGGCCGAGATTCGGAAGTTTTCGCAAGTAATTCGTTTATTTCCTGAAATGAAAAAAGAGAATCTGTGGGGATTAATAAAAGATAAAATTAAACCAAATGAAAATAAATAAAACAAAATTAAATTAAATTAAAATGAATAAAAGACACAAAAGCAACAATCTCCCAGAAGTCTTCAGACCAGAAGAGCCCTCTGAGCATGCACATCCCCCCACACTCCAAATTCTTGGCGCCAAAAGGTCTCTCGGACCTTTTGACTCCTAATGGGTGGCGGGTGAAAAATTGCGTCGATCCCGTCAGCATTCCCCCTCAAGGGGGCGCCTCAGGCGCTGAGCAATAAACCCAGCCCTGCCCCTTTAAATCAAGGGGGCAGGTATTGCCTGGGGGTATATGCCCCTGGGATCGACGCTATTAGCTTGTAAAGATCCAGGGCCGAAGCTATTGGACCCCCACCACGAGGGGCGGGCTTATTTACACTAAAACCACCATCATGGTTCCACGTCAGGACCATTGTGTCACTCCATGGACTTGCCTTTCGACTCGGGCTTGTAGTGGTAAACAAGATTGGGTTTTTTTTTTCCAAAACATGCTTCTCCGTACACTTCACATATTATTCTGTAAAAACCCAGGTGGTTTGCACTTCTCAGTTACCATACATTTGATGACAGACTTCATTTGCAGCCATTTCACGTTAATCTTAATTGATTTCTTTATAGATCGAAACTTACTCGACTGGTCCTTCTACAAAAGCGACAAAAAACTCGTTCTTCCTACTAGCTGCTTTACCAACTAAGCTGCGGAAGCAATCAGTATCAGAATTGCAACTTATCCTCTGACTTTTTGACATCATGTTCTTTTTTTTTCTTATTTTTACACATTGATATGCATTCACCCAACATCTTTGCCATGCACAGTTTACAATTATTAAAAAAATCTGAAAAAAATATTTTACTTAAAAAAAAAGACCTATATTTATACAATGACCTTCGTATATTAGGATAATCTCATAAAAAACATACCCCACCGAGTACCACCGGATACTTCTGCTAATAAAATGAATTATATTCTCTGATACGATTTTAAGTAGTTGTAGTTTAAAAAAGCAAAAAAAAAAAAAAACGAGTGTATCAATGCTAAGTAGGTGAGGTTTGGATGTTCGACGCACCTCTGTTTCTCCTAGTATCTCTCTTGTCTTTTCTTATTCTCAAGTATCTTTTAGTACTTTTCTCACACGACCTTTCTCTTACGTCCCTTTTTTAAAAATCTCTCCTGCTAGCACATTGTTGCCTCACAATCGCCGAAACGAAATGAATGGACTTCTATTTCCGATTAGATTTTATATTTTCTTGACCCATTCCCACAATGCTTCTCATTTCCGGTTGGCTGTGATATCTCCCCAAAAAAGAAATCGCCTATCAATGCTTCCACTGCTCCCACTATGAGGTAAGCGACATTCCATTTAAAAAAATAATTCTCTTTTAAACTAGAATAGTGATGCAGTATATATATTAACTGTAATATTCTACTATATAAATGGAAATTTCTGTCTGTGTATAACCAACTGACGCTTACACCAGTGATCTGATCATAAAATTTTACGCATGTTAAGCTAATATTCGGAACCAGGACTGGCCAATTGGATTTCAATAAAAAATGAATAATGCAACCCCTGGAGACATCTTTACAATGGAGGGAGAAGGAGAAGACGTTTCAGTGAGAGAGCAGTTTAACGTCGTATCCAGGATACTAAGACCCTCCACCGCCGCCTTGTAGCACATATACGATAAAACAGTTGGGTGTTGCCATATGGGTAAATGGGTTAGGATAATCGTATATGTGATAGGGCTTGATGTATGATCAGCCGATTGATCGGAGGGGAGTCTCCGACCGCCCGTCTGGCCTAAGTGAGGGCCAATGTGGAGTGTTGCATGTCATGGACTGCTCAGCCAACAGGATTCCGTCCTTATGCATCACGGGTCGCCAACCACGACCAACGGGTGGTCCCATGGAGGGGGTAATTTTCTGAATAGATGCGGTCGTTATATTCTACAGCCCTAGCCAACAGCCAGACAAAGCTGGGTACATACAGCTAGTATCACGCCTCCACGTGACATGGCCATATCCTTTTCTGCAGGCGTCAGCACTATGCTTCGTTGTGTGTGGGTAAACTCCCCCGAATAATGAAGACTGACAAAATACCATGGGTAAAATACAGATTGATTCAATATACAAAGGTGCATAAGCTTATGTCTTAACTTGGGCAGAGGAAGAATCTGCGTCTTTCTTGAGCTTATGAAAAAGGATTAATTTTGGAGCTAGGCGGTGAAACAGGGCGAAAAGGTGACTGTAGGGATTTTGTTCCGCCGGTAAAAATAGACTGCTAAGGGAAGTAACTAAAAGGGTTTTTTTTTTATCTAGAAACATAGCATGACAGCTAGTGACCCATAAATTTGATTACCTTGAATGGTTTTGACAAACTTCTTTTGTAGCAAATCGTAACAGCCCAGATCTTCGTTTCCTAACCCGGAAAAATACATCATATCACTTTTTGGACAGAGGGCAATGGCAGTTGGGTAGAAATCCGGTTCAGTGATTAACTGATCAACTTCAACACGTTGGGCAATTCCGGTCTGCAAATCAACTGTCATTATTTTGGAAGGTTCTGTCGATAAAGAAAGCGCCACATATTTGTCTGAACCTGTAAATAAAATAAGATAAAATAAAATAAGTATAAACGTGTTATAAAATCAATTCGTAGCACACAATGTTATGTCAGAAAAAGAAAACAGTAGATGTACTTACCTTCCAGCAGCTTCGAGCAGGACAGTGTGTGAAAATTTATTAAGGGGATGGTGATCCTCTTTCACCAGTCACCAGCAGCAGCCCTTAGGGTCACATGATACCCACTATAAAAGAGGGGTCTTTGAAGAATTCGGCCTCTTTTTGCCTCTAGCATTGGCTAGCTATACTTGTTCCGTATCGTTAAAAGCCCCCAGGCAGCGACGACTAGGAGCCCTCGACACGTTAGAAGCTGGAGCGGCAAACGCACACGTAAAACCAATTCTTCAGGGCCCAACTTGTTACGAGGAACATAACTAACAAGGAATTCAGCTAAGTTCCGCTGGCTTTTTAAAAAAATCTGCAACCAACCCTTTAACCCTTTTTCTACATTCAATTCTCCTTAAAATGTATTTTACCAACCAAACTCATTGAACTCCTTGTATGACCTTTGGACTCTATGAACATTCCTTAAAACTCGTTTGGTCGTTAGATTTTATGCATATTGTATTCCCCTGTTTGATATTTGTTTATGTTTTACATGTATAGTAAACATTTGGTTCTATAAAAAGTCGTTTGTCTCCTTTCTTCAAAAGCAGCACCTATCTCCTCACTGCGTTCGAAGTACGGTTTATCCTCCTACAAAACTTAAGGTTTAAACAGTGCTTTTCCGGGGATAAAAATCCCCACAAGTGAGGGTTAAGAATCGCCTACGTTGTGTTGGTCACATTTATTACATGTTTATTTTCATTAAATGTCACACATTGGCCTATGATATAAAGGGTCTTGTTTTAACGTAGATCCCGTTGGTTTTATTACCATTCTATCTCCGACACGTCGAACGTGCTTATAGAACTACTATGATCCTAAACTAGTAGACTGTAGTACCAAATACTAAACCCAGGTCGCAACATCGGCAATTTGTTGCAAGACTAATTCTGCTTACTTCAACACGAGGTTTTCTCTTATTTCCTTGCTGTCTCTGTCAGTTGCCGTTGTTCGGTTTGTGATTGATTTACCTACTACTTCCTTATTAATAACTAGAAGCGGCTACCCGGCGCCGCCTGGGTAGTCTCGTAGATCCATTATTGTTGAATCGTGAGTTCGATCCTCACAGGATGCCCCATTAAAATCCCTATGTAACAAAGACGTTGCATTGATGCAGACAATTTGAAAAGAAAAATTAATGTCTCCTATTTAGAATACTAAATGCAAAAATTTCCATGTCGTTATCATCTAAATTTTATTTTTCTAATTATCTTCACAAATATAAATGAAATCATTATTTTTTGTTCAAAAACCAAGCCCTGGTGATATTTAATGTGTATATCTATTTACTTTGTCGTTAATTGTTTTTTTTTTCGAAGTTTCCTCCGGACACACAGATTCACACAACTGCCCTTTATATATGTATGTATAGATAGATAGATAGATGATACCCCCTCTGTAGCATTACCTTATAAGGTATTCGCTAGAGTTAATTGTAGTATCAACTTAGAATAGTCTCTTAGACATATACCTGTGAGCCGCGTTCACCGGGACTATATTGTAGTTATCACGTGACCTGTTTGTAGGCGCCATGAAATTTTGGCACGCAATTCGTTTTTCTCTTTGTCTTTATTCTTTCTTTATACATTCAGTTCAAGGCAGTAAAGATTCGTGTGCGCAAGGGGGTATATATCATCTCTCGTAATGCCATGGTTCGCAGGCTAGACTGGCGGACCATGACTAGTGAGTTCGAGTCTCACTTGGTGTCTCATATATTCGGCCTTGTGCCACAACTAATCAAAGCTTAGTAAATAACTATATAATCTCCCAAAATTACGCCTTGTATTCTCATTTTCACTAACACTATGAGTTGACTAACCCCTTCCATATAAACACACAATCTTTCCTCGGCTGGTTGGCTGGATTTTTCGGCATGTCAACGAGGTCAGTTTTCAAACGGAGTTTAGCAAGTTTGAGTTTAGAGATGTCCTTCTCCTAGACTGGTTGCCGTACCAATGTTAAAGTGCCTAGTCTGACGTGTTTTTAGCGCTATGGGAAATGTAAACACCCTCGTCCAGGATTTGAACTATGGTTTTCACGTCCATTTCCTATGACGATAACCATTATACCATGAGCGACTCTTTACATACTGAAAGATAAGCATACTAATCACTGTTCTATAGAAGGCGCTTGTAATTATATGTTGGTTGGTTGGATTTTACGGCATGTCAACCCTTGGGTTATTTTATGCCGAAAACATTTTTGTTTTATTCATTCTTGTTGGGTATTACCCTTTTCAACTAATTTTTAAAGCACATTTAAATTAAACTCATTTTTTGTCTATTTAATCCATAGATGGGACCATAACAGGTACTAACACTCCGAGTGGACCAAGGAGCAATGGTAATAAAGGGGTACCCCATATTCCTCAGAGCTCCAGAAATGGAACCTCACCACTGAATGCAGTTTAACATTAATAAGACCCTCAGTCAACGCCTTCTGGCACATATAAAAAGGGTTGTGGTTTACCATGAAAGCAATACAGTTGAGACAATCATATAGGTGCTAGGGCTTGATGTGACATCTGTTTCAGAAAACTTCTGACCCCTAAATTTTCACTCAATTACTTCAATAGTATTATATATATTCACCCAACCTCTCCACCAAAGAGAGACAAAATAGAAATGGAGAGAAAGAACGAGAAAAGAAAGAGATAATTTTTTTAAACAAAACAAAAAAATAAAAATACGAAAGAACATATCAGGAAGACAAAAATAGAAAAATAAAGAAAAATAGAAAAATAAAGAAAAATAGAAAAATGAATATATACAGCAAGAGAGAAAAGAAAGGAAGAGAAACGAAAGAAAGACAAAGAAAAAGAAAAAAAAGAAAGCAAGAAAAGAAAAAAGTTAGAAGAGAAGAGAAAGAGAGAGAGAGAAGAAACAAAATAGAAAAAGAAAGAAACAGAAAGAAAGAGAGGAAAGAAAGAAACAAATCAAGAAAAGGGGAAAGAAAGAGAAGAAATAAAGATAGACATAAAAAGAAAAAAATAGAAAGAAAATAAAGTTTAAGTCCGGAGTACCTCCGTGTCAAAGTGGAACTGAGAGTAATAGCAACAAAGGGGTTGAGAAAATAATGATAAATCATTTTAAAAAAACTGAAAAATTAGATAAACTGATAATACCTGCAGATGGAATGCTGGGATCGATCACGTAGGGTTCTTCCTCGAACAAATCGATTGAATATTTTTCTTCCGTCGTTTTAATATCGCAGATAATCAAACTGAATGTTCTGCGGAATGCAATCAAAGTTTTCTTCCAGCCACAGACTTCAAAAAATGGATTTTCCATTTGACCCTCCCCGACGAGACCCATGTCCAAACTGTGTAATAAGGAAGCAGTCTCGATGAGAACGAAGTCGATGCGATTGTTGGGGTTGAGAGCCACAAGTCGATCGTCATCACAGAATCGAACTTTCTCCAGTTTATCTTCGAAACCGCCACACTCAGAGATTTGCAGGCCTTTCAAGGTGTTCCAGAATTTTATGCAGCCCTCTTTAATACCTGAATTGTTTTGTTTCAATCAAATAAAGAATTGAAATTTTAAAAATGGCATAGAAATAATGTATGAAACATCTGTATGTTAGTACACTTGTTTATAACTGCATACATTCTTATCTATCTGTCGTGTGTGTCACACTTGAAGTTATAAATATACATGCGGCTGTATTAGTAAAACTAAAAGTTTTACTAACACAGATTATCAACGATGCATGGTTCAAAGTTAACTGACCTGAAAAGATGTAAGATTAAAAAAATCTTTGGTAATTTATGAGGAAGTGCCTCCCGGTGACTATTAAAATAACGACCCAGCTCAGTCTATTCAAAACTATCCATCTTCATATCTATCTATCTCAATTTGTTCATATTTATCTATATTACTTTAAATACTAAGATTTTCTTTTATTCATGTTTGTTTAATGTCTTGTTTTTAGTTTAAATAAACAACAATTACGACAAAAAAAGAAGCACCCCCCAAAATACATTTACTTGTCGAAAATATCTATCTCCATTTGTTCGTATTTATCTATATTATTTTGTTTGTTTATCTATCTATCTATCTCAGTCTATTCAAAACTATATATCCATCTTCATATCTAAACAAGAATTACGACAAATTACGATAAATAAATAAGAATTACGACGAGCTGGGGTTGTTATTTTGATAGTCACCGGGTTGTAATTTTTGAGGCAGAAGACCGGGACGCACTTCCTCGTAAATTACCAAATTTTTAACCAGAAATAATTTCGGAAAAGAATTACCCAAAAATTTATACAAGATATTGACATTCACGATAATCAGTTTTGTAGAGAAATAATGAAAGTTACTTACAAAGAGTCACTGCAATCGTTTTGTCGGACGAAATATCAAATGACGTGATCTCTACTTTATGTGCCGGTATGCAATGCAAGAGCTGACCCCCAGGTCTGACCAAAACCTCGTGGTTAGCTTCTAGATAAGGCAGCTCAGAATTTCGGCAGGTCTCTATAAAAGGCCGGAGTTCCTATGAAAGATACATACAAATCGTATAACTATACTGATGAGAGGTGATACCTCGAAACACGTGTCTATAGTTTACCCTATCATACGCTCCCAATTTTCGGTTGAGCACTTTATTTAGGAGGTATATAATTGCAAATTCACCGTATTCGGCGCTCAGCTAAATCTCACTTTGTTTACAAAATTTGAGAACTCTAGGTGAAGTTTATTTCCGCTTAGGAATGTAGCGATTAGATAGCCTGCTATACTTGGCGACTGACTGTGGCTGTGTGGGTAAGAGATTTGGCGAGCGTAAGTTCGTTCGGGTCTCGAACCCGGCCAGAGGCAGCTGCTAAAAATCGTATAACTATACTGATGAGAGGTGATACCTCGAAACACGTGTCTATAGTTTACCATATATATATATATATATAAGACATTAGAATAATCTACTCATCTATATATTAATATGCGTGTTCCTTAATCCTCCGACCGTTATCATCTTGCAACACTCTCTGGTTAAAAATGAGACCGTCCAAGATAAAATTCAAAAATGTAAATCCTGATTGTCTGATGTTGATTATGCGCCGACTTCTATTTTCTTATGAGTGTCGTCTCCTCGGCTAAATAATGAACCATTCCGTTTTTATTATAAAGAAAAAAATATATATAATAAGAAAGAGAGTATGGGAAAGATAGAGAAGATGGGTAAGCGCGCGGAAGTGATAATTCTAATCGGTTTCATTCGAATAAAAAGAAAAGAAAAGAAAAGAGTGAGAGAAAGAGGTAAATCAGGATTATTATGTCTTTTTACATATTTAACTAGTTGGCAATAGCTCTTAAGTAAACACATTAAACGTTCTAATAATTTTAATTATCATAGGGCCGGTTTAGCTCAGTCGGTAGAGCATCTGACAAGGAACCACAAGCTTTCAGGTTCGATACCGGCCCTCACTAATCCAGCGTATGAGTAGCACAGGGATCTGTGCGGTAAAGTGAGGGGGCTGATGGTAGGAGTGGCGCTCGGCCTCAGATGCCCAAAACAATCTCCTTGGCCCTCGCTCTCTGGCTGATACCGACTTTAGACCACCCCGACTACTTTACTTACTGTAGTATATCCACAGGCTCTGCTAATCAAATATAATACTTGTGTATATGTAGATATGAAAATTGTATTTACAGGCAAGTCTGGTAATCTTCCAATAAGTTGCGCAGGTAGCTGATCTGGATCAAAACTGAGGGCATCTTGAGATAATTGAAGGGCCCCAGTTACGGTCATTATTGCTTCATCTTTAGGAAACATCTCACAGGCTAGGTGAAAATCGTCCATGACCTCCCTGAAAAATAAAAACATTCTTTTTAATCTATTAGCTCCGATTTTACTCCTCCAATTCTCCTTGCAACAAAACAATGTTACTGTCCACGGATCCCTTACTGATTATACTGAAATAAAGGTCGCCAACACTGGGCAACAGGTGGCTCCATTCTACAGCCCCAGTCGAGACGGAATAGTAGGGAAAATATTTAGTCAAGTCTCCACTCACCAAGTACCAATATTAGCAATAGTATATCTCGGATATACTTACACATAACACAACAGAAGCAAAGACAATATTAGCTCATTTACACATATTGGTAATTCCATGTCAAATCATCCAGGTCATGTCCCCCATCCCCTTCAATTTTTCTGAAATTCTGTTCAGGTGGGAATTATGTTAAAGTTAGACAATCCCCAAAATTTGAGCTTCCAATTCCAAAAATTGGCAATCCCCAAAACTTGAGCTTCCAATCCCCAAAATTGGCAGTGTTATGTCGATTTTTAGCTCTCCAAATTTGGGATAGGTCGCGAAGAATGGCGTAATCTATTTTTGTCTGTAAAATGAGTTATAGAGCTTCCCTACTCCTAAAAATTGGTTTATAAAAGTATTTTGGCCCAAAGAATCCAAAAATGCTATCAAAAAGTATTAAAGTTAACTAATTTTAAGTTATTCATGATTTCTGATTTTTTCAAAGTAAGATAAATATCCTGATGTTGCATGTATCTATGAAATTTTTCTATTATTATTTCACATATATTAAACATTATTTCTACAAAAAATATAGTTTGTTTTTTTTTTTTTGCTCAGAACCGAAGCTACAACATCAGTTATAATTTTGCAAATCAGGGGGTGGGTGGCAATTTTACTTTTTTCTGGGTGATTTGACACGGAATTACCCACATAGAAACATTTAATATACATACAAATTGTATTGAATGAATTAAAAAAAAAGTGTGTCCCAACAGGTAGTAATAAGCACATATTATTCTCGGGGTGGGGGGCAATAAATAACTTATCTGCAAGCCCTTCAAACAAACAAACAAACAAAAAACATATTTTCTCCAAAATGCCTCCTCCTATAGCAAGTTATTGGATAGGATTGTTTGAAACCATATAACTGCATTACAATACATTTGTAGGAAGCGCGTGGTGTAATGGTTAAAGTCATGGGAAATGGACTCATCTCCCCAAGTTCAAATCCTGGACGTGGTAATTGCATTTCACTTAGCGCTAATACCCTTGGGAAAGGTATGAATCCCACTCTCCAGCTATAGGTAGATAGCAGGGCAGGCTGGGTTCTTTAACCATGGCTAGGTAACCAGTCTAGGAGAAGGAAAACTCTGAATTCAAACCTGTTGAACTCCGCTTAAGAAATTGACCTTGTGTCGTATCCTGCTCGTGCGGAGGGGTTGGTAAATATATATATAACTGCATTACAATAGTTACTTGAAACAATATCCAAAATCATTTATGGGAAACTTTAGCATGCAAATTATTTGTATTGGATAGGAATACTTGATATTATATATATATGATATCAAGTATTTCTATCCAATACAAATAATGTGCACACTAAGGTTTCAATTGTTCCTATATAATACAAATGATTTATACACGAGGATATTGTTTCAAGTAACTATTGTAATTCAGTTATATGGTTTCAAGTATTCCTGTCCAATACAAATAATTTTCAAACAGATCTATTTGACGCTGAGATGTGACTAACTAATCATAATTTATTTGAAGGCGCGTTGTTTTATGGTTACCGTCGTAGGAAATGGACACGGAGAGACGTGTTCAAATCTCGTACGCGACTGTTTGCGTTTCACATAGCGCTAATACCACTGGGAAAGGTACGAATTCAACTACCTTCAAATACTAATTTGAACAGCTGATGTGTAACAGATTTAGAAATAAAAAAAACACACTTATATTGTTACCTGACGGAAGCAGCTTTCATTTTGGTCAATAAGAATTCGTAGTTGAACAGCACCTCCTCCTTGAGTCTCTCCACCATTTTGGCCTTTACAAGGAGGTGCGGCAAATTGTTTATTTTTCGTAAGTTGGGTGTATTGTCAAATTTGATTGGCTGTTGCATTACCAAGCGATCACACCCACCAGGTTTTCCATGCTTGTCGACAAACGGTTTTGAGATGCCTTAATATAATTAAATGAAATGGGAAGTGGAGATCATTATTGAAATAAGTTGTAAAGGTTATCCGGTGTTGCGCGGATAAACAAAGATAAGAGACAAAATGTTTTAATGAGAATTCTGGTATATATTTTAGAAATATTTTTATGGAAATATAAATGAAATGAAGAAAATGAAAGGAAATAATTTTTAATGAAAGTTTTTTTTTAAAAACAAGGAAAAGAAAAAAAAGGAAAAAGAAAAAGGGTATAAAAGTAACGAAAAGGAAAAGAAAAAGGGTATAAAAGTAACGAAAAGAAAAAAGAAAAAGAAAGAGAGGGGAAAGGAGAGGGAGAGAGGGGAAAGGAGAGGGAGAGAGAGTGGGAGAGAAGAGAGAGAGAGAGAGAGAGGTGGGGAAGGAGAGAGGAGAGAGGAAAGGAGAGAGAGAGAGAGGGGGGGAAGGAGAGAGAGAGAGAGGTGGGGAAAGGAGAGAGAGAGAGAGGTGGGGAAAGGAGAGAGAGAGAGAGGGGGGAAAGGAGAGAGAGAGAGAGGGGGAAAGAGAGAGAGAGAGAGGGGGAAAGGAGAGAGAGAGAGAGAGAGAGAGAGAGAGAGAGAGGAAAGGAGAGAGAGAGGAGGAGAGAGAAAGGAGAGAGGGAGGGGAAAGGAGAGAGGGAGAAAGAGAGACAAAAGGCAAAAAATTACAAGAATTAATAGAAAATTTTAAAAAAATACACTTGAAGAAAATAAAGAAAGAGAGGAGAGGGTTAGGGAGAGAGAGGGGGAGAGGGAGAGCAAAATAATGGAGACAAAAAGGCAAAAAATTACAAGAATTAATAGAAAATTTAAAAAATACATTTAAAGAAGAAAAAGAAAAAAGAAAGGAAGAAAAGAGAAAGAGAAAGAAGAGAAAGAGAAAGAAGAGAAGAATGGAGACAAAAAGACAAAGAATAATTATGAGTGTCGCCACCTCAGCTAAATAGTGGACCATTCAGTTTTTATTATAAAGAAAGGAATGAAAAAAGACATGCTAAACAGATAAATATAATAACAAACCAAGAAAGAGAGTAGGGGAAATATATATATAGAGAGAGGGGGTGAGCGCATGGAAGCGATAACGCTATTTTGTTTCAATCGAACTTAATGAAAAGATGAAAAGCAGGAAAGAAGAGTGAGAGATAGTTAAATAAAGATTATTATACTCTTTACATATTGAACTATTGTAATAGCTCTTAAGTAAATATATCAAACGGTGTAATAATTAAATCATAATTATGTGGTATATCCACAGGTCCTGTTAGTTATGAATATTAGTAAACCTTGTGGGGATTAAAATTTAAAAAAATAAGAAACTCCCATGAGCCTTCACCGGAAGAACTCTCCGAGCATGTGCGGGAAAAAGGACCCACTTCCGCCCCTAAAGATAATCTCTCGACCTTTCGAACAAAGGCCTTAACTGTGTCAAGTCACTACTACTGGCCAGGGAGAAATTTTCTTGCCACGTGGTGGCTATGACACACGAATAAAGCCTAAATCATAAAACTACCTTTTGTCTTTGAATTCCTTTTCAGCGCAACCACCAAATAAGATGGGGTTAAAAGTACACCCTAAGAACACGCAGCAGGAATAACCAACTACGTTTTTAAACCTAAAACTTCTTGCCACCCCCACAAACTTAAGAGTTAATCTATAGATTAACTCTTAAGACGAATAGAAAATACTTTTCATGTATTTGTCTTTTCTTTTCCCTTCCTTTAATTCCTTTCCGGTCAGACAACCCATAAAGCCTACAGAATATGAAGAAATGACAAATGCTGACAGACAGGTTAAGAGTTAAAGAATAAACCAAACAACTAGAATTGGAATAAAAGTAATGTATTACAGACATAAAACAATAGGGTTGCAGACTTTTTGGTTTGTCCACTTATCTGAAATCCTGAGGTAGGATTAGTTATCGAAGTCCCTTGCTACGGCCATCTGATAGTTCCACTGGATACATAGACGTTTTATTTTGACGTCTGACTCCGTTGAGGGCTGAATCAGAAAAAAAGGGGAAAGAATTTGCCTCTTTGGCTTTGCCGCCAAAGTATGCTGGCTCGTGATTGGTTGGTTCGACAGAGAGGCTCGTAGACAGGGACGATAATCCATACCTCAGATTTCTTAATATTAGTGGACACGCACCAAAACGACAAATGACTTTAAACTTACATAAAACAATAACAACCCTTAACCCCATAAGTATTAGATCCGTTATCTTGTGGTTTACACATGTTGTGTAAAAACAGAATATTGAAGAAGTGAAACGGAAAGGAGAGGCTAACAAACACGTGTGTCAGATACAAGGATTTTATTCTGTACTAAAGGTCTTGGGGTAACGGTAGCAGCAGGGGTGGGACAGGGCGAGTATAGTATCAGCAGCAGCTGAGGTAGGTCTCAGTTGGGCCCACCGTAGTGGTACTTCAACAGTGTACTTGCTGTGATGTATATAACAAACCTTAAGAGTTAATCTATAGCCATATTTAAGACGAACAGAAGATATTACAATATCCAAGTCTCTTTTCATGTTAGTTCCGTAGGTACCACCAAAATCACGTCAGGTGATCAGTTTAGGCAATTGAAGAAACAAACGTAAATATTTTTAAAACATTTTTTTAAATCTCGCAAAAAAAAAAAAAAAAAAAGAAAAAAGAAAATAACGAAGATAAAGAGTTGTTACAAAGAAAAACAGTTAATTAAAAGATGAAATTATCCGATTGGGAACATATTACTCATCGCTAGCTTAAAAATAAGTAAAACAGTTCGTTTTTTTACAACATAGTAGATTTCTTTATTGATATTTTTAAGCAGTATTCTGTATTTATGTTTTTTTACTAAAAAAAAAAACAAAAAAAAAAAAAAAAAAAACGTGTAGAAACTTATAAAAATATTCTGATATAATTATTCAGACTCTTATCTTTATAGAAAAAAAAATTAAAAATCATTTTATCGGTTTATTTTTTTTTTTTTTCAGATTTCATAAAATATTTAAAAATATTTCCTCTAATATATTTTGAGAAAAAAATTTTAAACATAATTTCATCAACAGTAAATGATTATCGAAATTTTCGTGAAAATGTGACTGTTAGTTGATTTTTTATAGAATTTTTTAAAAAGCAGATAGTCATAACTTTTTTTTGGCTACGTTAAATTTCAATTAATTTAACGGTACGAAAATGTAAACATTGTTTTCATGCATAATTTTCATTATTTCCGTAAGCTGAAAAATGTGCGTGTGTTTTTTTTAAATTATCATGTTTCTTCTATTTAATAGTTCAAAAATGTTGAAGATAATATTAACCTTTATGTAAATTTCATTGTGTTAAATATAGGGAGAAGGGTAAATTTGACATAATTTCTTATATTAATATTGCATTTCTGTATACTCACCATTGGCCCATTTACCGCTGAAGTAATCCACAAGTTCAGAGTAAAGCAATTTATTTGTGTCCGAATCTGAACAGTAGATTTCTGTTGCTGCTTCGATGAATTGACGATGATACCAATTAATCACTTGGATTCCATCACAACCTCGATTCACTAAACACCATCAAATCAATAAAAGAAATCAATCAATGAAGTGGTAGGATTGTTGTATAAGAATAGTGTGTATTAATCCCTAAGCAACGTTAAGTCCTTATAATGTATTAATGCATCCATGGATACAGTATCACTGAACATTTGGTAAGGAAAGACAAACAAGTAACTAACATAAACAATGTACATATGAATATTTAACAAACCTTCCGTGTTAGTATAGTATTTATTCTAAGGTTAACAATGAATAAATAAAAACTTGATAGTTGTAAAATAAACCTTTCGAACTTAATTGTCTTAAACTAGCTCACAAAAATATCGCTCGAATAGTTTTGTTCTCCCCCCCCCCCCTCTCTTGCAATTCACTTACGTGTGTCTTTGTTCAAAAATGGTGTCGACTGTCTTTTTCCTGGGTCTTTTACACATGTCGCCTCTCTAATCATGCTCCCACAATCCCCTTCATTTCCTGTCTAATCTTATTATAATGGAGATTGTGTGTTTTACTGTCTGTAACCGAAACTGTATTACTACTCAAGTCACAATTCTTTTAGTTATTTACGTCACGTTCAACAGGATTTTATTTTTTATTTAAACCTCAATTATTAATAAAATTGTTTTACATTATTAATACTGTTGACAATATCTACATACTAAAAACATGCAATTATATTTATATATACTACAAAATAGCAGTTTACAGTGTGAATGGGAAGGCTAATTTGCATATTGTTATAAAAGATCTTATTTTAATAAATATGTGCTTAGTATTATTGATTTCTAATTGTTTGGTTTTATCTTTATGAATATTAGCAAAAATCTCGGGGATAAATCTTAAAAGAAATCCATTAACAAGAAGAGATAAGTGTAATTTTATTCTTTACTTCCTAATTTAACTAAATAGTTAAATTAGGAAAATTTAGCAATGAAAGGCGGGAGTGATGAAAGAATAAGTTTCAGTTGTTCTATTTTTCGATTATTCCCCCTTCAGTTTAATTTTTTTTATCTGCATTCTTATTTAGTTTCATCAGCATTTCTAATTTGATACAATATTTTATTACATTAAAACTTAAATACTTGCACCCGGAGGATGCATATATTTGCTAGTGCATATAAAATATTCACTCTTATTTGACCACCTTTTCCTGTCAAGTGATTTTTAGCCTTTTCTTCCTACTTAAAGTACAACAATCTTCCTATATATATATATATAATATATATATATATATATATATATATATGTGTGTGTGTGTGTGTGTGTGTGTGTGTGTGTGTTTAAGAAATGATTTTCATTAACTACTTGTGTATTAATAAATTAGAACGTACTTTTGATTTAATGTGTATTAATACTGATGGTTGAACCCCGGTCTTCTAGCACCTGTATGATAAAAGCAATTGAGTGTTTGCCATACGAGCAATTTGAAGAATGTAGTCGAGGCAATTATAGTTGCTAGGGGTTGACATGACCAACCGATTGATCGGTTTGGGCAATAGGGTTGGGAAAATCATAGTGGAGTATTGCAAGTCATGGACTGCTCATCCACTTGGGTTCTATACATCACAGGTCACCACCACGGCCAACAGGTGGCCCCATTGGGGGAGTCTTACCCCTCTGCAGAGGTGCAGTCAGTGCATTCTAACGCCCCAGCCGACAGGGCGACCGTGGACAGAGTGGGCGTCTCACATTTCTTTTTAAGTTAGGCTGAAAACTTTTCAACTTATATTTTGAACTGGCAGCAGTATCCGGTAATACCCGGGAAAATGAGGTAATTCGCAGTTTTCTACTTTATTTTTAATACCAACCTTTGATATATGTGTTTATGGCATTGGTTATACACAGAAAGAAAGAAATTACCGTTTATGTTGTAAAGTAAAAAAAGAAGTAAATCGGCGGTGTGGACTATTGTCGGTAACAGCCGTACGGCAAAGGAGTCTATCCCCTTTTGACTAGCGCTAGACCAGGGATATTTATTTTGCGTCTGAGATAGCGTGCCACATCTACCCATCAGCTTCCTGCCTTACCGAACAGATCCAAGCTGAACTACTCATGCGTTGAGCTGGCGTGGGCCAGTCTCGAACCTGAGACCTTGTAGTTCTTAGGCGGGCGCTCTACCGAATAAGCTAAACCGACCACTTATTTGTGTAGTAGATTACGCCTAAATTGTTCAAATTGATAAAAACTTGAATTTTGCATTTTTAATCAAATTAAGGATTTAAAGATAATGGTGTTATTTCACAAAAAATATTTGTGCTTTTAATTTAAGATTACCTTTCCCACATATGTTATTTCACTAAAAAAAATATTTTGATTTTTAAAAATATTTCCTCTTGCTGTTACTTGATTTCAACGTACTAGTACCCCCCCCCTCCATCTCTCTCATTGAAACCTCTTCTCTTTCCTCTTTTATTGGTTAGATTTTACAGCAAGGGTTATGAATCAATGTGAGGCGTCACCAGAGGCCACAGGATTACGGCCTACCCGGACAGAGGGGGCTAGAGGCACGTATTACCAGTCCGGGACCTAAGGGTGATAGGGCAAAGTGAACAAGGCTCATATCTACGCACAGGATGGCTAAGGGGTTATGAATCAATGTCAGGTGCCACCAAAGGCCATTGGCCACCGGATTAAGACATAACCCGGACTACAGCAAATTTCTAGTCCGGGGGCCTAAGAGGGGGCAAAGTAAAACAGGCTCATATCTACACCTAGGATAGCTCAAGCGTTAAGAATCAATATCAGGAGTCACCAGAGGCTATAGGCCACCGGATTGGGGCCCAGCCCGGACTTAGAGATAGCGCGTGGCACCAGTCCGGAAATCTAAGGGAGGGTGGCACAGTGAAAAAGGCTCATATCTACACCTTGCATAGCTCAAGGGTTCTGAATAAATGTCAGGCGCCACCAGAGATCATAGGCTACCGGATTGGGAGACTTCCGGACTTAGACGCAGCCAGCGGCACAGATTACCAGTCCGGGGGCCTAAGGAGGGGCAAAGTAAAACAGGCTCATATCTCCGCATAGGATAACTAAGGCCACAGCAGAGGCCACAGTATTAATTTTTTTTCAAACTTAATTATTCTAAACACATTTTTAAACTCATTTTTTCTATTTAATCCATAGATAGGACCCTAACAGATACTACCACTCCGGATCATATTGGACTTGGGAGTTATGGCGATGAAGGGATACTCTACACTCTTCAGAGGTCCAGAATTGGAACTTCATCACTCGATGCAGTTTAACGTAATTAAACATCACAGGTCACCACCCACAGCCAACAGGTAGCTCAACTAAAGCGATTTCACCTCTGCATAGGTGCAATCGATGTACTCTTCTGTCTCAGCCGACAGGGTTAACTCTTTTACAGTAAAGATGTCCCTAGGTAGTCAATTATTGATTTTTATTGAAATTATTTATTTATGGATATTAACTTAACATACGTGTAAAGTTTCATCATGATCGGATCACTGGTGTATGCACCAACTGGTTATACACAGATTGACAGAAATTGCTCTGTATGTAGTAGATGGCTTTGTTTGATGTTGAAACTTTTTAAAAAAATATAAGCACTTACCGAGATATTCTTCAAGATCATTTTTGATTCTGACAAGAAGAAGGGGAGGTAATCGTCGTATTGGCGGTGTCCAGTACATATAAACATCATTTAGCACTTCTTCATCACATGATAAGATATCTTCCAATTCCAGTTCGGAAAGTCCATTCTCAGCTACAAAAAGTATTCAAATAAAAAAATTAATTTGTTTGTGGGCGTTCGAGTATATATATATATATATATATATATATATATATATATATATATGGAAGAAATATGAGGAGGTTAATCCGACAATATGTAGAGAAAAGTAGACAAACACGGGATGTTATGCAAACTGGATGTTTATTGTCGACGATGCAGCGTTTCGGTCTCTTATTAGACTTTCTTCAGGACTTGAATATAGTTCTTGCTTCAATGATGGACATTATCAAAATGGTGAAACAGTAAGTTGTTAGTAGGGGCAGGGGTAGTTGGGGTGGATAGTGGATTTTCTTCTCTCTAGATGGGGAGTGGGGTACAGGTGTTAGTCCAGAATGTTGGATTGTAAGGATTGGTCAAGATGAATATATATATATATATATATATGTGTGTGTGTGTGTGTGTGTGTCTGTTTTAATTGTTTTTTTATATATGTGTGTTGGGGAGCTGGATTTGTCATTAGTTGTATATGTATGGAAAAAAAATCAGCTACACATTCAAGTTACATATATAGACAGATACACAGAAAGATAGATATTAACTTAATAAAAATAGATAGATAGATGGACAGAAAGATAAAAAATAAATGAACAGACACACAGATAGAGAATAACATATCAAAAATAGATAAGACAGACGGATTGATAGACATGAACACATTCAAGCTAAATAGATAGATAGATAGATAGATATACAGATAAATATTAACAGACAAAAAAAACCTCACACATATACAACTAATGACAAATCCAGCTCCCCAACACACATATATAAAAAACAATTAAAAACAGACACACACACACACACACATATATAAAAAAAACAATTAAAACAGACACACACACACATATATATATATATATATATATATATATATATATATATATATATATATTCATCTTGACCAATCCTTACAATCCAACATTCTGGACTAACACCTGCACTACCACTCCCCATCTAGAGAGAGAAAAATCCACTACCCACCCCAACTACCCCTGCCCCTACTGACAACCTGCTGTTTTCACCATTTTGATAATTGAAGCAAGAACTATATTCAAGTCCTGCAGAAGGTCTAATATGACTGAAACGCTGCATCGTCGACAATAAACATCCAGTTTCCATAACACCCCGTGTTTGTTTACTTTTCTCCATATATATATATATATATATATATATATATGTGTGTGTGTGTGTGTGTGTGTTTATATGACCAATCTTATCAACTGACAAATAGGGGATGAGTGGTCCATTAAAGTTTGATCGGAAGGGATTATTTTTAGTCCTTAAACCGCTCAAGTAAATTTCAGTAATTATGTAAATAATATATATATATATATATAATATATATATATATATATATATGCGTGTGTGTGTATAATAAATTGAAATCCGACAGTATGATTGAAAAGAGATAGAAAAACAATTTTAGTTGAATTGTACTTTACAAACTACACAAGTCGAAATATATCTGTCAGCATATTAACATTTGTTTTTCTATCTCTTTTCAATCACGCACACACACACACACACACACACATCAAAGGGAATAATATTAATTTATACGTTTTTTTAATATAACATTACACTTATAAGTATTAAAATATATACTATATCTTGTTTATTTATCTTGTGTATGAAGCGAAAATGGATTTTTCTGTGGTGATCGCATAGTCACTTTACGAACTAACTTTTTAGATTTCTTTTTTTTTTTTTTTTTGTCTGTAGATTTTGAGGTAACCTCTTATCTACGGTTTTCGGATGAAACATAAAATTCACAGGCAAAAAAAAAAAAATCAGGCAGCGATATATTTCATTAGTTTGCAAAGTGACTATTATACAACAGAGAAAGAAATAAAGAACGGTGAGATACTAGGCAGTGTCTCACTACTGACTGGTTCCAAGGAGAAAGTCCCACCCCAAGAAATAGTTGTGAACCTAGGAATAAAAGTCTAAACGTAAAAGGAAAACTTGGCTTTCGTCTCTTTTCTCTTCTCTAATTTTTTTCAGCTAGACGACGAAGAAAGAAAGAAAACCACAAATAAAAAAAAGAAATTAGTCAACACGCACAAACTGTCGAGAAAAAAATGAAAACTACTCACCTGCAATCTTCTGAGGGAAGAAAGCAGGAATAAAGATTGCGTAATAATATATACATGTGGTTGGTGTCTACTTTCCTTTGATTGGTCGAATTGCTAAATAGATACCTTGTCATCACTCACGAAGTAGGTGCGTTATTTCTGGACTAATTCTACAAGACCTAAGGTGATGATTCCATTTTATCTACTTGCAAGGCCGCAACAAGGTAAAAAATCATACATAAACATTCTAGCCAAAAACAAGACATTAGGTTTGTAAGTTCACAAAATTCGCACTGAATTGTCCAATTGGACACATGGCCTAGTGGATAAGGTAGTTAAGTTAAGACAGTTCTCAGTGACAGTTATTTCTGGATTCCGGGTTCAATCCTGAGTAGAGGCAGTAACATAGAAAAATAATTAATACAACTCCTACCCCAGCTATGGTTAGCGGAATGAGAACAGGATACCCCCGTGGACTAAATAAAGGGTTAGATTCAAAGTTCCGTGATGGCTCCCGATTACGACAAGAAGGTTCCCGAGTCCGAAAAGAAGATTCCCGATTACGAAAAGAAGATTCCCGAATCTGAAAAGAAGGTCCGAATCGAAAAGAAAGAGTCCGAAAAGAAGGTCCCAGAGTCCGAAAAGAAGATTCCCGATTACGAAAAGAGGATTCCCGAATCCGAATCCAGAGTCCGAAAAGAAGATTCCCGAATCCGAAAAAGTCCCAGAGTCCGAAAAGAAGATTCCCGAA
This sequence comes from Doryteuthis pealeii, assembly GCA_023376005.1. NCBI lineage: Eukaryota > Metazoa > Mollusca > Cephalopoda > Myopsida > Loliginidae > Doryteuthis > Doryteuthis pealeii. The sequence goes on from CM042142.1 coordinate 23,065,136, forward strand.
TCCGAAAAGAAGGTCCAAGAGTCCGAAAAGAAGGTCCAAGAGTCCGAAAAGAAATACCTGAAGAAGGCCGAAACGTTGTACAAATAACAATGAAGATGGGGACAATAGTCCGAATAACGCAGATAATACTAGGAAGTCTTTATTTGTCTCAGTATTTGCAGGGTATTGATTCTCCACACTCAAGCAAATTGGCATTTCACCAAAGCACAATCCCACATATAATATATCCCATAGATTTGGCATTAAATAAACCACGAAGATTGATATGCCATTAAACAAATAAAACAAAATACAAAAACAAACATACTTACCAAGTGTTAAGTAGCCAAGTGCATGGGACACAAGGATCTTTCCATGTTTGATCTCAATCTGATTGAACAGACTTTTGATGCTGTCCTCACTGTCTTCTCTAGAATCGTGACACTTTCGGGCGAATAGGAATGCCAACCCCGCGCAACGTCAAAGGAGAGCTTCAGAAAAAGGGGAATCGGGCACTGGTTAAAGGCCTCCAGTACGATATCCCTCTGTTTATTGGTCAGGGTTTGGCCAATACCACGGAGCCACTGACTTAAGATTTCGCCAACGTCTTCCTGAGGGAGACGGGGAACTTCCCAAAATTGGGCGTCGTCTTTGATCCATGACTGGAAGAAAGAAAAAAACGTGTACACTCAAAGTTTATAGAATGTATACTACATTCTCATGTCTACAGCAAAACGGCACATCGTAGCGCAATTATTGTTAGCGCAATACAGTTAAATGCGTGCCCTGTCGGAGAGGTATATAATACACTGACTGGATACCGTGTAGTTGGGAAACCAGAAGTTATTTTCTAGGGTAATTTTCACCATTAGTTGGTTAAATTCCTAGCATAAGATTGTGCGTGCGCATTATCTGAAATTAACTTGTTACTAAGAATACATTTTATGATATTTTTGATGTGTCAGAGCATGGAGTTGTATTGTTTTCGAAAAAGTTTCTTTTGTTTATTTCGCACGGAGACTTTCAAAGTGGCTACCGGCTTGTTTTAAAGTAAAAGTCAAGGGAGGTTACTCTAATTGCCTTATTTGCTAGGAATTTAGCCAACTATAGGTCAAAATTACCCTTTCTAGGTGGAGGACTTTACAAAACTTTAAAAACGATCTCAAGAATCGTAGCGCAATACGGTTAAGATGTGTGTCCTGTCGGAGGGGTATAGAATACACTACCATGTAGTGGGGAAACCAAAAGGTGCTTTCTACGAGGAGGACTTTACAAAACTTTAAAAACGATCTCAAGAAAGGTCATTTGCTGCTGCTGCTGTTATCGAGTGACCGTCCGTGTGGAGATAGGGTCAGAAAAGGAATAGGTAATTTATGAGGAAGTGCGTCCGGTCTCCTGCCTCAAAAATTGCTGCCGGTGACTATTAAAATAACGACCACAGCTATGGTGCTACTTGAAAGAAAACAACCAACTTAGGGCGTTAAATGTATTTTAGGGGGGGGGAGTGCTTCTCCTTTTTGTCGTAATTCTTATTTATTTATAGAAATTTGTCGTAATTCTTATTTATTTATAGAAATTTGTCGTAATTCTTGTTTAGATATGAAGATGTATATCTATCTCAATTTGTTCATTTTTTTTATTTACTTTGTTTGATAAATAAATACGAATTACGACAAAAAAGAGAAGCCTAAAATACATTTAACGACCTAAGTTGTTTTCTTTCATGCAACACCATAGCTGGGGTCTTTATTTTAATAGTCACCAGGCAGCAATTTTTGAGGCAGGAGACCAGGACGCACTTCCTCATAAATTACCAAGGAATACAACTCATCTTCATTTTCACAAGTTTATAAAGTTTTTATTGTCTGTTCTTAGCTCCATTCCATGTTTATTTTTAGTTGAAGTAATCTTACAACAATTGCGTTACGGACTCATCTTCTATCTCTCCATCCCACCCACGTAGGACCAACGAGCGCGAACTGGATTCAACTACCAAATACATCCTTACTAACTCGTTTTGTCTTTCTCAGACATAAAATTGGGCGTTTATCATGAGAGCAATTTGAAGAGTACGGTCGGGACAATCATATAGTTGCTAGGAATTGACGTGATCAGTTGATTTATCGACCTCTCCGATTGCCCGTCAAACCCAAGTAAGATGCCGAAGTGGATTTTCGCATTTCACGGGACCACTTTGTATACGGGTCTCAGATCGATCAGTCACCTCAATCCTGTCCTCAGGCATTATAAGTCGCCACTTAAGGCCAACAGTTGTCCCATTGGCGGTGGGGTGATCTTAACCCTCTGCAGAGGTGCAGTCTGCATATTCTACAGCCCCAACCAACAGGGCGGCTACTCAAAAGAGGAACTTACCTGCACACTATACCTCAAACACATTAGTGTACAATGATGAAGATGTGGTTCGTATGTAATATCTTACCTGGAGTTTTGGGAAGCAAACGTATTGTTTTTCCGGCAGTGTAGATAGAATGAGTTTAGTGTGTTGTGGGTAACGAGTCCTTCATCAGCCAATCCAGCTGGCGTCCACCGTTTATGGCATTTAGCTGGTCTAGCGAATCTAAGATCAAGACAAGCGGCTTCTCTTCGCGTCCTTTCTTCAAGGATTCATGAAATTGATTCTCGAGTTCTTTGTCGTTCTGAAAAGAGAAAGAAAAAAAAGTTTTAAATAAATTTATAAATACTGTCGATAACAAATGGTCTGAATTTCTAATACGATGTATATTGGTTGGTTGGTTTTTACGGCATGTCAACCCTTGTTGGGTTATTTCATACCAAAAATGAAATGTTTTATTCATTCTTTGTTGGGTATTCATTTTTTAACTCAATTTTTTCAACACATTTTTCTATTTAACCCATGAATGGGTTGGTTGGTTGGTTGGATTTTTACGGCATGTCAAGGGTTATTTTATTCCGAAGACATGTTTGGTTTTATTCATTCTTGTTGCGTATTCAATTTTTAAAAACTCTTTTTAAAACACATTTTTATAACTCGTTTTTCTATTCAACTCATAGATAGGACAAGTACTACCACTCCGGGTCAGAGTCGACTTGGGAATAATGGTGATGAAGGGGTACTCCACACTCCCCAGGGCTCCCAGATTAGAACTTCTCATTAGATTCAGTTTAACGCCAGGACACTAAAGACTCTCAGCCACGGCCTTCTAGTAAATATATGATAAAAAGGACCGGAGGGTTGCCATAAGAGCAATACGGCCCTGAATATCATAGAGGTGTTAGGGCTTGACGTGACCAGCCCATTGATCGAAGGAAGCCTCTTCGATCGCCCGTCTAATCTAAGTAAGGGCCAAACGTAATATTTTTTCCCAGGGATAGTGATTATGTAATGTTTTAATTCAAACATGATAGAAAGAAATAAGATCAACTCTTCGCTTCAAAAATGAAAATAAATTAGATTTTGTGACAAAAGTGAAGGGTCACCTGATACATGTGACCCGCAAATCAATTCCGGTCCCCCATCAATTGGAAAAGGAAATATATCAATTGGGACGTAACACCGGGCATAATTGAACCAATACTTGGTAGCACTCCTACAAACTGATGTTCAAGAATGTTAGTTGCATCTAAGAAGGGTGGATCACGTACGGTGGATTTACAAAAATTGAATACCACTGCCACCAAAAAGGAAACCCACCATAATCCATCCCTATCCAATCAGGTTTCAATCGTTCCAGCTCGTACCGGCAACAACGAAGTAAAAATGAAAGAAAACGAAAATATGAACAAATGTTGTATATTGAAGATATTTAAAAGAAGGGGAAAACGGAAATAGGATTTTCCGTTTAAATCGAAACAAAGAAAAGACGACAAAAATGACAAAGGACTTTTTTCCGGGTAACGCGAACAAAGAAAAAAAGTATAACAAAAGAAAATGTGTGGGCATTATATATATATATATATATATATATATATGGAAGTCAGAGATCCCAGGTCAGTGAGCCAGAAGTCTCGGGACAGGGAACAAGTGAGCGTGACCGCCGCTCACGGTCACAGCCGATGGGCTGTGGGACGTCACGTAGCAACCTTCCACCTCACCAACGCCAGTCATCCCAGTAGTAGTCATTGTCAACAGTCATTGTCAATCTTCGGGCATTTCTATTGTCATCGCTCGCCACCACCACGCGAGGAAGAAGAAATAAAGTCAAAGTTCTTACCATACCACGTGTTGTGATTTCATTAAGCGACTACTACTATGTCGCTTTTGGTACAGTGAAAAACCCCAGTACGTAACACAAATACCTGGACCTGACCAGAGAACTGAAAAAAATGTAGAACTTGAGTGACAGCAATACCAATTGTAGTTTGTGCCCTTGGAATAGTTCAATAGTTTGGAAAGGAGACTGGAGAAATGGGAAAATAGAGGAAGAATCGATACCCTCCAGACAACCGTTTTCTTGTATAAAGGTTCTAGACATGCGGAACGGATACCACAGGTTAACCCCTCACTCGAGCTGCACGTGATGCCACTATTTCTATCACCGATATCGGTACTGCCGTGCTCCTCAAGGTTTTCATGTTTCTGGGGACACATATACTCGGCGATCCGATGACATCACCTCGGTATGGTCCGCAAAACCCGCAATCATAATAACATGATAACTGGTGGTCTGAGTCTGAGTGACAACAAACATATTCAGGTCTCCAGGACTCTTCTGAGTATTCTAGCCGATCTCAACAATGCTGTTGTCTAGATGGTCTCAATTATTCCTCTAATTTCCAATTCCGTTGGTGCCCTTTGAAATTCTTCAAGAATTTCAAAGGGCACCAACTACAATTGGTATCTGTGTCGCTCTCAAGTTCCGCATTTTTCAGTTCTCTAGCAAGGTCCACGTATTTGTCCAACTTTTTGTTTTCTTTCATTTTTACTTGTTAATTAACACTAGGTCTGGTCTTCTAGTATTGATTACGTGATACTAGGGAATTTTATGAGTCTTTAATTCTAGGGAAGATTCTGGTTAAATCGAACTTAACGGGCCTAAATTCCACCATCGTATGTCACCTTGCCGGAAAAAAAAATACCAAAATTCAGAGAATTAAGTGAATTTAATGCAATTTTCAGTGTTGATAAATTAATAAATAAAAGACATAATGCACCAGTCATTTAATTTAAAACCTAACATTTTTACATGTCAGTTAACTTTGAACCACGTAGCTTTGAGGTGTAACACAGATTCTCAAAGATACGTGGTTCAAAGTTAAATTCGGTTAATTCCCTGATTTTTGGTATTTTTTGTCTTTCGGTCGGGTGACATACGATGGTGGAATTTAGGTCCGTTAAGTTCGATTTAACCCAGATTCTTATTTGCGCATATATCATTTTGTAGTATGGTCAAGGTTTTTTTGTTTTTTTTTTTTTGCACAATTCGTAGTAGATCACCTTTCCCAACTAATCATTGCTAGCTTACTGCACTCACTTATCATAAAATACGACGGCAATCGTTTTCAATCAAGAGAATTTTATTAATGGCTAAAATTGGTGAATACTTACGATGGATATTGGATGTGGAGATGAGAAGATATACTGTATCTGTTGAATGATGCTGACCATAAGGCTATTGGCATCAGAACTGGACAGCGTCGTACCAATAAACCTAAAAAGATTTTTAAAAATGCTTTTAAAAAACAATAAAAGACCGTGACTGTTCCAAACAACTATATCAATAAACTACAAGTAGAACTTAGCGACAGCAAATAGGAACTACGAGTGAAATTTTTGTTTTGGATTCTATTTTAATGGCATATAAAACTTATATATATATATAAGATTAAATATATATAAAGATTAGAAAATAAAAATACTGGGGTTTTTTGAAGCATGAATAACTGAATGTAGGTGTTTAAACTAGACTAATGTTTAAAAAATATGACTTACTAGTCGTGTTAGAATTGATATTGTAAGTAATATTTATATTTTTAAAACATTAGTCTGATACAGAAGAACAACTTATTGGTTAATTTGTTGGTTTTATGGCATGTTAACCCTTATCGGGTTATTTAATGCTGAAATCAGTCTTTTTTGCAGGCAATTGTATGGTGTCAACTAACTTATAATAATTCTTTGAAACAATTATAGTTTCAAATAACAATTCATATCAATAATAATAATAATAATCATTTGTTGTATACAGTTATATTGCTTCAAGTATCCCTATATAATACCAATAATTTTTAAACAGATCTATTTGATCCCTAGATGTTATCCTAACAGATACTACCACTCCGAATCAGAGCGGATCTGGAAATAATGACAACAAATGGGATAACTTTCCTATCATCTTAACATTCTTTCTATTCAGAGGCCGTGAAAATATTGCGAGTTTACGGCCATTTGTTTGTTGAAGCTGTACTCTGCTTAAAAACTGACCTTGTGTCACATCCTGCCCGCGATTGATGGGGTTGGGTAAATACACACTAGATAATTCTTTACCTGAGGATGACAGCTGCTTCACCGTTTGTCCACTCTGAAATATTCATTGCGGCTTTGGCCATAATTGAAGTTTTTCCACAGCCGGATTTTCCATAAATGACGAACGGCTCGTTTTTCTGGCCATGCACATAATCTTTGATCCTCTGGAGTATAAATACAGGAAAAATAAATACAATTTAATAATCAGAAAAATGAAAGTAATCAATATATATATATATATATATATATATATATATATATATAATGTGTGTGTGTGTGTGTGGTGTGTGCTCTCCAATCCCCCTGGGGGTTGAGCACTTTGAAGGGGATTTCGCTGACGACCGCCAACTAAAGCGAAAACGCAACGCTCTCCTATAAAAGGGGTGGATCACTCTATGGTGGCCGTTACATACATACATATTTTAAACAGTTAAAAACCCCTTCCCATTCTGGAGGTGACGATAGCCGAGCGGTTAAGCCAGCCGAGCGGTTAAGCCGTCCGACTGATGCTGACTCTATCCGGTTTCTAAATCCGGTTGTAGGTAGCTTACAAATGTCTATCCACACTGAAGAGATGTTATACGTCGAAACACAGTGTCTGTGGATGACTATATATCAAGCGACCCTTAAAGAAAGCTTAGCAAAAATTTCAATATGAAAAAGAAAATAGGATTGTATTGTCAAATATATTTTTTCAAAAATTATTGTTTGTTTAATTTACCTAAGGACACTCAAGAACAAATACAAAGTTTTGAGATTATCTTAAAATTGTATTCATGAAATAAAATAAAACTGTTTTCTACAATTCTCAAGACATCATCATCATCATCATGTCGCGCATACAGCACGGGTATCCATGACAATCTTTCGCCAACCTTCCCTATCATTCATTGCACCTGGAAGCTCCTCTGCGTAGCCGCCAGCATCCTCACATAGCTGGTCAATGTAGGTCCTTGCTGGGCGCCCCACACTTGCATGTCCATGTGTTGGTTTCCACAGGAGAACGTCGCTCACGAGTTCATCCTTGCTTCTCCAACAGTGTCCTGCATGTCTTGTCCGGATAGTTTGTGAAATGGGGGGCAGGTAACCGTACAGCTGTTTCCTTGTGGGGTGCTGCTTCCATGACTTGTTCAAGACTGCGCGCAGCATTCTTGTGCAGCTCCCATCTATCTTATTCTCAAGACGCTTTGTTAGGGTCCAGGTGGTGCAGCTATATAGCAACACCGACACAACCACAGCCTGGAAGAACTGTCGCTTTAGCTTGTCAGGGAGATAAATAATTCATATTTTTCAAGTAGTAAACCTATGGTATAGGAAGTTATTTTTGTACCTTAGATTTTGTAGAAATAAATCAATAATTGTATGCAGCTTCTTAATAATATGTATAGTTGCTAATTGACTAATTACTTGACATTACAAAAAGAATCATCACTAAAACTTTTCTCTGTAATTGTTATTTAGTGTTACATAATCTATGCGGTTGCATAAGATTATTGTAAATCCCCTGTAATTCTGAGGGGATGACCCCTTTCATACCATGGCCGGGTCCTTCTATGGAAAATTACAGAAGCCCGCCAAATATGTGAAGTCACGTGGGACCTTTTTCAGAGTCCCCAGTTTGCAGTTAGGCGTCAGGCAGAGCAGCGGCCATTTTATGCTCTGCCTAAAACGGGAACTCACGCGCGCTATGTTAGTCAGATATTTAGTTACGTGAAATGTATAGTTAAGGAAATAAAAGTTTATATAAGTAAAATGTTCTTGTGGTTGATGAATGTCTTGGTAACAAGACTAAGAAATGAATCCAGGACGACCAGCCAGCATGAACATAGCAACAGAAGACCTTAGAAGATTCCAGACCAAGATGATAGAAGAAGCAAAGCCGGCCAGAAGAATAGATGTCCAAGATATAGAAGCAAGTAAGAAGTAAAGAAGTAAGAAAGGGTATACAACATTATATTGATTTGGTACCGTGAAGACCTCAGTATGTAACATTAGTACTAATTTAGGTCTCAACATAACCGCCCCCAGTCGTAGACCCCAGTCACATCGTTGCCAGGCATGTTATAAGGATCGCTATGACTGAAATCTATTTAAATTCTAGAGTTTTTTTTTACTCGAATTTAAGTCTAATTGTTCGAAAATTGTTGCATTGAAAATCAGCATTCGAGATTGAATTTTTCTTTTAACCAAGGTTTGATATTTGAACCCCAACTGTAAATACGCAACTATCTCAGCCATAAGGAAGACCAATAGATTTTGTCATCTTACCTTCAAAGCGTCGTCCCTTCCGGAGAAAAATTCGCATTTTTTCTGGCAGAATAAAGTGTGTTGTTTTACTTCTTCATAGAGTGGGTCGTCTAATTTCGTTTTGTCTTTTTTGACGATGCTCTTTTCAATAAGATCCTGTAATCGATGTTGAAAATCACGACCCAAATCAGTCAGGTAGTTTCGATGTTCTTCACTGGCCTCAGGATCAACACCTACCCAAACACAACATTTTAAATAAGTATATATATAATTGTAAATTTTAAATTGTATTATTAATTATAAATAAATAAAGCTCTTACATAAGTAATTGAGCCCTCTATAATCAATTCTCCAACAATAATAATAATTAACCTATATATATATATATATATATATATATATATATATGGTTAGGAGGTTGATTTAGAAGGCTATCACAATGCAGTTTGGAATAAATAAAAAATAATAATACGGTAACAATGGTGTTGTGTGTTGACCTGTATTTTTATTCTTTCTTAAATTTTCGAGGTAATACCTCTTTATCAAAAGAATTGAACTGAAGCAGTCCAGCTATGGCATTTCTTCCCAAATGATTTTTTTTTTTTTGAAAATGATGTTATTTTTTAAATAACTGTATTCTCGTGTGAGCGTGAATGCGTTATTTTTGTTTGTACGTGTGTGTATGTTGTAATGCGCGTGACATTGAAAATGCGTGTTGGTTGTGACGTTAAGACTATCCTAGCGCGGGATTTTGTACGATAAATTGAATTAGATATAAATAAGTAAATAAACAAATATGATAATATTAATTTTAATATAATAATAATAATAATAATAATAATGATTAAATTGATTTTACATCCAACACGAAACATTATACATCACCATGGCCACAAAACACAAATACGCTTTTTCATTCGCACATACACACGTACAAAATCCCGCGCTAGGATAGTCTTAACGTCACAACCAACACGCATTTTCAATGTCATGCGCATTACAACATACACACACGTACAAGGGAGAATAGTTGGATGCATACTTTCCCTCGGGCATTAGTGCTACGTGAAATAAAAACAGCTTTGCCCAGGATTTTAACTTGTATAAGCGTGTTCATTTACTTAAACCGCGCACATGTTATAAATTATAGTGGGGTCATATTTAATAAAATACACAAAAAATAGATACATTTCGACCGATACTTTTCAAGAAAATACATTGATAAAGCATTAACGAATGAAATGCTAAAAAGTAGAAATGGAAAAATTGGAGAGAAAGAAAAAAAATAATGATAATCTATGCTTGTGTTCTTTTTATCTACACGGGCTAGGGCAATATGCATTAATGACAACAACTTCAAGTATAGTAAGGTGTGGTTTGATCCCAGCCCTGTCTAGGACGGTAAAAAAAAATTATACGAGTAACTAGCCTTACATTCGTATATATCACGAAAATCTCTATAAAAGCCCGGATGTTGATAATTGGATGTGCCTCTGTATTGATCATGGCACATGTTGGGCAATCCCCCCCCCCAATCTTTGAATCTTCCTCAGAAGCCGTCCATGTAGGCAGGATGATCTCACCTCACCACCAGATGCAGTTTAGCATCGTACTCATGACATCCCCTTTTTGGTAAGATCTTATTCTTCCATAGTCGGCATTTTCTAAGCCCTATCGACGGATGCATTAGTGTTGTTGTGTTGAACTCACTACTCACCCATTATGTTCTTCATACAGAATATATTTTTTTTTTTTTTCTCGGTGGCCAATACCATTAGAAGCTTTTATCTCAGCAGAAGGAACTCTAGCGGTCACATCTACCAAAGCATATTCAATCTGGACCAACTTTCCAGATGGACTGAATGTCAATGAAAAACTATATCGTTCAGGCATAGTGGAAGCAAAGAATATTGGTATGGTCTATACTGGAATGGGTCCAGATTACAGGGTTTTAGTACGTCCTGCTCGTAAACTTGCTAAGCAATACTACCTAACATACCAGGAGCAAATTCCTACTCCCCAGTTAGTCCAAAGAGTTGCTAATGTTATGCAAGAATTTACACCTGTGTGTGTATGACTATTTGGGATTTCCCTTCTCATAGCAGGTTGGGATGAAGATAAACAAAAAAAACATTTATATCAATGTGATCCATATGGTGCCTACTTTGCATGAGTAAGAACTATGAACTATTCCCCCCTCCCTATTTTTTTTATCTTGTTCCAAATTAAGTAAATAGTAGTAAATGAATTTACCTTCGGGAGTCCACGTAATGTCATAGGATAAGATATTGTCTGTGGAAAGTTTTTTGGCCATTCTCTCTTCTTTCAGATTTTGCAAGAGTTCTTGGGATTCTTTAAAGTCTTCGCTGACATTCGGACATTCTAAAAAGAAAAGAAGAAAACATACATGCGAGTCTAGGGATTACATTCTTTGCCACGGTTCTTCCGTTAGACAAGAGATGGTATTACAAACAGCCATATAAAAGTGGAAGGGCAAAAGTTCAAGGGCCTTTTTAACGTTCTATACTCGAGAGAACACGCATCAGTTGCATCTCCTGTCCACAGAACAGCGGGACTTTGAGCCCTCAACCTCATGACGCATGGCACGCAATAATATGGTCTATATGTAAGTGTTATACTTTATTACCAGTAGCCTCAATATTCTTATCCTATTAGGATATTTCCTCTATGCACATATGTATAAGCTTTTCTTTGTACTCTTTCATCCTGCTGTTGTATTGCTTAGGCAATAAAGTCTACTTGTTATTACTTTAGTCACGAATTGTTCTTTATATATATATATATATATATATATATATATACCGTACGAGGAAACGATACTCAACCAACTATCCTTCTTCTACACAAGGTCCACTCCGAATGTAAAGTTTCTCATTTATTTATATAGAAACTACAACAGATATATAGTGGTACTAGTTTAATTTTTCCACACTTAACTCAATTTCCATGTATATCAAATCAATTTTCCACATTGAAATAATCTGAAATGCCATTAATCCGTTCCTGAGTGAGGGTTAAAGAGGTTAGGATAGCACACACATTCAAAGGTCGACTGGTTTTTCCTTCGGTTGAACCTTCAGCCAAACTCTCTAGATCAAAATTCGAAACGATTATATAGCATCCCGGACACACACGAAATTTCAGGTGGTTACGCCCCCTCTCCGGTACGACGCCCACGCAAATTCGCGAGGCCTAGGTAACCACGCAATTCTTTCCGGTCGGGTCACTCGCATTTGGCGCCGGATCTTTTGTTACCCTTATCTTATGTAACCCGAGACCAATTTCCGCGCACGCACCGACGTACCGAAAACAAGGACCAAGGTCTCCCCTCAATCGATTTTCAACGCTGGCACTGCTGGAAGTGATGGTAAATAGGATTATACAACTATGTTAGTCATTAAACAAACCCAAAAATATAATCCAACAAGAATTAAAAAAACTATACAGATAAAAATAAACCCATGCGGTTTCATTTCGGAAGAGAAAACTTACCTCGGAATTTTTTCACATGATTGTCGTATGTTTGGTGCTCAATATTTTGAATGTTCCTCTTAAACCACAGGCAATGGTCCTCTACGGCATCTATATTCAAGACACCATTTGTTATTTCGATTTCCGTTACTGAAATAAAAGAGAAATTTTTAATAAAATCTTAAAAAAAAAAAAAAAAAAAAAAAAAAAAATAGTTTCTTGTCTTTTTTTTTTTTAAACTTTCTTTAAAAAAAAAAAGACAAAAAACTAGTTTTCCTTTTATATAGAGACACCAGTATCATTTATACTATTTATTAAATAGGAAAAAAAGATATAAAATTTGTCTCTTTCTATCACACATGCAGCCAAATATGAATTGAGTCTTTCTTCTATACTGGAGATATAAGTTGTTTATACCAGTAGTTCTCAACCTTCTTTTTTTAAACTATGGACCCCTTTGATTCCTATTTTACTCTTGTAGACTCCCCACAGCCATTCGATGTTAAATCCTATTGTATTTTTAATTAAATATCTTTCACTTGCCAAAATCCCCCCAAAATGTTTTATGGTTCCCGAGGCCCATATGGACTCTGGTTGAGAACCAGTGGTTTATATAACTCGTAAACGTGTTGGATTCCCAGGATGTGACACAATGTCAATTTTTAAGCTGGTAGTTTGAATTCAGTGTTTTCATTCTTCTATACTGGTTGCATTACCAAAGATAAAGAATACAGTCTGCCCTAATACTTACCTATAGTTAAGGGGAGAAGAGATAGATTCATGCCTTTCCCCAAGAGCATTAGCGCGAAGTGAAACTAAGCTTAGTGTAAAAAGTTTTCCAACTGGAGTCTGTTCAAATGACACCAGTAATCACTTTCGTTTCTGCAAACTTCTCTACTAACTGAGCTCGTTCCTCTCCCTTCTTCCTTGTTCACCCAAAACACAATAGTAGTCGTCGAATTTTATTTCCCTAAAAAAAAAGACAGAATGTCCTCCATATTGACATTTTCAAATAGATCTTTTGCATTGTTTGCATGTAATTTCTTATCCCCTCACCTATAGTTGAGGGGAGAAGAGACACTCATACCTTTCCCAAGAGCATTAGCGTCATGTGAAACTAAGCAAAGTTTAGTTTTTAAAAAAATGACTACCTACCTGACATCAGGAAAAGACGAGCTTCCTCTTTAGGCAGAAGACGTTTTGCAAGAGAACTTATGATATTTCGAAGTTTGTCGCTTTCATTCCACCATTGTTCTTTGGCTTTCTGTTTTGTCTCAACCTCCGTGCTGTAGAAATCTTTGAGAACATCTCCAACCGGTTGAAGAATATACAAAGATTTCAGTGTGTTCTTATCTTCAAAATACCATCTGCAAATACAGAAATCTTAGATTAGAATTGGATTTTTCATCAGAACTGTTAATTATTCAGTCAGTCAGAGAAGAACTTTATTAATTTTGAAGGGTACAGGGCGCGATAGGAATCCACCCCCACCCACCCCATTTTGAACTGTCACATGTGAGGTACAAGTGAACTTAGGCATTTTTTGTAAGTTGAGTGTAATCATAGGAGGAGGAGAAAGGGACGCTCTCAAAGTAGTTTGTACTAACGAGGAGAGAACTCTTTTGGTTTGAATTCCGAGTTTTCCTTCTCGACCACTTGCCATGTTTAGTTTAAAGAGCCCAGTCTGTCCTACTATTTACACATAGCTGGTCAATTTTCAAGCGGAGTTTAACTGGTTTGAATTCAGAGTTATCCTTCTAGATTATCTAACCAAGGTTAATGATCCCAGTCTGCCCTATATTTACTCATAGCTGGATGGAGAATAGTTGGATTCGTACCTTTCCCAAGAGTATTAGCGCTATGTGAAATGCAAACAACCGCGTCCAGGATTTGAACTCGTCTCACCGTGTCCATTTCCTATGACGGTAACCATTGCCCCACGCCTCTCCACATATAACTCGTAAGTGATGTTCTAGCTATGTTCTTATTTCTTTTTACGGTGTGATCTGTTACGATCATGGATTGGACTGGTGCACACTGTGCGCTTGCTGTTGAAACATTCTTATTTTTTATAAAACTTGTGAATCTGTAATTGCTACACAGAGCGCTTTTCTTGCTCATTTCATCATTTTTTTTCATTAATTGTTTGTTTTTTCCCCCCACTATCCTGCAAATAACTTTTTTATTTCATTGTACACTTCACTAAAAATTATGTTTGTTGTGGGAAATTAATTTCTTTGAATATTAGAAAAAAACGTTCCCTCCAGTATTTTTAAGGAAAAATATAAGATTACTTAACTTTTCAAGGTTAGAAGTAACTGTTATTCAATAAGAAAACTTAACAATTAGAATAATTAACATAGTTTAACACTTGTACCAAGTTATGGTAATGGAATGAGAAGAGTCTACTCATGTGTATTGAATAAAGGGTTAGGTTTAAAGTTCTGTGAAGGCTCCTGATTACAACAAGAAAGTTCCCGAATTCGAAGAAAAGGGTCCCAAGTTCAAGGAGGGGGTTCCCGAGTTCGAGAAGGTTCCCGAGTCCGATAAGAAATAACTGAAGAACGCCAGAGGGCACATCGGCCAAAACGTTGTGCAGATAACAATGAAGATGAGGACAATAGTCCGAGTAATCCAAATAATACAAAGAAAATTTAATTTTTAAGTGGATAAAGCTGATTTCATTCACAGGTTTATTAACCTTTAGGCCTAAAATAACACTATACGGGTTGACATGCCATTAAAATCTATCAATCAACCACCCTGAAAAGTCTTTACTTTCAGGTGGTAAAAGAAAAAAAATTTTAGAGTATGTATTTACCAAACCCTCTGCATGAGCAGGGTGTGACACAAGATCAATTTTAAGCGAAGTTTAACGGGTTTGATTTCCAAGTTTTTCTTCTCCAAGACCGGTTACCATATCATGATTAAAGAGCCCAGTCTCCCCAACTAGTTACCTATAGCTGGGAGAGAATAATTGGATTCATGCCTTTCACAAGGTTATTAGTGTTGTGAAATGTAACCAGCCTTGTTCAAGATTTGAACTCGTGTCCATTTTCTACGACGATAACCATTAACGACGGGCGCCTCCAAAACATTTATGGTTCAACCTGTTAGGGCCATGCGTCAAAAAGTATGTTTAGAATGTATTCCTCTTTGATAGAACTGAGTGCAGAAAAAAAATCTTAAAGAAACAACTACACAAAAAATATAAATATGAATATACAATGAAAGCGATTCCTAACCCCTAAGCATAAAATAATCCTAGATGTATTAACGTGCCTTTAAAAACAATAAATCGATCTGTAAACCTATCCTTTACCGCGTCTTTTAATATATCGGAAGCATATTTGTTTGTTTTGTGGCGGGTGGTCTTGCACATTAAGAGCATGTTAAGAGGGTGTCAATGGGGAGACATTTTCACTTGCTAATTAGGTAGTATCAAATCTGAGCGAAGTACGAGGGAGATTTAAAAATTATCTGCACTCTTGTTCTATGGAAGCCGAGTTCGTCGTGGATGATTTGATAGGAAAAACCATGACTAATCTGCAGAGAACAAGCTACTTCATCGATGATAACTCGCCAGTTCACCATTAACATCTCACGAGCTTGCTGAATCATCAATGGTGGAGGTTGGCAGACGTTCTGCCCAGTCTTCGTGCATCCAGTTTATCCGGCAACTTTTTAACTTCTCTATATACTCATACACACTTCAACATGGTAGCGCACTGTGCTCTTATTGTGCTAAAAAGCTTCCAGTGAATTTCAGTCCCTGACACTCCTTCCGATCAGAGAAATCAGGTCACTTTCTTAGTGCATACTGCTTGTGGAGCGGCCATGTTTACACTGTAAAGACAGCAAAGAAAATGCCGCGATTAGTCTCAAACTTCGATTACGTGACCACAATAGTGCCAACTATAAGCACGCATGCGCAGAGCGCAGTGTGACAATAATAAAGATATGTTATGGTGAAATTGTGGATATTTTTGTTTTTTGTTTTTGTTTTTTCACTTTCCCTTGTATTTGTTGAACGCTGATTTTCAAGGAAAGAACGGAAGGAAAAACAAAAAAGAAGACAAATTTACCTTAACATCAAAGTCCTGTCATCTGGATTTTCTATGGCTTCGAGGAATTTTTCGAATTGTTCCTTACTTATGGTCCTCGGGCAAGGTCTGTATCCATACTTATGTGATAGGAAAGACTAAGAGAAAGAAAAACATGAAGTTCATTGGTGAATAATGTTTGAAAATCGTCAGTTAGTTGGTTGACTGGTTTTACGACATATCAACCCAAGTCGACTTATAAGATAAAGCGAAAAGTCTTCCAATCCGTTGCCATGTCAGTGCTACTGTATGGCTGCAACACTTGGACTCTAACCAAACGCTTAGAGAAAAAGCTAGATGGGAATGGCACAGGGATGCTCCGCGTTGTCTTGAGCGAATGCTGCATAAAAGCACCCCACAAACAAGTAGTTGTACAGCCACTTGTCCCCTATCACACAATCCATCCGTTTGTTTTGTTTTACAGCATCTCAACCCTTTACGGATAATTTAATTTTTTGATGGATGTTTAAAAAAAAAAAACAAAAAAAAAAAAAAAACATCTATCACTGTTCAGGCAACAATTTTTCCTTCCTATTGTATTATCCTGATGAAGGTTTAATATAAACCGAAACATTTAAACGTCGACTTCACCACCAAGAATGATTTCATATTTTATGGAATACTTTGTTTTTCTAGTTTTTATACTATTTATAAAAGGGCCGGTTTAGCTCAGTCGGTAGAGTGTTCGGCTGGTAACCTCAAGGTCCCTGGTTTGATACCGGCACTCGCCAACTCAGCGTATGAGTAGCACAGGGATCTGTGCGGTAAAAGTGATGAGCTGATGGTAGATGTAGCGCTCCGTCTCAGATACTAAAAAACATTCTCCTTAGTCTAACGCTAGTGAAAAGGGGAAAGACTTCCTCGCTGTCTGGCTGATATCGACTTTATGCCACGCCGACGACTTTTATACTATTTATTATGTAACACTTATTTGGCGCAAGTATTTTTTCCAATTACTATACTCATAACTGCTGAATAGCCGGTAAGATCTGGCTGGCTGCCATGTACTTTCGACATTGTTTCACATCCAACCCGTGGCGAATTGATTGGATAAATATCTACTGAGATAGATAGATAGATAGATAGATTTTGCATAATACTTACCACAAAATTCGGACCCGTAGAAAACTTTTGACAAAGCTCTAACTCTTTAAGGCACAGGTCTGTGGTCATGTGATCATTTGTTGCCTCGTCTCTTATGCCCCATCGCATATCCACAATCTGAAACTGGTATCCTTTTTGCAGACAAAACAATTTCAATTTAGGGTACACTTTTTCCATTAGGTAGTTTCGTTCGTGTTCCGTATCTAGCGGAAGAAAATTAAAGGGCGTTAATCATTTATGTTACTGAATCTAGTAAAGAAATTCCTTTTTACAATAAATGTTGACGGGGCTTAGAGTATCCTCTGCAAAGGGGGTAAGAGAAAAAAAACAAAAAAAAAAACAAAAGCGTGTCATGGATATGACTAAACTACAACCGGTGGTGAGTCTCCAGTTTTGAAAATGTAGGAAATACCGAGTACCCCTCCATCGTCATTACTCACGTGTCTACTCTGACCCAGAGTGGTAGTATCTGTTAGGGTCATTATATATATGTGTGTGGGGGGGGGTGTCTTTTCTGTATTGGAGAATTGAAAATAAAGTGCTCGATTACGTAAGAGCTATATTTATCTATTATAGCGTACACTACATTTAAGGTGCGATTGTTACCGTTGGTTTCCAAGCAACGAGTTCGCCACCTATCGTCAAGACAACGCG
Organism: Doryteuthis pealeii; assembly: GCA_023376005.1. Taxonomy (NCBI): domain Eukaryota; kingdom Metazoa; phylum Mollusca; class Cephalopoda; order Myopsida; family Loliginidae; genus Doryteuthis; species Doryteuthis pealeii. The sequence goes on from CM042142.1 coordinate 23,083,160, forward strand.
CTTGTTAAAAAATACAGCGAATGTCAATTAATTTGTACATGTGCATATTTTTTGTTTATGAGCGCAATCTTCGTATTTTCGTATTTTCCCGCGTTTATATATATATATATATATATATATATATATATATATATATAACGAAGACGATGGTTAAAATTCAGAAAGGGTAAATAAATATCAAAATTTGAATACTTCAGGATTCACAGCTCAACAAATGTGTAAATGTACCCTGTAAAAAGACCTAAATATACGGTTGAAAACCAGAGCGACTCGAATTTCATGTAAATAACAAATCTTCAGCGTCTGGGAGTAATGGCGAAGAAGGGGTACTCAACATTTCCCAGAACTCCAGAATTGGAACCTTACCACTAGATGCAATTTAACTTCATATCCAGGACACCAAGACACTCAGCCACATATATGATAAAAGTTATTGGAGTTGCCATAAGAGCAATGCGATCGGGACAATCATATAGGTGTTAGGGCTTGGCATGACTAGCCGATTGATCGGGGTAGGGGGCTCTCCGACCACCCGTTTAGCCCAAGTAAGAGCCAAAGTTGAGTATTGCAGGTCATGGACTGCTCAGCCACCAAGATTTTATCCTTAAGCATCACGGGTTGCCACTCACTGCCAACCGGTGGCTACATTGAGGGGTGGGGTCTTAACCCTCTGCAGAAGGGTGGTATGCGTATTCTACAGCCTCAGTCGACAGGGGGGTTATGTATGAGGATAGTCGTCAGTAAAACTATGTTAGTAAATAACACGTAAATACATAACGACCAAAAATAACAACGACTAGAAAAATATATACGCTGCCTACATCCCAAGGTGTACAAAAATTCTGCCTAAAAAAGAGCTGAAGGATGAACTGGCTGATACTTTTTCTCTTAATTATTGAGATGAGGCTTGATAAGTTTTATTATTTGGATTATTCCTCATCTTTATTGTTATCTGTACAACGTTTCGGCCGATGTACCCTCCGGCCTTCTTCATGTACAGATAGCAATTGAAATTTCCCGGTGAACAGGTGCCACTGTTAACAAACGTAAAATACTTTTTTCTTCTTTAGAAAAAAAAAATACAGTGGTACCTTGACTTACGAGTACCCGAATTACGAGTTTTCCGAGTTACGAGCTGTCATTCGGTCTATTTTTGTTTTGGGGCAAGAGCTCAAATGAGAGGTACGAGCGACCTTCAGAAAAAAATATTTAAGTTTTTTTTTTTTTAATTTACTACGCTAAAGAATTTTTTTTATTCACATAACCAAAAGTATAAAGCTATGGAAAATATAAAACGGTCAATAGTGTACCAATTTCAAAATGGAAGCGAGATTTGTGAAAGACTGTTTCGGGGGGGGGGTCAGGGTCTGATCAGACCTGTTACGGCTGCCTGGGAGAGAAAATAGGATATTGAAAGTCCCGAAATTTTCAATGATCCCAGGTAAATAATATTGCTGACGACTTCCACTTTTTCATCTAAAAGATGTATTTTGCGGAATTTATCAGAAAATAAACATTAAAACATTACAGTTAATAATTAATTACATTCTATTATAGGTACTAATGCAGAATAGCGCGCAAGAGATAATATCATTAGATTACGTATAAAAAGCATTACATTTCACGGAAATACCAGAAACCTTTGAGACGTTAGAGTAAGGGTTAGGGCTAAGTGTTAGTGCTAAGGTCAATGTTAGGGTTAGGCTACTTTGAGAGTTTCCGTAATCAAATGCTATTTATAAATAAAATGCGATTCTTATGATTTATCTCTTGCGCGCTATTCTGCATTTGTACACTATTTTACTATGCTTTAATATAATACAGTACTATTTTTTATTTAAAAAACGCAACAACAAAAATAATGGTGTTTGGGGTTGCTAGGATGGGTTAATGGCATTTTAGGGAAAATTGATTTGATATACGAGAAAATTGAGTCACGAGTGGAACGAATTAAACTCGTAAGTCAAGGTACCACTGTCCTTAGGGGGGGGGTCAAAAAAAGTTTGCAATATTTTGATGTTATATTTCTTATTTAAAAAAAACGTAAAAAATTGGAGTGTTTGGGAGAAGGCTATGACGGATTAATGTCATTTAAGTTTATTTCAATGGGGAAAATTGATTTGATATACGAGAAAATTGAGTAACGAGCTCGTAAGTCAAGGTACCTCTGCACTGGAGTAAAAATAGGAACAAAAAAATTGGATTTTTTCCTACCTGTAAATGTACTGCTTGTAAATATTCGCACGATCTTAGCGTTACTTGGACACACGGACGCCATCTTTCCAACAAGAACTTCGTTGATCCAATAATTCAGATCCGAGCCGCTGGAAATCTTTTCCTTCGACGAGGAACTTCGCAGATCCTTCTTGCCAGAAAGTTTTTTCTTCTTGCCATTCGGGATACCATTTTGGGGTACGTTTCTCTCCTGGTACCGATCGATTTTCGATTTCAGCTTTTTACTCCTGTTCATATTGTGGCACGTAATCGAACGCGAATTATATCGCTGCCATTCTTCGTGTAATTTATTCAGAATGGGATCGTCCGAATAAACCTTATTGGGTCCGTCTGATTGGTTCGTTTTGCCAGCCTCTTCTTTAACGTCCGGTTTCTTGGTATCTAGTCGCGAAGTTGGAGCTTCTATGGAATTGGTAAGATTTTTCTCGGTTGGGTCATCGTCTATGCATCCGGGTAGATTCTCGTTTATTTTACTTGCATTCTCCTTCTGGACACCGTTGATCTGTTCCCCAATTTCATCGTGGCTAAGAAATCGTTGGTAAGTGTTTGACTTAACTGGGGCCACGGATTGGATTGATTGTTTTCTGTACAATAAAAAGATGAAATTTGTGAAAAAGAAAAAAGCACCGGCAAGATATATATATATATATATATTATATATATATATATATATATTATATATATATATATATATATACTAGCAAATATATGCACCCTCCGGGTGCAAGTATTTAAGTTTTAATGTGATAAAATATTATATTAAATTAGAAAGTCTAACGGAACTAAATAAGAATACAGATAAAAAGATTTGAAACAGAGGGAGTATAATAAAAAATGGAACAACTGAAACTTACTCTTCCATCACTCTCGTCTTTCATTGTTATTTTTTCTAATTTAAGTATTTAGTTATAAGAGGAAGTAAAGAATAAAATGACAGTTATTTTTTCTTGTTAATGGATTTCATTTAAGATTCATTGAAGAGATTTTTGCTTATATTCATTAAAATAAAACCAAACAGTTAGAAATCAATAATACTAAGCACATATTTATTAAATTCGATTTTTTAATATTAATATGCAAATTAGCCTTCCCGTTCACACTGTAAACCGCTATTTTGTTGTATATATAAATATAATTGCATGTTGTCAGTATGTAGACATAGTTAACAGTATTAATAATGTAAGACAATTTTATTAATAATTGAGGTTTAGATAAAAATAAAATCATGGAGAATGTGATGTCAATAACTAAGAGAATTGTGACTTGAGTAGGAATATAGTTTCGGTTACAGACAGAAAAACACGCAATCTCCATTATAATAAGATATATATATATATATATATTTATAAGTAAAAAAAATATAACAGACGATTTAGATTTTTTTTACATTATAGCCTATTTCAGGAAGCCTAGACCAAGTGTCTAAAGTTCCCAATCACCAGATGCAAATGATGAATTCTTTATTACTTTTAAGGCAGTTGAAAACAGATTGTTTTAATCTGTTTTCAACTGTCTTAAAAATAATAAAGAATTCATCATTCGCATCTGATGATTGGGAACATTAGACACTTGGTCTAGGTTTCCTGAAATAGGCTATAATGCAAAAAAATCTAAATCTTCTGTTATATTTTTTACTTATATTTTTGCTCTGTGACTGACAATGGGAGCACACATTTAGCTCTGCAAACTACGACACTAAAAAAAAAAACTTCTATCTCGTAAGGAAGATTTTTTTCTCCGGATTTTTGGAGATTATATATATATTATATATATACACTCACGACTCTTAGAAAAATGTTGGTACAAATGCAGAATAGCGCACAAGAGATAATATCATTAGAATCGCATTTTACATATAAATAGCATTAGATTGCGAAAACACTCATAGTAGATTAGGAGTGGTAGTACCTGTTAGGGTCCCATCCATGGGTTAAACATAACATTTGTTTACAAAAAAATTGAGTTTAAAAAATTTCTTCTAAACTATCGCTACGAATCTTTAAAAAGTTTGCCGGCATTAAATGACCCAATGTGGTTGATATGCCGTAAAAAAACAAAATCAAGTAGCCTAACTTCGACCCTTACCCTACTACTAATCCTAGCATCTCAAAGGTTTCGTGTATTTCCGTAAAATGTAATGCTTTTTATACGTAATCTAATGACATTATCTCTTGTGCACTATTGGTCATTAGTACCAAAATGTTTATTACGTTATTTTTATTCCATAAAAATATTAACTAGCACAAATATAAGATTAAACCTATTTTATTTAACCTCTTGAAGAAGGATGACGATTAAACACGCGTGCGCGTGCGGACCTGAATGACGTGTTAACGCGTAAACCTACCAAACCTGCCAAAATACATGCACCTAATCCCTTTCATCCCAGCGATTCTAACGATGTTTTCTATGTACTGTAGCTCCATATCTTTATGATAGATGACAGTACCGTTTGCCTGCTGGATTCGTTCTCAGTAAATCTCTTGAAAATCCCGACCTCAAGGGGTTAATTGGCAAATTTTCTGATTTCATAGAAAAACTCAAATTATTTCAAATAATTTATTTTAATTGATAGAGATTTTTTCAATATAGATAAAGGGACATTTTTGCCAAGGATAATATATATATATATATATATATATATATATATATATATCTTTAAAGCTGTGCTACTCATGCACTCAGTTGACGAGGGCTGCAATGCTCTACCGACTGAGTTAAACCGGCTAGTGTAATTAATGTAACTAGCAAATATATGCACCCTCCGGGTGCAAGTATTTAAGTTTTAATGTAATAAAATATTATATTAAATTAGAAAAGTTAATAAAACCAAATAAGGATGCAGATAAAATGATTTGAAACAGAGCGGTGTATAATAAAAAAAAAAATTGAACAACTGAGACTTACTCTTCCATCACTCCTGCCTTTCGTTGCTAAATTTTCCTAATTTAACTATTTAGTGAAAATAGGATGTAAAGAATAAAATGTCAGTTATTTCTTCTTGTTAATGGATTTCTTTTAAGATTTATCCCGGTGATTTTCTGCTCATATTTATTAAGATAAACCCAAACAATTAGAAATCAATAATACTAAGCACATATTCATTAAAATCAAATTTCTAATATCAAATATTCAAATTAGCCTTTCCTTTCACACTGTAAACCACTATTTTGTTGTATATGTAAATACAATTGCATGTTATTAATATGTACACCCGCCCAACGGGGTGGGGGTCCAGTGGCTTCGACCCTGGATCTTTACAAGTTAATAGCGTCGATCCCAGGAGGATATCCTGCCGCCTTGATTTAAAGGGGCAGGACTGGATTTATTGCCCAGCGCCTGAGGCACCCCCTTGAGGGGGAATGCCGACGGGATCGACGCATTTTTTTCCACCTGCCACCCATAAGTCTCGACTTGTGGGTGGTCCCACATAAAAACAAGACCTTGTGTCCAACCCATACAAGTGGGGTATGAGGTAAATAAATGTAGATATGGTCAACAGTATTAATAATATAAAACAATTTTATTAATAATTGAGGTTTTAGTAAAAATAAAATCATAGATGATGTGACGTTAATAACTAAGGGAATTGTGACTTGAGTAGTAATATAGTTTCGTTTACAGACAAATACACAATCTCCATTATAATAAGATTTTTTAATTCTTACTGAATCAATAAAGAAATCACATTTTTTTGTATTTTTCTTTTTTTTAGAAAAAAAAAAAGTGGTCTAAAACTGTCCGTATATTATTTTTTCCTTTTGTAGTTTTATACTATATTATATTATCGTATATATCGGGTGGCAATTAAGTTAGTTATTCTCAAATTTATTTCAAAGTTATAAAAATTCTTTTCCAAAACGATTTGTCGCAAAAATTCACGTAAAGAAATCGCCAAAAACAATCGCAGTAATTAAAACTTGGGAATATAAAACTTCATGATTGCGAGTCCAGATTCGGCCTGGAATTTTTTTTTTTTTTGCTCACGGAGTCGGTCCGGTTCTAAAATGGTATGATATATTGTGCCACGTCCTCTCGGAGTATTTTTTTTTTAATGTGACACACTGACATTCCCATTTATTATTAGAGAAGGCCTTTGTTGCACAGATTATTATTTTGTTTGTTGGGGGGGGGGGGGGTTCGACGCAGGGTTAGGTTTTGTGAATAGGATCATTTTGCTGCTAGTTAAGTTTTTTTTTTCCACGATCTTTTGTCCCAGACAACGCCGGGTCTTACGTTACTTTTTCTTTCTTTTTTTTTTTGAATTTTATTCAATTTTTTTTTTACTAAGTATGAAACTCAAGTTTAAAAAAAAAACAACCACAATCTTTCTAGAAATAAGAGACGTCTACCTCTCCATTGTTTAAAGTTACGTTTAGAACTAATCAAAATACTTAAAAAAAAGAAAACGAAAAAAAAAAAAACGAAAAAGAAAAGAAAATTATTTACCTGATGACAATTTGCGAATTGCTAGCTGTACACCCCATGATGAGATTTCAATGAAATTTAGTTGATTGTCTCGATGTTCCTCGTTATGCAATAAACTTAGTGAGTCTTTAAACTGATAGAATATTTAAAACTTGTGATCGATGACACATCATCTCAGTTGTCGTCAGCGGATCTGAAATGTCAATACCAAAAAGAAAAAAAGAATATAGTTCCAAGTCAGTTCAATACATCTTATCTACTGTATATACTCGTGTAAAAGTCGAAAATATGTATAGATTGACTCTTTTGGGTAACGAAATCAATTTATGCAATTCATTTTGTAAGGGAAATGTGTATTTTCGTGGGATGACTAGCCGAATTAACCCAAGGTCTTTTTAATACGGTGGTCAGTGCAAAAGGTTCGCGGTCCCGTCGGCATTCCTTTTTTGGGGCGTCTCAGGCACCGGGTAATAAACCCAACCATGCCCCTTTTAAACGAGGGGGCAGATGCTGCCTGGGGGACGGCCCCCTGGGACCACATGATTCATTTTTACTTCACTCTTTGTCTTTACCATTATGTTTGAATTTCAGCCTGAGAAAATTATTACTCAGTCTCACGTGATTATTATAGTTATAGACCCAGGCTTAGTAATCCATTGGTAGTGAGTTCGATTCTCACTGGATCTACAATAATTTCCAGCCTTGGACTAAACTAAGCGAAATCAATGGTTACTTCTACTCGAGTGGTGTAATGGTTAGCAAGAAAACTAGTGGACCATTTTCAAGGATGTAGAAGAAAGATTTGGTAGTTTGTTTTCTTTCTTTCTTTTTTGATTTTACGGCATGTCAAATCTTGGGTTATTTTAAGCCGAAGATGTTTTGTTCTATTCATTCTTGATGGGTATTGAAACTTTTTAAACTCAATTTTTAAACACATTTTTGTTAATCCATTTTTTTCTATTTAACCGATAGATGAGACCCTAAACAGGTACTACTAGTCCGGGTTATGGTGGACCTGGGAATAATGGCGATGAATGGGTACTCCACATTCCCCAGAGTTCCAGAATTAAAACTTCACCATTAGATGCAGTTTAACATCATACCCAAGACACTAAGACCCTCAGACACCGCCTTCTAGCACATATATGATAAAAAGGGTTGGGTCTGTCATAAGGGGAACAGGTTCGAGACAATCCAATAGGTGCTAGGGTTTGACGTAACCAGACGATTGATCAGAGGAGGGCTCTCCGACCACCCGTCTACCCTAAGTCAGCGTTGCATGTCATTGACTGCTTAGCCACCAACATTCCGTCGCCACCCACAGCTAACAGGTGGTCCCATTGGGAGATTTTACCCTTCTGCAGAGGTGCAGTGGGTGTATTCTACAGCCAAAGCCAACAGGGTAGTTGGTTGGTGGGTTTACGGCATATATTGTAAATTTTCCGATACGTTTAAAAAATGTAAAAAAAAAATATTTTGTTGTTTATATAGAATAGTCCACCGAATTTGTTAATTTTCGGGTTCTTTTTAAAAGATTATATAGAGAGAGCATATGTAAGTCTAAGTATGAATAGTTTAGACTAGGCACTGCCAAAGTTGTCGAAAAATTCGTATTTTACAAAACAAATTTACCCCCCCCCCCCCCCCCATTGAAAAAAATTACCAAAAATCAAGGAATTACCCGATTTTAATGAAATTTCCAGTGTTGATTTAAAAAATGAATTACTGTGTAATATTATTTGCTCTTTTTTACTGATGCTCATTATGTTACTACTTTTCAACTGAGACAAAAATTTTACCTTAAATAATCGATTTAATTAATTTGAATTCGTTTTTTTAAATAAAAAGCAGACGAAAAATTGGCAGTGCCTAGTTTAGACACAGACAACTTGTGTTACGTCCTGTTCGTGGCGGGGGTGGGTTTCGTTTCTTTGTTTAATGGCATATCAACCTTTGTAGATTAATTAATGCTAGAGCCATCTTTGAAGAAGAGCAATAGAGTTACTATTTAATCCATAGTGTTGGAGGGATGAGAAGTGAGTTCATACCTTTCCCCAGTCTGAAAGTAAACGTAATAGAGCGACTGGAGTTCTAGCTTGCTTACTACGATGTCACAATCCAGCACATAAGCCATTACGCCACGGGGACTGCCCCCGAAGAGGTTGGGTAACTATGTACACTGTCATGTCTACTTTAAAATTGTTGGTTTCATGCCTTTATATAAGCAGCAGGCGGATGTGAAAATAAGCAAATTTTCCTTTGACAATGTTACAAAAAAAGTAAATAAAATTGTAATTTTAAAGAGAAATAAATTTAATTCATCTAGATACCAATTCCATTTTCAATAATTCCCTTGAAAAAGCCATGAATCCATCTCTTCTCCCCTCAGCTATGGGTAAATAGTAGAGCGGACTGGGCTCTTTGTCTTTATTACGGCAAACAGTCAAGAAAGAAAACTAAATTTAAACCTGCTTTACTCCGCTTAAAAACTGACCTTGAGTCACATCCTGCACGTCCCAGAGGGGTTGGGTAAATATGTAAATTGTCATGGCTACTTAAAATAGGGGTAATAAATTGTCAGTTTCATGCCTTTATAGAAGCAGCAGGCGGACATACCATCCTGTCGGCTGAAACAGAAGAATACACTGATTCACTGACTGCATCTCTGCAGAGAGGTAACCCCCCCCCCCAATAGGGCCACCTATTGACCGTGGGTGGTGACCCGGGATGCTTAAGGACGGTGTCCTGGTGGCTGAGCAGTCCATTACATGCAGCACCTCACTTAGGCTATATGGGCTGTCGGAGAGGCCCCTTCCGATCAATCGGCTGGTCACGTCAAGTTATACGCGTATATGATCGTCCAAACCCTATTGCCCTTATTGTCAGCACCAACTCATTTTATCATATATGGGCTAGAAGGCAGTGGCTGACGGTCTTAGTATCCTGGGTATGACGTTAAACTGCATCTAATGGTGAAGTTCCAATTTCGGAGCTCTAAGGAGTACTCCTTCATCACCATTACTCCCAGGTTTACTCTGACCAGGAGTGGTAGTACCATTTATGGTCCCATCTATGGCTTAAATAGGAAAAATGAGTTTTTTTTAAATGTATTTAAAAGAATTGGATTTTAAAAAATCTGAATAACTATCCAGCATGAATAAAACAAAACGTCTTTGGCATAAATAACCCAACAAGTGTTGACATGCCATATATCCAACAAACCAAACCAGGCGGGACGTAAAATAAACAACAAATTTTACTTTGAAAAAAAAAAAAAAATGAATAAATAATTTGTGATTTTAAAAGAGAATAATTTTACTTCATTTGGATACCTGTTCGATTAGATTATTTGATATTAAACAAGTTTTATATTTTGGAGACCTTATTATCAATCATATCCACGTAGTTCAAAACACTAAATGTCACAAACCCTATCATTATTGTACTTTAAAAATAATAGCTATAAATATATATTATACATATATATAACTTCAGAACAAAAGACTTACAAACGCTTTCTTGTAGTTGTCATCAGCTTTAATATTTCCAAATAAGATAAATCACTTCCTGCGGAAGAAAGGGGCGACTCCTGGCGGCGATTGTTTAACTAATCCAACCAAGTAACTGAAGCAACTTTGTCTATCAACAAAGAATTTAAGACTCAACAAAACATATGTTTTGTTATTCATCCCACGACTACAGTCTCTAATAATTTATAAGTTTGGCTCTATTTTTATCTTTTCGACGAGACAAGTTCTCACTTTGCTGTTACATCGAGCGAATCTTTTACATAAAACGAAGGAAGTGTTTTAGATTCAATGAGCGTGGAAAGTACGATTGGCCTCTGTTTTCACAGTACGCGCGAGCGAAATTACGGGTGGGTAAGGCAAAAAAGGTTACAAAAGATTCTTCAAAGCGAGATAAGTACATATTGTTTTAAGAATTGAATGACCAATTAGCGTAACACCGGGAAACGATGTTTTACTCATACAAAAAACAAAATAGAATGATTTGTGGTATAAAGTGACCTCAAATAGAAAGAAGAGATTTTTTTTAAAAACTTACACACTGTAAGCCAGAGTTTTTCACCTTTTTCATCTCACGGCACAGTGTGCTGGGCAACAAATTAATCGAGGTACACCATCAGTATATAAAGGAATAAAAGGTATAGATTTTCACAAAGAAATTACTTAAGTAGAAATAACAGTTTCTGAGACAAAATTTTTTCAACCGATGTGCAAAAACATTAAGATAGTAAAACAAACAAATATATTTAAAGTAAAATATTTAAATGTTAAAAAAAATAAATATAGTAAAATATATATTTTTAACAAAAAATTAATTATGTAAAAGTAAAAAATACCTATTTTCTAAGACAGAGTTTGAAAAACTCTGTTCTAAGAGTTAAAAATATTCAATTAAAACAAAAGATATTAAAGTAATAGAATAAAAATATAAGAGGATGATCAACCGTCTTCAACACCACGGGCTCACGCATGGACGGAAGTTTCACGGTAAACTAGTGTGCTGTGGCACGCCGGTTGAAAAACTCTGTTGTAAGCCAATAAGATTAGTAGACTAGTTAACACACCTAGGTATTTAATATCTCATCTACAGAAAGTGATGCCAATATAGGTATAAAAATTGGCTTAGTGGCCTATTATTGGTATCAGCATGGACAGCGAGGAGCCTATTCTTTTTTTGTTAGCGCTGGACAAGGGAGGTCTTTTTTTTTTCTATGGTAGAGCGCAAGATCAGATTACCAACCTATGCTATTCATACGTTTAGTTGCGTGGACCGGTATCGGAACCAGGAAACGTGCGATTCCTTAATCGGGTTTTCACCGACTGAGCTAAAACGGACCCTTTAGTATAAAAGGCATATTACATACGGATTGAAGCTAAAACTGAATTTCGTGTTGAAGTTCCAGTTTGGGTGGAGTCTCCCTTCGTTGGCCATTTACTTCCCATGTCCGCTCTAACCCCGGAGTGGTAGTACTTGTTAGGGGTCCCTATCTACGAGTTAAATAAAATAAAAATGAGTGTATTTTTAAATGTATTAAAAAAATAATATCCAACAAGAATGAAATAAATGAAAAGTCTTCTGCATAAAATATATTCAAGGGTTGACATAGCGTAAAATCCTACCCATCAACTCAACCTAGATTCAAAAATAGCGCCCCAAGCTGTGTATAACACGTGGTTATCACTTCTCGATCTTGACGATTAGGGAACCCCCAAACGACGAGCTTGGTGTCGGGACAGGGGAGTTCTCGATATGGGGTCGACATCGATGCCCTTGCGGAAATCAGTTTCAGCGATAAGGACCAATTGACAGAACAGGGGTTGGGCTGGGTACACATCCTCTTGGGAAAGATAGGCCGATGGTAGCTGTAAGAAGTTTGCGGTAAGGCGGCTCGAGCACTCCATCCTGAAGCGACACGATGACGGACGTCCATAGAAACATTTCCTACATTTAAGACTGACCTGTGTGGCAGGGCCTGTCTGTCGAGGCTTCATATGTGTGACAGGTGTACAAAAAACAAGTTGGATCCGTGGGCCATCTGCGTGCTCACAACTGAACTACTTGTAGAAATGGCCTTATTCTGTGAAGAAGTGGCAATCACCATAAATATATATATATATTATATATATATATATATATATATATATATATATATATAGGGTTGGCAACTAAATTTACGCCGTTCTTTTTAATTTTTGAAATATATTTTTTTTTAGAATTTTATTTTTTAATCATTTTGGATTCTTTTTTTTTTTTTTTTTTTACTTTTTTCAAGTTAATTTTAGTTCATTTTTTGTTTATTTTTTCAGATCACTAAAATGGAATGTCAAGTTAAGAAAAATGAGCATTTTCGACACCTCATTCTTTTTGCTTTTAATTAAGGTTCTAAAGCCGCAAAAGCTGCTCGTGACGTTTGTGTTTGTTATCGAGAGGGTGCCATAACTGAAAAAACGCGCTCGTGATTGGTATGTCAAGTTCAAAAATGGAAATTTTGACCTCAAAGTTCTGGCCGTTAAGTTGAGTTCGATGAAGAACGATTAAACCAACATTTGCACGAAAATTCTCGTCAAACGACAAGGGAACTGGCCTAGAAAATGGAATGCTCCCACACTGCAATAGAGAAGCATTTTCACTCGATAGGAACTTAGTTACCAATCTTGTAGATAGATAGATAGATAGATAGATAGATAGACTAAAGGTTCAAATACTCGAATATAGACATATATAACGAACAAAAAAGAGTGATACTACATTATTAACTCAAATCAATGAGCATTATTCCTAGTTTTTATTTTTATTTAGGACATACCCAGGACCGCTAAACCCTCTGAATTTATTGCCTTACCTTACCTTTATTATCATTGTTCCTGGTGAGTCAACGGTGACAATCGTCACGATGGTCACAAATTAGCAGTATTTTTTCTAAATCCAAGCCGGACCCCCCCCTCAATCAAGCTAATTTTTTCTCCCAAAACCACTCTAAAGACACCAAGTTCCAATTTAGAATAACTGATCGGCTTGCTTTATAATGTTTTTTGCTGAGTCTCATATTATTTCCCAGTTATAGGCAATTAAATTCGGATGAAGAAGACAACAACAACAATTGAAGATAATATATATATCCAGAAAGGTACAAATTGCAAACTTAATGGCTGTTGTGACCAGACTTATCTGCTGATTCTTTGGAGGTACAGGGAACGACTGAATTAGACGTCACGCTGGTATCTGCTCAACACTATAAGTAACTTAGTCATGGAATTCAATTTAGGCGCAATATCGTATATTTGGAGATTCGCCCCCTAGTGCCAGGGGCAGATAATTTTATCTCTAATTTTCCAATAGTTTTTCGTCCTGGGCTTTCTGTTGTATTACATTCTCCCAGTACCGTATTTCTTCAAAAATAAGACCTTCCTGCAAAATAAGACCTAGCGTGATTTTTCAGGATGATTTTGATATAAGGCATTCCCTTAAAATAAACCCGAGTTGAGAGCGGCAGAATTTTGGAATCCAATGACTTGCAGAACAATAACATTCTGGGGAATGATGATATGATCATTTTTAATGAATTGTCATTAATGAGTTTTTGAATAAAAGAACATGTTAATGGTAAATAAATGTAGATCGTTTTTCGTATTTCCCGTTTATTTAGAAATTTCGTAATTCTCTACTTCTTAGTGTCATTTTTCGATATATGAAGAATAAGACAACCCCGAAAATAAGCCCTGATGTTATATTTCGGAGTGAAAGTTAATTATAAACCCTGTCTTCTTTTCCGGGAAACACGGCACTTCTCGCATTTTTGTAAATAAAGTTTATGTTTTCTGATCAATTGGGTTTAACCCTCTTGAAAGCGGATGATGTTTACACACGTATCAGCGCACAGGACCCGGATGACGTGTTAACACGCAAATCTACCTGCCTGTTTTCTACGCCAAATAAGTAAAAGTAAAGTCATCGGGGTGGCATAAAGTCAGTGTTAGCTAGACAGCGAGGGAGTCTATCCCCTTTTCACTTGCGCAAGATCAAAGAGATTGTTTTGGCGTCTGAGATGGAGCGCCACACCTACAATCAGCTCCTCTCTTTACCCACAACCCTGTACTACTCACACCCTGAGTTGGTGAGGAACTGTATCGAACCCAGAACTTTATAGTTCCTAGTCCGACACTCTACTGACTGAGCTAAACCGGCCCTTCTATACCAAATACACTCACCTAATCCCGTTAATCCCATACATGTTTATGAACTGTAGTTCCAAATCTTTAGGATAGATGGCAGTACCGTTTGCTTGCTGGATTCGTTCTCAGAAAATCTCTTGAAAATTGTGACTTCAAGGGGTTAAGTAGGATAGAAATTATTTGGGGCATTTTACAATTAAGTTAATTCATCATTAAAAAAGTTTATTGAGACATATTCATTAAAAAATGCCCAAAATAAATTAATTCAGACCAATTTATTAAAAAAGAAATAAACAAAATAACTTAATTGTAAAAGAAAATTATTTAAGTATTCATCTGGACCGCTTCCATGAAACCAAGAGGTCCAGAAGAAAGCGGCGGCAACAAAGCACCGGCACATCAATATCTTTAGGGACAGCCTTCACATGCAACATCTGTGATTGAGAATATTTTTTTGAACATCGGACTTCACAGTCACAGGAGACGCTGTAACTTCAGGGGCATAAGAATTTTATAGTTTTCTGAGACTGAATGCCAATTATTAATTAAGAATTCAGAGGAAAAGCAAATTCATTTTTCCATAAAAAGCAGATCTAAAGAGCGTACGATGCTGGCTTCTGCTGCTAATTTGAAATGAGCATCAAAACAAATTTTTTTAAGCTGAAAATTCCGGGAGTGCATATCTTGAAGATAACCATAAGAACAATTAAACGACGGAAGTAATAACAAGTATATTTTATTTCTAGAGCAAAACTTAATAGAAGTAATACAACAACAGGATAGAAGAGTAGAAAGAAGATCATATACATCTATTATTATACTAAAACTTAGTAAATCAACTTTTGTTTCCTAAAGGCTTTTTTAACTGTTTAGTTTAATGACACGAAAATTATACTGAATTATTCTGTACTTTTAGGATTGAATTATTTTGAAAAAAGGCGTTTTAATTGGTTCTAATTAATCATAATTTGCAATTAAATAAAAAAAACTGATCAATCTCTTACTTTACTTTCGGCCTATCACTTTCTTCCCCTCTATGTATCTCTTGATTACCTCCTCGTTATATAATGTTTAGTTTTTTTCTGGGAGAAGAGAGAGATAGACGGGAGAATTTGAAATGTATTTCTATGTTAAATTTCACAACCAGCAACCCGTAGCTTAAATTAGGTAAAACATTCCCTTTCTTAGAAAGCTTACAAAATGATTTTAATGTTTTGTCCGGTCGTATTTATTTATTTTAAAAATTTTATTCGCTTTTCTAACTCACTTTTCCCTAATCTCAATTATCTACCCAGCTGAATGGGTGACCTAACGGGTCATGTTTTGTCTAGTATGGATATAGAAATGTCCTTATAGGACAAGCATGTTAATCGTCACACCCCGGTAGGTGTCCGCATTTACTTAACCGTGCTCACATTCTTTTCGGGGCACAGTAGGGGGTACTTCGTGAGGACTGAACTCGCTTGAACTTAGTGAATTGGTTCATGATGTTAACTCGCTAAATATATGTTGCACAATCTATGCTGTAGCATAGATTATTGACAACATCGTGTAGCGAGAATACAAAGAGCCAAATGGAAAAATACAGACCGTTTGGAAACTTTGACCTCAGAGGCAGGAAACCCGCAAGTCACGTAAGATTTAGTTAGTTAGTCAGTTGGCAACCAGACCTCGGGTGGACAGACGTGTCCTACCTCGGTTGTCACTCCGCGTGATGAGTTAGAAACGGGCAAATAAAATCTTTGATCAAAGCAATAAGCCTTGTTAATTAATTAAGCATGCCTTTAGTTAGAAAAGAAAGAAGCAACAGGTAAAGCAAGAACTTAGACGTAGACGATCATGGCTGGAATAGAAATAGAAGTGAATATCCAACATGGCGACTAGACGAAGAATAACCAAGTAAGATATCTATCTGTCTGTCTGTCTGTTCTGTCTGTCTCTCTCTCTCTGATGCCTCTACCTTCTCTATCATATAAGAACTCTTGTTATGTACCCGACGAGAAAGGGGTACGTAACATATAGACGCCCTAAGATTATTTGAATAATTCAAGCTTTCAAGAGACGTCCTTAATGGTATGCTTCGCGTGTGGTATAACGTGTAGGAGATTTTATTACGCAACTAGAAGCGGCTACCCAGCCCCGTCACCAGGTAAAAGGGAGGGTAAAAAGTTAGTCTCGCAGATCAATTATTACTGAATCATGAGCTTGATCATCACAGGATGCCCCATTAAAATCCCTTCATAAAAAAAGACGTTGCGTTTATTGGCCTATTCTGTACTTTTAGGATTGAATTATTGTTGAAAACAATGCGTTTTAATTGGTTTCTAATTAGGTGGAGTGAAAAATTCAATGTCAGCGAGTTTGTACCCTAAGCAAGTAATATCATCAAATTCATTAAAGGATTAAAAAATAAAACAATTTGAAATGTAAACTTTAAATATGTATTAGAATAAAACAAACTAACTATAGATATATAATACCAGTCATGTATTTATTAAAACTTGTTTAAAAAACAATGAGGACTGTCTAATATTGCATGTTCAAATTTTGAGTGTATTTATTCTATTATGACGATTTTGGGTAATGTGACGTAGGCAGTGACGTAATTTTTGTTACAGACAAAAACCGGAAAGCGAATCTCCATTATTAATAGAGGATATAACACATATTTCAGGACTTTTAATACATTAATAGCACGGGATCCTTAATGTAAATTAACAGTGTTGATCCCAGGGGGCAATCCCCCCAGGCAACACCTGCCCCCTCATTTAAAAGGGGTAGGGCTGGGTTTATTGCCCAGCGCCTGAGGTGCCCCTCCGAGGGGGAATGCCGTCGGATCGACGCATTTTGTGACTACCACCCATGAGCTTTGGCTTGTGGGTGGGTCCGCATAAAAATGTCCTTGTGTCACGCCCTCATAAGTGGGATGAGAGGCAAATACCTTAATAACATGAGTTCTTCGGAACCTGTGGGTCCGATGGCTTCGGCCACTGGACTATTAATGTAAATTAACGTCGTGATCCCAGGGGGCTATCCCTCCAAGCAGCACCTTCCCTCTTGGTTTAAAGGGACAGGGCTGGGTTTATTGCCCAGTGCCTAGGCGCTGCCTTGAGGGAATGCTGATGGGAACCACGCACTTTTTTGCACCCATTATCCCGTGAGCTTCGGTTCGTGGGTGGTCCTACATTAAAAAGACCTTGTGCCACACCCCGCATACGTGGGATGCGTGGTAAATGCCTCAATAATACGGGCAGTTTTTGCGGCAAATCTAACTCAGCTTGACCTTAATAGAAACATCGTTAATGAATAAGATACTAATTAAGATAATTACTATTTTATAATCGTTGAGAATATAACTTGAATAATTAAAGAAATCGTGACGTCAGTAGTGACGTAGTTTTGTTTACAGACAGTTGTATAATTTCCATTATAATAAGAAAGAAGTAAGGTATCAATATCGGCCGTTGTCACAGTAAACTAACCTTAATTATTATCTGCTCATCTCAATACAACCTATTGATTATAATATATCTGGTAATGATATTTATCTTAGATATACATCATGTTATACTAACAGATGAATAGTTAAATAATAGAATGATAACAGCATTGTGGTATCGATTGTCTTTTGTTGTGTTATGGTTGGTTGGCTGGTTTGGCTGGTTGGTTGGTTGGTTGGTTGGTTGGTTGGTTTTTACGGCATGTCAATCCTCATTGGGTTATTGTATGCCAAATACGTTTTTGGTTTATTCATTCTGGTTGGGTATTCAATTTTTTAAACACGTTTTTAACTCCTTTTTAATCTATTTAACCATAGATAGGACGCTAACATTTACTACCTCTCCGGGTCAGAGTGGACCGGGAGTAATGGTGATGAAGAGATACTCCACATTCCCAGGAGCTCCAGAATTTGAACTTCGCCATCAGATAGAGTTTAACGTCATACCCAGGACATTAAAAACTTCAGCCACCGTCTTGTAGTACATATATGATAAAAAAGTTGGGAAACAGTACTACCACTCCGGGTCAGAGTGGACCTGGGAGTAATGGCAATGAAGGTGTACTTCATGCTCCCAAGACTCCACAATTGGAAGCTCTCTACTAGATGCAATTCAACGTCATACCCAGGACACTGTGACCATCAGCCGCCGCTTTCTAACACATATATGATAAAAAGAGTTGGTGGGGTTGACATACGAACAATTCAGGAATACGGTCGGGACAATCATATAAGTGCTAGGGCTTGACGGGACCAGCCGATTGGTCGGAGGGGGTCTTTCCGATAGCCCGTCCAGCCCAAGTAATGGCCAAAGTGGACTGTTGCAAGTCATGGAATGCTCAGTTATCAAGATTCAATCCTTAATCATCACGGGTCGCCACTCTCGGTCAACAAGTGACCCCATTGGGGAGGACTTACCACTCTTCAGAAGTGCAGTTGGTGTATTCTATAGCCCCAGCCGACAGGATAAGCTTTTTCTTGGTTGGTTGGTAGGTTGGTTCGATTTATGGCATGTCAACCCGTATATATATATATATATGTTTGTGTGTGTGTGTGTGAAAAGTGGGTTATTTAACGGAGAAGGCAAAAAATTGAACGAGTCGCAATTTTGACTGTCCATAAAAATAATTAGCCGAATAAGTCGTAATTATGAATTAATATAAAAGTGCTCAATGCATTTGTAGAGCTGGTCTAAAAAAACAGATATAGTCACACACACCCAAGCCAAGTTTCGATGCTAACAGTAAAATGTATCAAGAGGCCCTTGATAAAAGTGGTTTCCAACATAAACTAATTTACAATAATAAACCTATGGCCAGTGAGCACGACTGTACAACTAACAACATTTCTAACAACAATGATAGTACTAACAGTGATTATAGTAGTGAGAATAATCAGAAGTGTAAAAAATCTAAAAACAGAAAAAGAAAGATTTTGTGGTTTAACCCTCCCTTTTGTAGTTTATCCAACATTGAAATAGGTAGATACTTCCTTAGATTGATAGATAAACATTTTAATAGCACTAATCCTTTAAATAAGATCTTCAATAGAAAAACAATTAAAATTAGTTATTCATGCACTAACAACATCTCCAAAATTATAACTAACCAAAATAAAAGATTAATTGACGAATCATTGGTGAGCACTCAAAATACATATAAGGTTAACTGTAACTGTAGGATTAAAGATGAGTGCCCCGTAAATGGATTTTGCAACTCAGAGAAAGTTGTATACAAAGCAACTATCTCAACTATTGAAAACAAAACTGATGTTAAGGCTTATATAGGTATCTCCGCTGGGAAGTGGAAACAAAGATTTTATACCCATAAACATTCTTTCTCTAACCACAAAATCAAAAATCAGACTGCATTATCTAGTTACTATTGGAATCTGAAAGACAGAGGCTTAACCCCTTTCATAAAATGGGAATTTATTAAACAATCTTCCACCCCAAAGGGATTTAAAGGTAGGTGTAACCTCTGTCTGGATGAGAAGATATGTATCCTGAAATATAGACCCACTGGCCAACTACTCAATAAAAGAAACCAATTGATTTTTAAATGTAGACATAAAAACAAATTTAAATTAGTATAATCCTATAGGACTGGAAGTTAGTGATTTAAGTTGGGGTGTTCTGAGGAATGGTTTCTTGTTCAAATTGTATTATTTGTAACCTGTTACTGTGTTTAATCAGTATTATTATTGTTATTAGTATTATTATTATCGGTAATTTAATTCATCTAATTATCATGATTATTATTTCATTATCTTTAATTTATTTTATATTATTTTATTATTACTATCATATATATATTTTTTTTATTTTATATTATTATTATTATTATTATTATTATTATTATTATTATTATTATTATTATTATTATTATTATTATCTTTAATTTATCTCATTCTATTATTATTAATTTATTTTAAATTATTCTATTTCTATTTTTATTTTTATTATTATTATTATTATTATTATTATTATTATTATTTTATTATTTTTTATTTTTTATTATTATTATAATTATTATTTTTTACCCTATCTTATTATTTTCATTATTATTACCATTATTATTTACTTTACCTTAATTTTATTATCATCATTATTTACTTTTCTTATTTTTATTATTATTTATTATTATTATTATTATTATTATTATTATTATTATTATTATTATTATTATTTACCTTATCTCATTTTTTTATTATTATTATTAATAATATTTTTAATATTATTATTATTATTTTAATTAATTTATCCTATTATTATTACTATTATTATTATTTTTATTATTATTATCTTTACTTTATCTTAATATTATCATTATTATTATTACTATTATTATTTTTAATTTATTTTATTATTATTATGATTATTTTTTAATTTATATTTTTTTCAAATTATTATATTATTATTTTAATTAATTTATCCTATTATTATTACTATCATTATTATTTTTATTATTATTATCTTTACTTTATCTTAATATTATCATTATTATTATTACTATTATTATTTTTAATTTATTTTATTATTATTATGATTGTTTTTAATTTATATATTTTTTCAAATTATTCCATTTTTTTATTATTTTTATTATTATTATTATTATTTTTATTATTAGTATTATTATTTTTAATTGATTTTATTTTCTACTATTTATTATTTATTATTTTTATTTTTTATTATTATCTTACTATTAATTTATTTTATTATTTATATCATAACTAGTATTTTCTTTTATACATCATTATACTCTAATGTTTAAATTTAATTTTTTTTTTTATTTACTTGTCTATTTATATTTTAATATACTACTCTGTTTTTTTCTGTCTTGTCACTTTTTTGTCTGTCTGGACACCCTGAAACCTTGAAATGTATCTCTTTTTTTTTCATTCACTTCCTGGACACCTGAAACCTTGAAATGTATCTCTTTTTTTTTCATTCACTTCCTGTTTCTATGGTTACAATCCTATACTGTTAAAATATTTTAATTATTTTTTGTTTTGTTTGAATTTATATATATTCAGCTCTTTGGGGTTTTTTGATGTGCTTATCCATAAGTGAATTGAGACCCATCTGATGAGACGAAAATTTGGGAGCCGGTTTAAATCAACTTAGATTTATATGGGCCCCAATTTTGGTCGAAATAAATTTTATTATGGAATTACGGTATTGAGTTCTTCCTTCCTTTATTGATAAATATTGCTCTGTATATAATCTAAAAGGTTATTATACATTGAGCTCTTTTCAGTGATTTAAAGATTCGCTGTATTTATACATACTGGATCATCAATATTAGTACAGTGGATCTTAGAAATCACATATAGAATCATCCCTTACTACCAAGTTTTGGATAAATCTCTTATATATATATATATATAATTTCTAAACTCCGACAGTATAAAAAAAAAACTCCCGGGTTTATAGTTTGTAATTACACTATACAAACTTTTGCCCGGAGAAGAAAATATATAAAAAAGAAAAGACCAAATCATATGCCCCTCATGAAAATAATCAGAGGGTACTATAAAAATGGACAAAAGAAAAAAATACTATAAGAGTTGTCTATGTTAAATATACTAAAGTGCTCAATACAAAAAGTAGAGCTAATAAGAATTATCCTGATGATCCGTTAGGACAAACCTATGTAGTCATTCTCTGACTCAATAGGCTTACTTTATTATATATAGTTATCCACAGACACCGTGTTTAGACGTATCACGTCTGTCAGTGTGGCTAGGCATTTTGTAAGCTATCTACAACCGGGAACCCGATCGATTCAGCATCATTCGGACAGCTTAACCGCGCTGCTATCCTCACCTACAGAATGGGAATGGGGATTTTAACTGTTTTAATACACACCTCTGTATGTATGTAAAGGCCACCATAGAGTGCTCCATCTCTTTTATAGGAGAGCGTTGCGTTTACTCTTTAGTTGGCGGTCGTCAGTGAAATCCCCTCCAATGTGCTCAACCCCCTGGGGGATGGGGAGCATATACAGTCATCTACAGACACCGTGTTTCCACGTATCACGTCTCTTCAGTGTGGCCACACACACACATATATATATATATATATATATATATATTTGAGAGAATATGTGCTTAATTGAAGGCATACCAAATTTTGAAAATTAATTAGTTGATAATTAATGAATTAGGCGGACCTATCTGTACAAATGGAAGGCTAAACAAATCGAGAAAAAGTCAATTTCTGTATGTACATTGACTTTTTCTCGATTTGTTTAGCCTTACATTCGAACAGATATGTCCGCCTAATTCATTAATTATCAACTAATTAATTTTCAAAATTAGGTATGACTTCTATTAAGCACATATTCTCCCCAAAATTGTCGGCTATGGCCATATCAAACACATTGTTTTTTTACTTTCATATATATATATATCCTGTTATAATGACGTACGAAGAGTTCAATAATAGAATGTTACCTGCATTGTAGTATCGATTGTTTGGGGTGGAGGGTTAAACTTATAGGAGCTAATCGTACAGATCTTATCTATTGATTGTTGTTAGGAACGATTTAATGCGTGAATGGCTGAATATTTCATCGCTTTTGTTTTCTAGTGAGGAATTAATTTATACGTTGCGTACAGGAAATCAAAATAAAAGATGACAAAGAAAAAAATATATCCGCTGTTGCAAAATGATTTTTATGGATTAAATATTAACGAGGTTTATTTTTAGAACTGTAACTTTTTTTTTAGATAACGTTTCACAGAATATATAATTACGTATCAGGTTGAAGCAAATGTCCTGGGTATGACGTTAAACTTGCATCTAATGGGGAAGTGCTCATTTTGGGCTCTGGGGAGTGTGGACTCACCAGATTTGGTTTGTTTGTTTTGTTTTGTTTTACGGCATATCAACCTCAGTGGGTCATTTAATGCCAATAAAGTTTTGAAATAAATCAATTCTTAATGGATAATACAATTTTTTTTATAAATACGTTTTTCTATTTAACCCATAGATGGGACCCTAACAGGTACTACCACTCCGGGTCAGAGTGGACCAGGGAGCAATGGTGATGAAGGGGTGCTCCACATTCCTCAAACCTCCAAAACTGGAACCTCACCATCAGATAGAGTTTAACGTCATTCCCAGGACATGTAGACCCGCAGTCACCGCCTTCTAGCACCAATATGATAAAAAGGGATGGGGGCTTGCCATAAGGGCAATAGGGTTGGGAAAATCATATAGGTGCTAGGGCTTGACGTGACCAGCCGATTGATCG
The DNA here is from genome assembly GCA_023376005.1 of Doryteuthis pealeii. Lineage (NCBI taxonomy): Eukaryota > Metazoa > Mollusca > Cephalopoda > Myopsida > Loliginidae > Doryteuthis > Doryteuthis pealeii. The sequence goes on from CM042142.1 coordinate 23,106,781, forward strand.
GGGGGGCCTCTCCGACCGCCCGTCTAGCCCAAGATAGGGCCAAAGTGGAGTATTGCATGTCATGAACTGCTCATCCACCTGGGCTCTATCCTTAAGCATCACGGGTCGCCACCCACGGCCAACAGGTGGCCCCATTGGGGGAGTCTTACCCCTCTGCAAAGGTGCAGTCGGTGCATTCTAACGCCCCAGCCGACAGGGCGGGGACTCACCAGAGCTCCAAATTTAGAACTTTGAACATTAGATGCTGTTTTACGTCACTACAAGATCAACAAATATGTGTGTGAGAATTTAGTTTCAATGGACAGATCACCATTGCAACCGTCTTGTTCAGCTCCCAACTAAAATCAGTCGAAATTCCGGCTGATGTGGCCTCCGGCCTTCTTCAGTCGGAACTCATTTTAAGACTTAAAAGGACATCTCTCAAAGCAATGAGAGTTAAGTGCCTTTGTTCTTTTTCCGAGAAGAAGCTTATAAACAATGGCAGCTATATTTGATTCAACGTAATTTTCACGGAGAAAACACATTTTAATGCATGTTTTTAACTCCAAAATATGATAAAATGACTTTTTAATAATAATTAAGTTCATTTCAAATAATACGCAAATACAATTTTATGGTATGAATTTAGTCACTTAAAGCTCAAGATTGCCGGCTACAGTTTATTGAACTTACAACCTCTAGATTATGGGTAATGTCTCCCCTGTTGGTTTGAATGGTTCGGTCAGTGAGGAGAGATAAGAGCCAAGGCAGTTTCTCTCGGGGCAGGATTACTTTTTTCCAGCTCGGAGAACTTCTCCCAGTTTACTGCTAGTACTACTTTTATGCCATTTGGACGAGACGCTTTGGAACGTGGTATTGCGGGTACGTTGAAGATTGCTGTGATATTCTTGCGAGCGGAGAGACTTTGTCGTCAAACTTTAGAAGTTGGAAAAGCGATAACTCGAATCAGTTTTCATTTATCATATCCATAATTTTTGTTGTGTTTTTTTTTCTTAGATCACCGACTCGGTCCCCGACCCCACCGTAGAAACTTATTCCTCTTGGCAAATAAGGGTTGCTCATTCAGCATACTCACACCGTGGAAGAGAACCAAGCAATTTGGAATTTCTAGGTATTCGTTTCCAAAATGATTACTTATCTAGTCCCAGTGATAGGAGTGGAACATCGTTTTTTTCTTCTCTTATATGATTGACCCTTAGTTTGGAGGCGCGTGGTCTAATGGTTAGAGTCGTAGGAAATGGACTCGTCAACGCGAGTTCAATTCCTGGACGAAGCTGTTGGAATTTCACATTGCGCTAATACCCTTGGGAAAGGTATGAATCCAATTCTCCCTCCAGATATGGTAAATAGTAGGGCAGACTGGACTCTTTAACCATGGCTAGGTAACCAGTCTAGGAGAAGGAAACTCTGAATTCAAACCTGTTAAACTCCGCTTAAGAAATTGACCTTCTGTCGCATCCTGCTTGTGCGGGGGGTTGGTATATATATATATATATATGATTGACCCTATAACCACCGCTAATTCAGAATTTTACAAATAAAAGTTTTCAAAAATGTAAATATAATCAATTTAAAATGAAATTGAAAAATTCTCAAGAAACAAGTACACAAAAAATGTAAATATGAATGCACAATGTAAATGCCGCCCTGTCGTCTGGGGCGTTAGAATGCACCGACTGCACCTCTGCAGAGGGGTAAGACTCCCCCAATGGGGCCACCTGTTGGCCGTAAGTAGCGACCCGTGATGCTTAAGGATAGAGCCCAGGTGGATGAGCAGTTCATGACATGCAATACTCCACTTTGGCCCTATCTTGGGCTAGACGGGCGGTCAGAGAGACCCCTTCCGATCAATCGGCTGGTCACGTCAAGCCCTAGCACCTATATGATTTTCCCAACCCTATTGCCCTTATGGCAAGCCCCAACCCCTTTTTATCGTATGGTGCTAGAGGCGGTGGCTGCGGGTCTACATGTCCTGGGAATGACGTTAAACTCTATCTGATGGTGAGGTTCCAGTTTTGGAGGTTTGGGAATGTAGAGCACCCCTTCATCACCATTGCTCTCTGGTCCACTCTAACCCGGAGTGGTAGTACCTGTTAGGGTCCCACCTATGGGTCAAATAGAAAAATGTATTTATAAAAAAAATTGTATTATCCATTAAGAATTGATTTATTTCAAAACTTTATCGGCATTAAATGACCCACTGAGGTATATATGCCGTAAAACAAAACAAAACAAACCAAACAATGTAAATGATTCCCTAACCTCTTTTTATTGATTTATTCATTTTATTTAATCATATTATATCAAGGAATGCACTATGAAGTTGCGCCTGACCACAACGTCAGTGATGTTATCCCAATATCATTAGGTGTTTCGGGTCTTTCAACATCCTATACTTTCACCTGGGTGACACAGCTGATGTCGATCAGGCACCAGCTTGTGGACAAGTGAAGACATCTCAGCAGCAAACAAACCATGTGGCAGATATTGAAGCGTTTTATACAATGAGCCAGCGAAACCTCCAATCAAATGCGACTCCAGGTTCTCTCCCTCCCATAAAAAAGGAGGAATCCAAGCAGATGGTTTTCCCTCTCCTCTTAAGAAATTGAAGGCTCGGACACGCACTTTGAGGCTAATAATGGATTAACTCAAAAGTAAATTCAATGAAAAAATAAGCTGATTGGTGTTATTTATTATGCTCTAACAAAAAATCCTCGGAAGTTGAAAAATGGAAATGAATCCGACAATATTTTGAAAGGAAAAATAAAGAAAGGAAAGAAAATGTTAAATGGATAAAATTAATTTAATGAATTACCAACACGCGTTTCAGCCAGGAGTTTGTTCATGTACACATTGTCTTCTATTTATCATTATTTTGAATATGAAATGATTTAAATATGAAATGAAATAATAATAATAGAAGATTATAAAATTTGATAATTTTCTATTTCATTTCATATTAAAAAATAATAATAAATAGAATACAATGTGTACATGAACACTCCTGGCAGAAACATGTGTTGGTAATTCATTGAATTAATTTTATCCATTCAACATTTTCTTTCTTTTATTTATTTATCCTTTCAACACACACACACACACACATATACATAATATATATATATATATATATATATATATATATATATACGCATAGGGTCGGTTTAGTTAAGTCGGTAGAGCACTTGTCTTAGCCAAGGTTCCTGGTCCGATACTGGCCCTCGCCAAATCAGCGTATGAGTACCACAGAGATCTGTGCGGTAAAGTGAAGAGCTGACGGTAGGTGTGGTGCTCCACCTTAGCAAAAACGATCTCTTTGTCTAGCGCTACTGAAAAAGGGATAGACTCCGGGCTAATACTGACATTAGGCCACCCCGACAACTTTACATTTTATATCTACGCATGGAATTGAATTGCTTTTGGCCCGTGCATTAGGGGATTATGTGCTGGACTTTCTTTTTTTTTATCAATTTTTTTTTTTTTAATATTACTTTGATTGTTAACATTATTTATAATCTATTATATATGTACCTATATATATATATATATTTTATCACTACATACACACACACACACACACACACACACACACATATATATATATATATATATATATATATATATATATATAGTATTCGCCGAGTTTGCTTGTCGTGATTATTTCAATTATATAAATTAAATTCTTTCTATGTATAACAAAAAAATTCCTACATATATATATATATATATATATATACACATATCTCAATACACACACACACACATATTATATATACATATCTCAATACACACACACACACATATATATATATATATATATATATATATATATATATACATATACATATCTCAATACACACACACACACATATATATATATACATATCTCAATACACACACACACACATATATATATTATATATATATATATATATATATATATATGCCTTATTATTTATTATATACATTTAATGGAGACCCATTAGTGACAATTTGAGACAATAAAAAAATTGAATAATCAATAATATTGTGAATTAAGATCGCTGTAAGCTTACCGCATCTCCATGGCAACAAACCGTATACGCGACTAAATAGAAAAAAATCTGATTATTTATATTGTTTTATATAAACTCCAAAACGGAATAGCAAACCGAGAACCCCTTTTACACATTTATTCTAAGTCTAAAATCAATTCGCGCATCAAGCTGTTATCAAAATATACAAAGGAATACTCTAGCATGTGATATCATCTACTGATGACTTAGGAACGATGAATTGATTTTTTTTTACATTCAGAAAATTAGCAAGAAAGTTATTTACCCAACCCGTTCATCACGGGTGGGATGTGACACAAGTATGTGGCAACAAGCGAAGACCAAACTCGCTATTTAGTAGTATGTATTTACACAACTTGTACAAGATATGGAGGTGCGTGGCATAATAGTTTAGTTAGAGTCGTAGGAAATGGACTTGTCGACCCGAGTTCAAATCCTAGACATGGCTGTTGGTATTTTACATAGCACCAATACCTTGAGAAAAGTATGAATCCATATATTCTCCCTCCAGTTATGGGTAAAATAGTAGGGCAGACTGGGCTCTTTAAACTTTGATAGGTAACCAGTCTAGGAGAAGAAAAACTCTGAATGTGAAAAACCTGAGGTTAGTCGTTGATTGGGTTTGTGGCATTCCTCATGCACCGAGTTTTTCCTATCGATTGTGCTAAAAAGTGCAAATGATCCAACACATGCCTTCACCACTATGAACAAAACACTGTGGGGGTTGTTCATTGGATGAACCCTCATGCATTGAAATCGACGAGAGGTCCATTCATGTGACAACAAGCGAAGATTGAACTCGCTAAGTATTTACCGCGCCAGTTCGCCGTGGGTAGAATATGACACAATGTCGTAAATATGGATATCCTGCGAAGATCTAACTCGCTATTCAGTAGTAATCGATCTGCGAGACCAACTTGCTAACCATTATACCATGAGCGCGCACCCTAGCGTGTATATATGTATGTACATGGATGTATGTATAGTAGTATCAAAAGATAGCAAAACAAGTTAGTGAGGTCGGCAGATTTTATGGATAACATAGAAAGAAAAGGTTTCCTCGATGGAGATGAAAGTTTTTTCTTCTAATCTATTAATAATGGAGATTCGCTTCCTGTAACTGTGTAAGAATTAAAAAGTATATTATACTTGAAGATACAAACTCCGACAAAGGTTTGATAAACAAAACATTTAATACGTATACAGCACATGGATATAACAAGATTACATGTAGAAAGATAAAGACACATTCATGAATGGTACAAGATAAACATAAAAGCCACAGACATGAGACTAGGGATAGTCCATGCTGTGTGAATAACTTACAGTAATGTAAGGGGGGACGAAGCCCCAACGAGAAGGGGTAGACCTTAACTAACCCATGTGTCTCGTAGTTTGAGGAACAGGAAAAGAGAGAGAAGCGTTTGAACCAGCCGCTTAAATATAAAACGGCCCCCTAGCGGGAACCAGCGAACTAAACGGGCAGACAACTCCCCAGTCAAATACAAAACTAACGCTACATCTGTAACAAAAATTACGTCACTACTTACGTCACATTACACAAAATCGTCATAACATAGAAAAATACACTCAAAATTTGAACATGCAGCATTAGACAGTCCTCATTGTTTTTTAAAACAAGTTTTAATAAATACATGACTGGTATTATATATCTATATATAGTTTGTTTTATTTTAATACATATTTAAAGTTTACATTTCAAATTGTTTTATTTTTTAATCCTTTAATGAATTTGATGATTTTACTTACTTAGGGTACAAACTCGCTAACATTGAATTTTTAACTCCCACCCCTCAGGCAATATGTTTTAAAAATCTATTTTTACATCGCCCGAAGGGTGTTTTTTTTTATTTTATACTAGTATCTGTAATAAAGGGAAGTTTTCGGCGCTAGTACAGTCAAGTTTATTAGACAAGAATCTAATTGGTTTATTTATTTTAGTTCAGGGGACATTTAGGGATAAGCTGTTTACTTTCCCGGAAATCAGGGCCCCATATATTTAAGGTAGTAGTCAAGGGTTTAGAAGAGTTGCGGCCTATGGCAGGGGTAGTCGTACTGCTGAGCCAAATCGTCCAGATCATGGTCACTCCTCCACCCTCTATCAACTATAAAAAACAGTATCGACAGATTGGCTTATTGTTGGTAGCACCCGAACAGCGAGGGGGTCTATCCCCTTTTCACTAGCGCTTGACCTGAGATATTGTTTTTTTGTCTGAGATTATGCCCCACACCTACCATCAGCTCCCAACCTTGCCACACAGATCCAAGCTGTACTACTCATGCGCTGAGGCCCGGTATCGAACCCGGAACTTTGAAGTTCCTAGGTGGATGCTTAACTTACTGGGAAAAAGAATCAATCCGAAAAACCAGAGTAAGGGTCAAGTCACTTAGGCTGGAAAGTGAAGTGTTACCCCCTCCAACCACTAGGATAAGCTAGAAAAATGAATAAAATCTTGGGTGGTGACCCGTGATTCTTAAGGACGGAATCCTGGTCGTTGAGCAGTACATTGACATCCAACTCTCCACTTTGGCCCTTACTTAAGTTAGACGGGCGTTCGGAGATCAATCAGCTGGTCACGTCAAGCCCTAGCACCTATATGATTGTACCAACCCTATTGCCCTTATGGCAAGACCCAATTCTTTTTATCATATATGTGCTAAGAGGTGGTGGCTGAGTGTTCTGTGTGTGACATTAAACTGTATCTTATTGTGGATCTCCAGTTCTGGAACTCTGGGGTGTGTGCAGTACCCATTCAACGCCATTACTCCCAGCTCAACCCTAACCCGGAATTAGGGTCATATCTATGAGTTAAATAGGAAAAATGAGTTTTAAAAATGTGTTTAAAAAATTAAGTTTGAAAAGAAATCGAATATCCATGAAGCATGATTCGAACAAAACGTATTCGGCATAAAGGTTGACATGCCATTAAATTCCCCCACAAAAAAACCTGATCCGTGGCTTGTACGATTTCGACCAAAAAACCTGCGACCGATTGATTTTGTCTTGTAAAACAAAAACAGCATGGGATTCAGTCGTTTAGCAGACGATGCTACACGAGCCACGACGAACGATGTGTGTGTGCACGCACGTGTGTGTGTGCGCACGTGTGCATGTGTGTGTGTGTGTGTGTGCGTGTGTGTGTGTCTGTGTGGTATATGATTTTTCCAAAGTTGGTAAGATTTATACAAATATTTTCTTCTTTTCTAAAATTAAATGCAACCTTATAGTTATAACTTCGGACATAGTTATATCGAGGTCTTAGCAGAATTAGCAGGCCTAATACCTAGTTAGAAGCATGATAAAGATAAGCTAAACTTTTTAGCTAAAGAGCCTGGAAACGACATTATAATTTTATCCTTGCATCTTCCTTATGCTAGAGGATGGAATTAGGATGTTGCCGGGAAACTTATCGTTGATTCTTGTTTGCGTTGAGCTCTGTTTCTCAGTCATAGAGTTAGGGTGGAGCCGCGAACGATGCTATTACAAGGGTTAACAATTACGAAGTAATTAAGCGACTATAACTACTCTTTTATGTAAGTGCTACCAAATTTGGAATGTCAGTTTATTTGACACGGACGAAGTTTTAACGTAAAAAGAAGTTTTCTCTACCAAAAAGTAACGAATTATCCAACTTCGATGAATTGTGATCCGTGTTCATTTGGCTGACTCACAACAAAAAAACCAAATTACTTTACATTTAATGTTAAAAAATTTTTTTTAACTAAGTTTAATTGAAATTATACATTGCAATACTAACACAAACAACTGTCTCAAAAATAGATTCAATCATTAATTTCAATGGTTAATTAAATGTATAGTAATTTGGGTTTTTTGTTGTTTATTTTTTTTAAGCAATACGTAATTAAAAACAACTCTAATCCCCTAAAGCCGTAACCGAGTTTGTAAAATGTTAATTCATAAACTGTAGTTAAACTGTCATTGGGGACCACCAAAAAAACTTTCCGTTTTAATTTTCCGACCTAAATCAAAAATCAGCCATTCATTTATAGTCAAAAAGATTATTATTTTCGTTAAAACATTATGGAAATTTTTTTTAAAAATCTAACAAGCACTCATTTATTTCCTTTCATAAAATCTCTCAAAAAATTATTTTGGACACGAAACATCTTTTCAAAGATAAGTGCCAGAAAATGAAGTCAGTTGAAAATGTTCTTTTTGTAAAAATATCCCCTAATTTAAAA
>CM042142.1:23117559-23137559 GCA_023376005.1 Doryteuthis pealeii
AGAGTGTTGATATACCGTAAAACAAAACAAAAAAAACAAACTAACCAACTGTGTATGATCTGTATGGAGTTTGTGTGTGTGTTTAAAAAAACATGACACGCAAATAAAATAGTTAACTCAAATGGTGCTAGCATCTAGTCTGAAATATTTGGCTTATAGTTTACAGTAAAATAGTGCTCATGCTGAAATATACACATATAAGTGATCTGATACAGTATACTATGAAAGACCAGAAAGAAAATACAAAAAATACATAATTTTTTTTTAAAGTTAGAAAAATGAAAAATAAAAAATAATCGGATCGGCATTTCAAACGTTTTTAAAAGTGCTCTGATAACACATTTATTCAAAATATACCTTATACATACAAATATGAATGGCAGGCTTAAAAGATGAACGATAATGAAATAATAAAATGTGTAAGTAGAGAAATAATAATAATAATAATAATAATAATAATAATAATAATAATAATAATAATAATAAACTTTGAAGAGGAAAACTAAAAAGAGAAACGGAATCATTATCATTAGCAGCTGAAATAATGCCATAAGAACTATGTAAAGTGAGAATGTGGAGAGACAGAGACTAAACAGTGAACCACATAATAAACTAATACAGCAAACTGATACAGAAGGAGTACAAGAGCAAGCATGACTGGTTGGGAACGGTGATCCACTTGGAATTGTGCACGCGGTTAAAATTTAACCATACTGACAAAAGGTACATGCACAAACCAGAATCTGTCCTAGAAACTAAGGTCCATAAATTTCTAGGCCTGAAGACCAGATCCAAGTTGGAATAAGCAAGAAGAAATAAATGTGTTAGCTAATGGACTTCAGCGTTTCGGCAGATCAGAGTCAAAAGAAAATGCTAGGGGAGATAACTCTCCCTTAACGAACGATATGACTCTTTAGTAAAAGTGTAGTATGAGGAAACTTGAGAAAGAGTACGAACAGTAACTAAGAAGGAGGCACAATTAAGAGGGTTGCATAATGCACATGTGGCGCTAAATATCTTCTCCGTATAAATCCTCCTGTACCATGGTCAGTGAAAAAATAAAAACAAATATTATTGAGTTATAAATACATTTAACTATTTTGTATTATATTTAGTTATTCCTAATATTTTGGGTTATAGCATAAACAAAAGCGAAAACTCCATAGATACCTGGACCTTGCCAGAGAGAGAGAGAGAGAGAGAGAGAGAGAGAGAGAGAGAGAGAGAGAGAGAGAGAGAGAGAGAGAGTTAAAAAGAAGGTGACAGTAATATCAGTCATAGTCGGAGCACTCGGATCAATCCCTAAGAACTAGTATCATTATAATCATCATCATTATCACGAAGAACAACGACATCATTATCCTCTAGAATATAGCGCCACACGTGGTGTAATGGTTAGCGATTAAGGCTAAAGCAATGGTGAGTTTATCCTCACTGAGTGCTCCATACTTCTGTCTTTGTGCCAACTGGTACAAAGACTGGGGGACAAAGATCAAGTGGTGTTAAGTATCTATTTACCAACCCCGCACGAGCAGTGTGTGGCACAAGGTCAATTTTTAAGCGGAGTTTAACAGGTTTTCCTTCTCCTGTACCGGTTGCCATACCAAGGTTAAAAATTCAGCCTGCTTTACTATTTATCCCTTGCTGGAGGGATAATAGTTAGGTATATACTTTCCCAAGAGTATTACTCTTATTTGAAATGCAACCAGCCGAGCCCAGGATTTGAACTCGTGTCACCGTGTCCATTTCTTACGACGATAACCATTGCACAATGGATGCCTCTCCAAAAGTGGGTGTCGGGTATGAAGATCCAGATAACAGCAATGGTCATCGAATTTGAATGACCCATGCCAAAAGAAAATGGAAAAAATTTTACACCCCCCATTCCCCAGGTATTGGGAGCATCAACACCTACGATATCCATAAGGTAATTTTACTTGGAACAGTCTCCTTAATACGGAAAAATACTGTTAAATCAACCACCACAGTACGATCTCTCTGATGAAATAAAACGGGACTTCTTCCCAGCTGTAGTCGTGTAAGTACTACACTATGGCTGCACCCGTGAACAAACGAAACACTTGGAAGAAGAGCTAAATGGAAACTACACAAGGATGCTGAATGCTGTTTTGAACAATCATGGGAGCAGCACTTAGGTCTACTTGCCTCCCATCTCGCAAACCATCCAAGTAAGACGAGCAAGGTATTGCTGGAGGAGTAAGTACGAACTCATAAGCGAGGCTCTCCTAAGAACTTCTACGCATAAACACACCGTTGTCGACCGATCAGCAAAAACGTGCTCTCATTAGCACTGTGCTGACACTGGGTGCCGTCTAGAGGACTTACCGAGGGCGATGTCTGACAGGAACAGATGGCGTGAGAGAAAGAGTCAAGAGAATCCGTGTTGTCGACACACCTAGATGATGATGATAGTTGGGACCCATCTCTACTGGATACAAAAGCAGTAAGCACAAAGGAAATATAAAAGATAAGAGTAATATATGTTAATATATTCGAATAATAATAATAATAATAATAATAATAATAATAATAATTTAATTTTTTTAATTCTAACGACATTGCTTGATTTTCGGTACTCCTTTCCAGTCGGCAGTATTCATTGTATAAGTGTCCTCCCTGGCGAAAGATCCCAAATTAAATCCGAAATAATTTTTTAATAAAATGTTCATGGCTGATTCATCGTAACGATGACAATTGGCGTAGACTGGCTTGGTGAGTGGGGTGTCGCACTGGTGCCGACTTCCGACTGGGGCGAGGCAACCCTTTTCCAGGGAACACAGGATCAACCATTTAAGAAGTTTATTCTGAAAAAAAAAGAGAATGACATGAATTTCGATATCATTGTAAGATTCAAAGTGATAATACTTGAAGATAAAACTCCGACAACGGTTGATAGACAAAACATTTTATATACAGCACAAGAATTAACAGGGTACATAATACATAGAGGTGTACATAAACATACATACAAAAGTAGAGATAATGACAGAATTCATGAATGGAAAAACATAAAAGCAACAGACCCAAGCCCCAACAAGAAGGGGGTAGACCAGAGTCTAACCCATAGTGTCTCGTAGGTCGAGCAACAGGAAAAAGAGAAAGAGACGTTCAAACCAGCCGCTTAAATATCAAAGGCCCCTAGCGGGAACCAGCGAAAATAAACGGGCAGACAACTCCCCAGGCGAATACGAAAATAACGCCTACATCATTATTAAAAAACAACGTATCATTGTTGTTTTTTTATAGTTTTTTTGTTGTTTTAAATATGCAACCATAATTATTCTAAGACAAAATTAACAAAAGAATTTTAAAAATACAAATACAGTGGCACCTTGCTCAAATGTTGGTTGGTTGGTTGAATTTTACGGCATGTCAACCTTTGTTGGTGTAATGACAAACGATAACACCGATAGACTTTGGAAAGCTTTATTCTACTTAGAATAATTGGTACACTTATTGAGAGTCTATATAGTCTAGTATTTCACTAGAGAATTCTCCAAAGGGGAGGTAATCATAAAGTAGGTGAGGTTACACCAATAGACTTTGGAAAACTTTATTCTACTTAGAATAATTGGTACACTTATTGAGAGTCTATATAGTCTAGTATTTCACTAGAGAGTTCTCCAAGGGGGAGGTAATCATAAAGTAGGGGAGGTAACACCAATAGACTTTGGAAAGCTTTAGTCTACTTAGAATACGTGTGTTATTCTACTTAGAACACGTGTGTGTTCGTTGCATTAATGCAACGAACACACACGTGAGATCGACTGCTATTAATCGGTGTCTCGATTAATTCAGTGGATTTAACCCTGAAGATCCTTATGGTGAAACTCGAGTAGGTTATCTCTTGTACCCATTTCATAATAAATTTGCTCTACTTAGTATTGAGCACTTTGTATTTGTTATATCGCTGACTTACCCACCTGAATTCAACACTTACTAACCATCGTGACCAAATTCACCGGTAAGTCAACTTTTCCATTTTATAAATATATAAATATATATATTGCAAAGATAAACGTGTCCTACCTGGATTCGTTTAGTATTGTGAATAATGACAAGTTTAATGTCCAGATGAGCGATTTTCTTCAATGACTCCAAATTGGTGGGCAGGTAACTGTACATATCAGGGTGGGTGACAGAGAAAGTCGAATAGTGCTTGTTTGTCGACAGCACCAACAGGTCCTCCTCCTCTGATTCTTTCAGAAGACTTTGAAAATGTCCCTTCACCAATCTGGATGTCGGATTGATCCACATCACGCTACCAAATTCTGCCAGAGCCAACTGCAAAGATAAGACACAAAAATTGAAGAATATTGGATTTTGATTAAATCGTTCATCTATTTACAGTGCTTATAGTGACCATTAAACTCGATGCTACGTTTTATTTATATTAGTTGTCTGATTGGTTTGTTGGTTGGTTGGTTGGTTGGTTTTACATATGTCATGTTAACTCTTGTTGTCTAATTCATTATTTTATCTTTTTGCAAGCAAATATATAGTTTTAAATAAGTATTCTTGATACAACTTTTTTCTATATATATTTCCATGTTGGTTGGTTGGTTGGTTGGTTGGTTGGTTTTACAACATGTCAATTTGGTAACTAATTAATTATTTTTGCGAACAATTATATACTTTTAAAAAAAGTATTCTTGATCCGAATAATTTGCACAAAAGTATATGTAAGTTACCTATATATACATGTGTGGAAGCGCGTGGTGTAATGGTTAGAGTCGTAGGAAACTCGTCGACTCGAGTAAATATGAGTAAATAGTAGGACAGAATGGGCTATTTAACCTTGGCTAGGTAACGAATCTAAGGGTAGGAAAACTCTGAATTCAAACCTGTTAAACCTCATTTAAGAAATTAACATTGTGTCATATCCTACTTGTGCGGAAGGGTTTGTAAATATATGTATATATGCATGTGAGAGAAAAAGAGAGGGGTCTAACGAGAGTATGATACCCCTATATGTTTGGGTGTGTCTGAAAGTAAGAGAGAGTGAGAAAGAGGGTGAGGGCTAGAGAGAGAGAGAGAGAGAGAGAGGGAGAGAGTGTGTGTGTGTGTGTGTATGTGCGTGTGTATGTGTGTGAAATACCTATATATAACATGTGTGTATTTTGGTAGCAAAATCTCTTTTATATGTTTCATTGTGTTAACCACACAATGAAACATATAAAAAGAGATTTTACTACCAAAATACACACATGTTATATATAGGTATTTCACACACACACACACACACACACTCTCTCTCTCTCTCTCTCTCTCTCTCTCTCTCTCTCTCTCTCTCTCTAGCCCTCACTCTCTTCTCACTCTCTCTCTCTCTCTCTCTCTTACTTTCAGACACACCCACACATATAGGAGTATCATACTCTCGTTAGACCCTCTCTCTTTTTCTCTCACATGCTATCTTCTTCGCACGATGGTGATGATCACTTCGACTCGCACGTTGCGTTGTGCTCTTTCGATAGCCCATCTCCTTTCTTTCGTTATGGGCCCCATTATTCTTATTGGCGAGTAAGTTACAATACCTCTTTTTTAAACTGTTTAAAGTTTCCTTTTTTTTCTGTCGTTTCTTTTTTTCTTCTTTGCATTTACTTACCAACCCCGCCACCAAAAGCATGATACGATACAAGGTCATTTTAAGCGGAGTGAATTCAGTGTTTTCCTTCTCCTAGACTGGTTACCATACCAAATTTAAAGAGTCCAGTCTGCCCTACTATTTACCCATAGCTTGAGAGAGAATAGTTAGATGCATACCTTTTTCAAGGCGTTTCACCGTGGTTGGTCTTGCATATCCATTACTACTGAATAGCGAGTTCGATCCTCGTTGGATGCTCCATACTTGTGACTTTGTGTCACATCCTACTCATGGGTTGGGTAAATCCCTACTTTTCTCAGGAGTATTTGTGTATTTTTAATTTGTATTTCAAATACTTTCGACCATCGTGAGACGTGAATATAAGTTTTGTGGTGATGTATTTGAGAAAGGGATGGGCAAGAGAAAGAGGGGGCGGGTGTAATAAAGAGAGAGAAAGGCCAAGATAGAAAGAGAGTGTTTGTGTGTCTGTGTATGCGCTTGACATTAAAGACTGACCTGTATGATGACGGGTCTCCACGACGTCTCCGAACAATTGTGAACATGGGCGGGGAACATCCACATCCAAAAAATCCGGGTTTCCACGTTGCAGGCAGATTCCAACTAAGAAAAAATGAATAATCACAATAAAAAAACTCTTATTAATGGACATTCGGTGACTGACTGTCTGTAACCAAAACTACGTCACTACCTACGTCACAATACCCTTAGGAATTGCGTAAGTTTATCAATGAGTATTTAAATTATAGTCATAGTCAAAATCATTAATACATAGAATGAATTCTATATATTAACGATGTCTCTATGAAAACTTGAGTTAGATTTGCCTTAAAACAGTCCATGTTATTAGTACGTTTAAAACCCTGCAATGTGTCTTATATATCACTAAGAAATAAAGGTCTACATAACATATGGAGTGGTTTATTTGCATACTTGTTTTAATAAAACCGGATTTGATAAATAATTACTTGTGTTATTGATCTCTAATATTAGTGTTTTATTCTCCAATGTATTAAAATCAATCCTATGAATGATTTATATAGAAACCAATTAAAATACATACTTTTTATATGAATTCTTAACTAATTTCGTTAGTCTTTCTAATTTAATATATTTCATTACATTAAAACTTAAATACTTACAGCATTAGAAATTAAATTTAACGAGACATTACGTCTATTTCACAGCGATGATATCTAATACGCATAACTGGTCAAATATCCCCATCTCTAATATGAATACCTCAAGACCGCACTCGGTGGCGGCAGAATCTCCATAGAGGACTGTACATGTCAGAAGTCACCCTGATACAACACCATGAAGCTAAGAGGTCCAGAAGAAAGCAGTGGCAACAAAGCATCGGAACATCAACATCTACAGGGACAACCTTCAAATGCAAAATCTGTGGTCGAGAATGTTTTTCAAACATCGGACTTCACAGTCACAGGAGGCGCTGCAACTTGAGGGGCACACAAAACTTTATCATAGTCTTTCGAGACTGAATTGCCAATGAATATGGATACCTCGTAGCTGGGGAAGGAGGGGATGTATACTTTTCCCAATTAGCCCAAAAGTGAACATAATAGCGAGACGGGAGTTCGAAATAGCTTATTATGATGTCACAGTCCATCACGTCCGTCAAGGGAATTTCCCATTCACTCCATGATTAAGAATTTTATATATTCTTTGAGGAATAAACATAAGAATTCGAGGATTCGGTTTCTTTGTTTAACAGCATATCAGCCTTCGTGGGTTATTGAATGCCAACACCAACCTTGTATACGAACAGTAATTATACTATTTAAACCATAATTGGGAGAATGTGGCTGTTCATACCTTTCCCAAGGGTAATAATCCGAAATTGAATGTAATTGCGCGAATTCGCTTACCACGATGTTACAGTCCAGCCAGTTAATCACTATGTCACGAGGACTCCTCCTTTAAGCTTAGTTAAGTCTGGCATAAGGTTAAACGGGGCGGTCTATTTTGGTTGGTTGTTTTGTTTTACGGCATATCAACCCTCTTTCGTGTCATTTAATGTCAAATCAAGTCATTTTGATAAACAGTACCTGCTTTTGCTAAAGTGGCCACCCAATTAAGTATTGAACAGGTTCATCGCTGCAAACTTCGGTGATTTAGTGGGAACCGCTGGTTTCAGTGTGACTTGATCGTAATAAGCTTAGATAAATAGATATATATATAGATAGATAGATGAGGTTTTTTAAGGCATATCAATCCTCTATCGTGTTATTTAATGCCGAATCAACTCATTTTGATAAACAAAGGAGTCGGGTAGCTTACAGTACCTTCTGTTGTTAAAGTGGTCACCTAATTAAGTATTGAAAAGGCTCAGCACTGCTTAATTTTGGTGATCTAGCAGAAACCAGTACTTTCAGTATTACTTGATTACAATAAGCATATATATATATATATATATATATATAAAGGTGAGGTAAAAGTATAGTACAGTCGTCGGGGTGGCCTAAAGTCGGTATCAACCAGACAGTGAAGGAGTCTATCCCCTTTTCACTAGCGCCAGACCAGGGAATTGTTTTTAGTGCATGGGGTGGAGCGGCACACCTACCATCAGCTCCTTACTTTACTACACAGATCCCTGTGCTACTCATACGCTGAGTTGGCGAGGGCTGGTATCGAACCAGGAACCATTTGGTTTCCTGTCGGATAGTCTACCGACCGAGCTAGACCAACAGTTATATATATATATATATATATATATATATATATATATAGAGAGAGAGAGAGAGAGAGAGAGATAGTTGGGTTTTTACGGCATATCAACCCTGTATCGTGTCATTTAATACCGAACCAAGTCATTTCGATAAACAAAAGACTCCGGTTAGTTACAGTACCGGCTGTTGCTTAAATGGTCACCCAATTAAGTACTGAACAGGCTCATCGCTGCTTAACTTCGGTGATCTAGGGGAAACCGGTGCTTTCAGCGTGACAACCGTAATTTAAACAGTTAGGGATACGCTGAGAAACCAACGGCTTGCGAGATTTGGCTGTTTAATATCTTTTATCTCTTTTCGTCGGTTTTCTAACTTACCTCCGCGGTGTCGGCTGGCACAATAGAATACACCGGCTTCACCTCAATAGAAAGGTAAGGTCCCACCAATTGGGCTACCTGTTGGCCGCATTGGTGATCTGTGATGCTTAAGGATGGAACCCTGGTGGCTGAGCAGTCCATGACATGCAACACTCCACATTGGCCTTTACATCAATCTAGCACCTATACGATTGTCCTGTCCCTATTGCAAACCCCTTTTATCATATATGTGCTAGAAGGTGGTGGATGATGGTCTTAATATTCTGCGTATGACGTTGAACTTAAAAAGTTACAATTGTGGTGCTCTGGGGAATGTGGAGTACCCTTTCATTACCATTACTACCATGTTCCAATCATACTCGGAGTGGCAGTACCTGTTAGGGTCCGATCTATGGGTTACCCATAGATGGGACCGTAACAGGTACTATCACTCCGGGTCAGAGTGGGTCTAGGATGAAATAGAATGAGTTTTAAAATGTTTTAAAATCAATTGAGTACCCATCAAGAATGAATAAAACAAGAAAAAATCTTCGGCATAAAATAACCCAACAAGAGTTGACATGCCGTAAAAGCCAACCAACTAACTTACCTTGGCGACCTGTTCTTCGAGGAGGTCGATGTGGAATATCACCAGCCTCTTTTCCGGCAGAAAGTACTGTACGGATTCGATCAGCTTTTCGACGTCGCCCAGTGTGCTGCGGGTGACCGCCGTCACTATGACCGGGAAATGGTCATCGGGGAAGTTGAGGCGCATGTGCCGTTCGGCCTCCTCCTCGATCTCGTGCTCCGTCTCGGCAGCTTTGATCGCGAAATGACGCCCGTGCATCATCTGACCTTTGCCCTCCACGTCCACCGAGTACTTGTAATGCTCGTCGGCCACGTGATCTTTGTCGGCGGCGTGCGGCACGGCTTCGTCGTCGGGTACCTTCTCGTGGTGCTTTTCAAGAATCTCCTTCTGGAGTTTTTCAAGCTCTAATTTGAGTTCTGCTTGCTTCTTGGCGTCGGCTAACCTCCTGGCCTCTTCCTCTTCTTGTAGCTTTTTCTAAATAGGGGAAGAAGATTTTTTTTAAAAACACAAAGAAAACAGGTTACAGCAATTATGCATACAAGATATGAATAAGGTAAACATTGCTAGGGTTAAATACTCACTTCTACGATATCACAATATCAATAATAATGATAAAAAAAATAATGCAATATCGTAGATAAACTATGTAGTCTCAACTTTCATGTAGCTTACTGTGTTTACTTTAGTATTCCAAATATACTAAAGACCCACCACTGATGCACAATAGTATTGATAATCTTATTATAATGAAGACTATGTGTCTGCTGTCTGTAACTGAAACTAGGTCTCCGCCGACGGCACAATTCCCTTAGTTGTTATTTACATTGTCTATTAATAATGGAGATTCTGTCTCCATTTGTCCGTAACCAAAATTACGTCACTGCTTACATCACAATACCTAAAATTGTCAATACATAGAATAAAGAACAAGCTTGTAATCCGTTTTAAAAATTATATTTTTGTTCTCACCCTTTTTACAGTAACAAAAGGTTAATTTAAATGTTGTGCAAAATATTCAAAATAATTATTTAAGTAATGATTAATAGATTTACACAACATTTTATTTGAGGTGAAGCGGAACTAGTTTCCATTTCAAATTGTTTTTTTTTTTTTTTTTTTTTTTTTTTTTTTTTTTTACTCCTTTGATAAACTTGATGTTTTTGCTTACTTATAATAAACCCTCTAACATTGAATTTCTAACTCTCATCCCTCTCAGGCAATATCTTTCACAAAATAATTTCTACACCACCGAGAGGTGTTTTTCTTTCCCTAGTATTCTTAATGATCATTGAAATAATCATTATTTAATCTTAATTTCATATCATTTACTAATGATATATTTATTAAAGTCTAGCTGATTTAGATTTTCCTCAAAACAGCCAATGTTATTAATGCGTTTAATATCATACAATTTATATTATATATCACTAAGAAATAAAGGTTTATATACTATATGTTGTGGACAATTTGCATACTGATTTTAACAAAACCGGGTTGAATAAGCAATCATTTGGTGTATTGATTTCTAATATTATTGTTTTATTCTCAAACGTATTAAGAGCAATCCTACATATAATTTTATTTAGAAATCTATTAAAATTAAATTAAAATAAGCGTGATCTTTTTATATGGGTTCTTATTTAGTTTCGTTAGTTTTAATATAATATTTTAGTACATTAAAACTTAAATACTTGTGCCCGGCGGAGGGTGCATATTTTTGCTAGTATATAAAAAAAATTGTTCCTCACCAGTTTCTCTTCTTCTTGTTTCCTCAATTTTTCTTGATGCTCAAGTTCCAGCCGATGTCGTTCTTCTTCTTCTTTTCGTAATTTCTGTTCCAGTTTTAAGGCTGCTTCTTTTTTCTCTGCCTCGGCCTTGGCCTTTTCCTCTTTCTCCTTGGACAGTTTCTCTGCCTTTCTAATGGCTTCCTCCATTTCTAATTTTCTAATGGCGGCGGCCTCCTCCTCTTTTTGCCTTTTCTTGGCTTCTTCTTCTTCCGCCGCCTTAGCAGCTGCTTTCACCGCCTGGGCAGCTTCTTGGCCGCCTTGGCAGCTTCTTTGGCCGCCTTGGCAGCTGCTTCCGCTTCCGCTTTTCTCCTTTCGGAATCGTCTTCTTTTCTAGCTCCGTCGGCATCCCTCTGTTCGAACTTTAGACTTTTGTCTGGATCGTCGACCTTACGGGCACCACCGCTGTCCGATATGTCGTCTAATTTCCTTTCGAGAATTTCCTCGGGTTTTTGTTCCTCTTTTTGTGGACGTTGAACCACATCGTTTTCACTGTCTTTTGACTCTTTAATTGGCACTTGATCATCATCGCCGGTCATAAGTTCCTGAAAAAATCCAATAAAAATAAACCACAATTACAAAAGAATTCAAGTTAAAATTATATCATTGTCATATATGAATATGGAACTTAAAATACAACTAAAATAGAAGAGAACAGGTTGTGCTGACCCGGCTTCACATAGGCCATACCTATGTAAGGTTCAAGGTTATAACAAAGTCATAATTAGTTGAAACATAACAAACTCCGAAACGTTTGTGGGACAAAACATTTTATATAGATAACAGCACAGGAATATGACAAGATACAGAAAATAATAACATACATGTACAAAACATAAAGAGTAGGTTAAAAGGACTCGAGAGTCTGTTACATACAAAATCACTTACTAGTGATGGGGGGACCGAGCCTCCCGTGGAGTAGCATAGCGTTGGGGGTCGAAGCCCCAACGAGAAGGGGTCACATAAGTCTAACCATGTGCTCGTACAGAAGATGTAGCTAAAAAGAGGAAGAAGCGTTTGAACCAGGTGCTTAAATACCATAGCCCCTGGTGAGAACAAGGGACAACCCAGCGGGAAGATAACTCTTCCTGGCCAATGTGAAAATAATCCCAACACCTACATCACCCATCATCATTTACTAGAGGGCACAGAATCCCCAATATGCACTGCATACCAAGTATTGTTAAATATAATATATGGAACTTAAAATACAAAATAGAAGAGTACAAGTTGTGCTGACCAACCTTCACATAGGCCACATTTACATCACCCATCATCATTTACTAGAGGCAAAGAATCCCTAATATGCACTACATGCCAAGAGATATTTACAATAAACATATACCGCTAGAGTGTGTAGACTTTGATCTAGTGCGAATAAAATATTGCCAAGCAAGTAATTTGCAAAATATTTTCTTGTACTAAAAAATATGTGTAATTGAACAATAGTTAAAATATAAACATATATACATTTGTTTTCTACCAAACTATTGCTACGAATCCAAAATTTAGTCGGCATTAAATGATCCACCGAGGTAGGTATGCCATAAAACAAAACAAACAAACACTAGAGGTGGAACACTGTTCGACAGTAGATGAAAATAGCCGACCTACATATATATATATATATATATATATATATATATATATATATATATATATAACGGGCAGTTTTATGTATGTGTGTATGTTTAGAGGAAACTACGAAAATACAACACTTAACGACAAAGTAAATATATATACAATAAAAATCACCGGTCCTTGCTTTTTATGCAAAAATTATGAAGATTTTATCTATATTTGAAGATATTTTAAAATAAAAATATACATAGAAATAGCATTGAAATTCTACTTAAAATTTTCCAGTATTTTAAAATCTCAAAAATAAACAAATCAATACAGCAGAGTTTATTCCACCATCTACCACGGCGATGCTGATTAGTCCCTTCTAGTACATATATAAAGGGCAGTTGGTGTGTATGTCTGGATGAAACTACGAAAATAAAACAATTAACGACAAAGTAAATATATATATATATATACATTAAATATTACCAATTCTTGCTTTTTGTGCAAAAATTATAAAGATTTGATTTATATTCGAAGATATTTAAAAATTTAAATATACATAGAAATGGCATTGAAATTCTTCTTTAAAATGTCCAGCATTTGTAAATCGCAAAAATAAACAAGTCAATATACCAGGTTTTTTTTCCTACCTCTACCCAGGCGATGATAGGTTGCCGCTTCTAGTTTTCAATAAGATAAGGTCCTCCCCCCCACACACACACACATACGCATATATATATATATGAAGATAACAATTCTTCCCCTCACTGCGAAGTCAAAAAATCAATATACCAGGGGTTTCCCATCCCCTACCCAGCCGGTTCTAGCCTGGTATAAATAGAGGTAACGTGCCGCTTAGATGAAAGGACTTACAATCATAAATTGGCCCGGTGCACACTGGTGTTCAATCGACTCCGTATTTTTCTATGCAAGAACGTGTATTATGGATAGGTAATAATCTTTTCGTTTATTGAAGAATAATTAAAGTTCCAATTACCGTCGAACTGGGAAGACAAGGAAACAAACGGTTGTAACTTAAATACAAACCCGAATAGTCACAAAGTCTACTGCAGAATGACAGGATATTTATAAGACTCCACAATGTCATTCAAATCAAGCAGTCAAGCAGCCAATCAGAACTCAAGGAATGGAATCACCCAAATCACCCAAATTCATGAATGGGTCATTCTTGATTTCTATATATACCAACTGTCTTGGACACTGCTTAAGTTGTACTTAGTTAGCTGCTGTTATTCAAACCAACAGTAGACTTACTGACTTCAATTTCTGTTACTAACTTATTTTCTGTTCCTTAATGTATCCAATTCGATTGTTTATTAAATACATATTATAATGTTAAGTTGTTCTGTATTTCTATCATGTACATGTGACGTTAAAAAAATTATATTAGCAGAAGTACCCGGTCCATGACCGGACTAAAAATATTTTAGGAACACCAAAGAGTGGGAGAGAAAGGGGGAGAAAGGAGTAAGAGAAGGGGTAAGAGGAAAATAATTTAGCAAATTCCTTATCAAATTTTTAAAATAAATCGCAAAGAATTCACGTATTGCAATATTCATTTATTTTAGAAATTTGTTTGTTTTTTTTTAATTTTGGTTTTTATATTTAAAGTATTATTTAAAAATTGTAACCCTAAAATCGTGAGTGTTTTAAAACATAATTTTATTTTCTGAATTTTTTTTGTAAATGTGACAACAAAAAAAATCACTTCTTAAACTCCTACACCAGGAGTTATCATCCTTGATCAGGCACACTAATATACAAAAAATAGTAACATTATGATACAGAGTCTATATCATAATATTACTATTTCAAGAGTCACAAACTACGGCCCGCGAACCGGATCCGGCCCTGAAGGCATTTTATCCGGCCCGTTGACCTTTCTGCTAATGTTGTGTTCTTTGATAATGTTTTGAAAATAAATATCTTGGTTAAATTTGTTTTTATGCATCTTACGCCACTCATCCATGAATATAACATGGAAAGATAGATTTTGTTTTACATCTTTTTCTCAGAGCTTTTGTTCTGGCTAGCAAGTATTCAATACAATAATAATGTGGCCCGTGCTCGTTATTTTTTCAATTATCAGGCCCACCGTTTAAAAAAGTTTGGTGATCCCTGATATAGACTGAAACATGATTGGATCCTCAGCAATGCATTAAAAATAAATAAGTTACTACTGCAAACATTAGTCTGTCTCATAGCAACCAAATATATCAACATATAGTGTTTTTTTTATATCGGGGAGGGGGAGTGGCGTGAATCCGCTAAAGACTTGGATATTGCCTACGTAGCAGCTGATGAACCCAAATCTCTTCCAGGCATGTTAGAATAAATAAGTATAAATATAAGGAAGAAAAAGGCTTGCCAACAATGAGGATTGCGTGGATACAGCAATTCAGGCTGCCCTGTCGGCTGCAGCTTTAGAATACACCGACTGCATCTCTGCAGAGGGGTAAAATCCCTCCAATAGGGCGACCTTTTGGCCGTGGATGGCATCCTGTGATGCTTAAGAACGGAATCTGGCAGTTGAGTAGTCCATATCACACAACACTCCACTTTAGCTCTTACTTAGGCTAGAGAGGCAGTCGAGGAGGCCCTTCCGATTAATCGGCTGGTCATCCCAAGCCCTAGCACCTACATGATTGTCCCAACCATATTGCCCTTATGGCAACCTCCAACCATAAGCTTAGTAAATGTCTATCATCTTTCTTATTAGTGAGGCCATTGATAGTGGGTTCGATACGTATTGGATGCCCTGTACTTCTGGCTTTGCGCTAAACTAATTTAATCTTAGTAAATGACAATCTATTACTACCATTGATAGTGAGTTTGATTCTCATCGAGTGCCCTATAATTCTGGCCCAGTGCTAAACCAAGTTAAATTCAATAATTGACTACTATTTTTTATCACTAGAAGGCAATTGTTGGTGAGTTCGATTCTCACTGGATGCCCTATACTTCTGGGTTTAGTAAATTACTTGCTAAGCGCGTTTTTAAATCATTTTTTAATAAAAAGTAAGTAAAGACGGGCTGGCCTAATGTCGTTATAAGTCAGACAGTGAGGGAGTCTATCCCCTTTTCGCTAGCGCTAGACCAAGGAGTTTATTTTATTGCCTGAGACGGGGCGCCACACCTACCATCAACTCTTATACGCTGGGTTGGCGAGGCCAGTATCGAATCGAGGAACCTTGCGATTCCCTAAGCTAAACTGGCCTTAAACCTTTAAAAAATAATTTCTTTCTTTGAAAGTCGTCACCGACATTGTTTACTGCTTGCGTACTAGGTAGGTCGATTTTGGAAGTGTAACGTCTCCCATGTGGCGAAAGTTGCAAATTAACATAAAGAATTGCTACACAAAATATTTTTCTTCAAACCTTTGCCTTCGTTTGAGGAATTTGATTTCAATTTTTTTAAAATGTTATCACTGTTTCATCTTAATTATTTGGTAAAAAGCAGCATATCCGAGGTGTCAGTGGTGCTGGAGGGGATTCTAGTTATAACATTCTATTCATTTCGTTTAAAATGACAACCTTTTCTCTTTTATTGAAATAGATAAATTTCGGATCAATATCTATGCTAAATGTTGCGAAATCAAGGAGTTTTTGCTGCATTTTAGTAGATCTTCGATGCTATTTCCTCAAACAACGGTACAAGTAAGAGATCTAGTTTTTGGTATTAATATTCAATATACCAACACAGTAGACGATCTTTGATTCTATTTCCTCAAACAACGGTACAAGTAAGAGATCTAGTTTTTGGTATTAATATTCAATATACCAACACAGTAGACGATCTTTGATTCTATTTCCTCAAACAACGGTACAAGTAAGAGATCTAGTTTTTGGTATTAATATTCATTATACCAACACAGTAGACGATCTTGATTCTATTTCCTCAAACAATGGCACAAGTAAGAGATCTGGTTTTGTATTCATTATAAAAAAAGTAAAGTCGTCGGAGCGGCCTAATGTCGGTATCAGCCAGACAGCGAGGGAGTCTATCCCTTTTTCACTAGCGCTAGACCAAGGAGATTATTTTAGCATCTGAGGTGGAACGCCACACCTACCATCAGCTCCTTACTTTACCGCACAGATCCCTGTGCTACTCATACGCTGAGTTGGCGAGGGCCGGTATTGAACCAAGAACCATGCGATTCCTAGCCGAACACTCCACCGACTGAGCTGAACCGGCCCTTATACCAACACACAACTTTCACTATTCGAGAGAATTTTATATATTTTTTTAAAGTGAAAAATCAACCTACCCTACTGCGTACGCAGTCTACGCTACCATCTGTCGCCGCATCGGACTCAATTATAGATTACGGTTGGCTGTGATTTCCTAGCATGTCATCGCTTGACAACACGTGGATCGTAAACTGTTCGACTAACGGGAGTGGAGCCGCCATTTTGATTAACAACATAATGGCTCCGGTTTTGTATAAAATTTCAGAGAACATTGCTGATTTACTTAACTTATTTTCTATCTTGGGCGTCCGTCGTGGAGTATTGGTTAGCAAGCTAGTTTCACAGATCCGTTACTACTGAGTATCGAGTTCCATCCTCGATGGATTTCTATACTAACGACCTTGTGTCACAACCTACCAGTAGCGAACGGGTTAGGTGAAAAGGCGTCCTATCGTGGAGTAATGGTTAGAAAACTAGTCTCGCGGATACACCACTACTGAATAGCGAGTTCGATCTTCTCTGGATGGTCTATACTAACAAACTTATGTTATATCCTACTCATAGTGAATGTGTTGGATAAAAAGGGCGTCTCATCGTGGTATTGATGGTTAGCAATCTAGTCTCGCAGATCCGTCATTACCGAATATCGTCTTCTATCCTCGCTGGATGCCCCATACTTGCGGCCTTGTGTCACATCCTATCAGTAGCGAACGGGTTAGGTAAAAAGGCGCCCAGTCGTGGTGTAATGTAACAGTTAGCAAGCTAGTCCCGCAGATCCGTTACTACTGAATAGCAAGTTCGATACTCGTTAGATGCCCAATGCTTGTGGCATTGTGTCACATCCTACCTGTGGCAAACGGCTTGGGTAAAAAGGACGTCCCATCGTCCCTAGCTAGTCATGCAGATCAATTACTACTAGAAAGAGAGTTCCATCCTCGTTGGATGCCCCATACTTGTGACATTGGGTTACATCATACCAGTGGCGAATGGGTTGGTTAAAAAGAGCATCCCGTTCTATTCGCAGTTTCGAACAGTTAAGACCACGCCAGGAACTTACATCTTATATAAATGAATGGTCAAACCATTTCCCCATAAATAAGTGATCTGTCCAGGTAACATCTATTTACCCAACCCCCCACCACGGATAGGATGTGACACAAGGACATTTTTATGCTGATTAAACCTGTATTGAATTCAAAATTTTTCTTCTCTCGCCTCACCAAATCTAAAAAAAAAAAAAAAAAACAGTCTTCCCTGCTACTTACCCATATTTGGGGCCAGAATAGATAGATAGACCCATCCCTTCCCCCTAGAGCACTAGGTTGAAGTGAAATGCAAACAACCTCATCCAGGATTTGAACTCGGTTTGCCGATATCATTTCATAAGATGATAACCGTTACATGAAGTGTGTCTATCAGGAAATAGCAGTGAAGTGTTACCCCGATTACAAACCTTGACAGTGACAACTTTGTTATATCTATCTATCCATATATAAAGGGCAGTTGTGTGTATGTATGTATGTCCGGGGGAAACTCCGAAATTAAAACAATTAACGACTAAGTAAATATATATATATGCACATTCACTATCCCCAGATCTTGCTTTTTGAGCAAAAATAATGAAGATTTGAATTATATTCGTAAAGATAACACTGGTTTACAAAAAAATATTTTTTGTCTGAGGCAAGAATGTGAATAGATGTTTTTTTACTAATTTGGGTGTGCTGAATTCAAATTTATAAACAGTTTTGCTCTATCACCTCTAGTTTTCTGTCTTTTAAATAGTCTCATTTTAGTATATAACAGAGTATATACGTGCTTATTTCAACAGTTGCAGCAGCTTATTACAGATAAAACAGGATAGATAAAGAACATTGACGGAATAAATATACTTGGATGACACAATGTACACAATTTATAGTACCGCAGACAGTTAGAAATGTGTTTTCTTAGATGATCTGCTGACTGCCAGTGCACTACTGGCCAGCGCACTACTGGCTGTTGATTGAGACGTGTTGGCTACGCTTAACTGCCAAAATCCATCTTGATATAAAGCTATATATATATGATGTAATGCTATCACTTACATTTATTGCATAATAACTAAAAAGAAGACATAAGTCACACAATATTAGACATTAACCCTGAATGCATATACGCCTTTATGTAGAGTATGTGTACAAAATGTACAGTAAGCATATCTAAAAAAAAAAATTGAGGTGATGAGTAAAAACGGATTTCCAATCTGAATTCAGCACCCTCAAATTAGGTTAAAACAGCTATTTTTGTGCTTGCCTCAATTTCTTTGTAAACCAGTGTAATTAAAAGATAAAATCTAAAGAGTAACATCATGATTTTTTTTTGTATTTGATATTTTAAATAGGAGACATTATTTTTTTCTTTTCACAGTGTCTATGCACTTTTTTTTCTGACGCCCCACCAAGCCGGATCAACGCAAGACCTTTTTATACATAGGGATTTTAATGGGGCACCCAGCGCGGATCCAACTCACGATTCAGTGATAGTGGGTCTGCGAGACTATTTTGCACTCCCCCTCTACCAAGGCGATGCCGGGTAGTCGCTTCTAGTGGATATATTAAGTAAAGTCGGTGGAGTGGCCTATTATCTGCATCAGTCGGACAGCGAGGGGGTCTATCCCATTTTCACTAGCGCTAGGCCAAGGAGATTATTTTAGTGTCTGAAGTGTAGCACCACGCCTAACATCAGCTCCCCGTGTTATTGCGCATAACCAAGCTGTGTTATTCATGCGCTGAGTTAGCGAGGGCCAGTATCGAACACGGAAACTTGTGGTTCCTAGGCAGCTACTATACTGACTGAGCTACAGACAACTATAAATTTATCAATATTCTTATTTTTTATACAGCATAAAAAAATTATATATGTGTGTACTTCAAAGGGTTTTCTTTTATGAGTACTAACGCCTGTGTGTTTCCAAATAAATGCATCTCTCCACCATCTCACTCCCACTCTCTCTCTCTCTCTCTCTCTCTCTCTTCTCTCTCTCTCTCTCTCTCTCCGTCTCTCTCTCACACACACACACACACACACACAGACATATATATATATATATATATATATATATATCCAGCGTGGGCCGATCAGCAAAAACGTACGTTGATCAGCTCTGTGCAGATGCAGGATGCTGCATAGAGGACCT
>CM042142.1:23142559-23487559 GCA_023376005.1 Doryteuthis pealeii
CAGTCAGCAGATCATCTAAGAAAACACATTTCTAACTGTCTGCGGTACTATAAATTGTGTACATTGTGTCATCCAAGTATATTTATTCCGTCAATGTTCTTTATCTATCCTGTTTTATCTGTAATAAGCTGCTGCAACTGTTGAAATAGCACGTATAAACTCTGTATATACTAAAATGAGACTATTTAAAAGACAGAAAACTAGAGGTGATAGAGCAAAACTGTTTATAAATTTGAATTCAGCACACCCAAATTAGTAAAAAACACCTATTCACATTCTTGCCTCAGACAAAACATTGTAAACCAGTGTAATCATGGGAAAGGTATGAATCCCCTCGTTCCCCAGCTATGGTTTAAATAGTACCACTACTGTTCTTCTACATGGGTGGCTTTTGCATCAAATAACCTACGAAGGTTGATATGCTATTAAACAAAGAAACCAAACCAATCTATTAAAAGGTTTCACAGTGAGATAAAAGTTGGCTCTCAAGTTTCCTTTATAGGTGTATTTTTATAGATGAATTTCATGGATGTATTTTATAATTTTCTATATATTTTTATTTCTCTCAAGAAGGAGAAAATGTCATCCATGTTAGTATTCTCAAACAGATCCCTTATATTATTTGTGTTGAAATATTTATTTCTGATTAGAGCAAAAACTACACACTCCATAAAGAAATGTTTAACAGTATACAAAGGGCATCCCGTTGTAGTGCAATGGTTAGCAAGCTAGTCTCGCATATCCATGAGGGGAGGTTGGCGGGGGAGGACCAATGAAACACCCGGTTGGAGTAAGGGTTGTGTAAAAACCACCAGTAGAGGACCGGCTGCCACATTGATTGTGATCGGTCAACGTCGATTGGACAATTGTCTGATATTTGCATTTCCCCCCACCGGCAACACCCACCCACCCCCGATAAAAAAAAGAATAATCGAATCTGTTACCCCCTCCCCAAACCAGCCCCTCTACAATACCACTCAATTTGTATCCGGTGAATTAAAAAGAAAAGAGGGGGGAAGGGCTCGAACCACGTCAACAGTCTACTTAGATAAGTAAAACTTTCAACCACAAGAAGGTAGGAACTGCAACCAGTTCACTGGGTATGCATTTATCCAGGGCCGTTGCTAGGGTCTTCTCTCCCACCACACACACACACACGGATCTATTATACACCTCCCCGAGTTGTGATACGGGAACAAACATTCCACTAAATATCATTTTTTATAAAGTTTTATCTTATAATAAAGATTATGTGTCTGTCTGTAACCAAAACTACATCACCACTGATGTCACAAACCCCTTAGTTATTTACGTTATATTCTCATTTATTATTCGATAATCAGGCTTTAATCTTGATTAGTATCTTATGTATTAACGATGTCATACCGAAAATCTAGCTGACTAAGATTTGCCTCAAAACTGGCCATGTTATTAAGGTATTTACCTCGCATCCCACTTATGCAGGTGTGACACAATGTCGTTTAATGTGGGACCACCTACGAACCGAAGCTCATAGGATGGCAGGCACAAAGAATGAATGGATCCCGTCGGGTTGCCTTAGGCACTGGGCAATACACCCAGCCCTGACACTTTAAATTAAGGGGTAGGTGTTGCCTGGGGGGGGAACCCCTGGGATCACGCCGTTAATTTCATTTATAGACACTGGCCCGAAGAGCCCGTGTTGTTAATGTGTTTAAAATCCTGCAATGCAAATATATCACTAAGAAATAAAAGGTTTACATTGTAAATGGTATGCATGATTTTCATACAGGTTTTAACAAAATCGGGTTTAATAAATAATTATTTGGTGTTATTGATTTCTACTATTATTGTTGTATTCTCCAACGTATTAAAATCAATCCATTGAATGATTTTATATAGAAAGCAATTAAAATATAATTGAAATAAGTGTAATCTTTTTATATGTATTTTTATTTGATTTCGTTAGTCTTTCTAATTTAATATATTTCATTACATTAAAACTTAAATACTTACGAGCGGGGGTTGCATATTCTTACTAATAGTAAGAAAAAAATCAACATCAAAGATCATATTTATCTAATCGATGCATAGTTAAGCAACACAAGCAATTGTTATTGATCTCTAATATTATTGTTTTATTCTCTAACGTATTAAGATCAATCCTATGAACAATTTTATATAGAAACCACATGTTATTCTTCAGATGATTGATCCCCATACCTACAGGGGGTCTGGATTAATCTCATTAGTCAATATATACAGATCAAAGTAAGAAATTTGAAAAACTCACAGATGTTGTTAATTAATTTAGTATTTTTATTAGCTGCTTATATTGCAATATTTCAATCCGTTTTGGATCATCATCAGAGCAGGTCTATTATAAAAAGAAAAAAAAACAGTTTAATGAAAAATATGACCGGTTGTAAGGGAAAATAACTCTTGACGGACTTTTTAAGAGAGGAGATATTTAGATCTTTAAAAAACACGCGCATGACGACATAGTAAGAAAAAAAGTTTACAATTACATTTTCCATAGAAGTTATTGTCGTAGGGAATGGTCACGGTATCATATAGTACCTAAATAATGAGAATGGAATTGTTAGTTTTTCCTATAAATAATGTCTGACAAAACCTCAGGAGAAAAACAATGAGATATCACAGAACTCGCTAATTCAACCTAGCAATTACTAAATACTCTGTTCACCTTGTATTTTTGCTTAGTAAACATTTTCCTCTATCTTTAATACTCGTTGGGTTCCTTCCATTATTTCTCTGTTAAAACCAAACAGAACCACCATACTTGCGAACCTGTCACATCCTACCCGTGGCGAATACAAATCCATTTAATATGGAAATAATTCACAGCAATCTTGAATTGTTTTTTTTTTTATATTTGTGTTCTTTTTATGGAGGGACTCACTTCTTCATTGTGAGGTGTAGGAGTCAATTATCTGAAGAATAACATGTTAACGATCTACAAATATATATATATATATATATATATATATATATATATATATTCTAGCAAAAATATGCACCTTACGGGCGTAAGTATTTAAGTTTTAATGTCATGAAATATATTAAATTAGAAAGACTAACGAAATTAAATAAAAACGCCTATAAAAGGATTACGCTTATTCTAATTATATTTTAAGTGGTTTCTATATAAAATTGTTCATAGGATTGATCTTAATACGTTAGAGAATAAAACAATAATATTAGAGATCAATAACACCAAGTAATTATTTATTAAACCAGGTTTTGTTTAAAACCGTTATGCAAATTAACAACACAATATATTATGTAAACCTTTATTTCTTGGTGATATATTAGACTCATTACAGGATTTTAAACGCGCTAATAACATGAGCTGTTTTGAGGCAAATATAACGCAGATTTTCATAGATACACCGTTGATAAAAAAAAAAAGTATTCCATGTATTAAGGATTTTGACTAAAAATTAAATTGACATTGATAAACTTACGCAATTCCTGGGGGTACCGTGACGTAAGCAGTGACGTAGTTTCAGTTAGACAGACATACACCGAATCTCCATGATAATAAATGTGTGTTTACCCATCTCTTCCGCCATAAGCAGGGTGACACAGGAGGGGATTTTTTTAATCAGAGTTTAAGTTTTCCTTCTCCTAGACTGGTTGCCATACCAAATTTAAAGAGCCAGGTCTGTCCTGCTAAACATCAGATTCACTTTTCTGTTGTTCAAGAATTATTAAGAAATGTTATAATAGAATTAATTAACCCTTTGAATACTAAATTATTCAACTATAATCCCCATCATCAAGCCGTGTTGACGACACGGATTCCAATGATTCTCTCTCGCCACCAGTCCTTATCGACCATCGCTCCTGACAACTCCTCCGCACAGCATCTAGTGTCCGCCTCAGAACTGATCAATATAAGTTTTTGCTGGTCGACCAACAGTCGTTTTCCATGCGTAGGTGTTCAAAGGAGAACGTTATTTATGAGTTCGTCCTTACTTTCTCTATCAGTGTCCAGCTGATCTTGTTCGTCTTTGGATGGTTTATGTGAGGCGCTGCTTCCAGGATTTGTACGACAGCATGCAGAATACTTGTGTAGTTCTCATCTAGCTGCTTCTTCAAGTGGTACAGCCATATAGTTGCACTGACACGGCTACAGCATAGAAGAATTATCGCTTTGTCTTATCAGAAAGAACAGATTTCCATATGATCGATAATCTCTCAAAAACAGTCTATAAAAGCAAGAAAAGAAAAAAAAAGGAATTTTGATCCTAACTTTCAAGAAATAGGGTCAAGACTGACAGATCATTACTAGTGAGGTTGAATTTCACTGTGTGACCCAAACATCCGGCCTTAGTATTATTTGTATTATTTGGACTATTGTCCTCATCTTCATTGTTATCTGTACGTTTCAGCTGGTGTGCCCTCCGTCCTTCTTCAGGTATTTTATGGCATATCAACCTTTTTCAGGTCATTTAATCATATCAGATTGTTTACAGTACCTGCTATTGCTTAAATGGTCACTTATCTAAACACTGAACAGATTCATCACTGCTTAACTTCAGTGATCTAGCACAACCAGTGCTTTACCTGTTTGAAAGGGAGTGAGATGCAATATCAATAGTGCTATCATAATGCAAGTGGTCCTAACTTTGGTGGGATTTCTTTGTTTAATGACATATCAACCTACCTGGGTTATTTAATGTCAAAGTCATCCTTATAAAACAACAGTAGTGGTACTAATTAACTGAAAGCTGGAATTCATTGAATTTACAAATTTATCAGTTATTCCTCTTAGCCTAATTATTTTTCCTATTTTTTTCATACCACAGCCGGTAATTTGGTCCCAAGTGACCCCAAATAAATTCAGGGATAAGTATAAATACCACTACTGGATTCCTCATAAAATTCTATGCTAGAAATATTTTTGTTTGATCTTGGTATAGGGCTTTTGTTTTCAATTGCATCCCCATACAAAGACCCCACAAATATAGTATAAGATTAATAAAAAGAATATTCACTTTCATCAAGATCATAAGAGTGTTATTTACTTACCCCAGTATATTAAAAAGGCATCCTATGTTTTCAAGCTAGTCTCTGAAGATCTTTTACTACTGAAAAGGGAGTTCAATCTGTGCTGGATGTCCAATACTTGCGATCTTGTGTCACATCCTAGCTGTGGTGAAGAGGTTGGGAAATACCTACTTACCCCAGTATATCGTATTCAGTACACAACACAATTCTACTCTAGGGTAATGTTAAACAAGCTCATCAACCTCCCATTATTCTTGTAGTTGGTTGGATTTTACAGCATGTCAACCTTTGTTGGGTTATTTTAGGCTAAAGACATTGTTTTATTCATTCTTGATGGGTATTAAAAAATTTTTAAACGCAAATTTTTTTTTTTCAAACTCATTTTTTTAATTTGATATGGAACCCTAACAGGTACTAACCAGAGTCAGAGTGGACATGGGAGTGAAGGTACTCCATGCTCTCCAGAGTTCCAAAATTAGAACTTCACCATTAGATGCAGTTTAAGATTATACCCATATTCTTGTAGTAATAAACCTGATACCCATAAGGTGCACCACATTTATAGCCTTGTGCCAAGTTTGCAATGTTGTCACTCATAAAATATCATGTTTGATATTTGAAAGAATTTATAATTAGAAGGGCTACCCAGCATTGCCCAGGTGGAAGGAATAATATCACATAACAGTATTGTAAGAAATGTTCTCAAATATCAAGTCATGCTGATATCACAGATTGCTTTGACTCCCACTATATATCCATATCAGCCAGCCAGCTAGCTTGGCAGGTCCTTTAGACAGCATGATGAATGCAAGCTACTGGTCTGTCCATATGCACAAGAGAACATTGCAAGAGTTTTCCCCTGCTTCACTAGCAGTGCCCAGTTTCGTTTTGTACATTGAAGGAGGGGCTGTCCCACGTCATGTGACAAGGCAAACCCTAGAATCACACTCTTTTACCAATATGACGTTGAAGGGAAAGACTTCTTCAGCCATTACACACATGGTGTGTTTTTGTTCCCAGATCTCCTGAAATATAGTAAGTGGTTTCCACCCCTTTGTTGTTCAACCTTTCATGTTCCTCAGAACCCCTTATGACTCATGGTTTGGAACAGGAACTATGTTCCCTTTGTGTATGTTGTATGATTAAATGGCTGTTGGAATTGAAGCATCAGAAAAAAGAAAAAAAAAAATGATTTCCTATATTTTAGGAAAACCTATTCTCTTCAACAGGATGATATATATACATAAACACAAAATATCATATAGAAATTTAATCTTTTTTCAATGAGCACCTACATTTAAAGTTTAGGTCTTTAACCATCTACACTTCATTTATCCACCATATTTCATTAATTTTTTTCATTATCAACCATTCCGAGGCAGCATCAAATTGATACCAATGGCTGCTACATCATTTTAGGGACTTAAATGCAGAGCTATGTAGTCAAAAGGAATTAAGAGATCACTGGAGTCAGAGTTGGTATTGTTTTACCGACTCCAGTTGGATTTGCACTTTATATGGCCCTAGTTCAGTCTGCTAAATTATACAGTGCACACTCCTTATAAATCGATTATAAAAAATATATATTTAATTTGTAGGCCATAATCCCTTAATTATATAATAAGGAGCCAGAGGTGCCAAAAATAGAGTTTGAGGTTTTGTGTTTCGACTCCTCAGACCTGCTTAAGCGTAACTAGTCAATACAAAATTTTGAGACTACACTGTTCAGTACAAAAAAATGAAAATGAAATTTTCTCTTACCTGGATAGTGAATACAAATGCAGTGGTACTTTGACTTATAAGTTTAATTTGTTCAAATCGGTAACTCAATTTCCTTGTATATCAAATCAATTTTCCCCATTGAAATGAACTGAAATGCCATTAATCCTTTTCCAGCCCCCAACCCCAAAAACACACAAATTCTTTTTTTTTTTTTTATAAGAAAAAAATAGCACTAGTGTATAAAAACATAAAATAGAACATAATGAATTGTATTTTAATGTTTATTTTTTTTTTGAATAATATTTTTCTTTGGTGCAGTAAATTCGGAAACAAATGTTTTTAGTGAAATTCTAAACATAAGCGTATCAGAAGCTTGCTTTCAAAAAATTGACCAAGTGACAGCTTGTAACTCAGAAAACTTGTAAGTTGAAGCACTTGTAAGTCAAGGTACCAGTATAATTTCTTTTTCATACATTACCACAGAAATAACAGAATTACCACAAAAAAGTGTTTTTTTTTTTAAATTTTTTATTCAAAGAGAATTTATTTCAAATATATATGAATATTTGTATACCTGAGGCTGAAAGGGTTTAGGAGGGACCCTAGCATCTGGTCTGGCACAGAGTTACTCAGGACATAACAAATCTGTTCCCATAGCAACTGTACTAAGTAGTAACAAAAAAATACAAATCTACTGGCCAGCCAGAGCACGAAAAATAATCTTGGTACATCACAAAAAGAATCTTTTAATCATGATGTTTGAAGTGGTCAATTTTCTTTTTGTGTCGCTTGATGGCTTCCTGGAAAGAGAAAAAAAAATATATATATCTGATCATTATGGCTTTGGAAAAAAAAACATTAAAAAATGTAACTTTCAAGAGAAATCATTTTATGTTCGGGGAGGGGGGATTATTATCTTTGTATCTGTACCAGTGGGAATCTTAGAGTTAGATTTTTTTAAAAATAACTACAAAACATAGAAAACAATAACTTAAAGACTATAAAAGTGAATATGCACCCCCTCTTTTTTCCATTTTTGTTCTCTAAATCTAAAACCATCTATAGATATATAGATGGTTATTTCTAATATATTCAAATAAGACTTCCACAGATACAGCTACTACACTTATAGGCAGAAACTGCTGAGGGCAATGCTGATCCTAGTCAGGATGCAAAGTTACAACAATCTCATCCTAGGAGAAGTTAGACAAACAAAAAAGTCACAAAAAAGCCACAAAGCACAAGTTTTAATACTGGAAACAAATCATTTAATGCATTTCTTGTTAAAGTTTTTTTTTTTTTTAATTTGTAAATGGAAGGGGGTAGAAATGAATGCATTTAATTTTTTTTATTTCTTTTTTTTAATGAAAAATTAATAATAATTGCTATATGCTTATACAGCTTCAAATTGACAAATTTGTACTGAGGGGGAGGGAAAAAACCCACACAAATAAACACTGTGCCAGTAACAATAGGAATTCTGGATATGATCAAGAAGTGTAAAATAAACACATTAACAAGATACCTGGCAGTTACAATCTATATGAAATAGTAAAAAAATTGCATTCCATGGAATTGCTTATCTCCTTAAGAGAGTACTAACAATCTGAGGAAAAGTAACACACACACAAAAGAAAAAGAAAAACAAAAATCTGTTGTTGGGTAAAAAGTCAGCAAGGGATTGTAAGAAAGCTAAAGCAAAATTGAAAACTTAATGCCACAACACTACAAATACAAAAAGCAAATGGTTTGGTTTCTTGGTTTAATGGCATATCAAACTTTGTGAGTTATTTAATGCCAAAGTCATCCTTGTAGAAGAACAGTAGTGGTACTATTTAGCCCATAGCTGGGAATGGAGGTGAGGAAGTTACTACTTTTCCTAAGGGTATTAGTCAGAAAGTAAATGTAATAGTGTAACTGGAGTTTGAACTCGCTTACCACAATGTCGCAGTCCAGCGTGTTAGCCACTATGTCATGGGGATACACCACCAAATAAATGGTCTAGTGGTTATATTTGTGTTCGTAATACAAAGTGAGCACAAAAATATTCCTTGCTTCCAAAATAGTCATAACATCAAAATTAAATGGAACATATTCATAAATATGGTGACATCACAGATGCATTGACTCAAAATATTTCTTTTCTCACCAGCAAAATCTCTGTGCACCTTTCCCACAGCTAGATGGCTGGGAAAACCAACATGGCCCTCACCCCCACAGTAACACAACTTATGTTTTTGAATTTGATATAACAGTGTTGTCAGTATGTTTTCAGGCGAGAATTTCATGTGAATCTGCCAACCAATAAGTCCATTCTGATGTGGCACCACAATCTCTTTGAGAAAGGATACATCTGTGACCAGAGAAAGGAACATTCAGGCCGACCATCTGTCTCAGAGCTAGATTACTGCATTGATGTTTGCCGAGAAACAAGAATGGCGCATATAGAGTGTCTGTGATACCAATCAATATCACATAAAAACTTTGAGATCATGCAACTGTAGCCACCAATGTGTAAGAATATTCCAATAAAATTACATTCTATATACATTTGAAATCAAGGAAGTGTTGGGTTTTTTTCTGCTCACCCTGAATTGATATTTTTTTTGCATGCACACACATGGGTTGAGGAAATTGTAATCTAATAACTTGACCAATTTTCATACAAATGATCTAAAATTTTAACAGCAGGTGTAGAAAAAAAACCCTCAAAATTCTATGTTAAATGTTTAAACACTTTTCTTTTCCAGACAATGGCATTTCTTGCCTGGAAACAAAAGAAAAAAAACATTAAGACATAGAATTTAGAGTTGTTTCTACACACACTGTTAAAATTTGAGATTATTTGAACATCCCATCGTTGTGTAATGGTTAGAAAGTTAGTTTTGCAAATCCATTACTATTGAATAGCAAGTCAAATCCTTGCTGGATGCCCATACTTGAGACCTTGTGTCACATCCTACCTGTTTGATTTGTTTTACGGCATATCAACCTCGGTGGGTCATTTAATGCTGACAAAGTTGTGAAATAAATTCATTCTTAATGCATAATACAATTTTGTTTATAAACTCGTTTTTCTATTCAACCCATAGATGGGACCCTAACAGGTACTACCACTCCGGGTTAGAGTGGACCAGGGAGCAATGGTGATGAAGGGGTGCTCCACATTCCCCAAACCTCCAGAACTGGAACCTCACCATCAGATAGAGTTTAACGTCATTCCCAGGACATGTAGACCCTCAGCCACCGCCTTCTAGCACCCATATGATAAGAAGGATTGGGGGGTTGCCATAAGGGCAATCACATAGGTGCTAGGGCTTGAAGTGGCCAGACGATTGATCGGAGGGGGCCTGCCTGTCTAGCCCAAGAAAAGCCTAATGTGGAATATTGCAAGTCATTGACTGCTCAGCCACCTGGGTTCTATCCTTAAGCATTACGGGTCGCCACCCACGGCAAACAGGTGGCCCCATTGGGGGAGTCTTACCCCTCTGCAGTAGATGCATTCTAACGCCCCAGCCGACAGGGCAGCATCCTACATGTGGTGAATGGCTTGGGTAAATACCAATTATCAGGTTGTGTCATATACCTTTTCTAAGTCAAAGAAAATGGCTGACGATTTTTTTTTTTTTAATTTTTTTTTTTAAATCATAAATGTCTCTCAACGGATTAGTTGGTCTATTGTGCTTTTTTCTTTTTGCTTTTTCTGAAGCCTGATTGGAGTTTTGTAATTGGTTTCCCCCCACCACCACCAAATATCATGTCAGCCTGGTATTAATAATCCTTTCTTTTGTTTTGTTGATGCAGACTTGTCAAGGCAATAGGTCGATAATTTTTTGGACTTTAGGAGTCATTTTGAGTTTTGATGGGCATATCAACCCTTGTTGGGTTATTATATGCAAAGACGTTTTGTTTTATTCATTCTTGAAAGATACCCAATTTTTTTTTAACACGCTTTCTTCTACCATGTACCACCAAACAGAGTCAGAGTGGACCTGGGAGTAGCGGTGATAAAAGGGTACTCCACATTCCCCAGAGCTCTAGAACTTCACCATCAGAGTTTAACATCATACCCAGGACAGTCACCACCTTCTAGCACATATATAAAAGGGTTAGGGGTCTGCAATAAGGGCAATAGTGTAGAGATAATTCTATAGGTGCTAGGGCTTGACATGACCAGCCGATTGATTGGAGGGGGCCTCTCTAACCGCCGTCTAGCTTAAGTAGGGGCCAAAATGGAGTGTTCCTGCTCATCCACCAGGGTTCCATCCTTAAGCATTATGGCTTGCCACCCACTGTCAACAGGTGGCCCCTATTGGAGGGGAGGGGTACTCCCTCTGCAGAGGTACAGTGAGTGTATTCTAAAGCCCCAGCCAACAGCACTTTATAATGGCCGGTTTCCAGACAGTGCAGATATCACCTATTATGTATATATTATTGTATATTCTTACATTTGTTTCTTTGTTAATGGTATATCAACCTTTGTGGGTTACTTAATGTCAGAGACATCCTTGTAGGAGAACAATACTGATACTATTTAACCCATAGCTCAGGAAATGCCATTCCCAAGTCTCACTTAATTTCTTTAACTCTTAATGTCCTATACCACCTCATTCCACCCGGCCGGAAGTCTCATTCATTTTCCTAATCCACCCCAAACAAAACCCTTTGTTTAAATGTGATATTAAACATATTTAGAAGTCTTTGATTTAAGGGAAATAACAGGTAACTTTAAATGCAAAGGTCATTTTTAACCATTTTTTTTATATATCATTATAGGAATGCTCTGAAATTAGAAAATTCTCAACAGGATGTTAAGAGTTAAGGATGTTTGGCAGCTCATAATGTAGGCGTTTGCTCATATGGTTTCATTGTTCTTTTTTTAATAGATACTCTCATTGTATCTATGCAGAAGGTAATTTCCCTACTTCATACCACATCCCAGTGTTCAGTTTTTGATGTGGGTAGGATTTGATTTTCATATCATTATATGTATTTATGTTTTAGTAGAAATTCTACAGGTTTCTTTTTTTCTTTTCCACAAAGATTATCCATTTTTTCATGTTTAAAATGCTATTTAGCATGTAAAATCAAGTGGCCCTCTTTTCCTTGGAAGACATTATTCACAACATATTCTTTTTTTTTTTTTGGGGGGGGGTAATCTGAATTGGGGCTTGGCGTGATCGGATTGGGCCTCTTCAACCACCAATCTAGCTTTTAGTAGTAATCCAACTAAGTGTGATAAAAATGTAATCCTCTTATCCTCACATTTTATTTTTAATAATTAAATTTCATAATGGTGGTTCCCAAACTGTGTCATAGTACACCATTTGTATTTTTTTTTTTTTTTTTTTTTAAACTTTTAGAGTATTCTTTGTTGAAATAATTTTTTCAATTAAAAAAGGAGTTAGCCTTGTCAAAGAAATCTTCCCTACAGATTCCAAGATTATGGAGCTTGGAAAATACAGTATCATTAGTACTGTATCGAAATCAGAGTTGTTGTGAAGTCCCTTAGTGGATTTAATTTGACTCTCACCCTCTACAGAGTCCAATGGAGAAATCCCATTCACTATAAGACAGGACAGTGGCATTTGCAGGTAATCTATGAGAAAGTTGATGGATGAAATGGAAGAGATGAAAAGTTCCTAGGAATGGAAAAGTCAGACATGTGGTCACAGAAAAAAATACCACTTGGTTTTTCAAGCTCCCTCTGTACTGATCTCAAATTAGGAAGATGTGAAGTGATATTCTTGGGTCAATGAAGGAATTGCTAAATCATAACCCACTTCCAATAAAAAAAAGGGTGGGGGTGGGGGTGGTCTCACTAGCTCTAAAATTTAAGTTGTTCCTTGTCATCTTTCAGTTACTAACTCTGGCTGATCCTTTTCAAAATATCTCAACAGTCATGTGACCCTTTGTTGTCTGTCACACAGTTGGACCCCAAGTTCAGTAGTAGTGAAGGGCAGCCACATCATTACAATACTCGTACTTGGATGAGGCCAACGCACCCGTTTCTCTTTCAGTTTCACCACCCAAAAATTAGTAAAACGTCTGGAGCTTTACAGCCACGCTATAGCCTTTTACTTCCAAATCATTCAACCCTACAGCCACTAGTAAATAGGATCTTTGAGAGACAATATTTGATGAATGTGTTTAGAAACTTTTTGTTTTGGTCATCCAAATTAGGTATTGATGTGTCCAGCTGATTGACTGGATTTTGACCCCACACTCATCTAGTTCAAATAAGGGCCCAAAGTTGGGCTTTGCAGTTTACATGACTACAACCACAAGGATCATGGACTATTTTGCCACCAGAACTCCATCCTCAGGCACCACAGGTTGTCTCCCTTGAGGAGGGGGATCCTATTCCTACAGGGGATATAGTCAGCATATTCTAAGCCCTGTTGACAGGGCATGTAAAACCTGGTGCTCCTTTTATCCTCTCATTTAACTTTTAAATTTAAGTCATTCCTATAACACTGGTTCCCAAACTATGTACCATGGCACACTGCAAGATGTAGCTATGGACAGCGAAAAAGGTATAGGCAAAATGTAAGACAGTTGGTGTGATTCTATAAATCTGTCGATAAGTCATGGAGATCTGTAGTTATAGGGAAAGTGTTGCTACATGCAAATAGGATTTGAATTCAAATCTTGTTACCCTAGAGAATTTTTGGTTAATTTTTACCTGTCTGAAAGAAGAAAAAAAATAATTATGCCATATTACAAGTAATTCCATCACTAGATTTTTTAAAATCTAAAATTCACACATGATTTTTCTTGCTATGAGTAATTTAGAAGAAGAAAATTTTGGTGCACTTTATACACAAAGTTAAAAAAATGTATACTAATAACACATACATATACATACATACATACATATAATACAGAGCACTAATGAAATTAGAAGCAAAGCTATGTATCGTCAAAGATACTGTGTAAATATTCAAGGCTTATTTGCTCTAAGCATATTAATTTTTTTTTTGGGGGGGGGGGTAAAACTTCATAGATTTACTGATGTGTCCAATACACACAAAAACGTCATTTCTTGGATACCAGGAAATTTCAGGTAATGCCTTTGACAAAAAGACTTAATTTGAGAACATAACTTTATAATGTTTAGGACATTTTGTCCAAGATAAATAATTCAAATTAAAAAAATAAAAATATCAATGGATAAAAAAACTATTTTTTTAAAATAAAATTCTAAATTTCTAAAATAATGAATAATTTAAAAAAAAGTCAAGATGTCAACTAACCTCATGTATCTTTATTTGATTTTCATGGAAGTCAATTTCATGATGCATGTGATCCTTCAGCATACTCAGTTGTTGGTTTTGCTGAAGAGAAAAATTATAAAATAAAATAATAAATTTGGGTCTATGCATAAAAATGCAGAGAGCAATATTACAATATTATTCAAGTGTAAAGTTGTCATAATAATAATAATAATAATAATAATAATAATAATAGAACAAACAGCTTCACCACCATAGCAGTCAAATGCTAACCATCCTACAGACATAAATTGAAAGACCCTGTTAATTCTATAGACTTCCATTCAGGAACATGACAACACTACATTATTCTGACTAGCAAAAAAAAAAAAAAAAAAAAAAAAAAAAAAAAAAAAGAAAAAACCTTCCGGACAGTATAAAAACAGTTTTTTTTTTTAAAGATATTGCCTAAGGAGGTGGGAAAATTAAATAAAATTAAACCTTTAATATTTTTTTTAATTGATTACTCACTTAAAAAGCATCATATTCACTCCATTGAGAGATTTGTTTCCAAAACATTTCTAAAATTTTCTGATCTAATTATTATGACTTATCTTTAGAGAAAAATTGTACAAGTAAAATATATTTTCTTCGGATTTCATAAAATTAAATAAAGAGGGGAGGGAGCAATCAATTTTTTTTAAAAATATTTCCTCCAATATATTTTAGAAAAACTATTTTAAATATGCATTCATCTAAAAGTGAATAAGTATCAAAATTTGTGAAAATTTGACAATTGATTTTTCATAAAATTTTAAGTTTTATGTAGTAATGATATGGACTATGAATTAAATAGTCATTTATAAACTTACTTAATTCCTGAAATGACTGACATAGTTTCAGTTACAGATAAATAGAGACTGAATCTATGATAGATAAAACTTACCAATTTCCTAAAAAATTCTTCTTCACGAGCAGCTTCCATTTTTCCAAATGCACCACCGGCATCTCTATAGAAAATGAAATATTTAGAATTTTATTCTTTTTAAATTTCCAATTTTTAAGAAAATAGTAAAAACTAAAAAAATTTTTTTAAATCAAAAATCAAATGAGCCAAAAAGGGTTGATATTTTGTAAAAACAAAGCAGCCAACTTTATTTTTTTTGATTTTAAAAATTTAATTTGAATATCCAAGTTCATTATAACAGATGTCCACTCCTGGGGACAGACATATGGAGACCCAAATCTATATATTAATACACTTGTTCCTAAATCTTCCACCAGTTATTCTGCAACACCCTCTTGTTAAAAATGAGATTGTACAAATTGTACTACATGCAATGCAGAAATATAAATCCAGATTATCTGGTGTCACTTAATTGCAGATTTCTTATTTGTCCCATTTTATTTCACCCAATTTTAAAAATGAAACTCCAAATGGTCTTGCATCGCTTAAATGCCCAAAATTAAAATGAAAAAAAAAAAAAAAAAAAAAAAAAAAATGTTACAAATTTGTCTTATTTGTAATATTGAAATTGTGAATTACAGAAGATATTTTGGTAATTTTAATCTTGTCATCCAGTCCTCCTGCCTTAATTTAGGGTATGTCTTAATGAGCCAGCATCAGGCAAATTTCTGGCCCAACTTATATTTTCCGAGTTGTCTTCTTGTCACTTTTTTGTCAGCAAATTAATGTAAATATTTTAAACACCTCCCCACAGATTTTTATCAGCAAATCAATGTAAATATTTAACAACCCCCTTTTAAGAAAGAGTAGGGGAGTTAAATTAAGATTATTATACTTTTTACATATTGAATTATTTAGCAATAGCTCCTAAGTAAACATATCAAATGTTGTAATAATTAAATTATTATGCTTTGGTATATCCACAGGTCCTGCTAGTTACTATTAAATTACAGAGAAAATTTTTAATAAGGAATTTGTTAGAAATGTCTTGTAATTAATTAGCAACTATATATATTATTAAGGAAGCAGCTTACAATTATTGACATATTTCCATAAAATCAAATGTACAAAGAAATAACAAAAATAACCTCCTGTACTATAGGTTAACTACTTGAAAAAGTAGGAATTATCAATACTGATTATGTAGTCATGAGAATTGTATAAATATTTCTATTTTCTTATTAATACATTTTTTAACAATTTCAAATCTTTTAGTGATGGTTCTAGAGTTGCCTTAGGGGAATCAAACAATTCTTTTTTTTAAATGTTTGACAATATAATCCCATCTTCTCTTTTCATATTAAATTAATACACAATCAGAAACTGACAGCATGGACACACCAGTGTAGGCTGACCAGCAAAAACCCACACCAACCAGCTCTTTATGGATTCTAGATGCCATGCGGAAGACCCGCCAGGGGCGATGACTGATAAGGACAAGTAGTGAGAGAGAATCATGGAAATCTGTGCTGTCAGCCCTAACTGATGATGATTATTATCTAATACAAGTAATTTTCACAGTTGTCTGGTTTCAAATATTCCTATCTAATACTAATAATTATAGTTTCAAGTAATTATTTCTATTTAATGATAATCAATTGTTTGTGCAGTTAGTTTCAAATAACTATTCTTAATACAAATAATTTACAGTTACCAGTTACAGTAATGCTGATAGTTTTTGGATTTAGTGCGTCCTGGGACTTGAAGGAGTCACAGGGAAAAATTTATGGGTCCAAC
Source organism: Doryteuthis pealeii (assembly GCA_023376005.1). Lineage (NCBI taxonomy): Eukaryota > Metazoa > Mollusca > Cephalopoda > Myopsida > Loliginidae > Doryteuthis > Doryteuthis pealeii. The sequence continues at coordinate 23,159,216 of CM042142.1, forward strand.
TAAAGCCGTCTAACTTCTACCTTGTAACCTATCCTGTGTAATTCGTTTCTAAGAGACTATTAAAATGTACTTACAGTTAGAACGAAATGGTGAAGGAAAGAAAAAAAGAAAAAACTAGGAAGCATGGACACAATTTTACTGTGTCCTTTTAGATTTTTATGCATCAGGGACTCGGATGCTGATAGGTACGCATCCCGAGTTATATATAAAGTATTTTGATCTAATACGAATAGTTTTTAAACAGACCTATTTGACTCATAGATCGTACTACTACACTGGATCAGAGTGGACCTGAGAGTAATGGTAATGAAGGGGTAGTCCACACTCTCCAGAACTGGAAACTATCAGATGCAGTTAAGTGTCATATCTAGCACACCCCATTTTTTTTTTTGGGGGGGGGATGTTATCCTTCTTCAGGATAACGTCAGCATATTCTAAGCAGCCCCCTTCACCAACAGAATGAAGGTAGGTTCAGAGTTCTAAGGATTAAGTATAATCTATTCAGCACATCTGATAAAAATAAGATGTAACAATTCTGAAAAATATAATATACATACCTAATGGACCCTCCAGAACCACCTCCCTGTAAAAATAAAATAACATTTTTTAAAAGATGATTAAAAGTTTTAAGAAAATTGTAAATACAAGAGTCAAGTTTTTTTTTGGTCTTTTTTGTTTTGTTTTAAGAATTGAGAGTCCAGATATTATTTTTAAAAAGAACCTTACCTTTCCAGCACCAGAACCCGGTTCTGAAGACATATAGCGGACGCTAAAGAAGAAGAAAAAAAACATTATTATCGAACAAGAATGAAAATTACATTTTAAATAGTACGGTAAAAATCATGCAACATTTTGAGGGTAAAAAAAAAAAAAAAAAAAAATAAAAAATTTTAAAAATAGATACCCCACACACACACACAGAGTCTCAGAGAATTTAATATCATTTAAGATGTACAGGGTGTTTAAAAATAAAAAAAAATTTAATTTAAAAAAATAAAAATAAAAAATATTACCACAGCCAATTTATTCAGTAAGCTATTCTAACTTAATACCAAAAACTTGAAAATGATCTAACCAAAAGATAACAGAGCACAATTTAAATGGTTTTATTGATAAATAAAAAGGTGTTTAAAAATCAACTTTTCTTATAGAAAAATAAGGTTTCTTGTCTATGAGCAAAGGCATATTATTTTCTTTCAGAGTTATCTCCCTTAGAATTTAAATCGTTTGCGAAAATAATGCGATGAAAAGTTGGGATGGCCAAGGTCAGTACTCCACCATCCTCGCTATTGGGCACCCTTAACTACTAGGAAGTAGTTATTTATTAAGCTTTTATTAGACTTAACGGAGAAGGCAAAATATCGAACAAGTCGCAATTTTGACAAAAATAATTAACCGAATAAGTTGGTGTTATGAATTAATATAAAAGTGCTCAATACATTTGTAGAACAGGTTTAATAAAATGGTATGGTCTGAATGTCTACGCAGGTTTCACGATGAGAATCATTAGAACTATTCTACATAGAATTAGGTTTTAATCAACCTAATTCATTCCACACAGAATAGTTCTGAAGATCCTCATGGTGAAATCTGGGTAGACATTCTGACTAAATAGTTTTAACTCACACACTTCCATAAAAGTGAAAAAAAACTCCAGTCATTTGGCTATTATAAATTTATATCGACAGCTCTTTTATGAAAGTCTGCCTCCTCAGATAAATAGCCACTTATACTTATATAAGAGGCTATCTGAGGAGGCAGATTTATTTTATAAAGGAGCTGTAAAAATAAATTAATTCATAATAGCTAAATGATCAGTTTAGTTTTTCCACTTATATGGAAGTATAAATATTGCTCGGTATGAAAGGATATATATTTTGTCATGTATTGAGGACGTACATCCTCAATGCATGATCATTTCGCACCGTTAAATCAATTGAAATGTTTTTAGAAAGACTTTTTAAAAAGACATTTTTACACAGAATTCAGAGCTCTTTTTTTTTTTTTTTTTTTTTACTTAATTTTATTTTTTTTAAATAAGCCAAACAAAAATAGCTCTGCTAACAGATCCTGGTGACCTGACCTATATCTCTATTCAATGACCTACTTCTCCTTACACTGACCTACCAGGATTATCAAATGTCTTCATAGGCAACGCACTTCCTACATTAAAAAAAAAAAAAAAAAAAAAAAAAACACCTGTCCTTCCCTTATCCAATTAACTTTTAAGCATATAAAAACAGATAAATGCATTTATCTCAACAAAATCCTTTAGGAATTCTCTAAAATATTCTCAAACAAAATATCCCTGATACACATCAATATTTGATCCACACTCCAAATATCAAATTCTTTTCTAAGTCAACCGACTGACCATAGAAAAATAAAAGTACCATTTCCATACACACCAACCCCACCCGACTTGCCCCTCACCTTTTCACTATAAAAACAGAATGTACAAGTACTTATGTTAATAAAGTTCTGAAGAAGCTTCATCCATAAAGAGGGGAAATATCAATTGATTTCAGTTGTGTGTTTCCTCTATTCTCAACCACACTATCTTTATAGAAAAAAAAAAAAAATTAGTTTTTTATTGGTTCATTTTTTTCTGATTTCATAAAATAAAAGGGGTAGTAGACTGGTAGACATAACTTGTTTTTTTCATTAAATTTCAATTGATTTAACAGTGCGAAAATGTAAACATTGTTTCGTTCATAATTTTTAATATTTCCGTAAACTTAATTTAAAAAAAAAAAAAAAAAAAAAAAAAAGCATCAGTTTTTTTTTTTATGTTTCTTCTTTTAAATGGTCCAAAAATTTTGATGATATTAACCTTTATTCAAGTTCCATTGTGCTGAATATGGGAGGGGGTAAATTTGACACGGCAGATTAGACATCCCTAATGTACACAAGTTATTTTCCCATGTTTTTATTTATTAATCCCCAAGAAGAGGGGGGGGGAATCCATAATAGTAGCGAGATAAAACTATTAGGAAGCAAATCTGATCATTTCAAAATTGACATTTAAGTTATATTGAATTCCTATTTTTTTCCGTTTTTTTTTTTAATCGTAACAAAAATGATAATATTTAAAATTAATTCACAAAAAAAAAAAAAAAAAAATGTTTATTATATATGATGAAATACATAAAAATCTAGCATTATAATAATTGCGTATCCAATACAGGATATATTGCCAAAAATATTATCTTAATAGTACGACGCCAGAGGAACGAACTTCTGAGAGTACTGAAGAGTGTCTCCTTTGTTCCTCTCTTGGCACGTTCCACCCCAGCTGCCTTCCAAGCGGTTTGTGTAGGGTTAACAAAGCTGTATCGATAATTTACAACTTCATAAGGGAGAGCATTGTTTTTTTTATTAATTATATTTTCCTTATTTATACGTTCATTCAAAAGTTAATATTTATGTTTCTTAAATAATTAAAATCAAAATAATTGTTTTAAAATGTAAAAATAAAATAAATTAATAAATATAATTTGAAGAGGAAAAGTTTAATGTAACCCATTGGTATAAAAAAATTTAAAAAAAATAAAAAAAAGAAGAAAAAGAAGAAAAGAACTGGATACATGCGTGTCGGAAAGCCAGAAATCGTTTCGATAAAATTGTAACTGGACACTTCTAAAATCGATTAAATTTTTTTTTTCGAAACCGACAATCGCAAAAATAGGAGGCAAGTCTTCTGTATGTTAGAAAATTAAAAAAAACATTTTCAGATTTAAAAATCATATTTTGCATGGCCAGACTATCTACACGGTTGTCCAAAAATCTTGTCACCCTTGCATATTGTTTCACCTTTCATTATTTGTTTAAATAATATACTTAATTATAACAATCTTCTATTTCCACCGGCTTATTTCATGCAATTATAGTTGATTAATTAGGAGTTATATTTTGGTAAGGGCGACAAGACTTTCAGACCACCCTGTACATGTGTGCTTAAATTGGTCCCTAATCTGGGAACCAATTGAGATGGTCTAAATAAAATATTTAAGTAAAAAAATATTTTTGTAACTAATTTTTGTTGTTTTTATTCAAAAGACCTTCCTCTACACATTTTTTTTTTTATTTGAAGATTACTAACCAACCTACTATAGAAATACCGTGAATAATATTTTTAAAAAATCATTAAAAGACAATTTTTGGATAAAATTTGGAGAAAGAAATGGTTTCTCCTATTATTAATAAAATCCACCCAAGAAGGAATGGAATAACTGTTTTATGAATGGAAAAATTTTAACTACTTGAAAAATAAAAAAAGGTAAACAACAAAGACTTTGGAGTTCATGTTTTTTTGGGCTAGTTTGTTTGTTTTTGCTCGTTGTAAACCGGTTTATAATTGCATTTAAAAACTTTTCTAATCTAACGGCTTTAAGTTTTTGACACAAAATATCAGTTTAAGATTAAGATTAAAAAAAAAAAAAAAAAAAAAAAAATTTTTTTAACTCCGTTAAATAAATAAACTGACCTTCCCTAATTCACAAATTCATTTTAAATTCCGGATATTACGAACAATATGATTATTAAAATATCAAACTCTCAAAAAATAATCAAATTTATAAGCAAGAGTTTTTTTGTTTTTTTTTATTTATTTTTTTAAAGCGAAGTAACAAAAATTTTAAAGTTTTATGTTTTTGTTATTTTTCTTTTTTTTCTAGAAAATGCGTTTAATGATTAAACGCATTTTCTAGAGAAAATAAAGAGAAAAACCTGTTTCAACGAGAAAATACACGAATAAAAAACAAATTGTTTACTCGAAATTAGAAAGGCGTGTTAACTAAAAACGTTTTATACCAAGGTTAGTATACTTAACTATTACTAAATAAGAAAATGTCCAGGTAGATTAATTAACCTGGGAAATCTACGCAACACAGATATTTATAGGACTCGCATCACTCAAGAAATTACGCATAACAATTAATATACAAAAGTTATAAATCATGAAAACATTTATGGTTAAGTTTATTAAGTATTTTTATTAACCACGTAAATTATTGCCTAATAAAAACTTGACCTATATAGATTTTTTTTAAACACACAATTACAATATCCGCATATATGACTGAATTAATAAAGTAATTTATTCTTATGCTTTAGTATAAACTTTAATTTGAAATATATATATTTAAGGCATGGGTTTAATTCGATACCAAAAAGAAAGGGTTAACAAAAACGATGATGAAAGTGTTAAATTAAGAATATGGAATTAAAAGGACAAAAGTAAAATGCTAACTCAAATGAAAGTTTCTAAATATCATACGGGTAAAATAAAATGTTTTGCAAACATTTCTAACAATGTTATTTGCACATGGCTTTCAATAATAAACTTACCCGGCGAGACGAATAACACTGCAAACTCTCCTGGAAGCCATTGCCAATTACTGAAAGCGAGCAAGGAACCAGGGGCAGATAACTACGATTGTTTTTATTTGTATGTCTGGTTTAGCTAAAGCGTCATATGTTCACTTTGCCCTAATGTCCTTGGGTTAATAATATCACGTACACACTCTCTAATCAAACATTATTGTAAAATATGTCATAGATTCTTCCCTAGTAGTCACATGACTACTAGGATCTCACTCCTAATCCTTAACTGGCTAACTAAGGCACGGATGTTATGGTGCTGTTCTCAAAGACAGCCCCACGCTTTTGCACCCTAAGGTAGAAGGTCAATGCCGGATGCCCCCCCCCCTAAAAAGAGAAATTCTAAAGGATCTGGGGCCATCTTTGTCACTGACTTACATGCATTTATGTAGGGGTCTCTAACGCTTTAAAATATGCTGTACTACTTACTGTATATCAGAGCTTAAAAAGACTGATGCAGCTGATACCTTGTAGTGTACTGATGTACAGAACCCGAATAATTGGTATCTTTCCAAAAATTTCTTGAGTCATTGTACAATTGAATTTAAAGTTTAAAATTAATTGTACAAGAAGGACCTAAGTATTTTTGATTAATCAGAATGTAAGCCATTATCTTATATAATGGTTTAAAATCAATTTTATATTAAACAGTAAACACAAAATATTTTCTTCCAATTTTTTGATATGCATAAAATGTTGTTTGTTTTTGTTTTTTTTATAAAAACACAAACATTCAAATTTCATTTTTTTTTAAATGGAATAAATTATTTTTTACATTAATAATTAATGTAAAAATTATTTATTCCATTTTTTCAAAATAATGGGAAAAAAATTAATAAAAAATGAAAATTATGAAATTATATTAATGATTGATTTAATTTTTTTTTTCATTCTTTATCAGGTTTTGTTTTAATTAAAATGTAATACTTAGTATTAAATACTACCATTTGAATTTTTTTTTATTAAACTGCAACTACACTATCAGCGGACTCATATATGCACAGTTGTCTATTATTAAAATCTTTACTTTTTTTCTCTCTTTTGAAATCTTTTCATCATTTATTGTGAGGTGGTAGTTAGGAAAGAGGACTTATACGTCAGATGTAAGATATCCCTAACTACGCTCATTTCTGGTTCTTTACTATACTGTATCAAATTAAAACAATGACAAAAGTTGGTGTATGGGAGGGGGAAACAAAAACAGCTTTGCACAGCGTCATAAAACCCCTCCCCGGGTCCTGTAATACCTGATATACGTTTTATTTCTTTATCTAGCTCGGGGAGAGGGGAACAGCACCTGGACATTGTACTAAGAGGGTTAAACTCAAGGTCAAAGCCAGGCGCCTGGGGGTATGCTAAGAAAAGGGAAATGTCGAAGGAGGGGGGTTGTCTTCGATATCACATCCACAGGGTGCTTCGCGCATTAAAAAGGCTTTTTTTAATGTGCGAATTATTAATTATTAATTATTAAAAAGCCTTTGTACCACGCCCAATTACTGTGGGAGGATGAAGTAGAATACAACATTGGTGCTATGATTTAGCTCTCACATTGGAGAGGAGATGGTCGCTGTTAAGAGGGATTTAGACTTGGGGGACCCGGGGTACTTCAGGTTATGGGCCTCCTCAAGTTGTCTTAACATAGAATTTGAATTAGGTACATGAGGATTTTTTTTTAAATTGAAGTAAAATGGATTTATTAAAAGAAAAAATATATAAGTTAGGTTCCAAAAAATGTTTAATTTTATTTTTCTTAATTATATTGACTGTAAGAATAACCTTTACTACATTCTCCAGTTTGTATCATACGACAAAGTGATATGATTCTTTCCAGCTTGAAGCAAATAACTATTTTTAATAATAAAACTGATTTTATAATTGTTTGAGCTCAGTTAGTAGAGCAGCCACCTCAGAATCGCCAGGTTCTGGGTTCAATACCGGTCCCTGCCAACTCAGCTCATGAGTAGCACAAATTGGATAATCTGATCTGTGTGGTAAAGTGGGGAGCTGACGGTTGGTGTGGTGCTTCACCTAAAAATAAACAATCTCCCTGGTCTAGCACTAGCAAAAAGGGGATAGACTCCCTTGCTGTCTGGGTGATACTGACAAAAACCACTCTACCAACTTTATTTACTTTTTATAGGTTTTATAAAGGAAGTCTGTGCGCCGCTCTGGTGGAGGGGGGCCTGGGGTAATTGTCCCTTTATAAATCTGGACCTGTATTCAACATTGTTCCCTGAATCAGAGTATTTTGAGGGAGAGAGGAGTGCATTCATTATGGCTGGAAGAGGGGCAGGTAAAAAAAATGATTCACCCAAAACCATTCACCACAGGTAGGATTTGACACAAGGTCACAAGTATGGAGCATCTAACAAGGATCAAACTCACTTTTCAGTAGTGATGGATCTGCGAGACTAGCTTGCTAACCATTAACCACAAGATTAGGAGAATAAAAGTGTACATTTAGATTATCCTAAAGCCTTTATGATAATCCAAATGTTACTGCACAAAGATGTATTTTATTCCCTTGTTTTTAACTTTTAGTCATTTTTTTTTCAACCTCTTTGACCAGTTTAAATCTTTAAAATCTTTGGTGATAGAAGGGTAGACTGGGTTCTTTAACTCTTTGCCTACTCTAAACCATTCGCAGTGGCTCTCCTACCACTCTCATTAGTTTACAATGAAAAGGATTAAGATTACAATAATAACAGACTTTATTTGAATAGAATGAGTTCTGAGGTGAATGGATAGTAAACCTTGAAATATCCTATCATACAGGTAAAAAAAACAAAAAAAATTGGCACAGCCATGAGGGAAATTTGGTAAGCAAAAAATTAACTTTGTATAGGCAACCAATCTAGGAGAAGAAAAACTTTGAATTCAAACGTGTTTTATTTGGCTTCAAAAATTGATCTTATGTCACATCCTCTCATGGCAGAGGGTTTGGGTAGATATACACTTGAAACTTTACTTTATCAAAAAAAAACAAAAAAAACCAACAAACAAAAAAAACAAAACAACCAAATATGGTGTATTTGAAGTTTAAGATAAAATTTAGTAAAGTTTTAATGATAAGAAAAAAATAGCAAAACTAATCTATATATACTACCAACCAAAAGTTTGGAACCATCACATCGCTCTTTAATATTGCCCTGATGATGGTTAATATATCCAATATACATAAAAACTGAATCACTCAAACATTGGCAGAACTATCTATTTATTCATAGACAAACACATCCTCTAAATATTTATTTTTACATATTTTCCATACTTACATACTATTGGATTTATTTCCATTTCCCTTGAATATAGGGCTAACATGAATTATTTTCTTAAGAGCTATTGCCAAATATTTCAATATGTAAAAAATATGATAATCTTGATTTAACTCTCTCTCACTCTTTTTTTTCTCTTTCCTTCTTTTCATCATTATGTTCGATTGAAACAGATTAGCATTATTGTTTCCATGTGTTCACCTTCTCTCTCTATGTTTCCCCTACTCTCTTCATTTGTTTCTTATTATATTTTCCCTATGTAGCATGTCCTTTTTCTTCCCTTTCTTTCTTTTTAATAAAAACAGAATGGTCCATTATTTAGCTGAGGTGACAACACTAATTTGGATGGTTTCATTTTTACCCAGAGGGTGTTGCAAGATGATAACAGTCATATTTTGTAGTAACACCAGTATTATCATATAGATAGGTAACCAGTTTAGAAGAAGAAAAACTTTGAATTTAAACCAGTTTTATTTGGTTTCAGAAATTGACCTTGTGTCCATCCTTTCATGGCAGAGGGTTTGAGTAGATATACATTTGAAACTTTATTTTATCAAAAAAAAAAAAAAAGAAAAAAAAAAACAAATATGGTGTATTTGAAGTTTAAGATAAAATTTACTAAAGTTTTAATAATAAAAAAAATAGCAGAACTAATCTATATATACTACCAACCAAAAGTCTGGAACCATCCTGAATTCATGACATTGCTCTTTAATATTGCCCTGATGATGGTTAATATATCCAATATATATAAAAACCAAAACATTTATGGTGGTGGTGGAGTAGATGGGAGTTATATATATTTGGGTAATTTACTCATCGCACCATAAGGTCACATGTATTAAGGCAGAAAAACAAAGAACTCATAAATTTAACAAAATAAAATGTGTATTGAAACAAAAGATTACAATAATCAAGAATACTGATCAATGTCCTGCAGAAAATGTTTTTTTAAATGTTCATGTAATAAGATAATAAGAATTGTTGAGTTGACTCCAACTGAGAAAGAGAGGGTAGTGTTCAAATCAAATCAGCAGTCAAGTTACTTAGAGAGAGAGAAAGATATAGCTTATAATACCTTCTGCAGTAAGGAAATATTTCTTATAATGAAAGGCATGGAGTATTCATGCAAGTTGGGGGTTTTTTCTGCTGTTCTTTGAAAAACCGTTAGGGTTCAGATAGGCTCCAAAAAGGGTCAGTTTGATAAACTACTTTTTAGGCGTGAACACCTCTGATTGGTTGAAAATTATAATTTTTAATATTTCTATTTCTCTCTCTAGCTGCGCCGATCCTTATGCGCAAAAGCGTTTATTTTCATCATTTTATTTTTGCTTTCAGAGTGTTAACTTCCGGCTCACTACACATTCATACATTTGCAGAACTCATAATAATTTATTCATTAATAAAAACAACCTCTAAATATTTATTTTTACATATTTTACATACATACTGATGGATTCATTTCTGTTTTCCTTAATATATATACATATATATACACTACTGACTAGAAGTTTGGGACTAACCTGAATTGTTTCTCTAAGTTCTTGGATAAATAAATTCACCTATTGTGTATAAAAATGCAAACCCTTACATAAAATTCAAATAAATCTTTCTACAAGCATTATAAATTTATTAGCATAAACTATTGGAAATTCCATAACCAATTATCTCCCCCTGCCACTAGGGGGCGGGTCGCCAACATCGTATGTTGGCGCCAAAAACCAAAACTTCACTTATCAAGGATCTGTTACCAACGAGAGATGTAAAAACAAACGCTCTCATCACTTAGCCCAAACAGGGCCCACTTATTACGGAGCACCCACTGAGGGTAGTCACGTAAACAGTGGTCCCTACACTTCATTCATCACTTAGCCCAAAAACAGGGCTTACTTATCGCATAGCAGTATTGGAGGAGAGAAGTAAAAAAACAAAGCTCTCATCACCAAGCCCAAAACAGGGCCCACTTATCACAGAACTCTACAACCAGCTCACTTCTAAGGCATAGTATCTGCATATGTTAAAAGGCAGGTACAATAGCACACTTACTGAAGGACGAGAAACTACCGAGACGAAGCGTCTTATCAACATTTCCTACCGACGAAAAGAATACCCTGTTATCACCATTACTCCAAGAAAATTATTAACTCAGATAAGTCTCGTAGCAAATACCATTAAAATTTGCAACAATTTTATGTAATTTTTGTCTGCATTTGCTTTCATGTTTGTTCCTTCTTTGTCCGAAAATTTGCCAACAACTACGGAGAAATAAGAGCTCCTTCAAAAACCGTAAATAATCTTAAAACTTTGGAAATTTTGTTAGAACCTGTTACCTTTTCAGAAATGTAGAGCAGAAATTTACAAATATTATAGTCTTTTTTGCTGGGCACCATATATTTCCCCATATTAACAGGTAGGCAATTAAATTCAGATGAAGAAGACAACAAACAATATTTGGTTATTTCCTAGTTGAGTAACATGATATTACAGGGTGACCCAGAAAAAACAGAACCCAAATTATGGTTATTTCCTAGTTGAGTAACATGATATTACAGGGTGACCCAGAAAAAACAGAACCCAAATTATGGTTATTTCCTAGTTGATTAACATGATATTACAGGGTGACCCAGAAAAAACAGAACCCAAATTATTTATTTTCCCATTAAACTAACCCTAAACCCCAACCTAACCCTAAACACTACCCTGTAATATTATGTTACTCAACGTTTTTCTCTGAACAAAAATAAGCAATAATAGTAGTAGTGTATAACAGTTAGCAAGCTAGTCTTGCAGATCCATAGGTACCACCAAAATAGGTCACAAATATTTTTTATGACTACTTTTTATAGAAAAAAAGTAAAAATCATTTTTTGTCAGTTCATTTTTTCATATTTGATAAAATAAAATAGGGAGTGGCCTCGTAAAAAATTTTTCCCTTAATATATTATATAAAAACCTATTTCAGACATATTTTCATCAAAAGGTAAGCAATTCTGGAAATTTTCGTGAAAATCTGACCATTAATTGATTTTTCATAGAATTAGAAAAAAAAAACCCTTTAGTTATAACTTGTTTTTGGCTACATTAAATTTCAATTGATTTAACGGTGTGAAAATGTAAACATTGTTTTTCGTTCATAATTTTCATTATTTCCATAAGCTGAATTTTTTAAAAATCTTCAGGAGTTTTTTTTAATGTTTCTTCTTTTGAATGGACTAAAGTTTTCAATATAACGACAAAAAAAGAAGCGACCCCCTCCAAATACATTTACTTGTCGAAAATATCTATCTATCTCAGTCTATTCAAAACCATCTAAACAAGAAATACAACAAATTTCTATAAATAAACAAGAATTACGACAAATTACGATATTTAATGTTTTTCTTTCGAATGGAAAAAAATTTTTCAAGAAAATATTAATTTTTCTGCAAGTTTCAAGGGAGGGGGGTAAATTTCATAGGGTAAAATTGGGGGTACCTATTGTTTATCTATCTATCTCAGTCTATTCAAAACTATCCATCTTCTATCTATCTATCTCAATTTGTTCATATTTATCTATATTACTTTAAATACTAAGATTTTCTTTTATTCATGTTTGTTTAATGTCTTGTTTTTAGTTTAAATAAACAAGAATTACGACAAAAAAGAACCCCCCCCAATACATTTACTTGTCGAAAATATCTATCTATTTATCTCCATTTGTTCATATCTATCTATATTATTTTGCTTGTTTATCTATCTATCTCAGTCTATTCCAAACTATATATCTATCTTCATATCTAAACAAGAATTACAACAAATTACGATAAATAGATAAGAATTACGACAAATTACGATAAATAAACAAGAATTACGACAAATTACGATAAATAAACAAGAATTATGACAAATTTCTATGAATAAACATTATGACAAATTACGATGAATAAATAAGAATTACGCCAAAAAAAAGAAGCCCCCCCAAATACATTTAACACCCTAAGTAATTGCTACCCGGTGACTATTAAAATAACGACCCCAGCTATGTCGTCTCGGCGGTGTTACTTGAAAGAAAACAACCAACGGCAGGAGACTTCCTCATAAAATTACCCTTTTCTGTCTAAATTGCGGCCTGAAAATTACCCCTTCGCATGTAATACGGATAGGTTTATTTATTTTTTAAGATAACAATGTAATTTTTCCCAATCGGATAATTTGATCTTTGAATTAACTGTTTTTCTTTGTAACAACCCTGTACGATCTTTAATTGTTTTTTACGAGATTTTTGGTAAACAAATTTCGGAAATATTTATTTCCGTTTTATTCTAGATGGCCTAAAGTGATCGCGTGACCGAATTGGTGATCCCTAGTAATTAGTTTCGAATTCATATAACCCCACCGATATTTTGCGCCCCCAAAATAAGGGGAGGTCAATGTTAAGTGACCTGAAAAAAATCAGCAAGTTTTGAAATAAAATAACTGATGCATTATAAAATTAATTCATTGATAAATCAACACTGAAAATTTAATTAAAATCTGATAATTCCAGGATTTTTGGTATATATTTTTTTTAATCCCATAATTTGTTTTGTAAAAACACGCATTTTTTCGACAAATTGGGTATACCTAGTGTCTAGATATTGTTAAAAGCTGTTATATGGATGAAAGAAAATAGAAAGTAGGAGGGAGCCACACATAGACCTGGTCGCCAGGCAAACGTATAAGTAATTGGGAATCTTATTTTCAGAAGGAACATACTTTTGGCTTTACACCGGCGAGAAAATGGCTGACTCCTGTCCGTTTGATTTGAAAACGTAGCAAATTGACTTCTTCCCCAAAACCAACCCGGTAACTTTTTGCCTAAAAAATCTATAAAATAAGTTATTCATAGATGTTATTCTTGAGTAAAAATTGCAAAAAATTTAAAACTAACAGATTTATATCGGGCTGTGTATACCTCCGCCAAATGCCTACCGTGTCACGTTTTACAAATTATCCAACAAAATAATTCTCTCGATCTATTTCTAGAATCAGATATTTTTCTTGATTGTTTAGGTCCTTTTAAATATTTATTTTCTGTGACACGAAAAAGATTCTTTTGTTTTAAATGGACGTTTAAAAATTGATAGTGGAGTGGGTAGTGCCCCTGAATAGTTGAATAAATATAGGGACTGGCAAACTGAGCCTAAAATGCGTTTTTGACAAAATGACTTTAGCCCCCCTACAGAAAATAATTTACCAAAAATCAGGAAATTATCGGATTTTAATGAAATTTTCAGTGTTTATGTATCAATGAATGATCTTTATAATGCATTATTTATTTTATTTCAAAACTTTCTCATTTTTTTCAGGTCGCTTAATTTTGACCCCCCTTATATTGGGGGCGTAAAATGTTTTGCAAGTTGGTCATATATAGTACTAATTACAGTATAAATAATGAGATAAAAGACCGAACTTATGAATAGAAACAAACCAAAAAAAAATTTTACGGTTGCGCTTCTATGAGAAAATAAGTACCGAAAATCGAAAAATAAAATGTAAAAAAATAATAAATAATTAATTTTTTGGAGATTTCTTTTTTACTCATTTCGATAATTATTTAATTGGCTATTATTTTATAAAAGAAAAAATTATACATCGATGTTTTTTCTGCTTAAAAAGGGGAGGGGGTACATTTTCAATCGAGTTTTTCTTCAAAATTTATTACTTTTGGCACCTAAAATAAGGTTTGCATTAAGTAGATATTTATTTTTAGAATCTAAAAATAGAACATTTTAAACTTAACATCAGGATTTTCATATTTTAAATGAATTTTATATATTAATTTTTCATAGCAAAAATACTAAATTAAAGTTTTGAAATAAGATGACTGATGCATTATAAAATTCATTAATTGTTAAATCAATAGTGAAAATTTCATTAAAAGCGGATAATTACCTGATTTTTGGTAATTTTTTTTGCAATCGTGAATGTTACAGTAAAATTGTAAACAAGCACTTAAAACCATCGAAAAAGAGGCTTAATGTCGGATCACGTCGAAATTGACCAAAACAAATGGTTTTAAATCTTTTAAAAATAAACTGCATATGTAATGATATTTTTCTTTTTTTAATGATGGTTATTATGTTACTACTTATCGATTTAGACAAAGTTTGGCCTTAAATAATAGATTTAATTACTTTCAATTCGCTTTTAAAATTCCTAGCAGCCGACAAAAGTGTCTATAGCTAAAAATAAATTAAAGTATTTTTTATAAAATAAAACTGCATTAAATTTTGTTCTTATTGCATAATTTTTTAGGTTTTCTCTGGTGTAGCAAATCTGATTTCCATGACTGTCTTTTTTTTTTTTTAGTAATCAAATCGCCTGCAACTCTGGGATGAGCCATATTTGCTGTAATATCAATGCACATGTTTTATAACTGGTCGACTATTTTTCTCTCGTGAAGGTAAATTTAATTTCTAATAACAGCAACCTTGAGCACCTTTTTGATCTCCATTTCTCCAATACACGCGGGCATGCCTACAAAGTCAGAAAACAGCATTGTTCACGTGACTTTCGGAAACATTTTTTCACGCTCAGAATTGCGGAGACATGGAATAAACTGCCTGCATCTGTTGTAGGCTGCCGGAGCACTGAATCTTTCAAAGCCTCCATGCTTCCTGTAGTCCGCCAACACTATACCTGATGCCACTCTCCACATACACATGCACACACATACATGCATATTACTACTGTGAACTGTTCATGTTCCTGACACAACATTATTCTGTGTACTTGACATGAGACTTTGATGAGTTGTGGTGCACCTGAGCACTGTACACAATAAATTACATTATATCATATGATAAGTTGTAAACAAGGTATGTTTGGAATGGCTTTTTTTTGCCGACAATTTTTGGGAGAATATGTGCTTAATTAGAGTCGTACCTAATTTTGAAAATTAATTAATTAATAATGAATTAGGCGGGAATGCCTATTTTAAATGTATGGCTAAACAAATCGAGAAAAATCAATCTCTGTATGTACATTTCGGCCTATTAGGCCTCATCAGCAGAGCTATAGATAGGAAGGCCGCCCTGTGCGTGATTTGAAACCGGACTGCCAAGCTGACAGGCCGATCCCATAACCTCTACACCAAACGGACTTCTTAGATTTTACGATTTGTTTAGAGTAGGTTAATATTCCTCTTCTAGTGACTTTTATTACACGACAATATGATAAGTTGTAAACAAGGTATGTTTGGAATGGCTTTTTTTTGCCGACAATTTTTATTCAAATCACGCACAGGGCGGCCTTCCTGTCTATAGCTCTGCTGATGAGGCCTAATAGGCCGAAATGTACATACAGAGATTGATTTTTCTCGATTTGTTTAGCCATACATTTAAAATAGGCATTCCCGCCTAATTCATTATTAATTAATTAATTTTCAAAATTAGGTACGACTCTAATTAAGCACATATTCTCCCAAAATTGTCGGCAAAAAAAAGCCATTCCAAACATACCTTGTTTACAACTTATCATATCGTCGTGTAATAAAAGTCACTAGAAGAGGAATATTAACCTACTCTAAACAAATCGTAAAATCTAAGAAGTCCGTTTGGTGTAGAGGTTATGGGATCGGCCTGTTAGCTTGGCAGTCCGGTTTCAAATCACGCACAGGGCGGCCTTCCTATCTATAGCTCTGCTGATGAGGCCTAATAGGCTGAAATGTACATACAGAGATTGATTTTTCTCGATTTGTTTACCCATACATTTAAAATAGGCATTCCCGCCTAATTCATTATTAATTAATTAATTTTCAAAATTAGGTACGACTCTAATTAAGCACATATTCTCCCAAAAATTATATCATATATATTTATTTATATATATTAGGTATAACCAAAAAACGTGATCAGTTTAGGCTATCTTGAATAAAACGGAAATAAATATTTTTGAACTTTGTTTATTAAAAATCTTGTAAAAAAAAATTAACGATCATACAGAGTTCTTACAAAGAAAAACTTAATTCAAAGATGAAATTATCCGATTGGAAAAAATTACTCATATATGTTCAAATGTAAGGCTAAACAAATTGAGAACAATTTGTTTAGCCTTACATTTGAACATGTATGCCCGCCTAAATTTATTAATTATTAACTAATTAATTTCAAAATTAAATATGACTTCAATTAAGCACACATCCTCCAAAAATTGTCGGCTAAAAGCCATATCAAATAAACACATTGTTTGTTTACTTACTCTCATATATATCAGAGTTGTAGAGACATGGAATAAACTGCCCGCGTCTGTTGTAGTCTGCCGAAGCACTGAGTCTTTCAAAGCCTCCATGCTTCCTGTAGTCTGCCGACACTATCCCTGATGCCACTCTCCACATACATATGCACACACGCACAAATACATACATATTACTACTGTAAACTGTTCATGTTCCTGACACTAATACATTGTTCTGTGTACTTGACATGAGACTTCGATGAGTTGTGGTGCACCTGAGCACTGTACACAATAAATTTCATTATTATATATACTAGCAAATATATGCACCCTCCGGGTGCAAGTATTTAAGTTAAATTTTATAATAAAATATCATATTAAATTAGAAAGGCTAATGAAACTGAATAAGAATGTAGATAAAAAGATGTTGAACAGAGGGGGTATGATTGAAAAATAGAACAACTTTGAAACTAACTCTTCCATCATTTTTCCTTACTCCCGAGTTTCATTGGTAAATTTTCCTAATTTAACTATTTAGTTAAAATAGGAAGTAAAGAATAAAATTACAGTTATTTCTTTATGTTAATAGATTTCTGTTAAGATTTATCCCCGAGATTTTTGCTCATATTTATTAAGATAAAACCAAACAATTAGAAATCAATAATAATAAGCATATATTTATTAAAATCAATTTTTTTAAGATCAATATGCAAATTAGCCTTCCCATTCACACTGTAATCTGCTATTTCGTTGAATATATGAATATAATTGCATGTTATCAGTATGTAGATATTGTTAACAGTCTTAATGATGTAAAACAATTTTACTAATAATTGAGGTTTAAATAAAAAATAAAATCATGGAGAATATGATGTAAATAACTAAAGGAATTGTGACTTGTATAGTAATATAGTTTCGGTTACAGACAGACAATCTCCATTATAATAAGATATATCTCAAATTTGTGGGTGTAAGGTAGATAACTGTGTATTCCAAGAGACGAGAGTTTTAAAAAAAAATTTTTTTTTTTTTTAGATACAATCAAACAGTTTACATATAGAAGCAGCATAATTCTATCTTGTATGTTTTTTGTTTTCTTTATCGAGATTGCAGATGGGGTGCTTAAAGGTTACATGGTCCTTTTTTTTTCTTTTTTCTTTTTTAATGATGCTCATTATGTTACTACTCTTCAACTGAGACAAAAATTTGACCTTAAATAATTGATTTAATTAATTTTCATTTCTTTTATAAAATGAAAACAGATGAAAAATTGGGTATGCCTAGGTTATATACTTTTTAAACTAATTACAGTATAAATAAAAAAGACAAAAGACTGAAGGTGTGAATAGAAGATAAACATTTTTTAAAGGAGTGCCTCTTGTAGAAAATAAGTACTGAAAATCTGAAAGTTAAATGTAAAAAAAATAATTTTTTTTAAATTAAAAAGACTTTTCAAGACTTTTAAAAAAAATTTTTTTTTTTACTCTATGTATATAATTGTCTTTTAGATTATCAGTGAAAAAATTATACATCATATTTGTTCTGTATAAAAGTGATGGGGGCCTAATTTTTCAATTGAGTTTTCTCAAAAATTATTAGATAACAATATTAAAGTAGGCTTGTTTATTAAATGAATATTTGTTTTTAGAATCTAAAAATATGAAACTTAAAATTAGGTGTTTCATATTTTAAAGGAATTCTATCTATTGATTAGGTATATAAATTGTTTTCACAAGTCACTTATGGGTGCCGCAAATGATAATATTCATCTTAAAGAATTTCAATTTATTTCCATTGAATCAGTTTGAAAGGATTCATTGATTAAGTCAACACTGAAAATTTTATTAAAATCAGATAATTCCTGGATTTTTGGTAATTTTTTGTTTATCAAGTGAATTGCCATTTATGACCTCCTGTAGACATGGGTATATCACACTAAATTTCTTTCCCTATATAAGGTTTCCCTATTAAAGATGAACAAGTTTTACAGACTGCATGTTTGGAACAAAAAAAATTATATTACATTTAAATAAATATCAACTAGTTAGTAATTTTTCTGCATATAATATATTTAATGTTTTTTGTTATTGATCCCAAAGAAGAAACTTTTTAAAATATTTTAAAATTGTTATTAAAGGGTTTGTTTTGAGTGTATCATAAATCTTTATTGGCCATTTTTTAGCATTATTTAATTGTTTAAAATGTATTAGAAATAAATTACATATGTAAAATTGTTTTTTCTTTTAAATTAGAATTGAACAATTCCCTTATTTTTGGTAATTTTTTTTAGAATAAGAACATTTTTTTACCTCCTTTGAGTAAAAATACACGTATCTACAATAAGACAAAGTTATTAGCAAGACTGGTGGTGACTATGTAGAAAAATAGTGTCCTTGGGGAGGACATTTTCAAATTTTCCCCAATTGTTAGTAATAATTTTTTGATATATAAAAATCTTGGGAAATATGTTCATTTTTAATCATACATTTTTAGATAGATTAAATCTATATTCATGACAAGATTGTTTATAACATTCTACTTTCCAAATGTTTAAAATTCACTATTAAATTATAGGTCAATTGAATTAGAAACCTTTTTTTTTTTGCGCTTCATTTAAAATAAAAAATATTGTTTTTAAAACTATGAAAAGAGGAAGCACACCCCAAAAATTATTTTGATGTTTAAAAAAAAAAGAACTTAAACATTAACACCCGAAAAATCAGGTGTTAACTTTTTTTTCTTTTTTTATGTGGTCTTCTCGTAATTGATCTTTCTAGAAACGTAAGAATTAGGGTTGGGGAAAATTTATTCAACTGACCAAAAGTTGAAACCCCGCCCTACTATGTTAATTGATTAAAAAAAAAGCATTTTGATAAAATAAACTATTCATTATAAAATGAATTCCTTAATGAATAAAGTGCTGAGAATTTTTGGTAATTGTTTTAACTCTTAACATCCTGTTGAGAATTTTCTAAGTCCAGAGCATTACAATAAGGATATATGAAAAAATAGCTAAAAATGACCTTTGCATCTAAAGTTACCTGTTATTTCCCTTAAATCAAAGACTTCTAAATATGTTTAATATTACATTTAAACAAAGGCTATCGTTTGGGGTGGATTAGGAAAACGAATGAGACTTCCGGCCGGGTGGAATGAGGTGGTATAGGACATTAAGAGTTAAAATTGAAAAGTTTTTATGTCCCTTTAGTTATACTGAACAATCAAAATCAAAATTTATTTTTATATCATTTATATATTTAAATACTTAATCTCATGCCTTTTCTTTTTTCTATGACTACACCAATCTAATGAAAAGAAACATGTCATAGCTTTTAGTTTCTTCTATTTTTTTCTTTAGTTCACATAAACTGTAACTCATGTTCTTGTTTTATCTCTTACATTTATTGTAAGCAGCACTAAATTAATTTGTACTGCCTGTCTCTGTTTTGTATCTTTTTATGAATTAATAATGCTACATTGAATGACCATATTTTTATAGTCTGACTTGTTTCGTTTTTTTCTCTCTCTCTAGATTTTCTATAAACCATATAAAATGGAAGTGCATTTTCCTGTTCCTCAAAAGAAGAAAAGACGAGGACCTATACATGAAAGATTCAGTTCTTTATTTCCTATTCCAATATTAGCAGCTGACAAACAAAAATCAAGTTTTTGCCCTTATTACATTGGGAAACTTGAAGGCCACCATGTTGTTGTAAAACATTCAGGTGATGCTCACTACCTGTATAAAATGGTAAGTATTTAAGTAATACTTTTATTTGTCTTGAAATATAAATTTTACTTGTTTTGTAATTTTTATAAATCTGTATTATTCTATTCTGTTTAATGCAAAATGGGTTATTCTAATAAATTGGTTTAGCCCTTATATATAAGGTATTTGTAGCATTACCAGCTCTTCACTGAAATTGATGGACATTGACAAATTTGCAACCTTAATTGGCTTAATTCCCAATTTCTCAAGTATTTCTGATCAAATCTTTATAATATTTATATGGTTGGAAAGATAATAAAATAATCTTCCTAAATATGTAATTTCCATATGTTTTTATCCATTGAATTATTTTTTACAGCAATTTAAAACGGTATTTTTGCTTCAAACAGCCAAAAACACAAAATACGATTTTTCCAAAGTTAAAATTCACTAGTTTGTTTGTTTCACAAAATATTCTTAAAGTTGTAGACTTAATTAGAAGATAGCTTAAACTACATCAAGGCGGTTGTTTTTTTTTTTTGTTTTTTTTTTCTTCTTTGACCTTCAGAAGCAAAACCACTACCAATTAAAGTTGACGCAAGTTCCTTCAAAAAGTATAAGATGAGCAAAAAAAAGCACTATATCCTTAATAGAAGATAGTCTCAGAATTATTTTGATATATAATGTGATATTTAGATGATGGCTAACCGTCAGGGTTTTATTTCAAAGGTTTAATTTTTTTTTTTGGAGGGGGGGACTTAAAATTTAGTCGTTTTTAATACATAAACACCCAGCATGCATTACATTTCTGCACCTTAATTGGTTTAATTCACAATTTCACGAGTATTTCTGCTCAAATCTTTAAAATATTTATATGGTTGTAAGAAAAGAAAATAATCTTTCTAAATATGTAATTTCCGTGTGTTTTTTATCCATTGAATTATTTTTTTTACAAATTTAAAACAGCATTTTGCTTCAAACAGCCAAAAACACAAAATATGATTTTAAAAAAATTTCTTTTTTTTTACCCCGAAGTTAAAATTCACTAGTTTGTTTGCTTTGCAAAATCAAAGAGGATAATCTTTATCAATATTCTTGAAATTGTACACTTAATTAGGAGGCACTTTAAACTATATCGTGTAGGTTGTTTTTTTTTTCTTCTCGACCTTCGGAAGTACTAACGTAAGTTGACACGGGTTCCTTCAAAAAGTATAAGCCGAGCAATAAAAACGAGAAAAAAAAAGGACTATATCCTTAATAGAAGATAGTCTCAGAATTATTTTGATATATGTGATATTTGGATGATGGTTAACCATCAGGATTTTTTGTCAAAGGTTCAATTTTGGGAAGAAAAATGAACTTACAATATAGTATTAAAACGTTAACAAAACACATAATCATTACGCCAGCTGGACAGGCTTTGTTTAAAAAGAAAAAATGATGTAAATAGGTATTCTATTTCTTATATGTAATACAACATAGCAAGTATTTCAAAAGGTATTTTTAAGTTCAAAGTGATATTATTTATTTATTTAGATTAATACTATATATATCTATTCATACAGTATTAAAATGAAAATGTTGAATATTCTTGTTAAAAAATTTTTATAATGATATCTGTACCTCTTATTTTCTAAATAATGGGTTACAGCATAGATATATACAATTTGGTCCAGAATCGGGGGGACATAATTTTACATAAGAATTCCAAGTTTTATCAAAATTGCTCCAAAAATAAAGAAATGGTAAAGAAATTACTGATTTTCTTGTTTTGAATTGGTCTGGATTTGACATTTTTTTAACAAAATCATGTCCACTTTTGTACCCCCAATTTTGGGGCTTTTAAATTCTCATAACTTTTGAATCACTGGGGATATTTGCATAATTCAAACAGTTCTGAAGTCCATTTTCATAGCTGTATATAACTAATGTGATTAAATATCAATAACCTCAAATCAAAAAATCAACTAGGAATGCTAGTATATGCAAAAAGTTCTCATATTTATATATTCTGTAACCAGATTTTAAAAAGAAGTTCTTGCTAAGAAATGGTTAAAAAATATCAATGATAATATGCCTAGTTATCATCATGTCACACTTGCATCCATGATAATCTCTTGCCAACTGTCCCTTTCATTCATTGTACATTGTACGTACGTTTACAAATTTTGCACAGGTTGATTTTTCAAAGGTAAATTTAAAGCTCGCTTTTGATCATATCTATATTTAAATATATATGAAGCACAATTGTATATCTAATAATAAAAACAGACTGTTCAGTGCCACCACCATTATGTTGAATATCGAACCTCATTTATTAAAAAAAAAATACTAATTTTCAAAATAAAAGTCAGACAAAATTCCTTTCAAAATGGAATATTATTTTTTAACAATTCAATGTTCTTTAAAACCATTTAGTATGAAAATATTCTTAATATTCATGCAATGAATATGGAAAAGAGAACATGAAAAAACGCATGCTGTCTGAAGTTTGTTCTTAAAATAGGATAAATTAAAGTTCGCTGTAAAAGATAATTCAATGAATAAAAATATATACAAAATTAGATATTTAGAGAGACTATTTTATTTTCTTTACAACCATATAAATATTTTTTAAGTTTGAACAATAAATATGCGAGAAATTGCGATTTTTTAATCAATAAGTCCGATTTGTGACACCAGTTGAATGCATAATCTCAACTGATGACAGGGTGCTTTTACGTCCGAAAGTAAATTTGATTTTTTTTTTTTTTTTTTTTTTTTCAAAATCCAAACTTTCAAGCAAATCCCTGATGGTATAGCAATCTGTACATTCCACACATTATATATGAAAATAATTCTGAAACTCTCTCACATAGTGCTTTTTTTTTTTTTTTGCTTCTGATATACTTTTTGAAACAAATAGCATTCAAGTTTGTACTATCGTATTTTCGCTTCCACGGGTCCTAGAAATAAAAAAAAAAAAAAAGGCCCCTTTTGTACTTCCAGGTGTTTCTAATTGAGTGCAAAATTTCAAGAATATTGATAAAGATTAGCCACTTAGATTTTCCAAAGAAATGTAGAGTGTAAAATTTATTCTCTGAAAAAAATTCCTATCACGCATTTTTGGTTTTTGAAGCAAAATACGGTTTTAACTTGCCGTAAAAAATTATTCAATTAATAAAAACACATACAAATTACAAATTTAGAAAGATTAATTTCTTTTCTTTCCAACCATATAAATATTTTTAAGACTGAACCATAAATATGCGAGAAATTGTGATTTTAAATCAATATGGTCCACTTTATGATGCCAGTTGACAGGGTGCTTTTATGTCCAAAAGACATGTAAATTTGAGTTTTTCTTCAAAATCCAAACTTTCAGAGCAAATCCCTGACGGAATAGCAATCTTTACATTTTGCACATTATATATGAAAATAATTCTGAAACTCTCTCATATTACAGACATAGTGCTTATTTTGTTTTTTGCTTCTCTTATATTTTTTAAACAAATAGCGTTCAAGTTTGCACTATCATATTTTCGTTTCCACAGGTCCTAGAAACAAAAAAAGGCCCTGTTTGTACTTCCAGGTGTCTTCTAATTGAGTGCAGAAACTTCGAGAATATTGATAAAGATTAGCCACTTTGATTTTGAAAATGTTGCTATGTTGTCTGCCATATTCCAGGTCTGACAGTTTAAAGTTACAGCTAACAGTGACACCTAAGAAGTTTGCAAGTTCATGGAAGGTGATCCAATCAATAAATCATCACGTTTTGATTGGATGTCCCTAAGCTACATTTTCATTTTTATAATATTTAAGACTTTAAAATTTTACAATTGCTGTTTATCATCTTTATAATGATTAAAGGATAAGCTGAGATGACTTTTGCTCTGTTAAATCCAGTTGGTAAATCCACTTAATACATTTACTTTTTTATTGCAGGGATGCTTTGGAAAAGGCACATTATCAAGAAGTTTACCTGAATTTGACAAGTCCCAGAAATTTATTGAAGTACCAAAGGATGACAAAATATTACCTCTAAAAGTTATGAATTCCAAAAAGTAATATAATATTTTTATACTGTCTCAATGATTAAAAGAAATTTAAAAGCTACATAAAGTGGTTGGGGGGGTTTAATTTAAAAAAAATATTTTTTATACTTAAGCAATTCATGTTTGTCACTGGACAATTTTACATCTTAAAAGTATAAAAGCATTAATAAAATAAAAAATTAAAAAAAGTTGAAATACCTAATGTTTGAGTTTGTTGAGATGTATTGACACAATAGAATACTTTCTTTTTTTTTTTCTAATAACAATGAGTTTTAAAAGATTAAAAATGTAATAACAGTAATTTAATTTGAATATTTTTGGTATTCTTTGCAATTGAATCGACTTAGATTTGTTCTGTTTAAACAGTTTTTTTTAGTTTTTTTTTTTAGGGGAGGGTAATTTTTAGTTTTCTCATTTTTGGGTTGTTACATAACCAAATATCATTATCATGGATGGAATAGTTTTTGAGGTTATTATTTCCATTATCTTGTTAAATTGTTTGATACATAATGATGATAATAATAAAAACATTTTTTTTAAAGTTTTTTAAGTATCTTATTTCTATTAATAGCTCACAAATAAAATTTCCAGGTCATTTATGTTCAATTATTGAGACCATTTTGATTTCCAAAACATTTTGACTTTGTTAAATAAATAGCATTCTCATTTTTATCTATTGAATATTTTTCATTTATCTTATTTACTATTAAGGAAGTGCTATCACATTTTTATGCTCTATTTTTTAAGTCTTGTTAATTTATAATTACTTAATGTTCAAATTAATTGCTAATTAAGGTTTTACCCTTTTAAATGATAATTTGAGAGTATGTTAAATGAATTTTGAAAAATTCGGTGCACTTTTCTGGTGTGGAGATGAAATAGAATTTTTTTTTCTTCTGTTAAACTGCCTATCTCTAATTTAAAGTAAGCTTTCTTAAACAGGAATGACTTCTCATTCATCTACCTCCAAACAATTTAAAAATGTCTTCATTCACTTTTTCACATTAATCTTTATCTTTGAATGCATGTCTGATATTGATTTAATTGATTGCCTTGCTAATGATTTGCAAATATATTTGTATAAGACTTAGAGGAATATTTTTTTCATATCAAAGTTAAATTAAAATTTGTATTTTATCTTTTTATCTAGGTATATGTGCCATTTAAAATGGAGAGAATCTCAGCATAATAATTCAGAAAGTGCAGGTGACTCTGTCAATGATGAATTAGATGTGGAAATGATAGATAAGAATGATTCTGAAAAAAAAGGAATGAAAGATGATAAAAACAATGTGAACAACTCTTTATGGTCTTCAAACACTAAGGTTTGTCATGAAAAGAATTACTTTTTTTTTTTTTTTTCAGTGTTGAATATTCAAATTAAATTAGTTGCACCTCAGTTGATATCTACAATATTGACCCTGGATCTTTACCTTCTATTATTTACCCTATTGGTTTGCTATTAACTAAAGGAGATGAAATGGGATAGAAAGTGAAAAAGCCAAAGAAAATAGGTTACTTAATCAGGGCTGATTACTTACGAGTAATAATTTCATTAATGAAACTCTGTAACTCAAAATAAAATTATATAAATACATATAAGAGATGTACTTATGAGCTGCTTCATATTCATATTTTTTTATTATAGTTTCAATATAAAGTTTGGTAATAAATAATACCTAGTAATATTCATTTTGATTCTTTAACATTGTTACACTAGAAATAATAAAACCCTTGGTTTAGAAGAAAATTAACTTTTTATAAAAACAAATTGTTTGGAGTGTACTTACTTAAAATCTATGATCTTATTGTGGTTAAAAGCCTCATTTAGATCTTTTGCAAAAACAAGCTTAAAATCATGTGTATAGAGCTTCCCCCCCCTCCCCGCTATTCACTAGTCTTACAAGTGTAAATTTATTAGCAGTCATCAGTAAAATAATTATAGTGCCAGACTTAGATCAGTTTGCTCAAGAGTTTGTTAAAATTTGATATTCAGTAGCTACTTTTTAGATATTTGTTTTAAACATTGATTTTTATCCATTTAAGCTAGAATGCATGCTTAAACTTTTATCCATATATGTGATTATCTAAACTCTTTATTAATGATATACTAAATAAATATATAGGTCAATGTGCATGAATATTGTATGATATTTGACTTCATGCTTGAAAACTTATTTTCTTTTTTAAATACAGAAATATGAAAAATAATGTTTGGGTTAGTTTACCAGCTGATGATAAGACTATGTACTTTTTTTTTTTTTGGGGGGGGGGATTTTTTTTCTCTATGACATGCTAACACTCTTATTTTTATGCACTAGTAATTATATTTCTGTATATTGTCAAACGTTAGGCCAGTAACTTTTCTAACAAAGTGATATAATGAATATATAAATACCTTGGTACCCCCTCACTATAATCTGATTGGACAGTGTCATGTATAAATAGTCGACACTGTGTTGGTTCTAGACCGACCGACACTTACTCGATAGCCGACGACCGTATGCCTTACCAGCTAACTTTACTCGCTAGACGACACCATGACTGCTCAGAGACGGATTACTAACTGATGTACCAATTACTACTGCGATAATATACCAAATACGAACTTCAGAATATATCCCATAACCCGGATATATCACAAAGTTTTGTACGCTCATGGTTCAACAAACTCTTTTTTTACTTGTCTTAATCTTTATTTTCAATGTATTTAAATACCTGATATATTATAAATATTTATGTATTTTCAATTTTTGCTAGAATATCTGCAATTACTTTACATTGCTTATTGTATTAAGTTTGCCTGTCTTTCTTTTTTTTTTTTTTTTTTTTTTTTTTTTTTTTCACATATAAATTTTTAAGATGCTGAAACCTTTTTAAACTCATTTGCTGATATAATTTTTCAGATTTTTACAGGCTGATAAATTTAATAATTGTGGACATAGCCCATATCCGTAATTGTAATTTTGGTACTTCTGTAGAATAGGCAGCCAGTAAACTTTTTGATATAAAACATTTTAAAGTCTAGAAAGGATTAATATGAGCTGACTATTCTATCAAACAGATATTTTTCTTGCATTGACATTAATTTAGTAACAAATTTCTCTTCAGGAAAAGGATTTCACAAAAGAATGCATAAATCACTTGTGCAAATTTGATGACTCGGACCCAAATTTATTTGTTGTAAATGACAAAGATCCAGAAAAACTGTCTTTTAAAAATCAAATGCAGTGGCTACCTGCATTGAAAAGAGATCCTTACCCAATAACTGAACATTTGCTGCTGACCTTTGAAGAGGTAATATTAATTTTCTCCTTTTTTAAGTACTACTTCATGTTTTATAATGATAAATAAAATTCTGATTTTTCACACAAACTATTACAGCCTATTTCAATAAACATCTTTACATCCACTTGTATTCTAAATCATTTAGTGACATTAAAATAATCAAAAAACTAGTTAAATGTTGCATTCCCCATTGAATTTTTTTTTTTTTTTTTAAACTTGAGATTATTGTTATTTAATCACGTTAGTTTTATAGAGCTTTGTAAATGGAGTTCACAACTGTTTGAATTATGCAAATATTCCCAGTTGTTCAAAAGTTATGAGAATTTAAAGCCCCCAAATTGGGGGTACAAAAGTGGACATGATTTTACTCAAAAAATGTCACATCATGGACCAATGCAAACAAGAAATTCAATAATTTCTTCAACATTTTTGAACAATTTTGATAAAACCTGACACTTGTTATTGTTATGAAGTGAATCAGTCTCTGGAACACACATTGTCTTCATGAACCCAAGTATATTTGATGATTCACTCTTATTTTTTAATTCCCAACATTTCTTAAATCACCATTTATTTTTCTTATTGCAACAATTGGTGAGGCCCAACTGCTACCACCTTGGGGAATGTTCTCGAGTATGCCTTGTTCAACCATTTTCTTTAATTTCACCACTACCATAGGTAAAATGTTAACCGACACTTTTTGAGATTCAAAATAGATGGGGTAGTTTAACTTCTTCCCCTTAGCCAATGGTGCGAAACATCTAATCCATGTTTCGCCTTATTCAGGTGGACAACTTTACTGCATCCTCCATACTCACCAGATTTAGCGCCTTCAGACTATTATCTCTTTGGCCCCATGAAAGAGGGTTTGAGAGACAAGGAAGTGAAATCTAGTGAAGAAGTGGTTCAAAGAAGAGTTAACAGAATTTTACTGGGCAGGAATACATGCTCTCATTTGAAAGTGGAACATAGCTATTGAGAGAAACAGTGATGGTGGAGAAGTAGGGATGTGATCCGCAGAGGACCAGCTTCATTTTGATGTATGATATCTGTTGCTGTGTTGGAAATTATACCAGTACTAAACAAAATGGCATTACTTTTTGACTCTCCCTTGTACATATGTTTTTTAAGATGGATACTAATAAGCTAAAGTATGAGTTTGGATGAACAATCCGGACCAAAATAAAAATGTAAACATAATTCTCTTAAGTTTGCACTCACATAAAATATTTCTGTACAAAACTAAGAAAATTTACTCATAAGAATATTAAACATATATAAAAGATATAATGGTTTAGTATTTATTTTTTATGTGGATTTATCTTTTATGATACTTAGTGACCTGCAAATAAAAATGTTTATGAATGTGGAAGTTAAGTTTTTTTATTCAACTCCTTATTTGTTAGATTTTTTTAAAGTAATTAAAATCTAGAAATGTTTTGTTTTTTTTTTTTTTTCCTTGGTTTTGCTAGAAAAATGATAGTTAAAATTATAAAACAAAAACATTTTCATTAACATAGAATTAGACTGAAAATCAATGTTCACTTTTATTGAGAAATCTACCAAAAATAAAGTAAATATCAGAATGATTTAATGCAATTTAAAAAATTTTTTTTTTTTAAATCTTAATTCATTGCATTAGCTAAATTGTCTTTAGCTTAGTAGACAATAGTCTCTGCATTTCTTATATAAACTGTAAGTTTCTTTGTCTAAAATGCTGTAGAATTTACACAAACTTGTAAGGTTTCATTTTCTATAAAAAAACTTTTTATTTCAGGCATTTTTTTTATCATATGGCCTTGGTTGCTTGCTGGTAAAAGATAGTTTAGATGTAAGTATAATATTTACCTACTGTCTCGTTCTTTTATAATTATACTTGCTAGCTAATTATAGATAGAATGTATGAAAAAGAAACCATCTGGAACTTATTCAGTCAGAACAAAGTGATGTATTTGTTTTTATTGCTTGAAATGTTAACTTTAAATCATGATTTTAAAATCTTGCTGCTTAAAAAGAAAGTAGTCTATAATTCTAAAAAGAATGATTTCAAAGTCTTACTGACAATTTTTAATTGATATGTGCTTATTCAGTAGATGTACTTAAAATCAAAAAGTTCTATTTTACATTCGACTTATATATTATTTCATTGGCCAATATTTTGAATTTCAGAAACCAATGAGTCTCTCAGAAATGTGGAAAACGTTTTGTCAAAGAAGAAAAACATTTTTGTCCACATACATTGCCTATCATTATTATAGAAGTTGTGGGTGGATTCCTAAGCCTGGATTAAAGTTTGGAACTGATTTAAGTAAGTTTGTAACATTGTTATTGAAGGATTTTCTTAGATGTAAATGTAAAAAAAATAGGTAATTTTCACCTTTAGTTGGCTAAATTCCCAGCAAATAAGGCAATTAGAGTAACCTCCCTTGACTTTCACTTTGAAACAAGCCGGTAGCCATTTAGAAAGTCTCCATGCAAAATAAACAAATCTTAGAAACTTTTTCGAAAACAATACAACTGCATGCTTTAACATAAAAAATATCATAAAATGTGTTCTTAATAACAATTATGTTCATTTCAGATAATGAGCACGCACAATTTTATGCTAGGAATTTAGCCAACTGACTTTCACTTTGAAACAAGCTGGTAGCCTTTTTGAAAATCTCTGTGTAAAATGCGAAATAAACAAATATCAGAAACTTTTTCGAAAACAATACAACTGCATGCTTTAACACAAAAATATCATAAAATGTGTTCTTAATAACAATTAAGTTCATTTCAGATAATGAGCACGCACAATTTTATGCTAGGAATTTAGCCAACTAAAGGTGAAAATTACCCAAAAATAATTATATTTAAACAAAACTATCTAAAACGAAAAAGTAAAATTAATCTGATTTTTTTTAAAACAAATATAATTTTTGTTATGCCATAAGAATTACTTTTGTTACAAAATTCTATGTACTGAAAATGTTGTTTATTTTTGAAAAATTTCTTACAAATAAGCATTTTTATTCTTCAGATTGTTTCTAAGAATGGATAAAATTGAATAATTTAAATTTCAGTATTGTATTTATAATATTTTGATAACTGATAAAAAATTAAAATGAACAAATTTAAAATCTTTCAAAGAAGTTGCTGAATTTAATTTAAACATTCTTTTTCCTTGTTTTTCATTTGGCTGTCATCTTCAAATTATGAAATTTCAGAAAATATTTTTTTGTCTATTACATAATTGCAGTTCTTTACAAAGAAGGAAATTCCTTCTATCATGCAGCATATTCTGTCAAAGTTCAAATGATAGAAAGTGTTGTTTTGAATGAAGACCCTTACCATTTATTGGAAAAAACTGACTGGGTGACTTTATCTGGTCTTGACAGAATGAATGAGCATGTTGCTAAAGTAAGTTACTGAACATTTTTATTTTACTTATTTATAATTTTTACCCATTTCAATATTTTCTTAGTAAATGAAAGAACTAATAGCTTTTTCTGGCAATGTTTTTTTTTTTTTTTAATTCTGAATGTATAAAAAGAAACTGAACACACTTGAATTTTCTACAATTGAGTATATCATGGTTGATGGAAATATTATTGTTTTTTTTATTTTTTGTTTCATTTATTTTCACCTAAAAAACAATTTGTTCTAAACATAATGATTTCAACTGCCTGTAGTATAGCTATCTACAATGTGACATACTGCTTGTTAATGATGACAAATACAACCTCCCTTCCCAAAAGAGGGCCATTTCCATAGGAGCCTTGTACTGTTTTTCAGTATGTATGAAACCCTCATGTTAACATGTAAATAAAGCTTTCAGTTCCTGGCTACTTGATTCACTTCATCTCATTTCATGGTGTCAATAGTATACCACATTATCTCAAAGATAAACTGAACCATGTCAACAGATACAACGTTGTGAGTGAAGGAACTTTAGTGGGCAGGATTTTATCAGAACATGGTAAAAGAAAAACACTGTTATGGTCACTCAAGCAACTTTTGTTCGTCTTGGAACTTAGAACTACAGGACAGGTTTTTGATTTGAGAAGATTCAACTTCAAGTACTTTCTGGCTCATACTGAGGAGAGTATTCAAAATATTGTAAACCTATTTTCAGCCTTATGCACTGCTTTTGGATTAAAAATAAGTTTAACGAAAACAAAGGTAATGTTCACCTCCATAAAAAGTGAACCGTATATCAAGCCAACCATAACCATTTATGGTATTTGTTTGAATGTTGTTGAAACTTTGACGTACTTGGGAAGTACACTGACTTGTGACAGCTCTTTAGATGCTGAGATTCACCTATGCATCCACCACCAATGCTTCTCTCAAGCTCTACTGCCCCACATTGGGATTTCAGCTGAATGCAGTGGGCGTATAGCTAATGGTATACTTGGATACTCAATTTTACATTTATTTTTTGTGTTATATGGTGAAAGTTTTCATTAAACAAAAGTAACAGTCTTCCAATGATATTTTGGCACTCACCAAATCATAGGTATACCAAATGCCAACTTATCACATGTTCCCCTGATCCACATCCGTAAATTCTCAACACACTGCTTTCACATCTTGTAAGGACCCAAGACTTGTCTTAATCAACACATTTTAATTCAAAATATGCAAAATAGACTAGCTTCACAAATGTGCTGATGTTTGTTCTTTGATTAGGAATCAACCTAGTCACCAGATCTGAATAATTCTCCTTCATTTTCAATAAAACAATCAATGCAATCAGCTGACCAGTTCTATTATTTACAGACAAACAATACAATGGTGCTTATTTTGGGGGTAAGTTGTAGAGAAAAAACTTGACGTGCTATAAGAAAACTGACTGCAGTTTTGAAACCGGCATGCTAATATTAGTCTAAATCAAATAGAAAATCAAAATCCACAGAAATTATGTCAAATTGTTCACCAGTGTTATCATTTGTTACTTGGAACTATGTAATTACTTACCTAAAAGACAGATTCAAAAAAATATAAACAATTCAAGAACTTAATATGCTTGAACAATTCTGAGTATAGAACCAACATCACTGTATTCCATTTAGTTTAGTCATTTGGTTAGCAGATGAAACTTTTTTTTTTTTTTTTTTTTTTTCATTCTGTACTTTACATTATTTTATGTTAATGTAATCTATAAATTCTTTAAATGTGTAAATCTTTTCAGATCTGCTTTGATTCATTTTTCTTGTGTTGATTATTTTTCAGCAATTACTGTTTTGCTATGTGATAAAACCACCTGTCCAAGCTGAAGAACTTCTCTCTCCAAAATGCATCTCCTCTTTTTCTGTTCAAGTAAGTTTATTTCTATATATATATGTATGTATGATATATATATGATATATGTATGTATGATATATGATATATGTATGTATGATATATGATATATGTATATATGATATATGTATGATATATGTATATATGATATATGATATATGTATGTATGATATATATATATATGATATATGATATATGTATGTATGTATGATATATGTATGATATATGTAAGATGTATAATATATGTATGTGCGTGTATATATATGTGTATATATATATATATGTATGTGTGTGTGTGTATGTATTAGTGTATAGTTTATTTTCTGAGAGGCACTCTCGGAATGAGCAAATGAATCTATATATTATCATATTCTAATATTCTTTGACTAAAAATCAAATCATTACTTAAGCAAATACATGAAAACAATTTTTTTTCCTCATTTTCTTCCTTAAAAACAAAAAATACAGATTTATTTCAAAGATTATTAACATAAAAATCAAAATATATTTTTCAGTATTTCTATTTTTACACATTTATTCTACTTTCTAGGAAATGATGGTATCTCGGTGGGTATCATCCCAAGACAGAGAAAAAAAAAGTGATCAAATTCCAGAAGAATTTCCATGAGAAAACAAAGTAATTTAAAGTTGTGTATATTTTGCTAATAAAACTACCAAAAACTATTTCTTGTGATTTACCCTGGTTATTTTATCAGATTTTTTAATATTCTCTCACTTTATATTTAACTAGACATATTAACAAGTATAGCCTTGTATATGTGACTGTTTGAAAGTTAGTGTTACATTTGAAAGTTTATTTCATACACAAGCTGAAGTGGGGAGAAAAAGCCTTTATCAGATGATAACTCTAGGATCATGGCATTATATATGGTGGCTGAAACTATCAGTACCCCAAATTTTGTTAGTTTTCCATTACAGTGTGCTAATACCAGATGGAGATACTGCATCATCATATTTTTGTATTCAAAACTTTTCAATGAACCCAGAAATTAAATATTGATTCATTGTTTACCTGACCCATTGACAATATGAAGATCTGAGAATATCAGCTGGAAAGTGAAAATAACATTCTACAATTTGAAACAATATTGTTATTGCTAGCTTGGCCAGATAAACAAATGCATCCTTTGTGCTGTGTTATTTTTAGTTACATTTCAATCAATTTATAATCGCAGTTTAAAATTTATTGCTGTTATCAACGCAAATGATCAATTTTAATGAGATGGTATTAAATTTTGTCAGCTGTGTTCAAGACATAAAAAGATTCTTTAGATAATAGATTAAGAAATGATATTACTATATAACCATTGCATTTTTATAAAATGCAATGGTTATATGTACTGAAATAAACAATCTGGTGATATTAAAATATTTCTATTGCAAAATATTGCATATTATTATAACTTTGCAAATGAATTGAATTTATATATGAATATAGATTTTAAGTTGTGACCAGCTAAATTCTTGTAGTTGTGCTCACTTACATTGCCACTGTGTGTGTAAAAAAAAAAAAAAAAAATTTTTAAGTAAAAAATAGTACAGGTAGACTTACACAGCTGGTAGTTCTGTTCTTTTACGGCATTCACCCTGAGTCGATTGAACTGGTTCCAACCAACAAATTCATGGAAAGAATAACAAGGGAATATGAAATTCACAAATGGTATTAAGACTGAGAAATGCAAAGAGTTATGCCCAGGATTTGAACTCGTCTTGCTGTGTCCATTTCCTATGAAAATAACCATTAAACCACGTACCTCTACAAATCTATTCAGAAATCTTTAATAGAATTTCAGTAATAAAGTTTACTTTCAAAATCACAGATACTAGTTGTTACGTGCGAATCTTGAATAGGAATCGAATTTGGTAGGCTGAAACCAGAAAATGACCTTTGAAGAACCTCTAAAGAAAAGGTCATCCAATGTCCACAACCCTATTACTAGGCTACAGTCCCAAGCCGATTATCGTTCAATTGTGTCGGATGTAAAAAGTGGCCGAATAAATTGTCCTTTTATTATTAAAATGATATCACCCCAAAATTCCAATTTTTTTTTCGCGCATGTTTATTGTCGCAAGAATTAATAAAATAAGTTTTAAGTGATTAAAATACGTATAGAACGAAAATAGCTCCGAATTCAATTAGCCAATGAGATTACAGATTTTATCTGGAATGTAAACATCAGCTGGTGTTCTGTGTTTATGAAATAAAAAAATGACCCTCAAAACACCCCCAAAAAATTCCTAATAATATGCTTTAGTAACTCAAGCAAACATAATAATGCTTTAGTAACTAAAGTAAACAATTTTTTTCTTCAGGAAAAATTTCAAAATATAATTTTCAATTAAAGAACTGGCTTTTTAGAAAAAAATTTTTAATTTTTTAATGAACCTAAAAAGCGTAAGACTTTAGCCCCCTACAGAATATAATTTACCAAAATCAGGGAATTATCGGATTTTAATGAAACTCTCAGTGTTTATTTATCAATGAACGATCTTTATAATGCATTATTTATTTTATTTCAAAACTTTCTCATTTTTTTCAGGTCACTTAATTTTGACCCCACCTTATGTTGGGGGCATTTTCGATACTAATTACAGTATAAATAAAGAGATAAAAGACCGAACTTATGAATAGAAACAACAAAAATTTACGCGATATGCGAAATACTATTATTTTTTTTATTTTTTCTAAAAAGCAAATTCGCTTATTACTCATTTTATTTACGTGACTTGTTGTCACATGTTGCGAAATACTATTTCTTTTTTCTAAAAAGCAAATTCGCTTATTACTTATTTTATTTACGTGACTTGTTGTCACATGATGCGAAATACTATTATTTTTTCTAAAAAGCAAATTCGCTTATTACTCATTTTATTTACGTGATTTGTTGTCACATGATGAGTCCACGTTTTCTTAGAAAATTTTATGCTTTTTGGAAGGTAAAATGCACATAAAACATTTTTTGTCGCTAACAACTGTTGCTTCTTCTTCGCTGGAGGTGCCCATTTTTTACTTATTCGTATTCCGAACACACGATTCTCATTCGCTTATTCCGTTTTCGGAGCTACTCCATTTTGATTCGTATATTTTACAAAGTAGTCCGTTTAAATTTTACTTTTCGCATAATATCAAGATATGCCACCGATTGCGAAAACTTTTTATTAGCCTTTTTTGATTTTTAATTAATAATTACGCTAAAATTATTACCGCTAATTGTAGAGCATCGTAACTCGAAAACTAAGCCCTTTTTGACACCTGGGACTGTAGCCTATACCTCTTTTTGTACGATTCCAAATAACAAAAATTCTATGAAGACTTCAATTTAGCTCTATGATCAGTGACTTGAAGTGTGCAAGGGGCATATAGCCAGAACCATCTCCCTGGTGTCATCACTTTTATCCATCAGGTAAATCAAAGGCAGATGTTCATCTCTAAGGAAAATCCAGGATTGATAGAATGTCTATTCTTTCTAGTATTATCTGCGTTATTCGGACTATTGTCCCCATCTATAATAAACCCAAGATAATTCATTAACCCTGCAACATAAAAAAGTAACAATAAAACTTTAAATGTGGCGATTTTAGATTAATATCGATTAAATTATGAAATTGCCACGAACAAGTGCTGTTCTGGAAAATTTTTAAAATGTCATGGAAAATGAGTGGGAAACCTGTCAGTGTCATCGGACGGGTCTTCCAGAGGCTGGAAATATGCTGAACCAAACCAATGTGAAGTGGTTGGACAAGGTCAAATCGACTTCTCATCAGGATAGTAGTTCTCTGGACTGTAATAGAATTTGTAGTCGGTAGAGATTGACTTTGTATGTGTTATTGTCCTGAAAGGGACAGTTTGCATAGCTGTTGCCGTAACCTTTGGACTACAGTTAAGAGTAGGTACATGGCTGGCTAGATTGTGATCAGCAGAAAACTAGATCGTTGGCTAGTCAATAGAAAGGCTGGATTGTTGGCAGACAATATTCGACTGATGTGCCCGGATGTTTGGGTAAATATGTCCATAAAGAACAGGTGAGTCGAGTGCTGGGGTCAGCAGCAGCAGAAGCAGTCGACGACGACGAAGTGCTTTGCGAACGACCCAGTAAAGAAATGGATTTTAGTCCAACAGAAACAAAACTAAATAGGAAATGCGATTTTGAACTGTAAAAGATTATTTCGACTACGACGACAGATTTTCCAGCTGCTAGACGAAGACAAAGAATGTGTTGACCAAAAGAAAGTCTGGCTTGTGAGAAGACGTTGAACTCGCTTGTTTTTGGTCCCCTCAGCAGGAACTTCTTGATTTGAACATCTATTTACCCCCTTCTATAAAATTTTTTTTAACGCTATGTTCCTGCAATGTAAACAAAGACTGACCCATGAACTACTCATTACCCTCTTAGCAGAGGTTACCACCATCATCAACATGAGACCCCTTGTTGCAGTGTCAACAGATCCAGGAGAGCCCTTCTTACTCTCACTTGCTACCCTCCTCACCCAGAAGGCAGGTTTGCCCAACACACATATGCACGTGAGTTTGGGACTTGAGAAGCACTCACTGGTCAATGGAAATTTATCCAACACCTGGCAGAGGTATTCTGGGATAAGTGGGGGGAAGGAGTACCTAGCTTCGCTCCAGATATGCACGAGAACCTAACCTCAATCCTGGGAGCGTGGTGCTTCACAAGGACAACCAAGTGGCACGGAATGAGTGGCCCCTGGGGCTCATCACACAAGTCTTCCCTAGCAAAGTGTGACGAGACTGAAAGGTAGCCCTATGAACAAGCAGATTCCCAGCCCCCACAAACAAAGCGCGTCAGGATATGTTTGGCCTGTGGCGAGCGGCTACGGATACTTGAACTCGCTACCTCCTCGTAGCTGAGGTATTGTTAGTAGAAACTCAAATAAAGTATATCCGAATTTGCATAAGCGCATTTGAACGAACAGAAATAAAGACGGACTGTCGCTGACAGGGCGAGTGAGGAAGAAAGTGTTTGGACGTCAATTCAAATCTGACGACTGCTATTTGATGTGAGAGTGGCGTGTTCAGTTGGGAAAGGAATTGCATTTCGTTTGCTCGAGAGACTTTCAAAGGATTGATATTACCTTGAATTTTTTGGACCCTTTCAAAAGACAAAGATAAATTAGTGAGGAAGGTAGAAGTGGAGGTTTTCAGAAAAGATGGCCCTAAACACCTCCTCAGACCCATCACAGAGACTGTCCTTCACATATCTTAAATCTAACCTTATATAGATTAGTGATGTCCTCGACGGGGAGTGTGATACAATGCATAGATAAAAATAATCCCTTAAAAGTTACCTCCCTTAGCATCTAATCTTGGAGTTACCTCCCTTAGCGGTCTGATTATCAACGGGGACAAAACCCCTAAAGTCACCATTTCCTCTGTTTGACCGCCTTGCCCTAAACTGCACTTCCTTATCGACATCAGGCGTCACCGGACAGATGCAAGATATCTCTCTCTCTCTCTCTCTCTCTCTCTCTCTCTCTCTCTCTCTCTCTCTCTCTCTCTCTCTCTACCCCAGCTTAGTTCTACCAGGACCTAAGGCATGTCAATTCTTTTTCCCACTTTGTCAATTAGTCATTCTTTCCTTAGCTTAAAATCATTTCTTAACTGACCCTTAATTATTACCCTTTTTCTCCATACTAAGCGGTGTTTATTTATCGGTGTTTATTATACTAACTAGCAAATATATGCACCCTCCGGGTGCAAGTATTTAAGTTTTGATATAATAAAATATCATATTAAATTAGAAAGGCTAATGAAACTGACTAAGAATGCAGATAAAAAGATCTGCAACAGAGGGGGTATAATCGAAAAATAGAACAACTTTGAAACTAACTATTCCATCATTTTCCATTACTCCCCTGTTTCATTGGTAAATTTTCCTAATTTTATTTAGTTAAAATAGGAAGTAAATGATAATATTACAGTTATTTCTTCTTGTAAATAAATTTCTTTTAAGATTTATCCACGAGATTTTTGTTTATATTTCTTAAGATAAAACCAAACAATTAGAAATCAATAATACC
Source organism: Doryteuthis pealeii (assembly GCA_023376005.1). Taxonomy (NCBI): domain Eukaryota; kingdom Metazoa; phylum Mollusca; class Cephalopoda; order Myopsida; family Loliginidae; genus Doryteuthis; species Doryteuthis pealeii. Next base: position 23,198,449 of record CM042142.1, read on the forward strand.
AAGCACATATTTATTAAAATGAAATTTTAAATATCAATATGCAAATTAGCCTTCTGGTTCAAACTGTAAATCGCTATTTTGTTGTATATATAAATACAATTGCATGTTATTAGTATGTAGATATGATCAACAGTATTAATAATGTAAAACAATTTTTATTAATAACTGAAGGTTTAAAAGAATGAAATCATGGAGAATTTGACGTAAATAATTAAGGGAATTGTGACTTGAGTAGTAATATAGTTTCGGTTACAGACAGAAAAACACACAATCTCCATTATAATAAGATATATACATTACTTATTCTGATAAATTTCTCCTGTCTATATATAACCATTATACTCTGTCATGTTAACATAAAAGCCCCTGTGAGCCCAGTAATTCTTTAATTTAATTCTTACCCCATTTTCGTCTTGTATTTAGACAATATCATATCAGACATTTCTTGTTACTTTTTAACGGTCATTCTAAACGGCCTTTCGCATACTTGACATTCCTCACTATTATTTTAACTGTCGATACTCCAACCAGCCATGCTATGCTACCCTTTAACAGCTACTAGCCTTACCAAGCGGCCGACATGTGATGTGGTTCTGCTTCCTTGTTTAACTTAAAATTCTCTCGTCATTGCCATAACTTGACTGCCCTAAGCCTTTGTCTTCAACTGTAGTTATTAGCCATTCCCAGTAGTGGCCTGTCAACCTCGAACCCTCCATGTTATATTACGGGTTTCTTAGCCTAGCTCCTCTGTTTAACTTTTCACTCCTCATCATTGTTTTAATGTTTTGAAAATTAATTAGTTAATAATTAATGGAATTTAGGCGGGCATATATGTTCAAATGTAAGGCTAAACAAATCGAGAAAATGTCAATCCCTGAATGTACATTTCGACCTATTAGGTCTCATCAGCACCTTGAACGAGGAGTGGGTGTAGGCAGGCATGCAACATCGAAAAGTTAGAGAGAAGAAGGAAAGGCCCCTTTGTAGAAGCGCCTGAGGCATTATGGGTAGAGGTTGGAGATAAAACGTCTGCTTCTCTGAGAGTGAAGGGAGAAAAAATGGTCATTCAGTCGATAGACTAGAGCAACGACGTAAATCAATAAGCAACGACGTAAATCAAACGAGGAACGAAGGAGAGGTGGAACATAAAACGGAGAAGTGGAGGAACTGGGAGAAGAGGAAAACAGAGCTGTGAAGGTAACAAGAGAAGAGTCGCTGGTTCAATCACAAGCAAAGAGTGTTATAGACTTTAAATCGATTATTTAAGGTCAAATTTAGACGAAAAGTAGTGACATAATGAGCATCAGTAAAAAAAAAAGTAAAATAATATTACGCATGTAATTTTTTAAAATACATTTAAAACGATTTTTCCGTCAATTTCGATGAAGATGGCCGCTCTTTTTTTTTTTTTTTTTTTTTTTTTTTGCTTAAAATCCGTGTTTACAAATAAAATTGTAACATTCGCGATTGCCAAAAAAAATTATAAAAATCAGAGAATTATCTGGTTTTAATGAAATTTTCAGTATTGATTTATCATTTAATGAATTTTGTAATGCATCAGTTATTTTATTTCAAAACTTTAAGTATTTCTGCTATGATAAATTAATATATAAAATAAAATTAATATTTAAAATATGAGCAGCAAAATTTTAAGTTTAAAATGTCATATTATTAGATTCTAAAAAAAATAAAAAAATGTTGATAACTACTTTACTTTAGTATCAATCACCCATATTTTTTTGCCGACAACTGTATTGGAAATTTAGCGCGCCCCTTTTTAAACGGAACAAATATTGGTACCATTATAGTATGTGGCCTATCTTTTGAATGTGACCTACGAAATCATGTGTCTCTTATAGTATGTGGCCTACCATAAAAAAGCATATAAGGTTATAATAATAACTGCTAACCCTAACCCTAACCCTATTTCAGAAGTTTAGAATATTTTAGAATTAAATAGATCTCTGATCTATGTAAATTATGGATAAAAATTTTTTTAAATTATTCTTAATTACTATATAGTATATAGTAATTAAGAATAATTACCACCAATTTTCCCTGTGAAATTTACCCCCGCCCTATATTTAACACAATGAAACTTACATAAATGTTAATATTATCTTGAAAATTTTTTGTCCATTCGAAAGAAGAACCATTAAAAAAACTCCTGATGATTTAAAAAAAACATTTCAGCTCACGGAAATAATGAAAATTATAAACGAAAAACAATGTTTACATTTTTGCACCGTTAAATCAATTGAAATTTAACGTAGTCAAAAACAAGTGATTAAAGGCTTTTTTTAAAAAAATTCTATAAAAATCAATTAATGGTCCGATTTTCACGAAAATTTCCATAATTACTTACCTTTTAATGCAAATATGTTTGAAATATATATATATTTTTTTACTAAAATATGTAATAATAGGGTTAGTAGCAAGCGTATGGTGGCAAAGGAAACAAACACAGGTTTTAAATTTCAACAATTGTATTAAAAAAACACGAAAAAGGTTATAAGGTTGGAAATGATTTAAGAAGCAAGTCTGATGTTGGTGGTCGAGTCAGTTGAAGTGTCGGAATAATGTAGCCGTAAATCTGATGTTGTTGGCCGAGTCAGTTGAAGTGTTGGAATAGTGTAGGCAGAAAATCTGATGTTGGTTGGTAAAGGTTGACGGATGATATCTGGCGACTGAGTTGATAGGAGTCAATTTGGTAAATTTATGATAGACAATTTAATAGTTGTTTGCCCCTTTAAGACTTTGCCGGTCGATCAGGTCAGGAGGTTAGGAGAGGAGGTGTTGGATTGAGGCCGGCTGTCTTGGGTGTAGCGTTTCGCGTCTGGGCCTTCGTTTCTTGTGACCTCGACAGTGTCGCCGCCATATCTGTCTGGTGGTCCTTCAAAGCCACGTTTAAATACTTTATCGCTTGCCGATTTCGGATCAACTCAAACATTTTTTATTTTGACCGGGAATGTTTTAGATTGGACGAAAAATGCGAATTCTGATTTTATTTACAATTTTATTTTTAAAGATTTCCTTATGCGTTGATCCACCTTCACACAGACGAGTTTTTTTCATTTGATTAAAAACCACGGGCCTGACCACATCCGGTTATGTTGTATATAGTGGTGTGTGTACGTATTTGAATTTGGTGGATTTTGAGAATCGGGAGATATCTATATTTGCGTATATAACAAATATATTAGAGGAAATTTTTTACGAGGTCTGCCCCCTATTCTATTTATGAAATATGAAAAAAGGAACTGACAAAAAACGATTTTTTTCTAGAAAGATAAGAGTCTGAATTGTTGAGTTTCTATATTCATATTCCATGATGAATAAATAAAGCGTGTTGAAATAAGAAAATACAAGGAGAGATAAGAGAAGATAACGACGCAGTGACTCAGATAAGTTTTATTCTTGAAATAAAAATACGCCGTTAAAAAGGGCGCCAAAAAGGTTAGGCAGGAAATGGGAGGGGCTTAAGCACTTGTTGATTTTATTTCAAATACATCATAAAAGAAAACAAGATTATAATTCAACAATGGAATAATAGCCAATTAAATAATTATCAATATAAGTAAAAAAAACAAAAAAAACAAAAACATTTTTAAAAATTCCAAAAATAATATATATATATATATATATTTTCATTTTATTTTCCGATTTTCGGTACTTATTTACTACCCGAGCAGATTCTTAAAACTTGTTTTTCTTCTATTCACACCTTCGGTCTTTTGTCTTTTTATTTATGTAGAAAATAGTATCAATCACATATATACCACACCGATATTTTGCACCCACAAAACAAGGAGGTGGGGGTAAAGTTAAGTGACCTGAAAAAAATCAGAAAGTTTTGAAATAAAATAACTAATGCATTATAAAATTCAACACTGAAAATTTCATTAAAATCGGATAATTCCCTGATTTTTGGTAATTTTTTTTTCAAGCTGGTGGGTCAAAATTGTATTGACAAAAAAAATACGGATTTTTCGACGAATTATACTAGCTACTGGCAAAATGAGCCTAAAATGCGTTTTTGACAAAATGATTACAGAAAATAATTTACCAAAAATCAGGGAATTATCGGATTTTAATGAAATTTTCAATGTTTATTTATCAATGAACGATCTTTATAATGCATTATTTATTTTATTTCAAAACTTTCTCATTTTTTTCAGGTCACTTAATTTTGACCCCCCTTATGTTGGGGGCGTAAAATGTTTTGCGAGTTGGTCATTTTCGATACTAATTACAGTATAAATAATGAGATAAAAGACCGAACTTATGAATAGAAACAAAAAAAATTTTTACGGTTGTTGTTTTATGAGAAAATAAGTACCGAAAATCGAAAAATAAAATGTAAAAACATGATAAATAATTAATTTTTTGAGATTTCTTTTTTACTCATTTCGATAATTATTTAATTGGCTATTATTTTATAAAAGAAAAAAATTATACATCGATGTTTTTTCTGCTTAAAAAGGGGAGGGAGTACATTTTCAATGGAGTTTTTCTTCAAAACTTATTAATTTCGTCTACAAAAATAAGGTTTGCATTAAGTAGATATTTATTTTTAAAATCTAAAATATAAACATTTTAAACTTAACATCGGGATTTTCATATTTTAAATGAATTTTATATATTAATTTTTCATAGCAAAAATACTAAATTAAAGTTTTGAAACAAAATAACTGATGCATTATAAAATTCATTAATTGTTAAATCAATAGTGAAAATTTCATTAAAATCGGATAATTACCTGATTTTTGGTAAATTTTGTTGCATTATGTTACAGTAAAATTGTAAACAAGCACTTAAAACCATCGAAAAAGAGGAATTTAAAAAAAGGGAAAACGACAAAAAAAACAAAAAAAAAAAAAAAAAACAAATATTGTGAATAGGGAACGGAGAGATATTGAATAAATATCTATTTTATCATATATGTATGAACGAGCGATTCAAAACATTCACCAGTAACCAATCTAAAAGAGAAATATATAAAATAAAGGAGAGATTCAACTCACTGTGATACCACTGGTAGTGGGAAAAAAGAATGTCTTTCTGTCTTTTTTTTAATCTCTTTTTTATATGTGCAAGATATTCATCAATATTGGAATATTTTAGCATATAAGTGTGCTCTAATTCCCCACCTGGATTTATAGACGAGCCTAAGTCACGTGGTTTATTACTTCGCCCATCACCAACCATATTGCGTGACTGATACACTACTTAAACCCCCACACTGGCCATAATTCTAATTGCACTCATTGAAGAGGGACTTACAATACCAGACGATTACCAATACTCAGGACTCTTTACCAAGGATCCAATTCCACTGGACAAGCGCTCTAGCTTAAGGCTTACAGCATGGCCCAAAAGATTAACAGTCCTTGTAAAACTAACCAAATTTCCTCTTCTGACCCATTTTTTCACACCTAGTGACATACTTCGCCAAAACCCACCCCTAGCACTCGCCTTTTATTACTCCCTTTCTGCTTCTTAGGATCAAATTTCTCTCCAAGAAGGCTAACCCACTTTCTCCTTAAACCTGTTTCTTTTATAATGTACTTTTCCACTTTACTTTGCCTATCCTCTCTAACTCTCTTCTCTTCTGATTTCCTCTCCCTCCCTTTCCAATGATTTCCTCCTGACTAATCAAAACCTTTCCTCACAAACGCTATCCCACCCACTTGACCTCTTCCCCTATCAACCCCTCTCCCGTCCACTTTTCCTTCTATAAAACACTTGTATGATGCCTTAATAATCAATAAAGCGACTGATGATGCTTAGCGAAATATATCTCCTATATACGTTTGTCTGAGTTTTGTTCTTGTGTTCCTCATATCTCTACCACATTCTGTCGGATTTACTTCAATCCTCCTTCCTCACACGCATATATATATATATATATATATATATATATATATATATATATATATATATATATGTGTGTGTGTGTGTGTGTGTAAGGTATCCAAAACTTGGTAGTAAGGGATGATTCTATATGTGATATCTAAGACACACTGTATTATTGTATGATCCAGTATGTATGAAATACAGTGAATCTTTAAATCACTACAGAGAGCTAAATGTATAATAATGTTTTTAGATTATATACAGAGCAATATTTATCTTTGAAAGGAATGAAAAACCCAACACCGTTATTCCATAATAAATTTTTTTCGACCAAAATTGGGGCCTTTATAAATCTAAGTTGATTTAACAAAGCTCCCCAAAATCAAGTCTCATCAAATGAATAATCATCAATAATTTGAATTGCATAACAGAAATTTTTTTTCAATGTAGAATCTTCTTCCTCTTCCTTAAAAAAAAAATTCCTTACAAAATGTATCCATTAAAAGTGACAGGAAGTCAAATGAGAAAATATTATATTTTTCAGGGCCAAGTTTTTTAGGGGATACTAGCCAGTCAAATTAACAACTATGAAAATTAAATAAGCCTGTATAAGTACGAAGCAATAAAAATTAAATATTTAATTACATTTAAATTTATTTCTATGCCTACATTTGAAGATCAATTCATTTCTTTTATTAAGCAACTGGCCAGTGGGTCTATATTTCATGATACATATCTTCTCATCCAGACAGAGGTAACACCTACCTTTAAATCTATTTGGGGCGGAAGATTTTTTAATAAATTCCCATTTTATAATAGGTGTTAAGCCTCTATCTTTCAGATCCCAATAATAATTTGATAATGCAGTCTGATTTTTAATTTTATGGTTGGAAAAAGAACGTTTATGGTTATAAAATCTCTATAAAATGTTTATGGTTATAAAATAATTAATGAGATTGTCTCTAACATTCTTAGCAAATCTAGTTATAATCTGTGGAAGAGCTCTATTGAAACTATTCCTTAGTGAAAGAAGTTAGGTTTTTCGTCGATGAAATCCCCACAATCCGCGAAAAAAGTGTTAAGAGCCTTGGTCGCTGCTAGTCCCTACCAATTACTGATAGACATCGTTAGCAGGTAGACATCGTTAGCAGGACATAAACAAACAACTACAGGATGACGTACGCTCCATTGATAAATGTGATCTCCTAAATAAAAACAAAGTATGGTGCATTTATTTTGGATTAATTCCTAAATTATCATGGCCTATGCAGATTTATGAGGTATCACTGACAAAGATTGAAACAATGGAGCACTTAATCAGTAATTATGTAAAAAAAATGGTTGAGGGTATCTAATTCCTTAACAAATGTGGCACTATACAGTTCATTAACGAAGCTAAATTGTTATAATCATATTTATTGTTATAGTTATTATTATCATGGCTCACCCAGATAGAATTCTCGTAGTTGTTCCCCTTCCACCCTCAATACTTCTCTCGTCCCTAGTCGCTTCCCTTTCGGCTACCTTCGCTCCCCGAGGAACGATTTTTCCTATACACCGGCTGACCAGCATTTTCGGTGCGAAGCGGTTTTTTTTAAAAATTCTTTCCAAACCAGCTCGCCCTATCGAGTAGACGTGATTCAGCTTCTCTCCTCGTGTTCGTCTCTTAGAGAACAGTTTTCTTACACTTTCGTGTGAGTGGAATAAATACCAAATTTCTCTACCAACGGTTTTTGTCCTTCTTTGCTTGAAAGAGTTAAGCTACATGCAACTAACGCGGTATATACATCTTGGATAGAATATAGACCGTCAATTAGGAGGCGTGATAATCATTATTATTATTATTATTATTATTATTATTATTATTATTATTATTGTTATAATCATATTTATTGTTATAGTTATTATTATTATTATTATTATTATTATTACTACTACTAAGTCGTGCTATTAATATTTTAAACTGTTTAATGATAAAGTAAACATATGAAATAGCAGAGGTGGTTCACCACTAGAGTAGGCTCAGTTCTAATTAGTTATCATCCTTCAAATATTTTTTTTATGTTATGTGTGAAAAACATATTTCTTTCTTTCTAAACAGCTTTAGTGAACGGTAAGAAAATGACATTAAAAATAACGTTAAAAAAATGAAGAAAGCAACTAATAGAATTGAATTCAAACGTAAAATATGAATAAATAAATATCTCGCTAAGTACATATTTATTTACGAAAAATTTTTTTTATAAATCCTTAATAAACTTATAATATATGAACAATTAATTTAAAACATTAATGAGTGAATAAAAGTAAAAGAAATATGAAGATAAATACATACATGCTTTTCTTATTAATCTTAGTAACATAGTTAAATCATTTAAATGTATTATAATTACGTATTCTGTTATCGTTGTCTAATTTAAAGATAAAAACAGAATTCCAGATATTTCCCAATATATATAAAATTACAGAAATTTAAATAAATAATAAATAAATACAATACCATAAAACAAAGTAAAACTCTTTAAAAAAGCAAAACAAAAAACGAGGTATTTAAAGTTATGTTATGATATATATATATATATATATATATATATATATATATATATAATATATATATAACTCACACATATAAAACTAATGACAAATCCAGTTTCCAAACACACATATATAAAAGACAATTAAAACAGACATACACACATACACATACTCATTCATCTTGACCCACCCCCATCATCAAACATTCTTGACCCACACCTGCATCACCATATAAACACTCCCCATCTAGAGAGAAGAAAATCCACTAAACACATTTAACATATGTTGAGTGAAGAACTAGCGTTCTTTGGATGTTTGAAATTATGAGGAAGGCTAAGACAAACGGTTGTAATGTGACATAGACGCTACCTAAACATTTTTTTAAATAGATTGACCGACAAAACAAAAGACTCTCACAGTTTTCTTATTCTCTGTGATAAATTTATTTTTCCTCAAATTAACAAAAGCCCTGATGAAGATCTATTGAAACAGATCGAAACTCTGCAGCGTTGGCGATATAAACATCACTCGTTTTATGAACTTGTGTTTATTTTAATTTGTCACTATATTACATACTGTCGGAATCACTTCCATTTTCTCTTCACACACACACACACACACACATGTGATTATATATATATATATGATTATATATATATATGATTATGTATATATATATTATATATATGATTTTATATATGTATATATATCTGATTATATATATCTGATTTATATATATATATATATATATATATATATATATATATATATATATATATATATATATATATTATATATATATATATATATATATATATATATATATATATATGTTATATATGTATATATATATATATATATATATTATATGTATATATATATATATTATATATGATTATATATATCTTGTTATGTATATATATAAATATATATATATATATATATATATGTGTGTGTGTGTGTGTGTGTGTAGCTATGTGCAAAATATCGCTGGCTCTATAAAAAGGTGATCTCAGGAAATTCTTCTAAAAATCATATAAAATAAACTAACTATACGATTTTAATAAAACTTACGGTGTATGTAGTAATAAAAGACGAACTTTTATTGTAAATAAATGTTTACTAAATTGAAAAGGCTAATAATTTTTTTCGTTAGTTTTTGTTTCGTGCATTGATCCCCCGTACCAAGATCTTTTTTTTTTTTTTTTTTTTTGTACATAAATAAATTTTACATTTTTCGAAAGACAATTTAATGACGGAACATGTGTAAAAAAAAGATAATTCGCTGATAAATCGGTTTTGGAAATAGGGCATCTTAAACATTGAAATTTAAATCTCGTAAATAAGAAAAAATATGTATCTTTTTCTTTTTTTTTATTGTTAGATTATTTTCAAAAGAATTTTATATTAAAAGTTCCTTTTGTCTACATTTTTATTTTATTTTTCAGGGATTTTTAAAAATTTATATAATGTAAAATAAATACTTTTCTTTAATGTACAGCAAAATCGTATTTATTTAATCAAAGAAAATATTGTATAAAAAATATCTTGCTAAAGATAATGACATAATATATGTCGGTTTTTATTTTATAAATTTTTGAAAATAATGTTTGAATTAAAAATTGTCGTCATTCTTATTACGGATGGATCAAAGAGAAATAAAAACTGGGTTTTGGGGAAAACTGTTGTTGTTGTTTTCACTTTGTTCTGGGTACATAAGTTAATAGGTTCGAATCCGTGACGCGTGTATAATTATACTCTGTAAAAGAAAACTCAAACAAAGAGTGTTTGAAGAAATGTATTATTTTATTTGGAAACAAATAATTCTACCGTTTATATCCAGAAAGCAGATATTACCGTTCAGTTAAAATTTTATTATAAATAATTTCTAACATTCTAATTTTGATTTTCCCAACTTTCTTTTTCAATAATATTAAGAGTTAAATCGTGGGGCATCAAGGAAATGCTAAATTAGTAATTTGTTTTTGCTTCAGAAAATAGTTTTTTTTATACGTATAGTTCTCCATACAAAGAAAATGTGCACACGTCAAGATGCGATAACTGACAACAAAGAGTGGGAATTTACGGTAATTTACTTTAAAATGCAAAGATTTAGGTTTTATGTAAGAGAAATTTTTTTTTCTTTTTTTATAACACATAGACTTGGAATTTTTCTTTATATTAAACCTAAAAGAAAACATTAAAAAGTTAATTTTCCATTTTTTATTGATGTTTTAAATTTTTTTAACAATCAAGCGGACTTTTTGAAAGTCCTCGTTTAGCACATCACTATATATATGTCAGTGATTATATATGTGTGTGTTATTATATATATATATTATATATATATGATATATATATATATATGATTATATATATATATATATAAATATATGATTATAATATATATAATTATATATATATATATATAGATATATATATGATTATATATATTATATATATATGATTATATATATACATATATATATATTTTATATATATATATATATTATATATATAATATATATATATATATATATATATATATATATATGGTGACTACCCGACGCGTAAGACAACATCGCAAAACTTTTCAACGAAGAACCTTTATCAAAAAAAAGAAAGAAAAAAAAGAATATTATAATGAAAGAAATAGAGACAAAGCAAATAGTAACTAGACAAAACCAAGCGATAAAGGCAGTAAACCTTAAAAACACCGAAGTTCATGGAATTTAATGTAATAGCTTGGTTTGCAATAATGGAGGCCCAATTCAACATTACACGCATACGACAATCAAACCAAAAATTTTATCAGAATCTGTCGGCACTTCCAGGGGACATTGTAGCAAAACTTCATACAACTATATTGCAGTCGGAGGAATATAACACGTTGACGGAAGCAATAATAACCTCCTACGAAAAATCAAAGCCAGAAATGTTAGACAAATGAATGTCATCATCGACAATAACTGGACGACCATCAATATATTTAAGCGAATTGATGGCATTGGCAAGCAGGATAGATGTTGGGGAAGACATCTCGAGGTACTACCCCTACCTATTAAGCCAGTGGTAGCTGAACAAACCTAGACACTAGCCACCCGAGGAAAATGTCTGACGATCTTCTTTTATACTTTAACCAACGATACACTTCACAGATTCAACAATTATCCCGAAAACCACTACAACAACTTATTGGAAATTCCATAGTTAATTATCTCTCCCTGGTGCTAGGGGGAGAATCGCCAACATCATATGTTGGCGCCAATACCAAAAAACTTGACTTATCACGGAGCACCCACTGAGGGTAGTCGCGTAAATAGCTGTCCCTACACTTCATTCATCACTTAGCCCCAAAACAGGGCTTGCTTCTAAGGACCGTTGACCTGGACAGCACACTTTCGAAGGCATTGTGTCCGCAGACCACAGGCTGTCACAATAGCACACTACAGAAGACATCAAGACCAAATAGTCTACTTGGAAAGGGTCCATTCACCGTCACTTAAAAGAACTGTTACCAGGGCGAGAAACTTCTAAAATAGCATCCCCCATTACTTATCACTGAAGCGGTTACCGAGGAAGAACGAGAAACGTCCGAAGAAGCATCCTATCAATTTTCCAACCAACGAACAGAACACCCCTGTTATCACCACGACTCCAAGAACATTACTTAACTCAGATAAGTCTTGTAGCAAATACCAATAAAATTTGCAACAAGTTCTTGTATTATTTGTCAATACATGTATTAAATTTCCATTGTCCGACAATTTGCCTACAACTACGGAGAAATAAGAGCCCCTTCGAAACCCGTAAATACTCTTAAACTACAATGTGACGACATGAGTAAAAATAAGAACTATCCAACCGGTGTCTCCTCCTTCAGCAACGATCAAAAACTTAAAATCTGCCGATTCCACATATATTTTGCAGAACGTACAAAATTTTGCAAACCCTAGTAAGCGAAAAGTACAAATACAACCTAACTCTCGCCCTAATTCACCGACACGTGATAAGATTCCGGAAAACTAAGAAGGCGGGAAGTGATGGCTTTCACAATCTCGCTGCTTCTTGAAGTAGCCGCAAGGTGAGGAGCTACCAAACTATATTTCATAGTAGATACAGGAGCTGCTGTGATGCCAAAAAAGATATATGGACGGTGTAGTCATACACCCAATTAACATCTCAATTATATCAGCCAACAGACAGGAGATTGAGTGCTCCGGTCAAGCAGAACTTACCTTAGCATTAAATAATCTTAGAAGAGACTTTACATGGACCTTTCTGGTTGCAGAAACGACCGAACCTCTCCTAGGTTATGATTTTCTAAATCATTTCAAATTGTTAATTGACTGCACAAACAGTAAATTGATCGACAAAACTACCAACAAATACTCTAGAACACAACTATTGTTGCATACCTCTTTCTTTATTTCTATTCTTCTATTCTTCTTCTGACGTCTTTTCTATCTTACGTCTTCTTCTAGCGCCTGGACTTTGTCTTGGGGACTTCGTGTCTGGTCGCACTTAACTCATTTCTTGTTCTAGATCAGTCTTGTTACCAAGACATTCACCAACCACAAAACCGTGTTATTTTCTTAAGCTTTTATTTACTTAACTAAACATTTCATGTAACTAAGCATCTGACTAACATAGCGCGCGTATGCAGTGAGTTCCAGTTAAGGCAGTACATCTTCTCTGTCTGACGTCTAAACTGAAACCGAGGACTCAACCAAGTCCCACGTGACTTCACGTATTTCGCGGACTTTCTGTACTATTCCATGGAAAGTCCCACCCGTGATATGAAAAGTGCCATCCCTTTAGAAATACAGGGGATTGACATTAATCTTATGCAACCGCATAGATTATGTAACACTATCACATTTAATCACAAACATTACAGTATATCCAGAAATTGCTTCACATCCGACTATACAAAACAGAAAAATAAAGAAATAACCAAACCTAATCTCCCCACATCGTAACCTAAATGCAATAAAATCCAAAATATTTCACAGAATCGAGATAGGTAGCAATCTTCTTTCATTTTCCAAAGCGAGAAAGCTATTGGCTCAAAAATAAGAAATAGCTATGGAAGAATTGTAAAGAAAACCGTCAGATAAGGGTAAAGAATAGGGTAATGACACAACAACAAGGCTTTACAACAAAACAATGCGTTTATCAATAACAAGAACATGTAAGTGAGTTGAGATACAAAGTGTATGCAAAGATTTACAAAGTGTATGCAAGGTTTACAAAGTATATTGTATAATGGTGTATAATGGTTTGCAAAATAATGCTTTTGCGAAACTTATCTGTCTCTTGTATTTGAAGTCTGACTTTTACGAAATCTACGGTTCCCCCATGCTGTTCTAATTCTCCTCGTTCTGCCAACGCCTATGCTGTGTAAAAAAACTACGTCGTTCCTCGAAGAGATTCCAGTGGGAAGAGAGTGATTTCAAGGTATCAGCCTCAAAATTGGCGGTTATCACTGAGCCTCGTAACGTGTGCTCTGATTGATCGCTGACAAAGGCCCTTAGCCAATCGCATGAGGTTTCTCATCAGTTTATGGCTAAGAACCATGGCTCTGTTGCTATGGTTAAAGGGAGATAATTGATTAAGATAATATTTCTTATAGAATTTAGAAACTTCAGAAGGCAGGAATAATATCCCCTTCTAAATCGGAATGGAGCTCTGTTTTATATATGGTACCTAAACTACACGGAATATACCGACCTGTAGGTGATTACAGATTGTTAAATTCCATCACAAAACCTGATCGCTATCAAGTCACAAACATAAATTCATTATCATCGAAACTACCTAGAATATATATATATTTTTGAAAATTGATTTATCATCGGCTTATCATCAAATATCAGTCCATCCCGATGATGTGTGTAAAACACCCTTTAGTTTATATGAGTACAATTACATGCCTTTCGGTTTGCGAATTGCATCTAGTACTTTCCAGAGGATGATAGACAATATTTTTCGCGACGTCAAATATACATTTATATAAATAGATGATATCCTTATTTTCTCGGATGAATTATAAAATTCATTCATAGATAAATCAACACTGAAAATTTCATTAAAATCGGACAATACCCTGATTTTTGGTAATTTTTTTTTTCAATCGGGGGGTTAAATTTATTTTGTAAAATACGGATTTTACGCCATCTTAGGCAGTGTTTACGGCCATGTTTACTGTATATTTGAGCAAAAATGTATTAAAAATAAATTATATGTGTAATATTATTTTGCTTTTGTTACTGGTGCTCATTATGTTACTACTTTTCTACATTAATTTAAATTCGTTTTTTAAATGAAAACGAGTCAACATTTTGGCAGACCCTAATATATATATATATATATATATATATATATATATATATATATATATATATTATATATATATATGGGGACGCCGACATTAAATATTTTTTTGATTCATTAAAATTCTTTCCAACAATTTCGGGAAAAAAATGTCACGTAGTTTAAATACAGATGCTGACGTTACTCGGCGTTTTAAAGTATGTCATTTGTCACATATATAAAAATATCTGAGGTAGGGTTGTCGTCCTTGATCTACGAGCTTCTCTTTCAACCAACAAATCACAAGCCAGCAATCTTTAGCGGCAAAACCAAAGATAGCTCTAAGAATGTTCTCTGGGGGGCACAGTTAAGTCCGACGCTTTTACTCTTCCAACTGACCAAGTGTTCAGTCTGAAACAATCTCTCCCAACTGTGCTGCACTCTTCTCACCGACACTATCAAAATATCTTTCTCTCTCTCGTCCACTCGTCGTAACAGCCAAAATGCTACTGCATGCTTTCTGCCAGGTTTGTGAGGGCTGGTCATTATATACACAATTACAGTGTTCATCCGGGCTCCTTACTCTGACTTGCCTGTGTAGCACGTGCTACATTAATCAGCACGCGTCAACCCTTCACATCCGGGCCACTCTAGACAGTTTAGTAATTCACTTGCGTCAGGCCACGACTCACGATCAGGAGGCTGTGAGTTCAATCTCCCCACTCGCCTCTGATCTCATTCTGCATGCCAAACACAGTCGTGCACGCTTCAAACCACTACGTTCGTGGTTTCTCTCGTCACAATAGCAATTCTACCTTTTCTGATCCAACCCTCGCACAAGTCGGACGAGAATTAACGGCGTCCTTATATTCATCAGTGAGAACCAGAGAGCCGTAGTTTGGTACTTAGTTATTTCACCTACCTCAGGACTTTCAGTTAAGTGGACTGTATTATATTTATATAATTATCATTCCTGCAGACAGAACCTTCATTTACAAGTAATTCATTTATAATTTCCATGTCGAGTTCATGCGTTTTCGCTTTTTAACTCCTGTCTGCGTAACTCTTGTGGTGTGAATCACCATACATATGTGAATATCAACAAAAACAGCCACATACCAAAAGCAGAGGCCCGATGAATTTTGTTTTCACTAATAATCTATTTTTCTTTAAACAAAGGAAAGGCACTGAGGAATGTTTGTTAAACAAACCAAAACACTGCCGTAAATATATGCAGTGTAATATATATATATATATATATATATATATATATATGTGTGTGTGTGTGTGTGTGTGTGTGTGTATGTGTGTGTGTGTGAAATAAAAGGAAATTAATCCGACAGTGTGAATTTGATATATTGAAAAAACAAATGATGTTTACAAATACTTGGGATCATATCAAATTCACACTGTCGGATTAATTTCCTTTTATTTCACATACTTGTCTATGAAAAAACAATACATATGGATGTTTGCTCCTCTGAAGATAATTATCCACAAACACCACGGATTTAACAACACCACAAACTTTCTGGAACCTTACATCTTTTTCAGTTGTGCTGTGGACTTATTGGTTACTTATTTAATAGTTGGAGTGTATTATGAACAATTTTGATACTTAATATACACTTTTTATACAATTATACACTTTTTTAAACAATTTTACATCAGGCTCTTTTGAGTCTTATTATAAACTGTAATGCTTCTGATTTTAAAAAATTAAAAATAAAATTCATTTTATTTTTAAATAAAATTCATTTTATCTTTAATACAGATAATGTATTTTTTGAAAAATTCCAACTTCGACTAACAGCATTCTGTTTGCGCATTCTTCTTTTAACGGTCATTTCATCCCGTTCTTGTTGAAGACCGATCTATTACATACGGTCGATACAGATATTCCGAGGGACCTCACAACAGTGAGGGGGGGGGGCGATGTGCAGTTAAAACCGTTGAGAGGAAGGCTCCAAAACGGTGCACATTCTCTCCTGATGATCCCAAGCATTTGTAAACATCATTTGTTTTTTCAATATATATAATATATATATATATATATTTAGAAAAATTTTTTTTTCCGGAGTGGTGGACCCGTAGATCTCATTAGATCATTCACCTGCGTTCTTCAAAGTCTTACAGTCATCTTGCCTCAGCTTGTCACTGATACTAGACTTTGAGGAAGGAGAGCATGCGGTGCGTGTCGCACAAGCGCACAACATGTCAACATGTGCAGATATTTCTACAAGTTCCTCGGTGATAGAGGAATGGTGATGTGTGCAGGTTTGATGGCCTGGAAGCATACAGGTTTGATGGCCTGTGAACATACACATGGCGATGCTCGTGACCCATTTAACAGCACTGCATTGTCGATTAAACAGCAACGGACCTCGGTGATGTCGTGAGTGACTGAGCAGCCCCCTGAGTAGCACTGTTCTCCCAGACATCTGGGAAGTGTATAGAAAAGTAGGCCTAAACAAATACCTGTTCACCTATCAAGCCGAACATAAACATGCGGTTTGACGGCTGTTCCTATTAGCAGGGCGAAAATAAGAAAATATTGCAACATAAATCAGGCTAACAATAGCCATCTGGAATGTCCGGACAATTCTCGATTCTGAGCGATTGGAAAACCCAAAATGACAAACTGGAAACGTGATAAACTTTCTTGGTATGGGGTAGACATTGAGGCCATTGTGGAAGACAGTTATAACGATGAGGACCAATTAACAAAAGTGGGGGCTGGCTACACTTTCTCTTGAAAGGGCAGCTGTAAGGGGTTTGATGTAAGGTGGATCGAGCATCCCAGCCTGAATCGGTCTATACGTAGGCGGCACATAACGGGCGTCACAGACACAACTCCTACATTTGACTGACATGTGTGACAGGGTTTTCCCATCGCGGCTGCTCAGTTACGTATCATTACATACGTGAGGAAGACGGAAGGGATTCACATGTGATAGGGTACATAAAAACAAATCTGGATCCTTGGATCATCTGCTTGCGCACAACCAAACTACTTGTAGAAATGGCCTTATTCTGTAAAGAAGTGGTAATCACTATATATATATATATATATATATATATATGTGTGTGTGTGTTATTAAACCTCGGGTTGCTTGTCCGAACTAAACTACAAACTTTCTATTCTTGTTGTACCCTTTAAATGTGCATATATATGTATTAAAACCTGTTGCATTTCATGTCGTTGTAACTCTCGTTCCTTGAATTCATAACCCGCCTTTTCTCATCTGCTTACCCCATTTTTTCTCGTTAATTTTTATACCTTGAAATGGATTAGTGTGGCTCCATTCAAACCGTTTTTTTTTCTAGCGCCTCTCTTAAGCACATTGAAGTCGCTTCTTAGGGAACTGTGTGGACACTGCGTACCTCTCTTAGGTATGCTGGATTTGAAGAAATATGTAGACACTGTATGAAAATTTCCTTTAAAAAATCAAATAAAAAATGACTAAAGTATATGTCAAAAAAAGAAAACGCGAATTTAAATGTATATGAAAATTTCCTTTAAAAATCACAATAAAAACTTGATTAAAGATGACGTGTCTATTAAAGATATGTCCCATTTCTTAACCCGAACGCCTTGGGACTTTAGGGCGCCAGATTTCAGTGCCCTACTGCTACGTCATCGATCCCCACTGTTAACGAGAAAACAGTCAGTGGTCGGTTCGGCTTAAACCTGTAAGGACCTGAATGAGTTAACTCCCTCAGACTGAATTGGTAAATAAGTTGCCACTCGCTTCCAGGAGCAAACCTTGAAATTCGACAAATTCAACTTGAAAGAATTATACTACAGAAATCATCTCAACTCAATTAGGGTTTGCAACTCAAAGACAGCTTCCCTAAAAGCAACCTCTAAAATTCATCACCAACAAAACATACGAAATTTCAACCCGCCTCCGCCGATAGGTTGGCGGGTCATTCTTCACTTCAAAGAACAATAAGGAAATTTGTAGCATACGCTACCTTATTGTAACACGAAATCTACATTCAAAGAACTCTCGACATTCAACTACGAAATCTACATTCAAAGAACTTTGTTAACCGGACTCTGAGTTAAGTTCTCCGCAAATCACACCAAAATTTGCAAAAACTATCCTTATATCTATCTTTCCCCTTTTTTTTGTTTATACATATTAAATTTGTTGTTAAATATACTTGTCTTGTCTTTTCATTCAGTGTCCGAACTTGAAAGTTGCGGTAATTCCCCCCACAAGTGAGAGTTAATCCTCTTAATTCCCATATATTGCAAATTTTGTTTGTAACGTTCGGATACCTGTTTGAGAAGATGAGCGCAGCATTTTGTTAACTTGTCTGAGAGATAGTTGTTAGTTTTGTTAGAAATTAACTGGGAAGTCCCTTTAAACGCTAAAATGGAAGAAATTAGAATTCTGGTCGGTACTCGAAGTAGTGCATGTCGACGCGTTTCACACATGCTATCGTTTATTGCGAGTAAACGCGGACTGACTGAACGACTGTTCGAGAAACTAGTATCAGAGGTAAATATCTGGATAGAAGAGGCCCTTAGATTAAATAAAAAAATTACATATCTTAAAAATATTAAAATAGAATGTGGTCTAGAAGATGACAGGTTCTGGGAAAGTCACTTCTTATTTACGACCACAAATAAAATAAAATCAATTAGAACTAGCCTGCAGCATAAGGTCGCAGATAGTTCTGCTAACGAAATAAAAATTAAACCGAGTACTTCGGACGAAATAAAAATTAAACCGAGTACGTCGGACGAAATAAAAATTGAAAATATAGAAGTTACCTCTTCTAACGAAATAAAAATTGAAAATATAGAAGTTACCTCTTCTAACGAAATAAAAAAAATATAGAAGTTACCTCTTCTAACGAAATAAAAATTGAAAATATAGAAGTTACCTCTTCTAACGAAATAAAAATTGAAAATATAGAAGTTACCTCTCTAACGAAATAGAAATTTTAGAGGTTACCTCTTCTAAAGAAATTAAAATTTTGGAAGATAGTTCTTCCAAAGAAATTGAAATTTTGGAAGATAATTCTTCCAAAGAAATTGAGATTTTGGAGGATAATTCTTCCAAAGAAATTGAAATTTTGGAAGATAATTCTTCCAAAGAAATTAAAATTTTGGAAGATAATTCTCCCAAAGAAATTAAAATTTTGGAAGATAATTCTTCCAAAGAAATTAAAATTTTGGAAGATAATTCTTCCAAAGAAATTGAAATTTTGGAAGATAGTTCTTCCAAAGAAATTGAAATTTTGGAAGATAATTCTTCCAAAGAAATTGAAAATTTGGAAGATAGTTCTTCCAAAGAAATTGAAATTTTGGAAGATAGTTCTTCCAAAGAAATTGAAATTTTGGAAGATAATTCTTCCAAAGAAATTGAAAATTTGGAAGATAATTCTTCCAAAGAAATTGAAATTTTGGAAGATAGTTCATCCAAAGAAATTGAAATTGAAATTTTGGAAGATAGTCCTTCCAAAGAAATTAAAATTTTGGAAGATAGTTCTTCCGAAGAAATTAAAATTAAAAATAGTAACTCTAACGTTACTAAGTTTTTAAAAAATTATCTTTCTGGCAGATTTGCTCAGATATTAAAAATTAAAATACCTACGATAAAAGAAATTAAAGTTGAGGGTACTTCTCTCAAAATTAAAAATAGTAATTTTAACATTACTAAACAAATTAAAATGAAAAAGTTGGCTCTAGAGCCAGTTGAAATTCTAAATTGGAAAAAAAGAAAAAAAATGTATAAACCTTGCTTACCTACGACCCCTAAATTTGGTCTAGGATCATTCTGGAAATTTTGAAGGTTAAACTAACTGAGGTTAAAATTAGAAATTTAAAAATGTGCTTAGTCATGAGCATAACTTTGAAATACGAAATTGAAATTTATCTTACCTACACACAATGTTGGTTAAGATATCTAAAAATTTGAAATACCTTGTTTGAAATGCCTTATTAAAATTATCTTTCTGTCATATTTGTTCAGTAAGATATCTAAAACTTTGAGATACGAAATTGAAATTTATCTTACCTACACACAATGTTGGTTAAGATATCTAAAAATTTGAATTACCTTGTTTGAAATGCCTTATTTAAATTATCTTTCTGTCATATTTGTTCAGTAAGATATCTAAAACTTTGAAATACGAAATTGAAATTTATCTTACCTACACACAATGTTGGTTAAGATATCTAAGAAATTTGAAGTACCTTATTAAAACTATCCTTCTGGCAAACTTAGTTGGATAGCTAAAAATTAGAAATTTAAAAAATATGCTTGGTCATGAGCTTAACTTTGAAATGCGAAATTAAAAATTCTTACCTACATACAATGTTGGTTGAGATATCTAAAAAATTAAAAACTAAAAATATCTTTCCGACAGATTGGTCAGATATTAAAATTTAAAAACACCTCGTTAAACTTGTCTTTCTGACAGACGTAGTCGTCGGATAACTAAAGACCTAAAAATTAAAAAATTATCCCAAGTCATTGAAATTAAAAATTATCTTCCCAACATACAATGTTGGTTAAAATATTAAAAAATGAAAAATAAAAATTATCTTTCTGACGAATTGAGTTGGTTGGATAGCAAAAAATTAAAAAATTAAAAAATATGCTTAATTTCGATCATAACATTTGAAATTCGAAATTAAAAATTATCTTACCAACATACAAACTTGTTTAAGATAACCTAAAAATGAAAATTTTGCTTCTGGTCGTTCGACCATTTTTGAGAATCTTGAAATTCTAAATTTAAATGTGTCTTCCCAACACGCAAGTTGGTTAGATATTCTAAACTTAAAAATAAAATAAGTCAGTGTGCATAACTCTGCCCGTTAGACTTCCTCTAAATAAAACATATATATATAAATGAAAATTCTCGCTTTGATATTGAATTTAAATTTGATAATTACAAAAATGTTTTACACAACTTTGATAAACAATTTGAAAACTACAAAATAAAACATATTAAAATACCCTTGTATTCCCCTTGGGTAGGAAGTACCTGGGAACGCCTTATAGGAGTTATAAAATCATGTCTCTATAAAACTATTGGTCGTTCCAAAATAGAATATTTTGAACTACTAACCCTACTCTCTGACATACAAAATGCTATTAATACTAGGCCCCTTACATATAGATGTTCATCTGACAGTGATCTACAAGTAATAACCCCTAATTGTTTTTTGCGCCCTAATGTTAACAGCGAACTCATTCTAAAACCTAAGGTTCAAAACATTTGGGAGACCGGTCCGCCTTCAAGAGATTTATTGTTAAAAAGCATTGAAATTCGTGACGAGATGTTGGTTAAATTTCGAGAAATGTGGTACGAACAATATTTACTCAGTTTAAGAGAAAATTGCAAGGACTTGCACGAAACCAATTATTCTGAGAAAATTAAAACTGATGATGTGGTACTGATAAGAAATCCAATCAAGCCAAGACCTTATTGGCAACTTGGGAGAGTTGTTGAACTTTTCCGAGGAGAAGACAACAAAATACGTTCAGCTAACGTAAAAAGGGGAGATGGTTTAACACAAAAACATTCACTAAAACATCTCTATCCATTGGAGTTGACTTTAACTCATGACTATCATCCTCTCTCACCTGAAACTGACAACTTAAAATCAACAGATTCTAATGTTCAATCCTCATCACGGCCGAAAAGAAAGGCAAGTACAAGAATGAGGAAAAGACCTGCGAATGATCAGTATTTATATTATTGAAGAAAGAAAAAAAATTGCTTTAAATGTGGTCGTTAGATTGTTCAAAAAATATTGAAAGCTTGAATAAAAAAAAAGAAAAAAGAAAAATGAACAGTGAATGTATGTTCCCAATGCAATGAAATTGCATTTTTTCTTGTTGTTGGGAATATATGAAAATTTCCTTTAAAAAATCAAATAAAAAATGACTAAAGTATATGTCAAAAAAAGAAAACGCGAATTTAAATGTATATGAAAATTTCCTTTAAAAATCACAATAAAAACTTGATTAAAGATGACGTGTCTATTAAAGATATGTCCCATTTCTTAACCCGAACGCCTTGGGACTTTAGGGCGCCAGATTTCAGTGCCCTACTGCTACGTCATCGATCCCCACTGTTAACGAGAAAACAGTCAGTGGTCGGTTCGGCTTAAACCTGTAAGGACCTGAATGAGTTAACTCCCTCAGACTGAATTGGTAAATAAGTTGCCACTCGCTTCCAGGAGCAAACCTTGAAATTCGACAAATTCAACTTGAAAGAATTATACTACAGAAATCATCTCAACTCAATTAGGGTTTGCAACTCAAAGACAGCTTCCCTAAAAGCAACCTCTAAAATTCATCACCAACAAAACATACGAAATTTCAACCCGCCTCCGCCGATAGGTTGGCGGGTCATTCTTCACTTCAAAGAACAATAAGGAAATTTGTAGCATACGCTACCTTATTGTAACACGAAATCTACATTCAAAGAACTCTCGACATTCAACTACGAAATCTACATTCAAAGAACTTTGTTAACCGGACTCTGAGTTAAGTTCTCCGCAAATCACACCAAAATTTGCAAAAACTATCCTTATATCTATCTTTCCCCTTTTTTTTTGTTTATACATATTAAATTTGTTGTTAAATATACTTGTCTTGTCTTTTCATTCAGTGTCCGAACTTGAAAGTTGCGGTAATTCCCCCCACAAGTGAGAGTTAATCCTCTTACAGTTTTAATTCCCATAACTGCGTCACTTGTCCTCTTTTAGATATGCTGAATATGAAGAACTGTGTAGACTCTGCATCTGTAGTCCTTGCTGACTCCCCCCTCTCTCTCTCTCTATCTATCTCTCTCTCTCTCTCTCTCTCTCTCTTATGTAGAAAAGAAACTCCGTTGGGAAGATAACCCTCTGGTGTCGAAGAAGTCATTTCCAATGACGTTGACAGGTTTATGTAATTCCCGGAGAAGTCTTAAGCTACCTTAGTCTATCTCTCGGGCTGAGCTTTTTACTATCATGCCTCCACTATACACAGCTCTATCCTTCTCAAAGCGTAGCAGCTGTATTTAATGAAGACTCTGATGAATACCTTGGGTATAAAACAGGTTTATTCATTACACGAAAGTGTAAAAAATTTCAGGTCCTCATAGAAACTAAGCTGGGCAAAGAGAGAAAGAGACGAAGAACTCACGTCTGTTCTAGCGCGGAGTCTGGTTTCGAAAAGAAAGAATTACGTGCCGAGGCCGGTGAAACGGAACTAAACGGGGATTTTATGGAGTTACTCCCATCGGAGAAATGTAACCGCTAAGGGAGGTAACTGTAAAATTAGATTACTAAGGGAGATAACATTTAAGATATTATTTATCTATGTCATCACAATATATATATATATATATATATATATATATATATATATATATATATATATTGTAACACCTTCGCTCCCCTGTGCCCTGACGCAACACTATGCGTCTTCACTATCTTTCAGATGGTTGTCTCCGTTCAAAAGCTGGGTTAACGGGAATTTCCTCCATGGAACGTCCGCCTTGGGTGAGGTGAACCTTCGATCTGATCCCTATCTGCCACGTTGTGCTTTTGATCTCAGACAGGAATCTGATCAAGCCGAGCACTCGAACTGAAATCTGGACGTCAAAGGGTGAAGTGAATGCTACAAAATAAACTCATTTCTCAGATGAAAAACAATGAGAAGGTGGATAAACGATTATAACTTTTATCATGCTGAAAAGTATTCCAAAGTCAATAAAAGTACGTCTCTCATATTGTAATCAGTAATGTGGCATCTGTAGAGTAACTCCTATAGTCTTTAAGGGTTAACTTCAAATAATTAAATTCAGAAAAGTCCTTACAGTTTTTTTTCTCTCAGTATCAGATAATTGCTGGTTTGTTCTTTAGTATCAGTATACTAAATTGACCCAGGGTCTCAGTTTTAGATTTTGTCATCAAAGGGTGCTCTCTCTCTCTCTCTCTCTCTCTCTCTCTCTCTCTCTCTCTCTCTCAATCTTCTGCCATTCTGTCGTTCGCATCAGAATCTGGGGTTTAATAAACTTTCTCAACTGAGGTGGGTCTCTCGATCGTTAGGGATTATTCTAATAATTACTTTTCATTGGTTCGATCCCGTTCACTCCTCCTATATTATTCATGACTGTCAATCTCACATTTCTTTGCTACATAACCATACCAAATAAACTCCGCCTCTTGATGTCATTATTAGTCCGTCTCAACAAAAAATTACAATTATATATATATATATTTTTTTTTGTTGTGTGAATTGTACTTCAGCAAATTGGGAAAAACAATCCTTTATTTTCTATGACAAATGTAAGTTTCAAATTCCCATACACAGATCCGGGTAACTGTCAAAAGGTGCCTTTGTCTCTCATCGCAGTAGCCGTGATTTCCAAAATCACATCTCCGGTTGCACCGGTGAATTTTGTTTATCTTTATGTCAGAATTTTGAATCTGAAAGTGAATTTTACTTACTGACTCGGCTAATGTTCTTTTGCCAGTATCAGAGTTTTAACTTTGTCGGTTAACCCTCTCAGACCATTGTCAATTCTAAATCCTATATATATATATATATATAATATATATATATATATATATATATATTATAAAAAAGAATGGATTATCTTTTTAGAAAATTTTCATTTTAAATGTTTATCTTACATTTGCAACACGTGTTTCAGATCTTCTGATATCTTCTTTAGGCATTGATTAATCAAATGAATATGAATTTGTACATGCATGTATATATATATACATAAGTATCCAACTCCTTCCTTCCTGTTTGGTGGGAGTGGAGTATAGAGTAATTTCATTTAGTTGTTGTATGTGGTTAATGAGAGGTTCATTTGAATGTCATGTGTGTGTGCTTGTAATTTATTTTTTGTTCTAAAGGATTTTTGTGCTTTTACTTTTTGAGTGTGTGTGTGTTTATGTATATATGTCTGTTTACTTTTTGTGTGAGTTTGTGCTTGTGTGTGTATGTGTGTTCCTGTGCTTGTGTGAGTGTTTATGTATATGGTTGTATTTGGAGTGTATATGTATATATACATAAAAAATAAAATTTAAAATAAAATTGGTGTGTATCTTTTACATTACATAGTTTGTTCACACACACACACACACACACACACACACACATATATATATGTACATTTGCACACACACACACACACATATTTTATATTACATAATTTGCATATTTTATTTTGTGGTTTACATATTTATGTAGTAAAGTTGTTGTTATAGTTGTGTGTGTGTATGTAATGTATGTGTGTGTTTGGTTAAGTTCAGTTTAGTTCTCTGTTTTGTAGTGTGTTTTCCTATGTGTGTGTGTCTTTTTTTCTTTTTTTTATATATATAGTTTGTGGTTCTATTTAGTAGATCATGTTTGTCTATGTAGTAAAGTTATTGTTGTGTGTGTGTGTGTGTGTGTGTGTCCGATTTAATTCGGGTTTGTATTTATCTATGAAATGTTTTTCTTTAATTAGGAGTAGAGTATAGTCATCAGTTTGGTATATCGGCATCACATTAAATTTTCCCTGATTACATTCGTGGATATGCTTCGATACGTATAGGTTTCTATTGTTAGCTAATCTAATGTTGCTTTTGTGTAGTGAGATTCTTTTTTTTAATGATGATGTGCATCCAATGTATATTTTCTTGCAGTTTGTGCATTCTATTATGTAAATTACATTTTTGAGGTGAAATCAAGATTTCTATTTATTTTGAATGTTGTGTGAGGGTTTTTGAATGTATAGGTTGTTCCTTCTATGATTATGTTACATACCCCACATCTTCTGTTTCTGCATTTTGAGACACTGTAGTTTGTATCCCAAATTTGGATGAAGTTTTTTTTCTTTTGCTCTTAGTTATTTGTGTTGTGTTTAATATGTTTTTAATTTTATCATTGTTTTCGAGTTGGTGTAGTACATTTCTGAAAATTTCCGGGTTGTTTTTGTTATATGTTGATACATATGCTAGGTGTTGTTCGTTGTTATGCTTTTTAGGGGTTCTTAATTGTTCTAATGGTATTTTTTCTGCTAATTCGAATTCCTTGTTAATTAGTGTTATGGGGTAGCCTCTTTGGAGGAGGGTTTTATGTAATTCTTTTAGACGGATTTGTTGGAGGTTTTTATCTGTGACTATGGTGTATATCCTACGTGCAAATGTGTAAGGGTGGATTTTATGCAGTATATATATATATATATATATATATATATATATATATATACAATAAATGAAGGAAAAAAATTAAATTTGCTTCATTGCAATAATTTATTTCAACTGCATTACTGTGACATCGTCAGACATGAGCAAAATCATGGATATTACTGAAATAATTCCCAAGAAACAGTGGTTTAAATTTCTCAATATTGGGGGGGCTTAGTTTAGGAGGGTAGGAGGGGCGGGGCTAGAAATTTGAATGAGGTGATGGGGACTGGAGTATATGTTAGATAGGTGATTAATTGTCTGGGTTGGCTAACAAAATTAGGTTGGTAGTTGAAATGGAACAAAGTATATAAAAAAAAAATACATGAAAAAGTAGTAGAAACAAAAACAACCATTCAAATAAAGTTCACAATTGGTCATTCATTGTCAGAGGGCGGATCACCTTCTCTTTTTGCTGTTTGAGGAATCATATTTCTTTGCAGAAGAAACATATTTGTCTTTATTGTGCTTTTATTTATAAGCATTTTTATAAACATTTCAAAACATTCCCTTTACAACTTAATGGCTTTTCCATCTATTTTATTTTCCATCTACTTTTATTGTCTGCCCTGTCGGCTGGGGCATTAGAATGCACCGATTGCACCTCTGCAGAGGGGTAAGACTCCCCCAATGGGGGCCACCTGTTGGCCGTGGGTGGCGACCTGTGATGCTTAAGGATAGATCCCAAGTGGTTGAGCAGTCCATGACTTGCAATATTCCACTTTAGGCTTTTCTTGGGCTAGACGGGCGGTTGGAGAGGCCCCCTCCGATCAATCGGCTGGTCACATCAAGCCCTAGCACCTATATGATTTTCCCAACCCTATTGCCCTTATGGCAAGCTCCAACACCTTTTTATCATATGGGTGCTAGAAGGCGGTGACTGAGGGTCTACATGTCCTGGGAATGACGTTAAACTCTATTTGATGGTGAGGTTCCAGTTTTGGAGGTTTGGGGAATGTGGAGCACCCCTTCATCACCATTGCTCCCTGGTCCACTCTGACCCGGAGTGGTAGTATCTCTTAGGGTTCCATCAATGGGTTAAATAGAAAAACATGAGTTGATAAACAAAATTGTATTAACCATTAAGAATTGATTTATTTCAAAATTTTATCGGCATTAAAGCCACTGAGGTTGATATGCCGTAAAACAAACCAAACCAAACCAAACCAATACTTTTATTGTTTTTTCCCTGGTGTCATGAATCGCAAATATATGTCTAACCCTGTAATTAATCCCTGATTATTTATCTATGCTCTGTATGTTTCATTTGAGAATCTGTGTACAGATGTTTCAACTACCACACCCTCACCTCTTATATATATATATATATTATTTATATTTCTGCTTGAAGGCAATTATAAATGCATGTATCGAATAAGATTCGATAATTATAGAAAATAATCTTGACAAGTAAATCCCGCAAAGGATGGCTCGCTATGTAGAACACCGTACAGACTGTTTCGACTTTATTAAGTCTCTTCAGCGATGTAAAAAAAACAAAAAAAAAACGTCCACTTGCCTGCTATGGCAGGGGCGTGTAATAGTAGTATCATCATTGACAAGGTTAATTTCGCAGGGATTGTTCGCTATGTACCGGCGGCCGAACGGATATGGTCTCTGACTATGCCTGTGAAGTCCCGGTTTCGATTCCTGTCGGAGGGGAGTCGTTAGTATACATCGCTGAAGAGACTTAATAAAGTCGAAACAGTCTGTACGGTGTTCTACATAGCGAGCCATCCTTTGCGGGATTTACTTGTCAAGATTATTTTCTATAATTATCGAATCTTATTCGATACATGCATTTATAATTGCCTTCAAGCAGAAATATAAATAATAATTTATTCAACTTGCTTCTATAAAAAAAAAAAAAACAAACATCCAAAAATCTTATATATATATATATATATATATATATATATATATATATAGAGATAGGCTATATGTATCAAGAAAGAATAGTGGAAGTGGTTTTTTTAGAGGACTGCTTAGAAGCCAAAATCCAAGGACTCGAAGAATACACAAAAAAGAGCAAAGAAAGATTACTTACGGCAGCCAATAACACCAGATGAAAACAAGAAAACAAAGATGGGAAGAAAAACAATTATATGGATACTACTAACAACAAATTGGAGATTTTACACATGAATAGACTTGGACATGGTTATGAAGAGGAAACCTCAAGAG
This sequence comes from Doryteuthis pealeii, assembly GCA_023376005.1. NCBI lineage: Eukaryota > Metazoa > Mollusca > Cephalopoda > Myopsida > Loliginidae > Doryteuthis > Doryteuthis pealeii. Next base: position 23,227,547 of record CM042142.1, read on the forward strand.
AGAAACTGAATCACTTATAATTGCTACACAAAATAATGCCATAAGAACAAATTATATCAAAGTAAAAATTGATAAGACACAACAAACAGTAAATGGAACTGTGTGGTGACAGAGATCAAATCATAAACCATATGTTAAGCGAATGTAGCAAACTAGCACAGCGGGAATACAAAGCTAGGCATGACTGGGTTGGGTAGGTGATCCACTGGGAATTATGCAAAAAATTTAATTTTGACCATACAACAAAATGGTATATGCATAAACCAGAATCTGTTCTTGAGAATGAAACATAAAATTCTCTGGGACTTCGAGATAAAGACGGATCACCTTATCCCAGCCAGGCGACCAGACCTAATATTGATTAAGAAAAAAATGAGAACTTGTCAACTAATAGACTTTGCAGTTCCAGCAGATCACAAATTGAAGATGAAGGAAAATGAAAAGATAGTCAAATAACTGAACCTTGCCAGAGAATTGAAAAAGCTGTGGAATATGAGGGTCAAAGTGATACCAATTGTAGTTGGTGCAAAAATCTTGGAAAAAAGACTGGAGGAACTAGAAATCAGTGGAAGAATTGAGACCATCTAGACTACGGCATTGCTGCAATTGGTTAGAATACTCAAAAGAGTCTTGGAGACCTGAGGAGACTTATTGTCACTCAGATTCTAGTGAAAGACCAACTGCTTATGCTGGTATGAAAAACTCTATAATAATAATAATAATGACGGTAATAATAATAATCATAATAACAATGATAATAATTATAACAATATTAATGATAAATCAATAACAAATTGTTTGTCAACTACTATTTCATAATTATGTTTAAATTTAATTATACCTTAATTTAAAAAAAGTAATAAGGATGAGAATAAGGGGTTCATCATCATCACCATCACCACCACCTCATCACCTTTACTCTTAAATATAATTACACAACCCCTTATTCTCATCACTATTATTTAAAAAAATTAAGGTATAATTAAATTTAAACATTATCATTTTTTTTCTCAATATATTTAATTGTTATAAATATGGTTCTTTTATATGGGCATGTGAGAAGAGAGAATTTTCATTGGTCTTATAAAGAAAAAAAAGAAAGGAAAAAAATATTTTCTTTATTTGGTTTTCTCAGTCTTTTGTAAATACTATCTGATGAGACTAGACTGATTTAGAGTCTCTGGTCGAAATAAATTTATTATAGCCAAATGACGGTTTTAGAGAAAATATCTCCAATGAAAATCCTCTCTTCTCATATGCCCACATAAAAAACTTTATTCATGATAATAATAACAACAACAATCAAATATTTTTTTTAAATAAAAAAAACAAAACGGGACAATAATAATAATAATTAATAATTATACTATAATAACAACAAAAGGAGGCGCGTGGTCTAATGGTTAAAGTCATCGGAAATGGACTCGTCGACCTGAGTTCAATTCCTGGACGAAGCTGTTTGAATTTCACATAGCGCTAATACCCTTGGGAAAGGTATGAATCCAATTCTCCCTCCAGCTATGGGTAAATAGCAGGGCAGACTGGGCTCTTTAACTCTGGCTAGGAAACCAGTCTAGGAGAAGGAAAACTGAATTAAAAAACCTGTTAAACTCCGCTTAAGAAATTGACCTTGTGTCACATCCTGCTTGTGCGGAGGGGTTGGTAAATATATATAATAAAAATTTGTGGTGTTAGTGATAAAGATACTAGCAATAATAATAATAATAATAATAATAATAATAATAATAAATATGGCCAGTTTCCGGAATGTGGGTTTGATCTGCTGATGAGCGAGAGTCGCCCACCCCACCCACAAGAATTAAAATAAAGAAATCTAAGAGCAAATGATTTGTTTTCTCTCACAGAACTGTTAGGAGATAACTGAAGGTAACCTGATTTATTTTCTGTTATTTATATTTTAAATTTTAACTAATATAAATCATTTATTTAATTATTTATTGTATTATTTTTCATTTCTCTTGTAAGGAATATATTGATAAATCTTGATTTGACTTTCATACGTTGTTCTGTGTTAGCTTAATTATCAAGGTAAATAATCAGAAATTTGTATGCAAGTTTATATTAATATATTTTTATTCAGAGATAAATCCACCCCCCTATGCAACACATAAATAAAAAGGGGGAAATACAATAATAATACATGTAACTCAAGTTATTTCTTATTCAATTGGAAAAGGGGTCTTGTGGACTTATACTAAGTTAAAACTTAGAAAATTGTAAGGTGCAAATATCTCTTTATGTATAAGTGATCGGTATATATAAAGGATTAAGCATATAGCTATATAACCCCTTATTGTTCATCTGACATCATAAATGATGTCCAATAATTAGACTTGATCGCCTGACATGAAATAGGTTCCTCATATATGGCTTGGCTTTTTTCTGCCTTGGAGTGTTTTACCATCTGCGATGTTGATTATCAGTGCATATATGCACTGAGGGTATTGATAGTTGATATCGTGGATGATGTATCGCTCTGTGTGGTGGGGACCTGAATGTGTGTGGGGAGCATATTTTGTGTGTGCATATTTTATGCAATTTTTTTTTTGTCCTGTGTCGGGGGCTCAGGCCTTAATCAACAGGATAACCACACTATACCACCTCATGAAAAACGTCTGAAACAAAGTATATTACCCATGGAACGCAGACTTCAGGTCTGTGGGTCATGATCGGCAGGTGCTCCCTTGATGGCCAACATGGGGGACCCGATTGACATGCTGCGAATGTTGGTTCAACTTTTTATTTCAGTTACTCAACACAAGATGAAACATCCCCGGAAAGAAGAAGAAATAATCAGTATACCCATTGTAATAAACATGGGGAAGCTGATCAACCTTATATGCATGAAGGCTGCTGTTGCTCTTTTTGTTCTTTCAGATATACAAGGAAAAATGGTACCTCAGCTGAGAGATGACCCAGTGATGGGCCAGCCGAGAGACGACCCAGTGACGGGCCAGCCAAGAAATAACCCAGTGATGGGCCAGCCGATAGGCAAATAAAAGTGTGGACCAGGGAAAATAACAGACAAGTACTACACTGTTATTTTAAGAGCAACCCAGCACAGAGAGGTTATAGAAAAAGAATGCTTCAGATTTGGAATGAAAACAATAATTTCAACACAACCAGCCAAAGATTGGCAGACCAAGCAAGAATGATCTTGAATAGAAAGATTTTCTCTGATCTCGAGATAATAAAGATATGTGGAAAGGAAAATCAAGGTATAGAAGTCCATCAGGAAACAACTAAACAAAATGAACAACACATCGGCAATCAAAACCTTGTACAACCTAGCTTCACAGCACAGGAACTAACACAAGAACAGAGAAAGGATATAGAGCTGATACAACAAATCATGACTGATAAGAAGAGTACATTACCATCCTTAAGAAACATAGAATGGAAAAACGTCAAGAAAGAAACTGAAAAGATAAACAAGATATTAGCGAACATCTCAACAAACAACATCACTGACCTAAACAACCTTATCTATGCAGGAGCAAAACTAGTCTGCAATAGAATTGGTGCACCCCTACAAAACACAAACACAAATAGTGAAACAAATGGAAACACAAAAGCTGGGTGGGAGTTCTGATTCGAAGAACAAATAAAAAAACTATGACAACAAACAAATACTTTAAACGAAAGTACAAATACACATTCAGCTAAAAAGTTGAAAAGAAGACAGCAAATTAAAATGGAAGAAATAAATCAAAAGATATCATCTTTAGAAGGAAGACTCAAAAGATATCAAGATAGAACTAAACAGTACAAACAAAATAGGACCTTCCAAAACAATGAAAAGAAATTCTATGAACAAATTAGTGGATCAAAAACAAACACGGATGAACACCCAGATGCAACAGAAGCAAAACAATTTTGGAGTGATATATGGGAGAGAAAAAAACACAATAAAAAATCAAAATGGATGAGTGATATAAAAAATGAGCTGATAGAAATTGAAGAAGAACCTGTAGTAAGTATTCATATAATTACACTCAAATCAATACTCAAGAAAATAGCAAATTGGAAAACACCAGGCCATGATAACATACATGGATTCTGGTTCAAAAAATTTACTTCTATCCACAAAAGAATGGCCCAGCAACTGAACAGATGTCTACAAGAAACAGAAGTACCCGAATGGATGACAAAAGGGATAACTACACTAATCCAGAAAGACCCACAAAAAGGAAACATCCCTAGCAATTATAGACCAATAACTTGTCTACCCATGATATGGAAAATATTGACTGCAGTAATAAAAGAAGAAATATACTTTTCACTCAATTGGCATAAACCTTTCCCAGAAGAACAGAAAGGATGCCGCAAGGGAAAAAGAGGAACACACAACTTACTGTATATAGACCAATACATTCTTAAAGAAGTTAAAATAGACGGAAAATATTGCAGGACCTGAGGAGACTTGTCACTCAGACTCCAGTGAAATACCATCAGATAACGCTGATGTGAAAAACTCAAAAAGGAGTAAAATAATAATAATAATAATAGCTATAATAATTATAGTTATAATAATGTCAGTAAATATTAGTAATAATAATAATATATAATGTCGTAAATATCAATCGATAGAATACTCAGAAAAGTTCTGGAGACCTGAGGAGATTTGTTGTCATTCAAACTCCAGTGAAATACCATCATAACGCTGATGTGAAAAACTCAAAAGGAGTGAAAATAATGACAGTAAATAATAATAATAACTATAATAACAATTATGATAATTATAATAACAAAATCAATAATAATATCAATAATAAATTAATAATTAATAATAATATCAATAATAAATTGTTTGGCGACTTCTATTTTATAATAATGGTTAAAATTGATTATACCTTAAAGTTTTTTTTATAATAAAGGGGTTGTGTAATTATATTTAAGAGTAAAGGTGATGATGCTGCTGCTGCTGCTGATGATGATGATATTCTGGTGATGATTAATTTATAACAATGATTCCTTTTTATTTCATTCCAATATTGATATTAATTAATAAATTTAAAAAAAAAATGTACTACCAATAATAAATCTAACAATGGTTTAAAATGACTAGACAACCCTGGAATACAATTATATTTATATTTCAATTAAATAGTATGAGGTTTTTGAGAAATCAGTTATTAAGGAAATTTTTTTTCCTAGATTAGATCTGTCAGATAATTTGGGTTATATGCAGGAAGTAATTGGTTACATTGTATCTATTGAACATTTCCTGCCCCATTTTTTAAAACTTTTTTTTTCATTTAAAAGAAAATATATATTTGATTGTTGCTATTTTTATCATAAATAAGTTGTTTTTTTTTATGTGGGCGTATGAGAATTTTCTTTGGAGATATTTTCTCTATTCAATTTTCTCAGTCTTTTGCAAATACTATCTGATGAGACTAGACTCATATTAAGTCTCTGGTCGAAATAAATTTATTATAGCCAAATGACGGTTTATTAAGTTTTTCTTTCTTTGAAAATTAAATATTGCTCTGTATATAATTAATTTATTAGTTATTATACATTGAGTTCTCTTAGGGATTTATAAAAATCCTTGTATGAATCTACATGAGCATACAGTGTGGATGTACAGTGAGATTTTGATGATCCCAAATAAAATCATCCCCTACTTATAGTCAATTGGATTATTTTACCTTTATATATATATATATATATATATATATATATATATATATATATATATATGAAGAAAAAGGAAGTGAATCCGACGGTATCTAGTATATAGAAAATTGAAAAAACACAGGTTTATATAAGTTGAGTGGTAAGTTTATTGGCCGACGCTGCAGTGTTTTGATCTATTAATTAGATCATCTTCAGGGTATTTGTTGGTATATGGAAGGTGATAATATATATATATATATATATATATATATATATATATATATAATATATATATATATATATATCAGCAAAAAAATCACACAAACATACCAGCCACATATTCAAATTAAAATATATTAACAGATACACAGAAAGACAGTAAAATCTAAAATAGACGATTGGATAGAAAGATTAAAAAAAAAATAAAACTCACACATATACAACTAATGACAAATCCAGCTCCCATACACATACAGACATACTTTTTCACTTTTTGACCCATCCCTCATCATCCAAACATTCTGACCAAACACCTGCATCTCCATATAACACTCCCCATTTAGAGGGAAGAAAATCCACTACCCCCCCCCCCAGCCACCCCTGCCCCTACTGACAACCTACTGTTTTTCACCATTCTGAAAATGTCTTTCATTGAAGCTTGAACTGGGCTTTTGGTCCTGATGATGGTCTAAATGGCCGAAACTTTGCATCATCGACAATAAACATCCAGTTTCCATAACATCCCATGTTTGTCTACTTTCTCCATATATATATATATATATATATATATATATATATATATATATTATCAGTTACAGATAACTAAATTGATTAAATTAATAGATGAAGAAAGAATATTAAACTTAGAATTTGATATATATTTTCTCAAATTATGAATCACAAAGTTATCATTTGGTACTTTTCAAAACCAAAATAAATTATGCCAACAGAAACATTTGTTAAAAACTGTTGATATATTTTGTGTGATATCATACAGATCATTTACAAATAGTTTAACATAAGACAAAAGGGAAATTAAAAGAACCTAGCAGTCCCTTAGCAATGAATGATACAACAGACATGAACAAGATTTTTTAAAAGTTTTATTTTGATCTATATTCTCAGAAAGCTTAGTTTGATCATGGATTTTTTAAAAGTCATCTGATCATTTTTTTTTATACTAGAAGCTACTTAATCTGGTCTGAGACCATACAATTTTGGTCTTGTGCAGCAACAAATCTGCAATCCTTCTGAGGTATTTTTAATACTCGACCTATTGAAATTACAACTCACATTTCTTCCCTTTCAAACATTATTTCCATTAATTGCAGAGGAATATTTTTGACCGAGCGTTTTTTTTTTTTAAATATTTCAACAATGCAGGAACTATTATTTCCCAAATTATTTGGTTTTTAAATTAATTCTACCTGTAATTTCCAAGCTTTTAACTAAATAAATTCCCATTAGTAACTGATTTATAGCTAAATCGAATAGGTAATACCTTTTTAAGACGTTTCATCTGCTCTCTTAGTCATAGAATTTTGTTTAAACAGCAAAAGTTCACTGGAAAAGTACAATTTATTTATTGTATTAAAAATGATGTAAATCCAAATAAAATTGATATTTGGAAATAAAATGAATAATTTATACGTTTTAAAATATCTTAAACTTTTTATAAAGTTTTTATTATTATTATAAAATGTACAAATAAAAGACTAAAAAGAGCGTTGTGTTAGAAAAGTTTAGTTAATATTTATAATTTGTTTAATAAAAAGAATATAACCATATATTTTAAATATAAGCATAAAAATTACGTTTTTATAATAAAAAAAGTTTCTTTGTTGAATTGTGTTACTGCTAAAACAAAAAAAAATTAAATTATGATAATTCTCTCCCCAACTCTTAAAAATGTTTTAATCAATTACCTAAGAACGAATTTTGTGTGTCCAGTCACCACTGTAATCAGTACATATTTGTCTAATATAACTTAAGTTATTTGCTTGTACATTTTTTTTTAACTGTGTGCTTGCTAAGGTACGTAGTAGTGTAATTAACAAAGCTGGAACTTTCTAGACTTGCCGCCGCACCCACGTGTCTCATGAGCTGGACGTAAGTCTGAGTAGTTACCTGCCTTTAAGTGCTGAGGTACGATAGAAGTTGCCAGCCTCCCTCACCAGATGGCTCCTACTTGCGAGATTATTCTAGATCCCTGTGAAAGAACAAGAATTGCTTTTAACAAAACAATACTGTTGTTAATATTAATAGCAGCAGTAGCACTCAGGATCTTTGATTGAATAGATTACATCTCTCGGAGGCTCACAGAAGCACCCTCTCAGCAGATGTTTCGGTCACCCTATGACACGTCCCAAAATGTCCAACCCCTGGATGGGAGGACAACCTGGACCCATGCCGAATAATAACAGTGGGGGAGAACTGCCTACTGTTGGGAAAGCAGAGTAGATCAGAAGACCGGATGGCCATATTTTGTGGACCATAACACCAACAAACCACTTGGCATGACCCTAGGATCTCTACGGTTAGTTACCTACAATATAAAATCACTATAAATCATTAATATTTATACCTAAAGATATACGAAACAATTAAATCTTTAGTGTAAGCCTGTTTTAAATAACTTGCGGTTGGACTACTTAGCCTATTTCTTCCCTTTTCTGGATCTCCATTTTTTCTTTTGATAATTTTATTTTCGATAAATTCTGTTAGCTACGTAATTTAGCCTGTTATGCTACAAAATGTTTTACGTCCTCTTCCTTTCATTGACATACATAACCTGTACTGGCCCATTACTCGTTTAGTGTAGATAGTTAAATTCTTTCCATATTTCGTTTCATCACCATGCCACCTACACTATCGTTTAACTCAAATTTCAGTCAGCTATGATTTCGTAACATTTCTTGATTTCAATGTTTATTTACCGACAAATATGATAATCTTACTTGAAAGTACTTTAGGTGAAAAAATTGGATTAAAAAAAGATTCATGCGAATAATTTAAGTCAGTCATATGCTGTATTTTTAACAATTAAAAAAATGAAAATCTCATAAAAAATCGCCTATAAGAACTAATCATCTGTCTACAAAAAATAACGATGATGACTAGAGAACGCAATAGAGAAAAATTCAAATTCACAAAATACACGTTAGTTAAGGTTCTAAATTAATCGTTTTGATTTGAGCAAATATAAAGAGAATTTTACAGCATCTGTTTTAGTGCTTTGTTACTTTACTTTTTATTCCATTGGTGTATTTTTATTACGAAAAACGTTATACAAGAGTTGCTCATAAGTAGATTATGTAGCATATTAGTTCGCAAAAATGCTCCGTAAAGATAAAAACTCTTTTAATTGTCTTTTTTTTCCTGTAATTAATGATTGATGTTGATTTTTTTTTCCCTTCCGAAAGGCGAGTATGATTTTTGTGGTTGTGTGTGTGTGTGGTGTGTGAAAATCCCACTGTCTATTTCACTGGTAAATTAATAAAGAGAAAAGATCAGCTTAATTTGCTACTAAAGTCATTCTTTTCGCAGAACTCTGTTTTGAAAGGTAGAAATGGTTGGTGTCTTTTGGAAAAAGATGAGGCTATGAAAACGATAGGTTTGGTTTACTCAACTGCTACTATATTTGGCTATTCTACTTCCAAGGAAGAAGAATCTAACGCAACAATAAACATCACAAGAAACTTATTCTTAACTTCGTATTCAAAAGTGGTCTTAGAAGTTACTTAAAATCTTTACTCTTTTTTTTATTTATCTTTATAATAGTCTTAATATTTCAGTCGATTTTTTAAAGGTCGTGTACTATGGTGAAGAAGAATGTGTAAATAAAATGAGTATTTAGAGCAAAATTCATGCTTCGTTTAATATTTTTAACGTTTGATCTGTAAATTTAACCGAGAAAAGCTTTCGGAAAGACTTGTGATATTTTGAATTAGTAACCTAGGCCACCTGCATTCTCTGGTTTGATAGTAGTTTTAGTTAAAGATTTAGTTTAGTACTTACTACTACTTCAACTTGAAATATTGTGTTGAAGTTGACTCAGTTACCTAGGAAAACCTTTTTAGGCAAAATTTTAATTACATCTGTGATTCTAATTGAAATAAAACTTCATTACTTGGCAAGTTTTGTAAATTTTTCTTACACGAGATATTTCAAACTTTTTTCGTGTGGGTTGATGTATATTGTATTATTGTTATTTGTTAGGCGTATTTATTCTCTTGACGATCAACAGATTTATAAGATAAAATAAAAATGTTTAACATTTCGTTCATTTCAAATTTGCGTACCTTTTTTTAAATTCCCTTTTTAAAAAGATGTTTTTCAATCTTTATTTAACTAAATATTTTCATTAAAAATTGACAAAAAACAGCATCGCAAAATATTTTTTTTTTTTTTTTTTTTTGATGGACACTAAAAGAAACAATATGTGTTTCCTTTGTACATTAAATCGGTTGATTTCTCATCTTTACTTTTAAATCTATAATTCATTTAAGTTGTTATAACACTATGAATTTGTAAATTCAAAAGTTGTGATATACCTCAAATATAATTTCAATTTTCTATCATTAAAGAAAAAAAATTACCAAGAAGCCAAGCCACCCCTGCCCCTTACTGACAACCTACTGTTTTTCACCATTCTGAAAATGTCTTTCATTGAAGCTTGAACTGGGCTTTTGGTCCTGATGATGGTCTAAATGGCCGAAACTTTGCATCATCGACAATAAACATCCAGTTTCCATAACATCCCATGTTTGTCTACTTTCTCCATATATATATATATATATATATATATATATATATATATTATATATATATATATATATATTATATTCAGTTACAAGATAACTAAATTGATTAAATTAATAGATGAAGAAAGAATATTAAACTTAGAATTTGATATATATTTTCTCAAATTATGAATCACAAAGTTATCATTTGGTACTTTCAAAACCAAAATAAATTATGCCAACAGAAACATTTGTTAAAAACTGTTGATATATTTTGTGTGATATCATACAGATCATTTACAAATAGTTTAACATAAGACAAAAGGAAATTAAAAGAACCTAGCAGTCCCTTAGCAATGAATGATACAACAGACATGAACAAGATTTTTTAAAAGTTTTATTTTTGATCATATTCTCAGAAAGCTTAGTTTGATCATGGATTTTTAAAAGTCATCTGATCATTTTTTTTATACTAGAAGCTACTTAATCTGGTCTGAGACCATACAATTTTGGTCTTGTGCAGCAACAAATCTGCAATCCTTCTGAGGTATTTTTAATACTCGACCTATTGAAATTACAACTCACATTTCTTCCCTTTCAAACATTATTTCCATTAATTGCAGAGGAATATTTTTGACCGAGCGTTTTTTTTTTTTAAATATTTCAACAATGCAGAACTATTATTTCCCAAATTATTTGGTTTTTAAATTAATTCTACCTGTAATTTCCAAGCTTTTAACTAAATAAATTCCCATTAGTAACTGATTATAGCTAAATCGAATAGGTAATACCTTTTTAAGACGTTTCATCTGCTCTCTTAGTCATAGAATTTTGTTTAAACAGCAAAAGTTCACTGGAAAAGTACAATTATTTATTGTATTAAAAATGATGTAAATCCAAATAAAATTGATATTTGGAAATAAAATGAATAATTTATACGTTTTAAAATATCTTAAACTTTTTATAAAGTTTTATTATTATTATAAAATGTACAAATAAAAGACTAAAAGAGCGTTGTGTTAGAAAAGTTTAGTTAATATTTATAATTTGTTAATAAAAAGATATATAACCATATATTTTAAATATAAGCATAAAATTACGTTTTTATAATAAAAAAAGTTTCTTTGTTGAATTGTGTTACTGCTAAAACAAAAAAAATTAAATTATGATAATTTCTCTCCCCAACTCTTAAAAATGTTTTTAATCAATTACCTAAGAACGAATTTTGTGTGTCCAGTCACCACTGTAATCAGTACATATTTGTCTAATATAACATTAAGTTATTTGCTTGTACATTTTTTTTAACTGTGTGCTTGCTAAGGTACGTAGTAGTGTAATTAACAAAGCTGGAACTTTCTAGACTTGCCGCCCGCACCCACGTGTCTCATGCAGCTGCGGAAGACTCAAAGATATCAAGATAGAACTAAACAGTACAAACAAAATAGGACCTTCCAAAACAATGAAAAGAAATTCTATGAACAAATTAGTGGATCAAAAACAAACACGGATGAACACCCAGATGCAACAGAAGCAAAACAATTTGGAGTGTATATGGGAGAAGAAAAAAAAACAATAAAAATCAAAATGGATGAGTGATATAAAAAATGAGCTGATAGAAATTGAAGAAGAACCTGTAGTAAGTATTCATATAATTACACTCAAATCAATACTCAAGAATAGCAAATTGGAAAACACCAGGCCATGATAGCATACAGGATTCTGGTTCAAAAAATTTACTTCTATCCACAAAAGAATGGCCAGCAACTGAACAGATGTCTACAAGAACACAGAAGTACCCGAATGGATGACAAAAGGGATAACTACACTAATCCAAAAGACCCACAAAAAAGGAAACATCCCTAGCAGTTATAGACCAATAACTTGTCTACCCATGATATGGAAAATATTGACTGCAGTAATAAAAGAAGAAATATACTTTTCACTCAATTGGCATAAACCTTTCCCAGAAGAACAGAAAGGATGCCGCAAGGGAAAAAGAGGAACACACAACTTACTGTATATAGACCAATACATTCTTAAAGAAGTTAAAAATAGACGGAAAATATTGCAGGACCTGAGGAGACTTGTCACTCAGACTCCAGTGAAATACCATCAGATAACGCTGATGTGAAAAACTCAAAAGGAGTAAACAATAATAATAATAATAGCTATAATAATTATAGTTATAATAATGTCAGTAAATATTAGTAATAATAATAATAATCATATTAATTATAATAATGTCAGTAAATATCAATCAGATAGAATACTCAGAAAAGTTCTGGAGACCTGAGGAGATTTGTTGTCACTTCAAACTCCAGTGAAATACCATCATAACGCTGATGTGAAAAACTCAAAAGGAGTGAAAATAATGACAGTAAATAATAATAATAACTATAATAACAATTATGATAATTATAATAACAAAATCAATAATAATATCAATAATAAATTAATAATTAATAATAATATCAATAATAAATTGTTTGGCGACTTTTATTTTATAATAATGCTTAAAATTGATTATACCTTAAAGTTTTTTTTATAATAAAGGGGTAGTGTAATTATATTTAAGAGTAAAGGGTATGATGCTGCTGATGATGATGATGATATTCTGGTGATGATTAATTTATAACAATGATTCCTTTTTATTTCATTCCAATATTGATATTAATTAATAAATTTAAAAAAAAAATGTACTACCAATAATAAATCTAACAATGGTCTAAAATGACTAGACAACCCTGGAATATAATTATATTTATATTTCAATTAAATAGTATGAGGTTTTTGAGAAATCAATTATTAAGGAAATTTTTTTTCCTAGATTAGATCTGTCAGATAATTTGGGTTATATGCAGGAAGTAATTGGTTACATTGTATCTATTGAACATTTCCTGCCCCGTTTTTTAAAACTTTTTTTTATTCATTTAAAAGAAAATATATATTTGATTGTTGCTATTATTATCATAAATAAGTTTGTTTTTTTATGTGGGCGTATGAGAATTTTCTTTGGAGATATTTTCTCTATTCAATTTTCTCAGTCTTTTGCAAATACTATCTGATGAGACTAGACTCATATTAAGTCTCTGGTCAAAATAAATTTATTATAGCCAAATGACGGATTGTTAAGTTTTTCTTTCTTTGAAAATTAAATATTGCTCAGTATATAATTAATTTATTAGTTATTATACATTGAGTTCTCTTAGGGATTTATAAAAATCCTTGTATGAATCTACATGAGCATACAGTGTGGATGTACAGTGAGATTTTGATGATCCCAAATAAAATCATCCCCTACCTACCAGTCAATTGGATTATTTTACCTTTTATATATATATATATATATATATATATTATATATATATATATATGAAGAAAAGGAAGTGAATCCGACGGTATCTAGTATATAAAGAAAAATTGAAAACACAGATTTATATAAGTTGAGTGGTAAGTTTATTGGCCGATGCTGCAGTGTTTTGATCTATTAATTAGATCATCTTCAGGGTATTTGTTGTATATGGAAGGTGATATATATATATATATATATATATATATATATATATATATATATAAATTATATATAATATATATATATAAAAAATCAACAAAAAAAATCACACAAACATACGAGCCACATATTCAAACTAAAATATATTAACAGATACACAGAAAGACAGTAAAATCTAAAATAGACGATTGGATAGAAAGATTAAAAAAAAATAAAACTCACACATATACAACTAATGACAAATCCGCTCCCATACACATACAGACATACTTTTTCACTTTTTGACCCATCCCTCATCATCCAAACATTCTGACCAAACACCTGCATCTCCATATAACACTCCCCATTTAGAGGGAAGAAAATCCACTACCCCCCCCCCAAGCCACCCCTGCCCCTACTGACAACCTACTGTTTTTCACCATTCTGAAAATGTCTTTCATTGAAGCTTGAACTGGGCTTTTGGTCCTGATGATGGTCTAAATGGCCGAAACTTGCATCGTCGACAATAAACATCCAGTTTCCATAACATCCCACGTTTGTCTACTTTCTCCATATATATATATATATATATATATATATATATATATATTATATTTCAGTTACAAGATAACTAAATTGATTAAATTAATAGATGAAGAAAGAATATTAAACTTAGTATTTGATATATATTTTCTCAAATTATGAATCACAAAGTTATCATTTGGTACTTTTCAAAACCAAAATAAATTATGCCAACAGAAACATGTTAAAAACTGTTGATATATTTTGTGTGATATCATACAGATCATTTACAAATAGTTTAACATAAGACAAAAGGGAAATTAAAAGAACCTAGCAGTCCCTTAGCAATGAATGATACAACAGACAGAACAAGATTTTTAAAAAGTTTTATTTTGATCTATATTCACAGAAAGCTCAGTTTGATAATGGATTTTTTAAAAGTCATCTGATTATATTTTTTTTATACTAGAAGCTACTTAATTTGGTCTGAGACCATACAATTTTGGTCTTGTGCAGCAACAAATCTGCAATCCTTCTGAGGTATTTTTAATACTCGACCTATTGAAATTACAACTCACATTTCTTCCCTTTCAAACATTATTTCCATTAATTGCAGAGGAATATTTTTGACCGAGCGTTTTTTTTAAAAATATTTCAACAATGCATGAACTATTATTTCCCAAATTATTTGTTTTTTAAATTAATTCTACCTGTAATTTCCAAGCTTTTAACTAAATAAATTCCCATTAGTAACTGATTTATAGCTAAATCGAATAGGTAATAGAGTAGAAATACCTTTTTAAGACGTTTTATCTGCTCTCTTAGTCATAGAATTTTGTTTAAACAGCAAAAGTTCACTGGAAAAGTACAATTTATTTATTGTATTAAAAATGATGTAAATCCAAATAAAATTGATATTTGGAAATAAAATGAATAATTTATACGTTTTAAAATATCTTAAACTTTTTATAAAGTTTTTTTATTATTATAAAATGTACAAATAAAAGACTAAAAAGAGCGTTGTGTTAGAAAAGTTTAGTTAATATTTATAATTTGTTTAATAAAAAGAATATAACCATATATTTTAAATATAAGCATCAAAATTACGTTTTTATAATAAAAAAGTTTCTTTGTTGAATTGTGTTACTGCTAAAACAAAAAAAATTAAATTATGATAATTTCTCTCCCCAACTCTTAAAAATGTTTTTAATCAATTACCTAAGAACGAATTTTGTGTGTCCAGTCACCACTGTAATCAGTACATATTTGTCTAATATAACTTAAGTTATTTGCTTGTACATTTTTTTTTAACTGTGTGCTTGCTAAGGTACGTAGTAGTGTAATTAACAAAGCTGGAACTTTCTAGACTTGCCGCCCGCACCCACGTGTCTCATGAGCTGGACGTAAGTCTGAGTAGTTACCTGCCTTTAAGTGCTGAGGTACGATAGAAGTTGCCAGCCTCCCTCACCAGATGGCTCCTACTTGCGAGATTATTCTAGATCCCTTGTGAAAGAACAAGAATTGCTTTTAACAACAACAATACTGTTGTTAATATTAATAGCAGCAGTAGCACTCAGGATCTTTGATTGAATAGATTACATCTCTCGGAGGCTCACAGAAGCACCCTCTCAGCAGATGTTTCGGTCACCCTATGACACGTCCCAACAATGTCCAACCCCTGGAATGGGAGGACAACCTGGACCCATGCCGAATAATAACAGTGGGGGAGAACTGCCTACTGGTTGGGAAAGCAGAGTAGATCAGAAGACCGGATGGCCATATTTTGTGGACCATAACACCAAACAAACCACTTGGCATGACCCTAGGATCTCTACGGTTAGTTACCTACAATATAAAATCACTATAAATCATTAATATTTATACCTAAAGATATACGAAACAATTAAATCTTTAGTGTAAGCCTGTTTTAAATAACTTGCGGTTGGACTACTTAGCCTATTTCTTCCCTTTTTCTGGATCTCCATTTTTTTCTTTGATAATTTTATTTTCGATAAATTCTGTTAGCTACGTAATTTAGCCTTGTTATGCTACAAAATGTTTTACGTCCTCTTCCTTTCATTGACATACATAACCTGTACTGGCCCATTACTCGTTTAGTGTAGATAGTTAAATTCTTTCCATATCGTTTCATCATACCATGCCACCTACACTATCGTTTAACTCAAATTTCAGTCAGCTATGATTTCGTAACATTTTCTTGATTTCAATGTTTATTTACCGACAAATATGATAATCTTACTTGAAAGTACTTTAGGTGAAAAAATTGGATTAAAAAAAAGATTCATGCGAATAATTTAAGTCAGTCTATTGCTGTATTTTTAACAATTAAAAAATGAAATCTCATAAAAAAAATCGCCTATAAGAACTAATCATCTGTCTACAAAAAATAACGATGATGACTAGAGAACGCAATAGAGAAAAATTCAAATTCACAAAATACACGTTAGTTAAGGTTCTAAATTAATCGTTTTGATTTGAGCAAATATAAAGAGAATTTTTACAGCATCTGTTTTAGTGCTTGTTACTTTACTTTTTATTCCATTGGTGTATTTTTATTACGAAAAACGTTATACAAGAGTTGCTCATAAAGTAGATTATGTAGCATATTAGTTCGCAAAAAATGCTCCGTAAAGATAAAACTCTTTTTAATTGTTCTTTTTTTCCTGTAATTAATGATTGATGTTGATTTTTTTTTTCCCTTCCGAAAGGCGAGTATGATTTTTGTGGTTGTGTGTGTGTGTATGTGTGTGTGAAAATCCCACTGTCTATTTCACTGGTAAATTAATAAAGAGAAAAGATCAGCTTAATTTGCTACTAAAGTCATTCTTTTCGCAGAACTCTGTTTTGAAAGGTAGAAATGGTTGGTGTCTTTTGGAAAAAGATGAGGCTATGAAAACGATAGGTTTGGTTTACTCAACTGCTACTATATTTGGCTATTCTACTTCCAAGGAAGAAGAATCTAACGCAACAATAAACATCACAAGAAACTTATTCTTAACTTCGTATTCAAAAGTGGTCTTAGAAGTTACTTAAAATCTTTACTCTTTTTTTTATTTATCTTTATAATAGTCTTAATATTTCAAGTCGATTTTTTAAAGGTCGTGTACTATGGTGAAGAAGAATGTGTAAATAAATGAGTATTTAGAGCAAAATTCATGCTTCGTTTATATTTTTAACGTTTGATCTGTAAATTTAACCGAGAAAGCTTTCGGAAAGACTTGTGATATTTTGAATTAGTAACCTAGGCCACCTGCATTCTCTGGTTTGATAGTAGTTTTTAGTTAAAGATTAGTTTAGTACTTACTACTACTTCAACTTGAAATATTGTGTTGAAGTTGACTCAGTTACCTAGGAAAACCTTTTTAGGCAAAATTTTAATTACATCTGTGATTCTAATTGAAATAAAACTTCATTACTTGGCAAAGTTTTGTAAATTTTCTTTACACGAGATATTTCAAACTTTTTTCGTGTGGGTTGATGTATATTGTATTATTGTTATTTGTTAGGGCGTATTTATTCTTCTGACGATCAAACAGATTTATAAGATAAAATAAAAATGTTTAACATTTCGTTCATTTCAAAATTTGCGTACCTTTTTTTAAATTCTCCTTTTTTAAAAAGATGTTTTTCAATCTTTTATTTAACTAAATATTTTCATTAAAAATTGACAAAAACAGCATCGCAAATATTTTTTTTTTTTTTTTTTTTTTTTGATGGACACTAAGAAGAAACAAATAATGTGTTCCTTTGGTAACATAAATCGGTTGATTTCTCATCTTTACTTTTAAATCTATAATTCATTTAAGTTGTTATAACACTATGAATTTGTAAATTCAAAAGTTGTGATATACCTCAAATTGATAATTTCAATTTTCTATCATTAAAGAAAAAAAAATTACCAAGAAGCTTATTTTTATTTTTTTAAATTATTATTTTTTTCGTAATAAAAAAGCTTCCAAAAATTGTAAAAAAGATGACAGTATTAGTATTGAGGATCTAAATTCAAAATATTTAAATAAAATGTTACATTTTTGTCATTTTAGCAAACATTTTAGGTTTACTTATAAAAATTATTTGGCTTATGAAATTTTCAATTATAAAATTAAACTTATTTTAAAAATAGAATTGAAAAGTGTGATTAATATTTATAAAATATTTGAAAACTTGAATTCTGAATAAATGCAAAATGAAAGTTAGGAAAAGATATGCCAAAGTTTACTCTCCTGATAAAGCAGTTATGATATAAATATTTTGATGCTACTTTTATGTGTTAAAAAGTAATATTATTGGAAATAATGTTAGTCTAAGATATTCAAAAATTAATGTTTAGTTTATGGGTTTTGATGGTTTATAGGTACTGGATCAGTACCTATAAAAGGTTGCTAAACAGGAAATTCCTTGAGGTAAATAAGTTTTGTTTTGAAGCTAAAATATAAATTTCAAGTACTTCAACTTCTAAGATATTAGAATTCAGGTTTGTGCAGTAATAAAGATTTTCATATAATAAATTTAATGCTATCAATTGTATGTATCCATATATTCAATATTGTTGTTTCTAGAAAATTTAATAACTTTAAGTCTTCCAATGAAATGTGTTGCTACATTAATTATTAGGCACAAAGATGAAGTCTTCTCTGATTTTACTCATTCACTTTATAAATAAAATTAAGACTACATAACAAAAGTGTTGTACATAGCAATGTTTAATATATTTCCTTTCTGATTTGGGAAAACTATTGCTGTAGAATGTGTCCAGTAGTTAATTTATTTTTATTTTTTATTTTTTTTTTTACCTCCCTTGCATCAAATGATAGTGAACTTTTTTCAACTTTTTAAAATTTTTTTATCAATAGCAAAAATCTATGTAAACTGCATTACCTCCTTCGCATCAAATGATAGTGAAATTTTTTCTTCTTTTTTTAATTAAAAATTTTTTTTATTACATTAAATAGCAAAAACCTATGTAAACTGCCAAGTGGATTTTCTTGCTTCGTAGTGATTATAAAGTATTCAAACCTGTGATTATATAAAAATACAGAAAGAAAGGTTACTTGGAGTGATATATTTCTTACAGTATTGATTTGATATGCTTCAAGTGCCTATAAATATTGAAAGTTTTCCTTTTAACAAAGTTAATAGAATGTGTCACTATTGTACTTTCTCATTTCCTTTATAATAAAGAAAAAGATCATGATTCCCTAGTATCTGTTTAATTTACATTTTCTTTGGGTTTCATTTGATGTGAAACTTGCTCAAACTTTTTCAGTTTTGAATTTTTATTTTAAAGTGTCTTTTTATGGTTTATTTTCATTTTTACATGGTAAGGAAATTCTATTAATTATCTAATGAATAAGAATATCAAATAGTTTGAAATTAGATAAATATTTGAAAATCTAAATTTCATTATTAATTATTTATTTAGGTGGGATGTCATATTCCCTAAATGTCTCATTTTGTTGGAAATAGCCCCATTTTCATACTTTATATAAATTTAGCCTGTTGGTAAGCAGAATAAACAGTTTTACATTAATTTGCTTTGTTTAAATTATTACTCCAGGTTTTTATAAATGGCGGATAACTTTTAATATCTTA
This sequence comes from Doryteuthis pealeii, assembly GCA_023376005.1. NCBI lineage: Eukaryota > Metazoa > Mollusca > Cephalopoda > Myopsida > Loliginidae > Doryteuthis > Doryteuthis pealeii. Next base: position 23,247,557 of record CM042142.1, read on the forward strand.
TTGAATATTTAAATTTATTGATATCCAAATAAATCAATTCTATAAAATGATAAATGTTTATTTCTGGTCAGTGATAAAATCATGACAATGGTCAGGTTAAAAAAGAATATCACAAATATGCAAAAATATTTTAGCTGACCATATACATTCTTTTATCTGTTTATAATTATAAGTTACTGAAACTATGCAGCTGCAAAGATTGTTTTACTTTGTAATGCTATTATGCTTTAGATTAAAAACAAAAAAGCTCAATTGTAAGTTTATAAAATCTCTTTCAATTGGATTTCACTGTTTTTATTCTGTGTTTTTATTCTTATGTGAACATGTTTAGAATCTAAAAATGTTTTCCCAATATTATTCAGTTCTGTACATTTCATCACAGTTTTTCATGCTTTATGAAAATGCTAGCTGAAATATTTGTTGACAAAAGACTTCAAATGAATAAATGGTGAGACTAACAGACAATTTTCAAAATCTCTTCTACTTATTTTTAAAAATTTTTTTTAAACAATGTTTATATTAAAATCATTGTTATTAATTAAAAATTTACACTAGACAAATTATAACAGTAATTACGAAAAGGATTAAATTCACATAACAATAAGATTTACCATTTGTTTTTTTTCATCTCATGAAGCTAATATTATTGTGTGAAAAAAAAATTATGTACTATTGAGAAATATTTAAAAAAAATTTAAGTGAAGAATAAGACTTATTGATTTAGACATTTTTGATTAGTCTGGCTAGTTATAATTAAGCAAAGATGATATGTAATTATTTCATAGATTGAAGAATTACTGATAAACTAGGTACCAACAAAATATGCACCAATTTTAATTTTAAAAAAGAATTGAAATTAAATCAATTATATCAAATTTTTGTTTTAGTCAAAAAGTAGTAACATAATGAGCATCAGAAAAAAAAAGGAAAATAATATTACATATGTAATTAAGTTTTAATACATTTTAAATGTTAAATTCTGCCAAAACTTTGACCAAAATGTGTGCTTTGTGTGAAGTAAATTACATACATTAAGATTTTAAAGCACTTTTTTTTTCTTGGAAATCAATAACAAAAAACATTAAATACACTATGTACAGGAAAATTACTAACTTTTTGATATTTTATTTTAAATGAAATATCTTTTTATTTTATTTATTTATATTCCATAACACGTAGAAAATCCAAGAGTGCAAAAAAGAATCTTGCGTTTTTTTGTTGTTTACAAAAGTCAGTGAGAAAACTTAAAAAATACATTGGCTGATAAGTGCCCAGATTGATAAACAAAAAATTACCAAAAATCAGGGAATTATCTGATTTTAATAAAATTTTCAGTGTTGACTGAACGAATAAACAAATTTTTTCATATGTAATTTATTTTGATACATTTTAAACGATTATTTTTGCTCATATTTTGCAGACATAGCCACTTTACGTATTCAGAGACTAAAAAACCATTAATGAGGATTTTATGGCTTATAACAGTTTCTTCTTAGAAATCAATAACAAAAAACATAAAACACTCATTACAGAAGAATTAATGACTTTTAAATGAAATATCTTTTTCTTTTGGGTCTAAACATGCAGAAAAAAAGACTCTAAAAATTTTGTTTACCCATAAATTTGACTAGAAAAAATGTCACGTGACCTCTCCTAGTATGGAAGGCCATCCTGGATAAAAAACGATTATCAAAAATCAGGGAATTATCTGATTTTAATAAAATTTTATGTGTTGACTTATTAATCAATGAATTATTTTATTGTGTTAGTATAGCATTTAATTTTAAGGCTAACAACAACAAGTAAATGAATTAATACTTCATTTAATTCTAACAATTTATTAACCAGCACATGAAACAATGAATAACAATATAAAATCCTTCCTGTATATAAAATTGAGTTTAAGGGACTTACCAGCACGTTGGAGAAGATATCTGGTATGTTAGGGTGATTTCTTGGAGCCCTTAATATCGCTGCCTCGTGGAACTGCTGGTGGAATCTGTCTGTGTGGATTTTGGATATTGCGCCTAAACTTCTGGGCTCATCACGTGATTGGTATATCCAATCACAGAAAGCCTCTCCCTTACTCACTATTTACAGGAATCACCATTTTACTGACCCAAAAGATACTCACCCCAAGATGCGGAGCATATTAGAGGAAAAATACATCAAAAGGTCTCTGAAATTCAAATACATAAAATATACATTAAATCTGACAGTGGCAAAGAGATTTTAAAAAAAAAAAAAAATTTTTTTTTTTTAGCAATGTCTGGGATACCGAACCCGTCGGCCAAATCTTATCACTGTCTGCTTTGGTTTATTCATTACTACTGGAGGTGGAAATGTTATTTGTGGTCTCACATTGAGCCATGCAGTGTCTAAAAAGGCTGGTTTCAATCTATCCAGAAAAATGTTCTGTGCGCAATGCTTAATGGAGATGGTAAAATATTTTTTATGCCTTTTTAAGATCTTTAAGGGTCCTCTATATGGTGGTTGTAACGAATGTGTTCTGGCAAGGTCTCGCACAAAAACATGTGTACATGTTTCAAATAGTTTTGAAACATATATTGGCTACTTACATTGTGCAGGAGGGTTGTACACTATGTTTGTCATCGTAGCGAAGGAAGTAATGTCCAGGTGTGTCTGTGGAGACTTGCAGAAAAATTGTCCTGGCAATCTGAGTGTGGTGCCATATACCACCTCAGACGAACATTGGATGCCCTCCTTTTACTGCAGTACATAGTCCCAGGAGTACCAAGGTTAAGTTTTCCAGCCAATTTGATTGGTTTAACATAGCTCTCAAGGCTGACTTCAGACTACGGTGAAATCTTTCCACCAAGCCATTAGGTTCAGGGTGATAGGCGGTTGTACGGATTCATTTGCTCCCAAAAGATTCATCAATTTGCTGAATAGATTTGATTTGAATTGCCGCCCTCTATCTGTAGTAATTATACCCAACCTGCCACGAACATTTTCGCTGTAGTATGGGCCTCAATATTAGCCATGGGAAGGACTTTGCACCAACGAGAAAAACAATCAACGCATGTCAACAAGTTTGTATACCACTCACAAGGAGGCAAAGGACCAGTAATGTCTGTGTGTATGTGTTAGAAACATTCATCTGGAGACTGGAAAGGATCAACAGGTGTCAGCGTGTGTCTTCCAACTTTAGCCTTTTGACACTGTTCACAGGTTGTCGCCCACAGTCAAATATTTGACTTCATCCAAGGCCAAACATATCTCTCTGTCATCTGTCATCAGTTGATGGAAGCGTTTGCACCAGGATGAGATAGATTGTGAAGACTGGAGAAGAAAACACGTCGAAATGACTCTGGAACAAACGGGCATATTTTCCCCGTACTGGTGTCACACACGATGTCCAGGTTGCTGTTCGGAACACGTATTTTTGTCAACTTCAGGGAAGTCGAATTGTCTCTAAGTAGGTTCTGAAGGATCTGGTCTTTAAGCTGCTCCTTCACAAATGAATCCAAATAAATTACATTAATTGTTCTGGACATAGTATCTGCAGGTATATTTTCGACTCCTTTCTGATGTCAGAGGTGAACTGCAACAGGTAGTCTAGATGTCTCACCTCTCTTGGGGAATATTTCTCCGAATTTGACCGCAATGCGCCAACAAGTGGCTTGTGGTCGGTGAAGATGTAAAATCGTCTCCCCTCCAGAAAATGCCTGAAGTGACGAACAGCTGCGTAAGCAGCATACAATTCTCTTCTAACCCAACTCCAACCGCACTGGCATCCACTGCCAAACTCAACTCTACATCAGGAAGGACATGAGATAATTCAGTAGTTTTTGCTAGAGCTGCTTTGATCTTACTAAATGCAGATAGTGCATCACCTGACACTACTATATCACATTTTTTAATGTTCGTCAACAGGTTAGTAAGGGGTTGGAGGATACTTGCACAGTTAGATATAAAGTGGCAATAAAAATTCACCATACCTAAAAATTGTCACAAACTTTTCATATTAGTGGGGACTGGGAATTGTATTATAGCTTCAGTCTTAGTAGGGTAAGGAGAAATACCAACTATGCCTAAATGGTGGCCCAAAAATTCAACTTCGGTCTTGCTGAAGGCACACTTAATTGGATTTATTATAATTCCATATTTCTGAAATCTTTCAAAGATTATCTTAAGGTGGTTCATGTGTTCTTCCACCGAATGACTCGCCACCAGTACGTTGTCTATGTAGGCACATACAAAATCTAAACCATGTAAAACATGGTCAATAAACCTTTGGAAGGTTTGGCCAGCATTACGAAGGCCGAATGGTAGTCTTACAAATTCAAAAAGTCCAAAGGGAGTGGTTATAGCAGTTTTAGGGATATCTGCTGGTTCTACAGGTAATTGGTTGTATGCCCTAATTAAATCCATTTTTGAAAAAATGGATTTACCCTGTATAATAGCCGTCATGAATATGCGTAATTGGGTATCTATCGGGTTTAGTGATAGCATTAAGAGCATGGTAATCACCTCAAGCGGGCCATGCACTGTTGCCTTTTGAAACTAAATGTAATGGTAAAGCCCAATTATTGCTAGAGGGACGAATGATACCCATCTGCATCATCTGGCTGAACTCCTTTTGCATATTTAAATTTTTCAATGGGCAAACGCCTGGGTTTTACATGTACAGGGAGGGCCATTTGTAATTATGTGATGAGTCACATTGTGACTGACATTTTTTCTGGAAATTAGGTTTCACAATATCTGGGAAATCCCTGATAAGTTCTGTGAAACGAGAGTCACACAAAGCATTTGCTACAGTGGGGCATGGAGTAACAATGTTATGAATTACTCCAGTGCGGCTTAAATTTGTGAGAGGGTCTCTAAGGCAACGTCTTTTGACATCTATTAGCAAACCGTAGTAGTCGATGAAATCAACACCTAAAATCGATTTGTCTATATCGGCAATAACAAAGAACCAGCCAAATTCTCGTTTTAACCCTGTCCAGCGTCCTCCATTTCTGGACGTACGTCTTAATGACAGATTTATTAACTGCTTGCTGGGTTAACTTGTCACTACCCCTAAGCCTGTCTGAATTAGTAGCAGGCAATAATGATATTTGTGCCCCACTATCTACCAAAAATTTTAGGCCTGTAGAAAGGTTCTGTATATGTAAAAGGTGACTTTTTGTTACCCCACTGGCATACATAGTTGCAGAATCTTGCCTGCTTAAAAGTTTCCCGAATTTGTAAAATTACAGGGTGGGTAACATATCTGTGCTTTGTCTCTGTATTTTTTATGGATATTGCACATGGATTTTTTATTTTTATTTTTCAACGGGCTCTTTTGACGACCCCTGTCCCTCGGTGCGAAATATCTCCGACCATCCCTAGATGTAGAATAATTACGTCCACGGATGGGAGAAGCTGGGGGATAACCATCTTTAAAAAGGGTTCGTGGATGGGGGTGTTTAGAATAATATCCCTGACTGGTTTGGATATTTCTGCTTGTAATAATGGGACTACATGTCCAAATTTTTCTTTTTGCGACGTAATGCCTTTTGCTTCCAGTGAATATTCCAACTGGGCTATGTATAATTCTGGGTCAGAAGAAATAGATGTGAAATCCATTTAATTTATTTATTTTAGGGTAGCACTGACAGGCAATAAAAACTAACGAATTAGTAGTAAACTAAACGTAAGGGGGTGCGTACTGGTCATAAAATATAGGCATGATTGTTTTTTTTTTTTTGGACTGGGGAGGAAACACGTGGCTCCTTTGAGTTTTTCTTTCTTTTTTTTTTTTTAAGAATTTCTATTGAAGAATTTTTTGAAAGAATTTTAAGACAACGAAAAAAATATGTGCTAGTACCTATGGTAAATTCACAAAAAATTTTGTTCATTCGGGAGTCACCAAATTGTTGTTAGTATAGCATTTATTCTAAGGCTAACAGCAACAAATAAATGAATTAATACTTCGTTTAATTCTAACAATTTATTAACCAGCACATGAAACAATGAATAACAATATAAAGTCCTTCCTGTATATATAAGTTGAATTTAAGGGACTTACCAGCGTGTTGGAGAAGATATCTGGTATGTTAGGGTGATTTCTTGGAGCCCTTAATATTGCTGCCTCGTGGAACCGCTGGTGGAATCTGTCTGTGGATTTTGGATTTTGCGCCTAAACTTCTGGGCTCATCATGTGATTGGTATATTCAATCACAGAACCTCTCCCTTACTCACTCTATATACAGGAATCACCATTTTACTTACGTTTTTTTTTTAATTACTGAATCGTTTCAATCAAACAGATTCAATGGAAATAAATCAAAATTCTTTAAATATTACTGTTCATACCATCCATATGTGCATTAAGGACAACAATTTATATACCTAATTAACTCTTAATGTCCTATACCACCTCATTCCACCCAGGTGGAAGTCCTTCATTTTCCTAATCTACCCTAAATGATAGCCTTTCTTTAAATGTAATATTAAACATATTAAAAGTCTTTAATTTAAGCAAAATAACAGGTAATTTTAAATAAAAAGGCTATTTTTTTTTTTTTATAAATCCTTATTGGAATGGGGTAATGGGGTTCTGTACTTGGAAAATTCTCAACAGGATGTTAAGAGTTAATAGATAAAATTCATTTAAAATATAAATCGCTTAATTTTAAGTTTTAAATTTCATTTTAAGATTCTAAAAGCAAATATTTACTTAACAAGCCTACTTTAGTATGGTTATCTATTAACTTTTGGAGAAAACTCAATTGTTAGGCCCCCACCATTTTAAACAGAACAAATACCGATGTATAAATTTTTCACTGATAATCTAAAAGAAATCATATTTCATATACAACAGGGTCAAAAAAAAAAAAAAAATCCCCCAATTTTTAAATTTTTTTCAAACATTTGATTTTGAAACATTTGATTTTTAGATTTTCGGTACTTATTTTCTATCAAAATCGCTCCTTTAAAATTTATTCACACCTTCAGTCTTGATTTTGTAAAATACGTTTATGGCATCAAAATTGTTGTTACCTATTATAAACCTAATTAGTAATGTTTAATTAAATGTGAAAAATTATTTCAATAAAACATTTTTTTTTTAAATTTTTAAAATCTGTCTGGTTATTTCTTGCAGTAACATGGCTTTCCACTTATTTATTGTTAGATATGAAATCTCCCCCATTTTTTTCATTAAAACATTCACTTGGATCCAAAAAGTATTCATATCAAACATGTTAGTTTTACATTAAACCAACTGTTTCTAGATCATCAAAAATTATCAAGCATTAAGAAAACAAGACTTTATTTTATTTTTAACTTATTTTCTGGAAATGCTTTTTTTTTTCTTTTTCTTTTTTTTTCTTTTTTCTTTTTTTTTTCTTTTTTTTTTCTGTAAAGTGATTTTTAAAACTTGAATAGAAATTAAATTCTAATCTGGCTATCATTTTGTAATTATAAGTCAAAATATTTTAATGCTTTTTTTGTATTTTTTTTTTCTTTAAAATAAAATTTGGACTTATGAAAATCTTTTAATCTTGGCATTATTTAGAATCCTATCAACATTTTTTTTTCTGTTGTGTACAATCAAAACTTTCTAAGTTTAATTTATTTTTCCTGTCATTTTTATTTGATTAATATTGTTTTCTTTATAAGATTTTTCAATACACTTGTTATTCAATTTGTTACCCTTGTTATTTTGTAAGTCATTTACAAAATAACAAGGGGAACAAATTAAAGAACACAGATGCATGAATACATCATGGTTAACTCAACCCTTATATGTAGGGTTGAGTTAATACACTTCTAAGTGACAATCATCTGGAGGTTACAGGTAAAAATACCTCACTACAGGTTAAAATAACATAGAATACTTAACATAGCTTAACAATTGTACCTAGTTATGGTTAACAGAATGAAAACAATCTACCCCAATGTATTAAATAAAGGGTTTGGTTCGAAGTTCCCTAAAGGCTCCTGAGTTCGACAAGAAACACTTGATGAAGGCCAGAGTGTAGTACCTCGTCCAAAACGTGTATATAACAATATAGATGAGGACAACAGTCTGAAAAATCTGAATAATTTAAAACATCATATCGTGTTTAAAATTAGTACATTTCTTTTCTAACATACATTTTTCAATGTTTTTGCTTGTTTTTTTTGTTTGTTTGTTTGTTACTTCACTCATATTAAAAGAAAAACACAACTAATTAAGGATTTACTTGAGATTTTGTTGTAAATGTTATACTTGTTTGCTGTATAGAATTCAAAGCAAAAAAAAAAAAAGCAATTTAATTTTCTTGCTATTCTAATTTAAGTTTAATTAAGTTTAAATTCTTGTTGTTGTTGAAAGCAGAAATATATATTCATTTTATTTATTTATCTATTTATTCGTTTTTTCCCTTGTATGCAAATTTTTGTAGCATTTCTTAAAAGTAAAAATTAAACTTCTATGTTTTGCCCTTTTTATGTTTTATAAACTCAATTTATAAATTGAGTTTATCAGTTTCTTCAATAAATCCTTTTTTTTTTTTTTTTTTTTTTTCTGAAGTTGTTTTATAATGACTATCAATATAAAATTCAGCTAATTTGTACATTATACATTGCTTTGAATGTGTTAAACTAGTGATTTTTAAACTTTATACTATAGCACACTGCTACACAATGAAATGTAAGTATGGACTGGAAAAAGTATATGCAAAACCAGAATAAAAGACATGGGACCTATCGATGTAGAATGCGTGACAGATTTGGAACCAAAAAAAATGTAACTTTTATTTTCTTTCAGTAAAACACATATGATAATGATTGGATTAAGATCTTAAAATCAATTTAGCTATTGATACATTTTTGATTTCTATTACAAAAGAGTATCCTGCTAAAAGCTTTCACTATTTGGATCCAATTTTCCATGTCATATTTGTGAAATGGATTTTTTCTCTAATATTAAATGCAAGGAAAAAAAGACTTTGTGGATTGAAGAGGAAATAGGTGTTTGCCTCCTGTGAATGTTAACATAGAAAATATTAAGAAACATTTAAACCCAGTTTCTCAGACAACTCTTTAATTTACTGTATAGAATAAATAATTACTAATAGTGTTCTACAGTTTACATTGTTTTATGAAATAGAATACATTAATACCTTTTTAAATACATTTTTAAGTTAATTACAAAGTGTACCAAAATATTTGTATTCCTACTAAAGTGTTTTGAGCCAAAACAAATAAATTGGAAACTTTAGCATCCATACAACAAATTTAATTTCTGTTTTTGTTACTAGAAAGACATTAGGATATTCATTTGAACTGTACAACTTTTAATGTTTACTACTCCATCTAATGAAAATGTATTTATGTATGCTGTACTAACTTCTATTTTTTTTTTTTTATTTTTTATTTTTTATTTTTTTTAGAAGCAAGTTAAATATTTTGCCTGTCATTTGTCAATTATTAGCTCTTTCATTAGGGTGGCAAATATGAATAATATTCCTGTTAAGGTGTTTACAGATCTACATAAATAGAATGTAAGATCATATGGCATCTGTCTGATTTAGTCTGTCATTTTAATACATATTTTTATCTACTTTTATGAACAAGATTTTATCTAAAATCAATAGAAACTGCTCTTGCTCTTAGCCCATTTTAATCAGTTAACTGATATCAATAAGTATTGTCTTTACCAGAAAACTAATTTATAAGCTTAATTTGTACATAATTTATACAGCTTTTGTTTTTTGTTTTTTCTTTCTAAGATCAACTTTATTTTTTGTTGATATTCTATGCCATTTTAATTTTTCTTAATATTTTCACTCATTCTTGTATTTTGTACACCTGCAGAAGTTTGAGATTTAAAAGAATATTTTATTTTGAGTGCACAATAATTAATTTCTGCTTTACTTGTTTGTTAAATTTGATCAGCATCTGTTTTAGTTTTTAGAGGTTATAGAAAAAAAAAGAATTCTACAATTTAGGAAATATAGAATTGTAGAATAAAAAATATACTGATTTTTATTTTTTATTAAAAAAATTTTTTTTAGTCTTCCTCTCTTTTGTTTTGAGTGTTATTTGCTTGACACATAATCAATAATATGCCAATTGATTGACACACCCTATCTTGCTATTCAGTAGTAACACATCACTCCATAAGTCCAGGGCCTAACTAATAAAACAACTTTTTTGGCAAAATTCGACTTTATTCATCAACATAATCTCCTTTTAGGGTGATACACTGATGCCAACACTTCTCTAACAATTCGAGTTTTTTTTTTTTTTTTTGTAGAACGATTTGTCTTTGGCCTCAAAATGTTTCAGTTTCCAATATCACTTCTTCATTGGAGCCAAATCTCTTTCCCTGGAGCATTCTTTTGAGGTCTGCAAACAGCTAGTAGTCACTGGGGTCCAGATCTGGAGAATAGGTTGGGTGTGGAAACAATTCAAAGTGCAATTCGTGTGGTTTTGCCATCATTGCGATTGACTTGTGACACGGTGCATTGTCTTGGGGAAAGAGCACTTTTTTCTTCTTCATTTGTAGCCGTTTTTTGGCGATTTCTTCCTTCAAACGCACCAATAATGCTATATAATATTCGCTATTGATGGTTCTTCCTTTCTCAAGGTAATCGATGAACAAAATACGGAGGCGCAAACCTTGCCTGGTGATGTTTGCGTCTTTAGTTGCTTTGGACGGCTTTCACCTGCTGCTGTCCACTCAGCTGACTGCTGATTTGACTCCAGGTTAAGTGGTGGATTCATGTTTCATCCATTATCACATATTTATGCAAAAACTCCTTTTTGTTGCGTTGAAACAGTTGCAAACAATGCTCTGAATCATCCATGTGTTGTTGTTTTTGATTGACTGTGAGCAAACATGGCACCCATTTTGAACACCTCCTTCTCATTGACAAATGTTGATGCAAAATGGTGAATACTCTGCCTTCTGATATCTTCAACTTCTGCTATCTCATACAACTTTCTGGGACAACTGCCGAATTTGGGTGACCTGAGCATTCAGCATCATTTGTGTCTGTACGACTGCGTTTAAAGTCAGCATACCACCTCTTAACCTTTTTTTTTTTTCCAACGGAGCAGAGTCCAAATAACACTTATCAAGCCATTGCTTTGCTTGAACAGTATTTTTCCCATGAGAAAGCAATGCTTTATCAACACATGAATTTTTCCATTGTTTTGAAAACCGTAATTCGTAAACTAATAATCTGATTGGGGTCAAATTTTGACACGTGCTATTTGAAGGTTAATACTTTATAAAAATCATATGGATTTATTATTAGTGGTGCCATCTATATGACAGGCCTAGGACTTATTGAGTGATGTGTTATTTACTTAAATATAAAACTACATATTATTAATCACCAAATAATTTAGAAATTAAAAAAAAAAAAATTGAATGATACATAGTCATCTGTATTAGTAATTTAAGATCAAATATTAATTTATATATCATCATAGGCATAATGGAGGAAATTTTACAAGGGGAAGGAATTTTCCACAAAAAGATTTTCTGAGTTGCCCTAGATATTAATCTTTTGGCAGGGTTGATCTGGAAATTTACAATGGTTTAAAATAGAGCTCATCTTTGTAAAAGGGTCTAATTTAGATTTTTATTGGTTTATAATTTTGGCAAAAACTTAAATCTTTTCTAGTTCACTTTTTAGCCTACCCCCTCCCAGCACCTCTCAAAAAGTTCAGTTTGCTAAAAATTGAAGTGAATCCTCAATGAGACCACCACTGCTGTAGGTGGAGTGAAATCATTGTGCCCCACTGCAAGGTCATGGGTAGATGGAAAAACACCATTTCTAAAACACCACTAGGCAATTTTTATTGCTGGATGTGTTTGTGCCAGCCACTTTGAAAACCAGCCAGCAATAAACAGAAAATTTCTTTAAAGGTTTGGACAATTTACCAAAATGTCAAAATTCTATAATTAAAAAAAATTCTAATTGTTTGGTTTTCAGAGACAACTTACTCTTTTGTAAATTTGTTTGTGAGTTGGTTCACCTCCTTAGCTTTCACGGTGCTTCACAACCATCTAGAGGGCTGGAGTAATTTTTCAGCCTGTGAGTGTTCAAAGGCACAAAACCACCCACCTTACATAAAAAAAAAACCTTGTGTCACATATTGCTTGCATGGAGAAGCGATTAAATCCCAATTCTACTCTGTTGGACTTAGTTTAACATTTCATTTCGTCTTTTAGTGTTTAAAAAGGCCTATTGGGGCTACAGTGCTACAATTTAACATTGCTAAATATACAACTTCAGGTATGTTTCTTGTGAAAAATAATGTGGCAGGTTCATTTTGGTTGCAATATCCATAATGTAAAGTTTAACATGACATTTTAAAACAGAATTATTTGCCCTGAAAATGTATTTCATTTACCTCTTGGTAGAAACTGCAGCCTCCACCTGCCTTTGTATACCTATGCATATCATCTAAAAAAGAATGGTTTATGAATAAAAGTGTTTCTATTTATCTCAAATTTGATCAATTGTAAATGAGTTATCTTTAAGTAGCCAAAATTATGAAATTTAATCTTACAATTTTTATTTTATGCATAATTTTTTTTGTCAAAGAATATTTTTATTGCACTTTTATTACATTTTTTATATTATATTTTCTCCATTCTCCAGCCGATGTACTATCCTCAAGATTATACCAATCAAAATGGGAAGGTAGTTGAAATTCCTGTGAGTCATGAGATGTCTTATGCTAATCAAGGCTATAACACGGCCCATCCTTCACGCCAGGTACCTGTTAATCCTGTCAATCTACAGGGTCCACAACAGGAGCAACAGCACATTCAACAACCACAGGCACCCCAGCATCCTTCTGCAGCTCCAACAAGAGAGATCCCCATCCACCATGTTCCAGGGCAACCACAGCCACATTATACATCTCATTACCAGCACACACCGGCATTTAACTATCCACATTACCAAGGTCAGCAACCTACACAAACAGCTCCACCACCACCACCGCCACCACCACCACCACAGCAGCAACCACAACAACAAACCTATGCTGGCTACTCTCCTGGACCTACTTCTTATCATCCAGGTTGGAATAGCCAAAATCTCTATACAAATGCACCAACTGGGGGTGAGCGAGTGATCCCAATAGTACGCCAAGGAGACACAAATGTTGGTGCCAACAGCAGTCCACAAACGGCAAGGAAGCCTGGCACATCAACCCCCACCCATCAACCTAGTTCAGGAGTTTATCAGCAACCAGCCCATCTGTATGCACAGCCAGAACAAAGGCAAACACCTCAGAGGGAAAATTCTCCCAAAGAACAAATGGAACCTGCAGAGTTATCTCCTCTTGAGATGGTTGAGAAAATTGTGTGTGAAGCAAAAGAACTTGGCCTGAAAGTGAATGAGTTTCAAGGAAGTAAAGGGGACAAACATTATCGCTATTTGGAGGAGATGTTAACAAGAATGCTCCTCAAACTGGATAACATTCAAGCTGGTTCTGATGATGGTATCCGCCAGGCTCGTAAACATGCAGTGAAAACTATTACACAGACTTTAGATTTGCTTGACTTAAAGGGTATGAGTAATGATGATGATAAACAAAATGAGTCAAATGATGGCATGGAGGCTAAAACCTCTTCAGAAGACTCAAATAAGCCAAATGAACAATCGGGTAATGAGAAAAAGAAAAACCCAGGCCATGTTCGAGAAATGGTTTTAGATAGTGAAGTGGCTTGTTAAATACTATGTTATCATTGGGAGAATTAAAATGTTCAAACAATTATGATATTAAACAATTGTGATATTTTTAAATGTTACCAGAGCTAAATGCTAGTCTTACTTGACAAGTTTTCCCCTCAATATTATAAAGCAAAATGTTCTCCCACTGCTATTGCCACCAATGCTCCATGCTATTCTCAAATATCAGCAGCTTTTCAGGAATCCTACAACCAACATTTTAGAGAACATTGGTTTGAGATTATATCTCAGGTTATTCTTCTCTAGATAATATAATTCTGTTACTGTTGATATATTTAAGCAAGTGTTTTATTTTATTAAAATCAATTATCTACTATGTTTTTGTTATATTATTTATACCCACCTCCAAGAAGCAGATTATTTTTCTAAAACATCACAAATTTGTTTTAGAAATATGTATTTGTATTTTGCAACATCTTTGTAATGTATGATGATAATGTATATAAACACATGCTGTTATTCTACTGTATGATTTTCTGCAAATTTATTCTCTTTATCTTTTTCATTTTTTTGTCTGTTTGCCAATTGCTATTATTGTTGTTCAAGTTTTAACTTTTATACTTTCCTTTTTTTTTTTTTTAAGCTTTTTTTTTTTTGTTTTAGTTAGTTTTATTTATTCAGTGTTCTGCTTTTCAAGGAGTTTATTATTTTAAACTTGTCCTATTCATTTGAAAAATCTCTTTACTAATTTTATAGTTAAGATCATCTGAAGAATATCCATAAAAATGTTTTCTACAAAGCCTAATTTTGATTTTGTAATGAAAATTCAATTACTTATACAAATCAGATAAAGACTGTTTAAACCTTCAAATAATTTATTCAGAAAATTAAGATTATTAAAAATTAATTTTGATCATTTATATTTTCAAGAATTATAAAAAATTTTGTTTGACAAAAAGGGTAAAAAAAAAATAAAAATGCGTCTTTGGAATTTTTTAAAATTTTTATTTATTTATTTTTTGTGTAGACCAACTAACTTCTTAAAGAAGCATTATTACATTATTTATAAAAATACACACTTTATACTACATGTTCCATATTTATTTTTCAATTGAATTTCTTTCATCTGACTTTCTGTTGCTTTTTATTTCAATTCCCAAGATCATTCTTCTACAATTGTTACTAAGTAATACAGATGGAAATAAAGAATTAATCTCTACCAAGTATCAAACGTGCATCCTTTATCTTTGGAGTAATAGTTGTATCCACATACATTTCACAGAATAGATGCATAATAATTGCAGTTTAAATGTCAATATTCTGAGATGAATTGTTGATTTCTATTTCTGTTTTAAGATTTGTTGAATTAACCTAACAAAAATAGAATAATATTTTACAATAACAAAGAACAAAAATAAAACCATTGAATTGATTTTGTGAAATAAGTAGCTCACTTTTGTGAGTAAATCTTATTTTTCTGATAAAGTTAACATTTTAGGTGGTTGGTTTGATTGACAATAAGGCTAACATTGTTGGTTCTCAAGGTTATGGATAACACTCACACAATAATAGTCAACAAAAACATTTAAAAAAACATTATTGAAAATTGAAAAATATTAAAATGGTTATTCATTTTTTATCTAATTTTTCTGTTTTTTTTTTTTTTTTTTTCCTTGTTATATTTAAAATATGCAAATTGGAATCTCATTAGATCATTGTTTTTCCAGAAAGTAGTTAAGTGTTGCAAGATTTTAAATTAACTTTTGCCAATTTCTAAAAATTTTAAGACCCATATTAAAACTATTGTAAAAATAAGAGAAATCCACTTTTTTTTTTTTTTTTTAGTTTGGAAAAACAGTAAAACAAGACTTTGTCACTATTGTGGTAGCTAAATATTAAAGGTTTTAAAAAAGGACAAAATGACATGTATTTTTTTTTTTTTAGAATTCAGTAATAAGATGAGTTGACTTTAAAAATTCAAAGGCCCTGACATAGTTAATGATCGAGTCGGATGTTGAGGTGATTGGTAGGTTTCAAAATGGTGAAAGTTGTGTTACTTGTTAGTCTTTCTTTCTTTGAATATTTCTCCTTTCCACCTTGACCTTGCCACCATCATTACCTTCATCTAAGTTCTGCTTCAGACAAAAATCATGTTTCAGTGCTTAACAAATCAGTTATAAATTTGGGTTGTAAGATTCTGGGTTTAATACCAGTCTCTGCCAACTCTGGGCATGAATAGCACAGTTTGGGTAATCTGATCTGTGTGCTAAAGCATCTGGGAACTGACAGTAGGTGTGGCGCTCAACTACGGAAAAAAAAATCTCACTGTCTTGTGAAAAGGGGATACACTACCTCACTCTTTGTCTGATATCGACAATAGGCCACTCTGCAAATTTTGCTAGTACTAGACTGCCTATACAGATGATTTATTATTGTAATGATGGCTTATGTAGAACTATCTTTTTTTTTTTTTTTTTTTTTTTTTTAAGTTTGAGGAACATTCAGAAGCTGCAACACACTAAACATCAAAACTTACAAACTCGTTTCAGTTGGTTTCCATATAAATGAATGCCCTGACAATGGTTTGCTTAAACTATAAAATCAGCTTCTACATTAAAATATTATCCATCTGAACACCTTTGTTTTTTTTTTTTTTTTTTTTTTTTTTTCAATTTTTTATATACTTTATGTATATGTGTGTATGTATATGTATTTTTTTTCTTTTTCGGTGTGGTGAACCCGCAGATCTCGTCAGATCATTCACCTGTGTTCCCCAAATATTTTCAGTCATCTTGCCTCGGCTTGTCACTGATACTAGTCTTTGGGGAAGGAGAGCATGCGGTGCATGTCAACATGTGAAATATCTGCACAAGTCCCACAGTGATGGAGGAACGGTGGCGTGTGCAGGCCTGATGGGCTGGAAGCACACAGCTGTGAATCTACACGTGGCGAGGTTGTGAGTGGCTGAGCAGCCCCTTGGGTAGTACTGCTCACCCAGACATCTGGGAAGGGTATAGAAAATGTGACCTAAACAAATGCCTGTTCCCCTATCCAGCTGGCTAGCAACCTGCGGCTGTTCACATTAGCAGGGCGGAAACAAGAAAATATCACAACAAACCTAGGCTAAGAATAGCCTCCTGGAATGTTCAGACACTTCATTATCTTAATGGATCGGGAAAACCTGAACAACGAACTGGTATCGTGGCAAAGAACTCTCAATATGGGTAGACATCATGACCCTTGCGTAAGTCCGCTTCAGCAAAGAGGACCAATTGACAGAATTGGGGGTCCAGGTGCACATTCTTTTGGAAAGGCAGCTGATGGTAGCTGTAAGGATTTGAGGTAAAGCAGCTCGAGACCCCATCTGAAGCGGCCTCTACGTAAGTGGCACATGACGGATGACATGGACACACTTCCTACATTTAAGACTGACCATATATGTGACCTGTGTGGCAGGTCCTGCCTGTCGAGGGCTGGGCTTCTCAGTCTAGTGCGGTTGCATGCGAGAGGAAGTCGAGAAAGGGGTTCATGTGTGACAGGGAATATAAAAACAAATTCGGACAAGTGGGCCCTCTGTGCTCACAACTGAACTACTTGTAGAAATGGCCTTCTTCTGGGAAGAAGTGGCAATCACAGTGTGTGTGTGTGTGTATATATATGTATATATGTCGGTAATCTGAACATTAGTTACATAAAAGTAACCTCCCTTGTTTTTTTTCACTTTGAGGAAGCCGTATATTTTTGGTCAGCCATTTTCATTTCACCGTGAATCTACACTGAAAATATGAATTTGTTTGAATCAATACAACTGCATATTTTAACACGAAAATATCATAAAATGTATTCTTAATAACAATTAAGTTCATTTCAAATAATGTGCAAGCACAATTAAGAATACTTTTCTGAATTTTTTAGAAGGAATAAAAAAAGGATAGACGAAGAAAACAAAGTTCAAACATTACTAGGTTGGATGCAAATCCTATAGATATTCAATGTGTTTAAAATATTATCTTTGTACTAATATTATTAAGTAGTCTTTTTTATATTATTAAATGGAACAATCTTTATATAAATAAACCAAGCCACAATAAGGATAAGTGAAAGGATAGGAATGGAATAAATTTAATTAAAGAGGATACATGAATATAAAGGGGATATGTTGAAAAATCCAGGACTATTATTAAGGGAGGGCAAAAGCGGAATTGTGCCAGCTTCAAAATTTGTCTCAATGTTTTATTATGAATATGAGCTAATATTATGGCACATTGAAATTAATGTGATGATTTGTTTCAGATATGTTGGACAAGTGCGTTGTTAAAATTGCCTAATCTAATATGTTTGTGCTTATATAAACGTTTCTTAAGCCTTCTAGAAGTTTCACCTATATATTTTTATTGCAGTCTTTACAAGGAATCTATAAATGCCAGCATCAGATTTTATGTGAAAGAATTTTTAAGCAAATTTGGATTGTTTTGGAAGATAAAGTGACTGTTTTAATACAAAGTTTATTTAAAATTATTTTGTATAAAGTTTATTAGGTAAAATTATTGTGTGAAATACCCGATCTGCAACTCGTGCACCTGCATTGCTCAATGTCAAATATAATAATCTGTGCTGAAAGGATAAAAAAAAAAAATGACCACACAAATTTAATGAAAGGATGCTAATGGAGGAGGAAGGTGTGACACTTTGTGATGGAGGAGAAAGCACCTAAATGCATGTTGTCAGCTGCTAGAATAAACTACAAGTCTGGCTATCATGTAGGTCTCTGCCTATTTTCTATCTATCAACTGCCCACTGGATGAAGCTCTCACTCCAATGGCTGGTCTCAATCTGCTTGTTGGGGCTTGAGCTGGCTGAATATATACAAATTCCACCCCACATACTACTCTTGATTTGACCACCCAGAAAATAGATACTAACTTTTTCTGGGCAGAATTAAGATTCCAATCTCTCCTAAAATTGCACATATTAATTTATTTCAAAACTGCTGGATGCCAATTTTCCAACCATTAACTTTTTCAAGGGACATTTTCTCTTAAACTAGCGACTCAAAGATATTATCTTTAAATGACCACCTCAAGTTGGTTGTACATCTTTTTATGACTTTCTTGAACCCTCTCTGATTCTTTTGTTCACCCACCTCCACACACATATACATATGCATGGACCTAATATATTCTATTTTCCTTCTCTTTTTTTTTTTTTTTTTTTTTCTCTGACCGTATTTTCACTCAACCATTGTGTCACTTATCTCCCACAACCATTTTTGTCATTTATAAATTACAAATACATAAAAAACATAACACCATGCATCTTGTTTCAGCACACCGAGAAGAGAACAACTTTTTTTTTTTTTTTTTTTTTTTTTTTTTAATGTACGGGTTACAATTGAGTAAACAAAAAAAAAATCACAAAAAGATTTCACAACAATATATAACCAGAGGGCTTGGATTGCCACTCTAAAGTGGTGAGGGGTTCAGTTACCTCCCTTTAACACAAAAAAATTATAAAAAAACCAAACAAAAAGAAACAATTGCCAACAATGCACTGGTGTGGGTGGGATCCTCACCCCTTACAGTACAAACACACACACACACACACACATATACATACACAAAAAAAATATAATACTGTTAGATTCAGCTCTTTGACTTTTCTTTCCTGGTAATGATCATTTGGGGACTTCTGACTCAACAATCCAGGAAGACTTTTTCACCTCACCACCCTACTCAACGATTCGGAATGACTCCCCTCCAAGATTTCACCCCACCTTCAACGAAACACGAGAATTTTAATTGCCCTATTCAAGAGGACTTTTCAGGCTCACCTCCAGGACTCTGCCCCACCCCCTATTGAAACACGGAGGAATTTCAACCACCCCTTTTCCAAATAAACAAAACCTGTTCTGGGTTACTGTATCAACATGTCAACCTTTCCAATCTTTACATTAACTCATATACACACACAAAAAAATGTTCACCCTAAATTGAAAAGTCCGACATATTCAGATTTCACTTCTTCCTTTCATTTCTTTTCTTTTTTCTTTCTTTCTAAGGCATTCACCTTTTGACATTTGGTCGATCCTTGCACTGAACATGCAGGTTACAGCGTTGTGTTTTTTTTTTTTTTTTTTTTTCCAGACATTTGTCTTTATGATGCCAAGTTGCAACGGCTCTTCAGGTCATGCCTTTTAATGAACATGAAATGTCCAGTTGGTCCATAATTGTCTCTTTGGTCTCTGCCATATTAGTTGATATTACGTCTTGGTCATCATGTGTGTTTTCTGGCATATTTTTCACCCTACTTCTTATCAACGACTGCTTTCTACAGATTACTAATACTAATATGATTATAATTATCACTATGATACTATCCCCCAGTGATGACCAGGCCCTGGTGCCCATCACGTGTGAGAATTTTCCTTTCCACAGTCTCCAGCTTATACAGGTTAATCTTTTCTATGTTTTCCAGCAGCTGGGACAATTTACCCATAGGTTGGGTAATTTTCCCACTAGGATGTCCCACAGATCTGCCCACCTGCTAGAAGAGGCATTTAAAAGAGCGAGGAAAGAGTGCTTAGTTTCAAATTCTTCCTCTACCTGATAATGTAGTGGTGGGCTGAGCACCCCATAGGCAAACTAATAATGGTCAGAGGGGGCTCTGCTCCCATGGTTACTGTCAACCTTGCCCTACATACCTGTGATAGGACTTGCTTAGGGGCTATACATTCTGCTTCTAATTTATATCTATTGATCTTCTTTTTGCATTTTATTTTCATTTCTTTTCCTTGATCACAGAACTCTCAGTCTCCGATTCAGTGTCAGTGTTTTTCCAGATCTCCATTTTGAAAATTTGAGATTCAAAATGGTTTCAGTTTTTCTCTTTATCCACTTTAGTACAGTTCACATATTTTGAACCCTTGTTTGTTTGTCGAGATGATCCCTTCATTACCAAAGGCATTGAACAACTGTCCCCAGTTGATTGGTCGGATAACTCAATTAATTTGACCGCCCTGTTGGCCGTGGGTAGCGACCCGTGATGCTTAAAGATAGGGCCAAAGTGGAGTATTGCAAGTCATGCTCATCCACCTGGGCTCTATCTTGGGCTAGACGGGTGGTCGGAGAGCCCCCCCCCCCCCAATCGGCTGGTCACGTCAAGCCCTAGCACCTATATGATTGCCCCAACCCTATTGCCCTTTTTATCATATGGGTGCTAGAAAGCGGTGGCTGCAGGTCTACATGTCCTGGAAATGACGTTAAACTCTATCTGATGGTGAGGTTCCAGTTTTGGAGGTTTGGGGAATGTGGAGCACCCCTTCATCACCATTGCTCCCTGGTCCACTCTGACCCGGAGTGGTAGTACCTGTTAGGGTCCCATCTATGGGTTAAATAGAAAACATGAGTTTATAAACAAAATTGTATTATCCATTAAAAATGAAATTATTTCAAAACTTTGTCGGCATTAAACATTTTTGAATACCAAATTACCAAAAGAAGTATTCAGCATAAAATAACCCCAGGGGTTGACATGCCGTAAAACCCAACCAACCAATCAATTAATTTGATTGGACTTCAGGTCTCTGAATCAGACTTGATAACTGACTTTCTTTTTTCTGTCGCACTCAGTACATGAGGAGAATAGTCAATGATACGGTTATGAAATAACTGCATACAGATAGGACTACTATGATCACTATGATCACTACTGATTATTCCTTCCATCCCTGTTGGGGGTGTAAAGCCCTCTGTGTTTTTGCTATCGGATTCTACAAGTTTTTTGAGGCAAAACCATGTCCGATTGAAGTTGAGTCAGAGACTTCCTCTAATGGGATAAGACTGTCCTCTTTATTGGATAACTTTTCACAGGCAGGAGACTAATGAGAAGCTGTCCCTCGATCATCATCCGTTAAATAACTTTTGCTAAGTATGCTATCATCATTACTGTCCTCTAGCACGAATTGCATCACCTCAAAGTCTGACAGCTTTTTTTGTAACTGCCTTTTGTTGCTTTTTCTCGATTGACTGGCCAACAAGAGGAGTTGGCTAAACCGGCACTTCCTCGTCATTTCTCAACTTTTGTAAACTGTTTGCTAAAGGGTGTTTGGAAATTTTTGTAGCACTGGTGTGGCAACTGGGCTTGTTCCCCCTACAAGGACTAGTCTTCTTAACTTTGTCTTGGAGGTTATTTAACAAGATCTGTTTTGACAGTATCCATTTTGTTGGCCGCGATGAAGGTAATGACCATTTTTTTGCTTTTGAAATCTTGAATTGTTGGCAATTCTTGAACAGTTCCGATTTTTTCTTCGATAGCCTCAACACCCACCCCTCTCCTTTCAGTTTTATGGTTACTGTGGCACTATTTTCAATTTTTATCCTTTACTTTTTGACGAGAACCTGCCCTAGATAATAGAGGTTCAGGTTGCATCTCTTGAGCACTCTCCAATAATTCATCTGGAGAATTGCTTTTGCCATTTTTGGGTGATCCTGATTTCTCGTTTTGAGAGGCTGGTGTTGTGATTTTGAATTCCTCTTGAATAGTAATTTCAATAAGCAGCTTCATAGAAAAAATAGATCTCTGGAGAGGGTTCAGGCTATCTTTCTGGGAATGCAGCAAATACTTCTCCATACATCTTTTGGTTAACAAATTAAAATCTTCAGTTTTTGAGAACAAATCCTGAACATGTTGCATTTCTTCTCCATCTATCCTATCCATAATAAACTAATGCCTGTGAGACGAACTAATTTCAATAACAATAACAACAAAATGAAATAAATTTTCAACCTACTGGCAGGAACCGTACTCAATTTCTTTGTGCTTATTTTTTGTACTTTTTAAATTTAATTTTATCGTTCATTACATATTCATTTCAGTTTTCAGTTGTTCCTCTTTTTTTTTTTTTTTTCTTTTTTTTTTTAAACGTTCATTCAGTGTTCCTTTTAGTCTTCAGTTGTTCGGTTGTTTTTTTTTTTTCTTTCCATTGAAGTTAAAAAATTTCATTTTAAAAAATTTTTTTAATCTGCTTTTCTTGATGAGTTAGTTCAACTCAATAAGAAAAAATGCTTATCTGTCAGTTTCTTTCTTCCTTCCTTTCTTTTTGTGTCTTCTCTCTTTCTTTCTGACGTGACATGAGTTTCGTTTTCCATTTTTCTTTCTTATTCTTTTTATTTGTGTTGAATACTTTTTTTTTCTTTTCCTTTCTCTGTTTTTCCTTTTTGCTTTCTTTTCTTCCTCCTCCTCCTATCGTCCTTTGATGTAACCACTATTCAGGGCACCAGTGTGACAATACCTGGTCTGCAACTCCTGCACTTACATTGCACAATGTCAATGACCCCACGTTGTAATAATCTATGCAGGCCGATTCGAAACCCATGAGCTAGAGACAGGTTCACAAGGATATAAAAACATGACAACACAAAGTTTGATGACGGGACGTTAATAGAGGAAGAAAGTGTGACACTTTGTGCAGTTTGTGATGGAGGAGAACGCACCTAAATGTATTTCGTCAGCTGGCAAGAAATTCTCTTAAGTCAGCTGCTAGGATAAACTACAAGTCTGGCTATCATATGTGTCCCTGCCTATTTTTTTATCTATCAACTGCCCACTGGACGAAGCTCTCACTCCAATGGCCGGTCTCAATCTGTTTGTTGGGGCTTGAGCTGGCGGAATATATACAAATTCCATCCCCCACACTACCCTTGATTTGACCACCCAGAAAATAGATACTAACTTTTTCTGGGCAGAATTAAGATTCCAATCTCTCCTAAAATTGCACATATTAATTTATTTCTAAACTGCTGGATGCCAATTTTCCAACCATTAATTTTTTCAAGGGCCATTTTCTCTTAAACTAGCTACTCAAGGAAATTATCTTTAAATGACCACCTCAAGTTGGTTGTACATCTTTTTATGACTTTCTTGAACTCTCTCTGATCCTGTGCCCCCCCCCCCCCCCCCCACATATACATGGACCTAACATATTCTATTTTCCTTCTCTTTTCTGTGTATTTTCACTCAACCATTGTCACATGTGTACCAATCTTGTCCTGAATTTTCAATATGAACGCTGATCAATGAACGGTTATGAGCCTTCCTCACCATATACATTTCGATCTCAAGTCATTCAAAAACATCCATCATTTTTTGAACAAAGAGGAATCTTTTTCTCCTCTTTTTATCATATTGTCCTGAAGAAGGTTTTGCATAAATCAAAATGTTTAAAGGTCGAATGTATGTATGTATGTATGTGTGTGTGTGTTAATATATATATATATATGTATATATGTGTGTGTGTCTATTCATAGTCAAATCAGTGGCGACTAAACTGGTAACCTCACAGATTTTATCTGATGAGGAGGATGGCTAGACATCCTGTAGGACAAATAACAAGACCTGTAAAAAGGGCGAAGGAAGTTATTGGTTCAACGACCATCTAGAACATTATTTCTGGGAGTGTTGGACCCCTTATTTCTTGTTAGGATATCCAACTAGGAGAAGGTCAACTCTGATTTAACACCTGTGATTAACATGATTACTGGTTATCTTGCTTCCGTTTGTCACTGGATAATAATCATGAAAATTTAGAGAGTGGTAATCGTGTTGTACAAGCGTTGACCACTATAATATCATGATGTACAAATGTTCCCTAGCTTTCTTTTTATCTATCAACCTTTCAAAAAAGTCCCATGGAAATGTATGTGTAGTGACATGTGCAGACATGACCAGTTGGAAGCATGCAGTTACATATCTACATATTGGCAGCAGGAGTCTTATCCTAACATCGTTGTTGTGTCCACCAGTGACTGGGACTGACCCCGGTGGTGATTAGTGTCTGAGCAGCCCTATTTAGGAGAGCACTGCTCACCCAAACTAATGGGATAGTGCTAGAAAAGGGGCACTAAACATTGCCTGTCACCTCAACACTGATTAGTTTTCTGCAGCTAACGGTGGTTCATTTTTATCAGGAAGAAAAGAAATATAAAACAATTTTCAAATGAGCAGATTAAACTTAACATTTGTTGTTGGAATGTGAGAACTCTTCTAGATCATAGCTGTTCAAATCGCCTGGAAAGAACAGTACTTGTGACAAAGGAACTTGAGAGATTACAGATTGATATTGCTGCTCTATCGGAAACCCGATTGTCAGAGGAGGATCAGTTGACTGAAGTATCGATGGGTTATAAACTCTTTTGGGTTGGAAAGCCAAAGGTAAAAAGTGTAAATATTAAACATGCTCTGGTTGATCTCATCACTCAATACTGAAATGGTTCTCCTCTACCAAATGACTGGATTGATGGTGCTTTGGTGTGTTTATACAAGGGCAAAGGAGAAAAAGGAAGTTGTGATAACTACTATAGAATCACATTTTTGCATGCAGTTAGCAAGGTTCTCTCAAGAGTGTTGTTGAATCGATTGCTTTTGTACATTTGTCCTGTTGTCATTCCTGAATCACAAAGTGGTTTTAGGTCTGGCAGAGTAGCTAATGACCTTATATTTTCAGCCAGGCAAGTGCAGGAGAATTGTATTGAGCAACAGGTCCCCGTGTATCAGGTTTTTGCCGATTTGACAAAAGCTTTTGATACAGTTAACAGAGATGCACTTTGGACGATATTAGGTAAAGTTGGATACCCACCAATATTTGTGAATATACTGAAGGGGTTGTATAATGGTATGAAAGCTAGAATTGTCATGAGTGGTGGATTGTCGAATGAAATACCAATAGATAACGGGGTTAAGCAGGGAGATGTCTTGGCCACAATACTATTCTCAATATTCTATTCTGTACTATTAACTCATACAGTCCAGCATTGTGAGAAGAGTGTCCTCTTGCAATTTAGAACCACAGGAAGGGTTTTCGACTTGAGATAATTCAACTCAAAGACATCATACACTCATTAGTTCCTTTATGCTGACAACATTGACTCTCTGGCTCATATTGAGGAGGATATTCAAAATATTGTAAACCTATTTGCAGCCTTGTGCACTGCTTTTGGATTAAAAATAAGCTTGACGAAAACAAAGGTCATGTTCACCCCCATAGAAAGTAGGCCATATATCAAACCAACTATAACCATTCATAGTACTCGTTTGGATGTTGTTGGAACCTTCACATACTTGAGAAGTACATTGAATTGTGATGGTTTTTTGGGTGCTGAGATTCAGCTACATATCCAGAAGGCATCTGTGGCCAATGGAAGGCTTGAAAAACGGTTATGTCTAATACCAGCATTAACCATAAAACAAAGTTGAAGGGTTATAGGTCCTGCATATTGAGTGTTCTATTGTACTCCTCGGAAACATGGACATTTCTTTGAAAACAGAAAATTCTTGAACACTTTCATCAGAACTGTTTGAGACGCATTCTAAACATCAAATGGAATTCCAACACACCTAACACAGAAGTCCTTACACGGACAGCATGAAAACCTCAAGCGCCAACTTCGAAAGGGATACACCTGTCATATTGGAGAGAACACGGAGGGTTGGAAATGTCAATCATGTGGTTGGATTCTACTTTCTAAGGCTGGATATGTCAATTATAGGAAATCTCCCCAGGAACAATTTTTGCTCACTCCAGGGACAAACAATAATAAAGGATCGATATAATGCAAAATGAAAGGATTTATATATAAAAAAAAGGCAAAACGTTTTAGAAGACTTTGTCCGTCTTCACCGTTCTGTTGAAAAGTGTTAATTGAATATAAACATTCTCAAAGATTAGTTGGGATTACTGTGGAGACAATTATAATCCAGGGAATTTATTCAATTTATAAATAAATTTAGTGGCATTGCATAATATGTTCGTTATGCTGAAGATTAACAAATATAGCACAAGGCCGAAAAGAAAAATACAACGTACAAAAATTAAAATTTACAATATACAAAAAAGTTACTACTCACAAATGCGAAGGGCGCAAAATCAGCTAAAATAGAATATACAAGTGTTTTTTTTTTACTCCTAGCTTCTTCCTTGGCTTAAGATGAATAAATAAAAAGTGATATCCTCTCTCTTCTCTTTTTCTTTCTCTCTCTCTCTTTTTTGTGGTGCTGGTGGTGGTGGGTCTATGCCGGTTTGTCAGACAAGCCTTTGAAGTTAACTGTGCTGATGGCTGGGTTTCGTTGTCCGGGTTGCTTCTCTGTCTCACAAAATATATCTACGGACAAAATGCCTTTAAATTATAGAAGCTTCTCTCTTTATTTTTATTTTTTCAAATAATGGACAATTCTGTCAGGCACTTCTTAGTCAAAAAGATAAATTTGCTGGCTTATGATGTCGGCATTCTATGCTGACTTCAAAATAATATAAAATTACAAAATTTGCTTTCTCCTTTGGAGAAAACTAACTCGCTCAATGAGTTAAAAAAATAAAATTTGGTTTCTCCAAATATTCTAGAAATAAAATTAGGTAAAGGTTATGATATAACTTTCTCTAGTTCTCTTGAAATTCGTGTACCTTATCCCTATGCACAAGTCAACGGAGAGAGAAGTAAACCAGACCAGCTCTTCGCAAAACAATTTCTCATCTTAAAATAAATTTGAACAAAAATGACATCGACTTTTCAAGACAACTGAGATAGAACTAAATCTTGACCAGTTCTTCCCAGTGTGAGAATACCCGGTCTGCACCCGCTACACCTTCGTTGCACAATGTCTAGACTCCAACGTTGTGATAATCTGTGCTGGCCGATTCGAAGGGTACGAGTCGGAGACAGGTTCACAAGGATTAAAAAAAAACAACAACAAAAAACAAAAACAAAAAACAAACAATGTCTGATAACAGGACGCTGATGGAAGTGGATGTTGTGACACTTGTGCAGTTTCTGGTGGTGTAATGTACACTTGGGTCTATATCAGCTGGCAATAAAGTTGTTATAAGTCTAAGTTGATTACTGGCTTCACTGATGTGGGTCCCTGGCTATCTTCTATCTCTGCTGCTACTGAGTCGATACTAACACCCCGACTGCCGGCCGAAAACTCCTGGGCTGGTGTAATGGTTAAAGTCATAGGAAATGGACTCGTCGCCCCGAGTTCAAATCCTGGACGTGGTAATTGCATTTCACTTAGCGCTAATACCCTTGGGAAAGGTATGAATTCTACTCTCCCTCCAGCTATGGGTAAATAGTAGGGCAGATTGGGCTCTTTAACCTTGGTTAGGTAACCGGTCTAGGAGAAGGAAAATTCTGAATTCAAACCTGTTGAACTCCGCTTAAGAAATTGACCTTGTGTCACATCCTGCTTGTGCGGAGGGGTTGGTAAATATATATATGTCAGAATAATTGCAGGTGTTGATAGAGCAAGTTGCAAGAGTTGTTTTGAAATAGACTTCCTTCGTATATGAAGATATTATTAGAGAGCAAGTTGCAAGAGATGGTTTTTATTTTCACTTTTTAAAATCAATTTCTAAGAAATTTCTTTTGAAAGATTTTCGGCGAAAGAAATATGTTTTCTTCAGTGAAATTTGCCCCGAAATTTAGAGGACATCTATTGAAACTACCCCTCCTCAAAGCGTGGGTGAGGAGTCTTAATTAGTCAAACCCTCTATTGTAGCTTGAGTGTGTAACCAATTCGTATCTGATACGTTGGAGAGTGCCTTCACCGCAGGTGGATTGAACGTGTGATTGGTTAGCCAACCAAAGGTCGTTGTGTCCTGAAGAACCCAATATAAATATTCAATGTAAGAGAGGAAAATCAGAGAGAAGCCAATACATATTTATTGTTATCAACAGAGAGTTTTCCTGTCTTTAGAGTTACCAACAACTACAGCAACACATTTCCATTAATCTCCTGACACATCACAAAGATGCTCTGACCAAGTTGCATTCTTCGGATCAAAGGTAAACACAGCGTGGTCGCAGAAAGCATCAATGGATCAAATAACCGGAGACATCTGGTGGTAGTGACGGAACTAAGTGATCCCATCAAGTACCGTGACTAGCACAGGACCACATATATATTTACACCACTACAAATACACACACCAATTACCAGAATGCACACAAATACACACATCCATTGAATATTCTACATATATACACACAAACATACTAGAAACAAAAATAACAAAGTACACGCACACTAACCCATGTACATACTAGAAGTGAGGAAAGGAGAGAGATCAAAGCAATTCAACGAATAACAGACAGACTGGACATGGAATCAACTGAAATTGATCAGTATGATTTATTAACCTTCTCACTATACCCTTAAATGACTTTATATTTAAATAAGTCCAAACACAAAACAGAATTGTATGAGCTTGATAAGGATTTGCTAAAATCCGAAATAAGTGTCACGCCTATATAGATAAGAAAAACAAACAAAATTCAAACCACTTTGCAGAACTTTTTTATTATAAAATATTTACTTTTTTCTTGTTGGGTCTGCAACAATCTCATATATATATATATATATATATATATATATATATATATATATATGAGGTAGATAAAAGGATAAGTGAGCAAGAAATGAATAACTCAAAACAAATCAAGGGTTGAAATAATTTCGTCCGTATTACGCGAACATCTTCAGTCAAATGATTTTTAAAAAATCATTTGACTGAAGATGTTCGCGTAATACGGACGAAATTATTTCAACCCTTGATTTGTTTTGAGTTATTCATTTCTTGCTCACTTATCCTTTTATCTACCTAATATTGTCGGATTCTAAACCCATCCATCTTATCTTCATATATATATATATATATATATATATATATATATATATATATATATATAATGTACACACACATAAATTTACACGAATTTATATCAGCATATGAATATATAGTATCATGAATGATTTTGGACATATTCTAAACCAGATTTTGAATTTATTTGATGATTTAGCCCAACACTTTGAAATCCTTGATCAAAAGGGCAACTTATGCTTAAGATTTGACCTTTCTGTCCGCTCATACAATGATTAATTAATTATCTAATTAAGTAATTTTCTTCCTATTTGTTAAAGTTGTCGCCTACATAAATAATGTTATTTGAAAGTACATTGAATTTTTAGCCAAACTCATAATGATCCTAAATCATCAAAAATTTAAAACTTGATTCCATGATCATCCTTGAATGTACTTTTATTGTTTTATTAGTTCTTTTTGTTTTTAAATCGTTGATCTTTGATATTAAATATTTAAAAATGTAAACAGGCTGATTATTGATGGGTCCTTTGATTTCAGAATAGAATTTATCTCTATGACCAAAATGATATCATTTTAAGTGTTAGGTATGTACGTATTTTTGGGTGATGCTGTAGATATATATTAATACATTTACTGATAGAATAATTATGTTTCACAGCACTTCCGTCGTAGAAATTGACAAATTAATCTATTTCAACTTATGAAGTACATGTGTACACACGCACACACACACATGCAGACACATCTACAAGCACGACTCTTTATTGTATTAGAGTTCCAGTCTTTTATGGTGCATCATGTTGAAAGCTTTGGCCACTGCTTCCAGTTGCTTTTCTTCCAATTTTTCAATGTCTTTTCGCGTAAGAAAATCTCGGCTTTTGGGCGCTATTCGATGAAACACTTCCAAGCTTGGTGGCCTTTGATTATCCTAGGGAAGAAAATGATAAATATAACATTTAAATGTTTATTCCTTTTAATACACAACAGAATAGCAAGTGTAGATTATATGAAAACAGAAATGAAACAGTTAATCACATAATAAGCAAATGCTGCAAACTGGCACAAAAGATGACAAGTCCAGGCAAAATTGGGTGGGAAAAGGGATCCACTGGGAAATAACTTTATAATATGAAAATGCTGACAAATGATATATGTACAAACCAGCGCGTGGTCTAATGGTTAGAGTCATAGGAAATGGACTCGTCGATCCGAGTTCAATTCCTGGACGAAGCTGTTTGAATTTCACTTTGCGCTAATACCCTTGGGAAAGGTATGAATCCAATTCTCCCTCCAGCTATGGGTAAATAGCAGGGCAGACTGGGCTCTATAACCTTGGCTAGGTAACCAGTCTAGGAGAAGGAAAACTCTGAATTCAAACCTGTTGAACTCCGCTTAAGAAACTGACCTTGTGTCACATCCTTCTCGTGCAGAGGGTTGGTAAATAGGCAAATAGATATATGCACAAACCAGAATCTGTTCTAGAAAATGAGATGTAACATTTTTCTGGGACTTTGAGATTCAAATGGGTCACTGAATCCCAGCTAGAAGACCAGACCCCGTGTTAATGAACAATAAAAAATAACAGGTCATTTACTTGATTTTTCTATTCCAAATGGAATCGGTAACCAGACTTAAAATCCTCGACTCGGCTGTTTACACTTCACTTAACACTAGTGCTCTTGGGGATGACAAGAATCGATCTGTTCTCCCCCTAGCTATGGTAAGTAGTAGGGCAAACTGGGTTCTTGGTTAGGCAATCAGTTAAGGAGATGAAAACTCTCAATTCAAACCAGCTTTACTTGACCTAATGTCATGTCCAGCGTGTGGCAGAGAAGTTGTTTCTTTTCACTTCTCTCAAGTTCTCTTACCACTCCTACTTCACACCCTCTTTCTGCCACTCTTACCCTTCCTCCACTTTTCCCAATTCTATCCTACTTAATATCATCATATATGTTTCTCAGTCAGAAACTAGTTTGTAGTAAGGAGGTGGGGTTGAACCATATTATTTTACGTTTTCTTTGTTTAGATTTGTTGATATATTTTTTAGTTATTCTTGATATGATAGTTATTGTGTGAATCCACTCTTCTGGAGTGATTAATTATATATTTCTAAAATTTTCATTGAATTTCTTAATGTGATGATAGCTTATGAATTCTAGTATCAATTGCATTAGTTATGTGTTTATTTATGTGTTTGTGGTTGTTGGAGTGGATGTTGATATATATATATATATATATATATATATATATGGAGTGGATGTGATATATATATATATATATATATATATATATATATATATATAATATATAAGCAAACACCCATATATATATATATATATATATAATATATATATATATATATATATATGGGTGTTTGGCTTATATATATATATATATTATATAATATATATATATATATATATATATTCCTTTTAATACACAACAGAATAGCAAGTGTAGATTATATGAAAACAGAAATGAAACAGTTAATCACATAATAAGCAAATGCTGCAAACTGGCACAAAAGACGACAAGTCCAGGCAAAATTGGGTGGGAAAAGGGATCCACTGGGAAATAACTTTTGTGTTTGTGCATATATCTATTTACCTATTTACCAACCCTTCTGCACGAGAAGGATGTGACACAAGGTCAGTTTCTTAAGCGGAGTTCAACAGGTTTGAATGGGTGTTTGGTTGTCTTAATGGAAATATTTAAACGAGTTATTAGATTATGTTGAAAATTAATGACTTTACGATTAGATGAGATATCTATTTTGAAGCCAAGAAATGTATATGCTTTTATTATCTTTTTGTATCTTGGATGTTAATGCTATTTGGGATTACCACCAGTCCACAATTATTGGAAATTCCATTGCTAATTATCTCCCCCTGCCGCCAGGGGGCGAATGTCAACATCGTATGTTGGCGCCAAAAAACAAAACTTTACTTATCGCAAAGCAGTTACTGGAGAGGGACGTCAAAAGAAACACACTCATTACTTAGCCCAAAACAGGGCCCACTTATTACGGAGCACCACTAAGGGTAATCGCGTAAACAGCGGTCCCTACACTTCATTCATCACTTAGCCCAAAAACAGGGCTAACTTATCGAAAGGCAGTACTGGAGGAGAGACGTAAAAACACTAAGCTCTCATTACCAAGCCCCAAAACAGGGCCCACTTATCACAGAACTCTACAACCAGCTCCCTTCTAAGGCATTGTATCTGCATACTGCATAAAAGCCGGTACAATTGCACACTTACTGAAGGACGAGAAACTACCGAGACGAAGCGTCTTATCAACATTTCCTACCGACGCAAAGAAGACACTGTTATCACCATTACTCCAAGAAAATTACTCCACAGATAAGTCTGGTAGCAAATACCATTAAAATTTGCAACAATTTCATGTATTTTTTTGTCAATACAAGTGTCTGCATTTACTTTCGTGTTTTTTCCTTCTTTACCTACAATTACGGAGAAATAAGAGCTCCTTCGAAAACCGTAAATACTCTTACAATCTCCGCGAATCCCTATTTGTGTGGCATCTATAAATCTAGTAAATGTGTGTATTACGTTTCTCGAACATAGTTCATTCCAAAATTATGTTCAAGAACTCAAAAACAATATTTCCCATATATAAATAGTATAAAATGGATTTATGCGTTCTTACCATTACACCTTATAACTTTTCTCTTTCCATTACCGGGAAAGAAATGTGGGTTTGTGTTAAAAATTAATTCTTTTAACACTATATTTCCAGAATTTATACAATATGTATATATTTCATATATATATATATATGAAAATAAAATGGAAATTAATCCGACTGTGTGAATATGATATAATGAAAAAACAAAGGATGTTTACAACTGCATGGGCTCATCAGGAGAGAATGTGCAAACCGTTTCGGGGCCTTCCTCTCGACGGTTTAAAAAGCAACACCGGCCCTTCCTCACTGATATGAGGACCCTCGCAATGAGGACCACGTGCGGTCGATGCATGATATTGTGAGGGTCCTCATATCAGTGAGGAAGGGCCGATGTTGCTTTTTAAACCGTCGAGATGAAGGCCCCGAAACGGTTTGCACATTCTCTCCTGATGAGCCCATGCAGTTTTAAACATCCTTTGTTTTTTCATATATATATATATATATATATATTATATATATATATATGTTTGATTCTGAGGTCCAAAAATGTTCTACTCTACAAAATTGACAAAAAGATTCTATTCACCATTGAATAACTCTAGAATTTTTTTTGAGATTTCAGAAAACTAAAATCCATAAAAATTTCTATCATTTTGTACTGATCAAAAAAGTTAAAATGCTTACAAGTTTTAAGGCCTGTTCATAGAAATGGTCAAATTTGTGGTAATTGAGTTTATCCTTGTTTCCGAGTAACTGAAGAAGAGTCCGACGCAGACTTTCTGCACTGAATCTTGTGTTGACAAGTTGCTGAAAATAAAGAAAGCTTTTTTTGTTAGGAAAGAAAGCAAAAGGGATAGAAAGAGAGAAAATGGATACAAATTATATATACAGGAAATGACTTACACTAAGAGACGCTCATTGTATAATAGACATGGCGAACCTAGTTCAAATCCTGGATGAGGTTGTCTGCAATTCACATTTAGCTAATAGCCTAATACTTTCGGGAAATGTATGAATCCAGCTGTTCTACCTCCAGTTATAGGTAAATATCAGCCTATGCTTTTTAGTATTGGTATGGCAACCGGTCTAGGAGAAGGAAAACTGTTAATTCAAACCTATAACTCTGCTTTGCATCCTGCTTGTACAGAAGGGTTGGTTAAATACATATATTAGAGTGGTGAATGTATAGTGAATCTATTTAAACAAAAATTTCTGAGACACACTTTAAGGTTTTTGAGTATCTCTTTACCAATGTTTTATTTGGTCTGGATTTTCAGTGACAACATTCTTCAATTATGATATATATGGAGGACATAATCCAGGACTTAAAATTTTCAAAGCAGAAAATGACTCTGTTTGAAGTTTGGCAGTAACAGATTTGACTGAACCTCTATTATTCAAAAACATACAGAAAAATGCTAAGCCTATAGCCGCTAAGTTATGGAAATTCAGTCCCTCTGTCCAGGATTTCATTACTTCAAAATTTTCAAAGATTATTCTCCATGATAATCATAGAACCAAGTGTGATGGTTTCGGTAGTTGAATGCTATCCGAACCATTAAGAGTTACTTCCCTTGAACTGGGCAGAGAGAGAGAGAGAGAGAGAGAGAGAGAGAGAGAGAGAGAGAGAGAGAGAGAGAGAGAGAGAGAGAGAGAGAGAATAAACATGGCTACTTCATAACCCTTACACGTCGTTCTCTTGTTCCTCATTGTAATTCAGATAAGTTATCAGAATTACAATGAGGAACAAGAGAACGACGTGTGAGGGTTATGAAGTAGCCATGTTTATTCTGTCTTTCTCTCTGCCCAGTTCAAGGGCAGTAACTCTTAATGGTTCGGATAGCATTCAACTACCGAAACCATCACACCAAGCACTTCTCCATTTTGTGCATAAATAGTTGTAGGCTCACAAGAAACGATGTGTTGATCAACTATTGGGAATATCTCCACCGAACTTGACACATATCCATTACCCAACATTGAAAAGATGGTTAATAATATTGCAAAGTATCAAGTACTTTTACTTTCAACCTTCATGGGGCCTAACATCAAATTAGGATTAGTGACTCTGATAAATCATATTATAGCCCTCAAAGCAGATAATAAGCTATACCATGTGCCTTTTAGTATTGCAAATGATGTTGCTGTTTTTCAAAGAGTCATTGATAGATTTGTTGAGGAAGGTCAACTATCAGGCATATTTTCATATCTTGATAATATTACGAAACCAAAAGGAATACAAAACTAATGTTGAAATATTTCTAGCTTCTGCAGATAAAAAGAAACTGACCTTCAACAAAAGTCCATCATATCCACTAATCTCTTAGGTTACAAATTCGGAAATGACAAATTAAACCAGATCCGTAAAGGATAGAACCACTGCTGGAGATCCCACCATTAAATGCTCATTCAGTCTTGCATTGTGTACTTGATATGTTTGCATACTATGCTAAGTGGAATCCACAATTTTCGAATAAAGCAAGCCCCTTCTACAAAACAAAATCAGCCCTGTCTTCCCACATAAACCACCATCCTCTGAACCACCCCCTCCACTATGATGTTATTCTCGTTTCAATCAAATCCTCTCTAACCTCCCTACCCCTCAAATGTACGTATTTTGCTTTGAATAAAGTCAGACTGATGATGTTCTTTGCGTGAGAAGGACGAAATATTTCCCTCCTACTTCTACTTGTTTGAGTCATTATTTTTTGTTCACTTTTCCTTTTACTTCACCTTATATATATATATTATATATATATTATATAAATATATTATATATATATATATTAAATATATAACG
The DNA here is from genome assembly GCA_023376005.1 of Doryteuthis pealeii. Taxonomy (NCBI): domain Eukaryota; kingdom Metazoa; phylum Mollusca; class Cephalopoda; order Myopsida; family Loliginidae; genus Doryteuthis; species Doryteuthis pealeii. Next base: position 23,283,316 of record CM042142.1, read on the forward strand.
CTTATTCCATTAGAGGAAAGTTTTTCAATCATCTTCAGTGAATGGGTAAATAAAAATAAGGGAAAGGTACCAAGTAAAAAGTAAATGATAATAAGTAAGGGTTATAATATGCAATATGTATTACGCAATATATGATGCTAATCAGTAATGATGTGATATGGTATGAGCCTGTTGGGAAGTGTCCCATCCACTTTCAGGGTGTAGCGGAAAGAAATGAGAGTCAAATTTGCTAGTATATATATATAATTATCATTAAAATTTAATTATTAAAAGGACCATATGATTGTAATAAGGGTTTGAAACGAAACATATATTCCAGATTTGAGTAACCTGTTGAATAAAAGATCGGAAGGTAAATATTTACTTTGTAATTTGGTGCCAAATTGAATTATGTGACTTAGTGAATTATGTGATAGTCACGTGATTCAAAGATTACGTTGAATACAGATATTCAGTTGAATTCAAAAGGCTTCAGATACTGGTTTGATAAGAGTTCATCTGAGGATTGGCCACATGAAACACTGAGTTGTGAGATTTATACTGTTTTATTTTATTTCTATATTTAAAGAATGGATCAAAGAAAATGCGTTAAGAACATCAAGAAAACAAAGAATAAGTTAAACTGGTCAAATAAAATTTGCCATGTAAATGACAATATGTTTTGATATATGCAAGGGTGAATTGAAAAATTCATAGGCTGAAAAGTTTGTATGCTGATGTCATATTTGCCGTTGATGACTTTTTTGACAAATGGAATCCAAGCACTGCAGCAACAATGGAAGAGGTGTGTGTACTGCAAAGAAGGGCTGTATTGAAAAATAAACCTTATTTGGTCACATTCCACGAGAGTATCTTGGTCAGCCTATAAACTTTTCAGTTGACCCTCATGTAAACCTCATTAAATCTCATTGTGTCAGGCAGGGTTTTCTGTAAGGGTTTACTATTTATCAACAAAAGTTTTGTAAAGTCAGCGGAAATTATTTTGTTTAAAATGAGGGATATTAAAACCAAAATAAATGTTGATTCAGCTGGCTGTGTTTACAAATGTAATCAAAGGTAACTGCAAGCTACTAAATTGATTGTGTCAACAATTCCCAGGTGATGACCAATTTGGAGCTACAATTCTCTTCTCTAAAAACGGTCTAAGCTGTGAAGTCAGCCAGACAAAGAACCAGCCAGCAGAACCGTGAGGCATCAAATAACTGAAGTAAACAATCTAAAAGTAATAGATGTTGCTGGAAAGAAGAACTCCGATGAAAGACTTCATCGCAGTCCACTCTACCTTTATTGAATTACTCAATGTAATTAATATAGAACAAACACGTCAGACAAGTTTGTGACGGAGAACGAGAAAAGAAAAAGATCAAGACATTAACCGCGTCCTCCCGCATGCAAAAACAAATGCGATTTCGGCACTGGACGGACGCGAGGTTCGACTGATGAGCCCGGATGTTTGGGTAATATGCCCATAAATAACCAAAGCGAGCAGAGCGTGAACAGAGAGAAGCATTCGGCTTACGTGAGACGGTAGTCAGAAAAGATTATTTTGACGACGACGACGACAGATTTTCAGCTGCTGGTCGAAGACGAAGAGTGTGTTGACCAAAAGAAAGTTTGGCCTGCGAGAAGACGGTGAACTCACTTCTTTTTGCCCCCCCCCCTCAGCAGGAACTTGTTGACTCAAATATCTATTCCCCCCTCTATTTTCCCCCCTTCTATAAAGTTTCTCGCTGTGTCTTTTCTCTCTGACCACGTTTTTTGTTAAAAACATTTTCCTTTCCGTTATATACAATAATAAAAGCGTTGTTATTGTTAATATAGTGTATTGTCTCATTCATAGTGTTCCCACCAACTACGTCAGTTCATTTCTACTTAATTTCTGACCCGTTACAAAGACACCCCAACCAAGTTGTGTTGGTCCCAGTTTTGCAGATCAAAGGAAAACAACAAGGGCACAAAGCAATGGCAGAGCAACTAGCCAGAAACACATAATATAGTAGTCATAGAACTAAGTCATCTCATTAAGTACCGTGACGAGCATAGGACCACAAGAGAGTATCTTGGTCAGCCTATAAACTTTTCAGTCAACCCTCGTATAAACCTCATTGGTCACATTCCATGAGAGTATCTTGGTCAGCCTATGAACTTTTCAGTCGACCCTTGTACAACTAAATATAAGTCGCACTTACCTGATGACCATCAACATATGTCCATACAAAATTGGCATCTCTAAGTCTAAATGTTTTTTTGATTTCATCTCCATGGCAACCTTTGAGATCAAAGTGAGGTGATGGGGCAAAGGTTATGGTGTAAGAGATGGCGCGACCATAAGAACGGACCTGGTGAAGGTATTCTGTCAAAATTTTGAAAATGAAAAAAGTAAAGAATGAAAGAATCGAAAATGTACAAGTTTATTGTATAGAAAATGGAATCGACAAATCAAGTTCAAATCTGTCCTGTCGTAGGACTTAGAATACGCTGACTGTATACCCCCCAAAAAGGTGTCCTGGGTATAACAATAAACTAGATCTGGTGGTGAAGCTCCTGTTCTGGAGCTCTGGGGAGTATAAAGTACTCCTTCATTGTCATTACTCCAAGATCTACTCTAATCTGGATGTTAGGATCGCATTTATGGGTCAAATAGTTCTGTTTACAAATTGAAAAGAAATCCCTTAAGAAACTACTCAAAAATGTAATTATAGATATACAATGTATGCAATTCCCTAACCTCTTGGCATGAATTAACCCTAGATGGGCTGACATGCCATTAAACTCAATCAATCAATCAATCATTCAATCAAGTTCAAATTCATATAGAGGTTGGTCATGTTCATGTAGCAGTAATGCTCTTATTAAAACCATGCACCAACTTCTTGCGCTCTCACCTATTATTAGATATGTCGAGAATGTTTACCACTGGCCGACCAAATTGATTGGCGAAGAAAAGAGTTGGAGAATGAAGCACTCTTTGATAACTAAGAATTTTCATCATTTTATATACAGTGTTACCCATAAGTTAATACACTCCTAACATTTAAAAAAAATCAAAGGTTAATTTTCTTTTAAACAATGTTGGAAGATATTTGTGTTATGAAAAGTAGTCAAGTTCTTTCTGTAAGGCTTATTTGAAAAATATGGCTTTTTAGTTAATACATGCTGTCCCTTATGCATAGTGCACCTATTCTAAAGGAGATTTATGCTGTATAAAATACAGTAAACCTTTACTTCTATTGGGTGTTAACTCAAGTCAAATATAAATCTAAAAAATTTGAAAATATTTTAACAAAATTACTCAAAGAATCTTTTAAACCAAAGATACCAGGATTTTATTATTTCTTATGGAAAATCTATCAACAAAACAGAGATTTTCAGGTATAATTTATTACCAAACTCTACAGCATTGAAGATATTACCAAACACGAACATATAGCAGTCAAAAAATTAAATACACCCCTTATATATTTATGCAATTTTATATTTGGTTACAGAATTAGTGCAATTTAATTTCGAGTTACAGTTTTAATTCTGTAGAATTTGGTAATAATTACTACCTAATAATTTTCGATTTGATTGTATAATTTTCCACAAGAAATAATAAAATCATGCTTTCTTGGTTTAAAAGAAAATGAACATTTTAGGAAAACATTGTTAGGGGTTTACCTATTTTTAGTTGATACTGTAGCTACTGGCCAACCAGTAATAACTGGTACAGTTTGTTACAACCGTAGTCAAACTTGATAGGGTTCCTCTCATCATCATTGTCTAATATTTTGAAATTAAGTATTTTTATTATTGCATATATTTTCTTTCATGTTTACTGCTTTTAACATATTTTGACTGATATATTATTCAGCCTTTCTCAACGAGAACATAAAAAACCCAACAGAATCAGAGGACTGAATGTTAAAGTCATATGCTTGTAGTGATAGTGTAAGAACAGTTGAGATTCTCGATTCGAGAATACTGTTTATTTTTTTTGCGTGGGGTGAACAAGTTTATTGTGTCATAGCTGAAGTTATTATGATAGCCTTGTATTGACCACCGATAAGCCATAACTGATAAAATATAGTCTTAAAATATATACCGAGTTCCCATAAAAGTTTAAACTGCTAGTCTGTCAGTTAAATTCTGACCTCTGATGTAAAAGAAAAAACTTTAACTAGTTGATACCTCATTAACAGGATGTTTACTATGCTACTTGGTGAGGATAGATGAAATTCGAACAGGGCGCTTCCAATGGATTTGAACACAGCGTTTTATCTGAGGAATCAACATCTATGTAGAACAATAGCCCAGTTGTTGTAGAAGAATATCCCACTTGGCTGCAGGAGGAGATATTGAAGAATATATCACTTTGTCGACTGGGAAGGCGAATTTTATCCCATTTGACTTGTGGGAGGGTATGTAGATGAGTATAATGATAATGTGTGAATGGACAAAACACAAGTAGAATTATATAGATGTTGAACGGTTTGTCTTATTTTTCATCTGTGTTTAATTGTTGATTCTACAATCATCAGAAATAATACTTGGAAAGAAAATCTGGTGAGTTCATCTGGAGACCTAATACTCCTCAACCAAACTTGGGCATTGTTTTGTAACAGTCTCTAAGTCAAAATGATTCATGTGTTATCATTTTCTCGAATAACTTTTCCTTATTTTTCTTCCAAAATATAATGGTTCTCTGACCAGCTATTCCCTGCCTAAAAGAAGAAGTCTGCTATTAAAAAAAAACAAAAAAACAAAAAAAAAAAAAACAACAAAAAAAAAACAAAGAAAAAACAGTTCCAAATTTTAAGGTTTAATCCTCAAAGGAATTCATCACAAGTAAGCAATTAAAAAAAACCCAACTAAAACATTTATGTAAACTGTACACATACAAAATTAATACACACATGAACACATATTTGTGAATTATTGATTATTACTTACAATATATAAATGCATAATAAGACAATGTATATTCAACTCAACTTCATGTTAATTGTTTTCTGTTTTCACATCGTATTTAAAATTCCTTTCAACATTAACCTTTTATCACAGTCACACGGAAGACTCCTCTGCTTCAATGTTAAGCTAGATTTTATTAAACTCATTCATTGCTACACACTCTAACCTGCAACAGTTTCACTTCAATATACATTTGCAAGACTGACCTCTCCTTTAAGGAAAAATAAAGAAATGCAGTGAATATTTGTGCTCAATTGCAGCAATATCTTCATTTGAGCAAAGATAATTTTTAGAAGCATACATAGATTAATAACTGGTTTTAGTCTACTTTACTCATATTAGGGTGATACAGAAGTTTTGCTATATTTTGTTAACGTGAGGCTCAATCCAGATGCCATTGCTAAAGTTGTGAAGGTGACGAACGACACTGATACTCTCCGTGTGTTACAAGATTGACTTCTATGGTTTAGAGCACCACCTTGGACTCCACGGTTCTAGCCTTAGCTGACTTTGCCTCATCATTTATGTTCATGCAACCTCAGCCAATTTCTAGAACTACCTGGTTATTGTAGAAAAAAGGTATTCTAGGTACTGGGATAAAGATTATAAGATAATGAATTATAAAATGATATAAATAAGATTATAAGATATGAATCGAATTATATAAATAAGATGATGATTAGATAAATCATTCATCAACAGAAATCAAGTAACAGTAGGTGGCTTGAACAATTATTGCATTCTTATGTATCATTTTAGCAATAAGTAATAATTTTGCGAAGTATGTTTTTTTTGCATTTATTTTTGTAAGTGTACATAGATGTTTTTAGCATTTTCTAAAATTGCTTACTTGTGTATCAGTTCTGAATTCCTTTGAGGATAAAACTTAGTTATTGTTTGTGAAATTCAGAATTGATATTTTTGGTTCAGCCTGGAGTATCTAACATCTGTCTTCTTTGACTACTGGGCTGCTATTGATAAGAAAAAGGGATAGCTGGTATTCGGGCCCACTAGCTTTTTGATGACAAAATAGAGCAACGTTATTTCTTGAAATTATGTTTTTTTCTATTTTTAGATTTGATAAAGCAATTGAGCTAGGGCCCATTTCAAAGTCATTTGTTGAAATGTTTTCAAAATCGTTTTTATATTTATATTTTATATCTTGAATTAACAATGTATAATAGAAACAATGGCTTCTTGAAGTTTGTAAAACACAAACCTTCTTTGGAATAGGGGCACTATACAAAAGGGACAGTTTTTTTTATTATTTGGAAAGCAATACCTTTAAAGTTACACTTACAAAGTGAAATATTTCTACTTTCATCACCCAATTAGTTTACAATGTTTTTTTCCCATAAAATATTCTGAACCTTTAAATTCAAATTCAAAGTTGAATTAGTAAATTCAAAATCCAATCAGAATTAGGCTATGTTGTTTCGAATAAGTGAGTGAGATTATGATTTTTTCAAGAACTGCCAAACATTTATTACCTAAAAGTTCACATACATATTAGTTCAAGGGAAATAACTCCTGAACGAGAATGTTTATTTACGCAGGGGAGGTAACTCCTTGTTTCTCGATCAGCGATTTGGAATTTTATTTTTAATTTGAGTTAAGCAAAATGGATCTGATCAATTTATTAATGGGTTATCTCTAAGACATTCACGAATAAAAAAATTCATGCTTTGAATAAATTTCTATAGGATCTACTTTAAAGTAATCTTGTTGTTGTTATTGTTGTAAGAGCTTTAAAATGAGCCGGTGACACTTTGATTATAAGTGCAGACATCAAGTAAATTCCCTGATCCTTCTGCTTTTCCTCTAGATCAGAAGGATTTGTATTTGTTATGTCATAAATAACAACGAACTCAGAAGTTTTTTTCCCGTTGAAATTTCGATTCTACTTGTGAACACCAACGGTTGGCGATGGCATAAAATATATAACCCTCCCAGCCACCAAGTGAGTACATATGGTGATTCGGCCAGTTCTAAAGGGACGTTAATTATTGCCAATATTTAGCTGAAGAAAGTGTGTATTATAATGATTCACTGGTGATAGTGGCAGAGTGTAGGAGTCTCCAGGAAGTTACTGCATCCACGGTAAAAAGTCATCTGACGAAAGTTCATTTGTACACAGGAGGCTCAACGCAGTTTTCTGGCTGGGCTTGGAAAATTGTATTATTTATACAGCCAGAATGATTCTCACTAAATCTAAAGTAAAAACTCCCATTCCACATACATTACAAATACGTATACACATACTGACTGTATCACACAAACACATATACATGGACTTTTCAATCCATACAAAAGCTTTCTCATTCACATGAAATAACTTTATTATTAATTCATAAAATGACTTTATTTTTGTATATTCTGACATAAATGATTATTTTTGTTGATATATATCCTTATTTTCATGATTATGTCTCTTTTACTACATACTCTTTAAAATTTACTAATAATTGGAAGCCTTCATCACAAACTAATAGACATATGTAATAAATTGTTAGCGGAAGAGCTTTTTTGTTATGGGTCAGGTGCATCTATCAGACGTCTTTTCAGATGCAAAGTGATTAATTTATTATGACATCGGTTAGTCTGATAACACCATGGATATTTATCTGAGAAGTTCAGCTTTCTCATCCAAGTCCAGATCTGGGCAACGGTCAAGAATGAATCCTATGACAATAAAAAAAAAATGGATCAAAAGTTAACTAGGAAACCTACCAGCTGGGATGAATATACAATCTCCCCTCCTGATTGATGCATATTTCCATGGAACGTTGGAAATTCCTTCATATTTGAACATATTTATTCGGTTTATATTTAGTGTTGAATGTCCGGATTCTGACATTGGGTACTGGAAGAGAAAAGATTTAGTTTTTGAAAAGGCATCAAAATAAATAAATGTACAATTTCTATAATCATTGCGATTTTATATAGTGGGATGAAAATCAGAAATGAATATGCCCAAATTGTTCTAGTTGATTGATTTTGACGGCATGTCAACCTGTTCAGGATTATGTAGGAAAGTATATTCATTGTACATTCGTATTTGCATTTTTGTGTAGTTGTTTCTTGAAATGTTGAGTAATGAAACAGAGACATTTGCTATCGAATACGAATAATTTTTAAACAGATATATTTGACACAGTTCGTGTCTTAAAGGTATTACCACTCCAGTCAGAGTGCACCTGAAAGTGACAATGAACAATTACTTCATACTGCCAAAATCTCCAAAACAAGAGTCTTACCATCAGATACAGTTTAGTGTGATAGTCAGGGCACGCCCCTTTATTGGTTGGGATCTTATCCCTCTGCGGAGGACATGGTCAGCGTAGTCTAAGCTTGCTCTTATAGAGAGATATTTATGTATTATTTAAATGGAATAAATGTCAGTTCTTGTTGAAGAAAGTCGTTTGAATTTATGCATATGAGCATAGTCGAAAAGTTGTTCTACACTTTCTAGCAATGATTTTACACCATGAAGATCCGATTATTGTGCTTGTATGCTATCATAAGTCGTCGGGGTGGCCTAAAGTCGGTATCAGCCAATCAGCGAGGGAGTTTATCCCCTTTTCACTAGCGCTAGACCAAGGAGATTGTTTTTACGTCTGAGGTGGAGCGCCACACCTACCATCAGCTCCTTACTTTACCGCACAGATCCCTGTGATACTCATACGCTGAGTTGGCGAGGACCGGTTTCGAACTAGAAACCTAGTGGTTTCTAGCCAAACACTCTACCGACTGAGCTAACCCGAAATAGCACGCTGCAGCGGGAGTTTTGTTAGCAAAATAGCATTAACATGCTTTTTCAGTAAGATGACCCCCCCCTTGAAATGAAGTTAAAAGGTCGTAAAAATAGATTGAGATACATTTAGTAAGAATGGAAACATAATATGCTTAAAATGTCAAGTATATAACAATTGTATAATATTAAGTATAATAAATGGTTATGAAACATGGAAACTTTAAGTCACACAGAGATGAATGGAAAGGCAAATACCTATCTCTGAAAAAATGGTAAGACATTGGAGCTAACATTGCCACTTTTCTAAGTTTACTTGCATCATACACGTGATAGTTTAAAATGTGGAGTGTATTTCTGTTGCCGCCCCCCCTATATATATATTATATATATATATATATATATATATATTATATATATTTATATATATATATATATATATATAAGCTCTAGAATGAAATGTTGGGTATAAAACTTGATGTTTTAAGAAGTGGTTTAAAACTTACCTCTTGTTTAAATTCGAATTCATTTTTATATTTTGATGGAATCAGTGTAAAGTCTCTTCTGCCAAAGAGCAAACAATGGAGAATATGATTATCATGGCTGTGAAGGTCTGTACCGGTTGGGCCGCTGCTTATCCACAATTGAGCTTCTTGTAGTCGATCAAAGTATGAGCCACAGCTCAGGCACTGTGGGATCTGACAATACAAATCAACATATAACGATGCAAATAACACACACACACACACACACACACACACACACACACACACACATATATATATATATATATATATATGGAGGCGCGAGGGCTAGTGGTTAGAGTCGTGGAAAATGGATTCGTCGGTTCGAGTTCAATTCGAAGCTGTTGGCATTTCACATAGCGCTAATACCCTTGGGAAAGGTATGAATCCATATATTCTCCATCCAACTATGGGTTAAATAGTAGGGCAGACTGGGCTCTTTAACCTTGGGTAGGTTACCAGTCTAGGAGAGGGATAACTCTGAATTCAAAATTCCTGAGGTCGGTCGTTAATTGGGTTTGTGGCATTCCTTGATGCACCAATTCTTTCCTATCGACTGTGCCAAAAAGTGTGGAATGGTCCTACACAAGCCTTCACCACTATAAACAAATCACTGTGTTGGTTGTTCACTAGATGAACACTCATGCGTCGAAAATCGACGAGAGTCCATTTTTAAAAATATATATATGTGTGTGTGTACCGGGTGTTCGGGATAAATTTGACATACTTATTTGCTTATTTTTCTCCGTATGTTGAAGGTACTGACGCACACTAGGTATCATTTAAAAGCTTGGACCTTTCTTCATTTTTATATGTGATGACAGATAGAATAGATGACTGGAACCCATCTGAATCATGGAAGAGAATAACTTGTTTCATGATGATTTGCACCGGCCATCAAAATAAGAAGATTATGGTTGCTGCCCAATGCTCCCTGAACACTATAAAACAATCAGGCATGAACTGGAGAATTGCAATGGAGACTACGAGGCTGTGGCCAAAAGAAAGTAACATAACAGACGATCTGATTGCATTCGTACGGCAGAATTCCTCGAAAATTTGCAGAAAAAGTGTTGGAGGATCCTGGTATTGGAATTCGTCTTTGTCACGTAAATTGAAGGTTTCAGCCTCTAGCATGAAGCTTGCACTCAATGAAGACTTTCGCTACTACTCATACAAGCGTCACAGAGGTGAACTGCTCACAAAAAGGCCCGCGAAAATAATCTGACAAAGGCGAAGAAACTTCTGAGTAAAGCGAAAAATCCTGCTGAACCACAAACAATCTGGTTCTTTTCCGATGAGAAAAGCACAACACACAGAATTGCGGTGGGCATCCCTCCACCTTCACAGGACTCTTGTTTCTGCAACCCTGACCGAGTGAGGCCTACTTACTCCCTCCTTTTCCCTTACTGTCTTAATGACTCCCTTCCATTTCTCTATCTTTGCTATAATTAGATTTTTATATCAATATCAAGACGGGGAGTGTCCTGGTTTGCAAGTGAAAATACCCTTACAACATTTAATTCCTTTTGTTTACATCTGCGACTACTTCGTTACCGGAAGCGCTTCTCTGGGTTACCCAGAATCCTCCACCAGCGCGCGGGCCCTTTAATGCTTTTCCGCTTTGGCTTGCCTATTAGACGGACGTGTTCGCCACCTCTTCGTGTTCTTCCTTAAAGAGAACAGTTTTTTACCCATTCTGGCGAAGAGAATAAAGAAATTACCCTACCCACAGTGTTTGTTATTCTTTGCTTGAGGGAGTTAACTACGTGAAACGAAAAGCCGTATCATACACTTTGGACAAGATATATGCGGCGAAGTAGAAGTTCATCATAATGCCTACAGGAAAAATTTGCTGTCTAAACACACACACACACACACACACACACACACACATATATATATATATATATATATATATATATATATATATGTGTGTGTGTGTGTATGTGTGCGCGCGCGTGTTTGTGTGTGTAGTGCCATTAAGAATATAAATGAAATAAATGAAAATAAACATTGCATTAAATCTAAAAATAGAACATAATTTACACAGTAATGCTCGTTTTGAAACGAAAATCAAGCCCTCGCGACGTAATTATAAATAATTATTGGGTTTCCAAAAACTACATATTCCAACCAATGCCTATAAAAGAACAAAAGTCTGAATTTCGGTTGTTCAAAAAAACTGAAACTTTTGTTTATTTTCTCGGCGAATAAATAAATATATAAATAAGCAGCTGAAATTAAAAGATAATAATAATAATAATAATAATAATAATAATAATAATAATAAGTCATTTAAAAACGAAACTAAAATTTCTTACTGTCAGTTCGTTCGCCATTTCTATCGGAATTGTCGTGGCAAGATACCAATCTTCATACAAATAGTCAAGTAGGAATTTTTTGAATCTCATCAAAGTTTTCTTCTTCCTTCCAGTTTTATCGTAGTCGATTCTTGCTGTTACTGTAACGTTAATATTTCCATATCTAATAGAAAATAAAATAAGGATTTTAAACGCTTTTATTGCAAACCAACTGAACAAAAAAGTGTCACTCGCATTTTTAAAAGATGAATTCTGACAATTCGTTCATTTGAAAAATATTTGATATCAGTATCAATTTTTATATTCATGCAAAACAAAAACAAATCAAAACAAAACTTTTACATTTGTGCAAAACAAAAGAAAAAAAAAGGAAAAAAAGAAAGAAAAAAGAAACTATAATTAACGCTTAACGATTATTTTCTGGATTTTCTAAAGTAGTTTTTCCGATGAGGCAATCAATTGACCAAACATTTATCCTTTATATTTAATTCATTTTTGTTAATAACACTTTATAAATAAATAAATAATTCTAATTCAACTGTTTATTTATTGAATTTGTCATGTTAAGGGGCCAGGTTAGCTCAGTCGGTAGAGCGTTCGGCTAGAAACCACAAGGTTCCTAGTTCGATACCGGTCCTCGCCAACTCAGCGTATGAGTAGCACATGGATATGTCCGGTAATGTAAGGAGCTGATGGTAGGTGTGACGCTCCACCTCAGATGCTAGAACAATCTCCTTGGTCTAGCGCTATTGAAAAGGGGATAGACTCCCTCGCTGACTGGCTGATACCGACTTTAGGCCGCCCCGTCGACTTACTTTTTACTTTATATTAGCATTAGGTTATCTGTCATATATTAACACAGAACACAAAGGAAGGAAAGACAAGATATACACATTTGAGATTTAATATATACAATATATATACCAGTGGTATTACAAGAAAGAATACACGGATTTGTCTCAACTGATAGAAATATAAACATATTGATTCATGTACAAGCAGCATATGGAAGGTCCAAAAATGGGGGAAAAAGCATGCGATTTTATCGTTCTTTAACAGGGTTTCTGTGATTGCAATATGACAAACTTGAGGCCCTCAACAGATATGCATATTCTCTAAAAGTGATAATTATTTATTAGTGATATCTAACATGTCGCTTTTTGACAGTCTATAAGACCCCGGCCCTTCTATGGAGTATAAGACCATTCGTTTTTTGATAGTCTATAAGACCCCTGCCCTTCTGGTTCCAGAAATTCGATGTGTACCACGTGACGTCAGAAACCCCCTAAAAAATCAGTGATGTCAGAAAAAAACCGTTCAAGCCCGACAACGTAAAATGTGCACTATTCCAACACGTAACTGGAGGAAAAGCTGTTGAAATAAACAACGCACTTACATTTACAGAAGCGGAATAGGGTAATTACTATGCTTTAGTTTGCAAGTTCAAAACATTTGTTAAGGGAAAAAAAGAGATATAGCCCACGAATGTTATGTCTTCAATAATAGAGACCAGAAAGAAGAAGAGAAATTCGTTTCTTTCTTAAGCATCACCTTACAGGTCGGAAAAACGGCTTTAACCACTTAAAAGTCAGTATGATACATGATCGTATAATATTGGGCATATGGAGTGAACGAACGAATGCAAAATTGAGGGACCTATCAGACCCGGACCTGAATACAGTAAAAATTATGAAATCATGAAAACCCCCACACAAGTGAGATAGGACCTAGCAGTACACCAAGTAAGATAGACAAGGATACCCACAGAAAAAAAAAAAGAATGTGTATAAGAACTACAGAGATGACCGAGAGAAAAAGGGACACGTGTGTCGAGAGAAAAAAAAAGAATGCAGAAGATGCGGCTATTAACACTCAGATAGAACATGCCCTGCTAAAAGACATACTTGCTGAAATTGACAAAACGTCGGACATTTTTAAAAAAATGTGCCGAGGAAAGAAGAAAGTCCACTAAGTCAGGAGGTAATAGCAAAAATGTTAGGTGCAAAAATATTTTCAAAGTTAGACTGTTCAAAAGAATTCTGATTGCTTCAATTGTTACATAATCATTAGATACCTAATGATTATGACAATAGTGTAGAAATCATATTTGTGCAGCTGATGGCCTTGAGAGTGAGTGACAGCGTTTGACCTCACTCTGACCTTGCGTTCTGGGGATGAATGTGAGAATCGGAAGCCGATAGAAGGCCCTTCCGGTTTTAAGGAGTAAGCAACTCAGTCAGTTAGAGTTAGAACTTAGAAGCGAAGATAGCAAGATGTGAGTCTCACTGCGTGATTGTCTGGTCTGGGGTTTATGAATAAAGTAACATCATCGTAAATCGAAGTCTTGTGGTTATTACTAAAAGCTAACAATGGCACAAGGCTTCTGATAAGGAGTGATCCCCAACAGAAACCAGACCCGGAATCCCAAGAAGACCAGACCAAGATAGTTGATAGAAGAAGCAAAGCCGGCCAGAAGACTAGACGACAGAGTAAGAAGTAAGAGAAGTATATAACATATAGATATTTGGTACCGTCAAAGAAAAGGCACTACGTAACACAATTAGACGAAGAAAGGTATGCACATTTATCACACCGGAAAGTTGATACAGCTACCAAAGATTACCATTTGGAATATTGCCAATGCCTGAAATATACCATTGAACTATACTCGAGGGTATTCAGAACGTGGAAACCTCAATTGACGACATTGTGATTTGGGGAAGTGACACAAAATCACACCTACTTACAGTGAAGAAAAACCTTGACATCTGAAAGTTAAATAATGTAACTCTGAACAGAGAAAAATACCAGATTGCCGTAGGAAAATAAACATTTCTGGGCGACCGACACACTTCAAACCGTTTGAAACCGGAGCCAGCCACAGTGAAGCCGATAGTAGAATACAAATCAACAAAGGAACAATGAGATGTAGCAAGATTTCAATGTATGATTAAATACCTTGCAAGATACACAGAAAATCTTTCCCGACGGACATTTATATGAGGAGTCTACTGAAACTAACAATCTTCACATCGGGCCCAGAACACTAGAAAGAATTTAATGAATTAAAAAGGATATTATAATCCCAGCCACTAATTCGATATTTATAATCCAATGTTACCCAGAAAAATGTCCTGCGACGCAAGTAAGACAGGATTGGGTGCTATACTTGAGCAGCAACATGGAAACCAGTGACTACCTGTCGCATATATATCCAGAGCGATAACGGAGACACAAGGCAGATATGCCCCGATAGAAAGAGAAGCCCTGTCGATACAGTTTGCTTGTGAACGCTTCCATCAGTACAAATATGGAAGACCAGTGCAACTAAAAACGGACCACAAACCACTTGTAGCCATATTAAAAAAAAACGCTGAATGATTGCCCAGCACGGCTATAAAGTATTTGACTCAAGGTGCAAAAATATGATCTGCACATCAGCTACATTCCAGTAAAATCTATGCATGCAGCAGATGTATTGTCACGAATGACGACGACAGAAAAAACCCCCCAAAAAACAAATAAAAAAACCAAAAAAAAACCCCAGAAAAGACTGATGAAATAGAGCAAGAATTCGAGTCACAGATACCAACTGGGATAAAAATGCACCGATTACAGACAAAAATACAAAAAAAAAAAAAAAAAATGCTAGAGATAGAAAAAGATAGCGTCAGACCCACAAACTACATAATGTATGGTTGGTCAGATACAATAAAACAGTGTACAAAAGAGGTACAACTGTATTTCAATCACCGAACTGACCTGACACTTTTCCATAGCATAATATTGAAAGGAGAACGTATCGTATAAACTGTAACTTTATCTTAAAAAAAAACTATTAGAAATTTAATTAACACGAGGTTTTACAGACATATAAAGTCCAACACTAATGTTTTCATTATGTCATGTAAAGATTGTGGCAAAAAAATGTCCGTGAAACTTACAGAAATATCAGTAACGGGTTATATGAGCACAAACGTTAGAATTGGTAACTTTAACAACGCCACTGTCCAAAATATATCTGATACAAATCCCAATTTTGATTTTAATGATATTAAGATGTTAGCTCATAGCCACAATAAAAGGCTGAGACAAAGTTTTGAATCCCGTGCTGTTCCACCATTAACCGACGTCCAGGTTTCTTCAACTTATCATCTTTCTTAGGTAAACGTGTTCTAAAAAGCTATCATATGTCGGTTTTTAAATAGGTTTTCTTCGTGTAAAATACACTCATTACTTTTACTCATGTCAATCAAATTTATTCTAATTCTATCATCTTACACATTTCCACGTTTGTGCACCTATATACATAAAATCAAGCTATAAAAACGTAGATTGTAATACTAAACATATGTGTAACAATTATGTTTTAAACCTATCTTAATCACATATAGATTAGTTAGTGTTTCTCTTTCCCTTCCTTTCTACTTCTTTTCTTCTTTTAATTTACATATCTATTTACTGCAGCTCTTTAAGAAAATACGTTACATTTTAAATATTTTGTCGATTACCAATCACGTCATCTTTTTTGAAAAATAACCCTAAAAATTTAATCTTGTATATTTCTTATTTATCCACACACACACACACACACACACACACATATATATATATATATATATATATATATTAATGATTGGAAGGCAATTGCAATGCATATAGAATAAAGCAAAAGAATATTTTTAGTCTTATCGATTTCAAAGTAAACTTTATCTTCAGAGACGGTTTTCAGAAAAAAAGAAAAAAAAAAAAAAAGAAGAAACCGTCTCTGAAGATAAAGTTTACTTTGAAATCGATAAGGCTAAAACATCTTTTGGCTTTTATTTTATATGCATTGTAATTGCCTTCCAATCATTAATATATAATAACATACTAAACAATGCTTCAAGCAAATTACCAATTACTATCATATATATATATATATATATATATATATATATATATATTATAAAATAAATAAAAGCTAAAAAATACTAAATAAAAAAACAGATAACAAAGAAAATAAAATAGAAAAGTAACTCCCCCCCCCGTGATAGTTACTTTTCTTTTAGATAGTCGTCTTTCTCCCATGTTTGTTCGACGGTAACATTTGCGATTGCCCCAGCCATATACACTGGATTATTTTCGTCGATATACTTGTAAAATACTTCTGGGGATGGCATGCCATCAACTTTGCTGATCGGACCGTCTGTGTGACGCTGGAAACCTGGGGAAAAATTCAAAATAGTAAATACTTATAAAGACATTTTTTTGATTCAAATTAAAAAGAAATACAAATCCTAGCAATAAGATTCAGACCTTGTTACCATGGAAATATCAAGTTTACACTTTGCTATCAATATTCTTGTTAGAAATTGTTTTATCACACAACTTATAAAATTAATTAAATTATGAAAAAGTAAACTAATGCGCGACTTGGACACAAGCGTTTGTGCCATTTTTAGTGCATTTGTGTGGTATTTTTATTGTCAACGACGAAATTATTCGTATTATAAAGAAAACAGTCAGATAAGGGTAAAGAATAGAGTAACGACACAACAACAAGGCTTATAAACAAAAAGCATTTATTATAGCAAGACGTAAGGGAAATGGGGTCTTTTGAACAGCAAGGGGGAGTCGCCGACGCGTAAAATCAAACAAACGAACTAGCAAGACATTCTACCTGATTCAGATAAGTCACGCGAGAGCATTATCTCGCAAGTAATTCATAATTCATACATTTACATTCATTCCTATTTGTGACTTTTTCAACTCATACTTTACATACATTTTCTATTGTAATACATTGTAAAACTTACACACACATTTGTATCACAAGTTACACTTTGTATTTGTATTGTATCTTACGTCTTGCTATGATAAATGCTTTATTTGTTTATAAGCCTTGTTGTTGTCGTCGTTACCACCTATTCTTTACTCTTATCTGACTGTTTTCTTTATAATATATCCATTAATTTTTGAACATCTTTAGGCATTTGTCAGAATCTAATGCCAATTCTTTATATATTAATATGCACAAAAGGTGTATAAAAATCAAATTTTCAGAACAATAGGTTAAATACAACAAACTTGCCAGGTGAATTATGCAAAACAAGAAAAGACAAAATTATTTATACAGTATGAAAAATTGAAACAATTGTAGATTTTTAACAATATTAATAGATCATCAGCATGGCCTCTAATCTTTATAACTTGTTGCAATGATTTTCTATAGTTTTTGATGGGATTTAAACAATTCTTTTTCTGGTACTTTCTTGCATTCTTCAATGGTTATAACATTCTAATTCCTGAAGGTGGATAGTAGTGTTTGCAAATGATGATGATGATGGCGGTGAAGGAAATGTGGATAATGGTGATGATAATGAATATGGTATCGGTAAGGAATGATGGAGGAAGTAGCATTACGAATGTTTTTTAAGGAAGTGTGTAAACATAAAATACAAAATATATGTAAAATATTGAAATGATAGCAGATTAAGAAAATAACAACAGTGATAATAATTGAACTAGTGATAATAATAAAAAAGGATAATATTTGATTTTCTGTGTAGCTGTGTGTTTTTAATTGTGGATTTTTTATCTGTTTGGGTCAAATTGTGATTGTAGGAGTTTATGTCGACATTTTGAAATTTCAGATTTTTGGTTAATTGGTATGTTTTGTGAGGCTATATACAGCAGTTATATCATTCTATCACTCTATTACTGATATTGAGCACTTTACTACTAATATCGCAAAAACGTTTGACTACCACTAAGTCTCCAAGTGAGCTAGCAAATTATCACACACACACACACACACACACACACACACACACACACACACACACATATATATATATACATATATATATATAATATATATGAGAAGTAAAGAAACAAACAATGTGTTTTATATGGCTTTATTTAGCCGACAATTTTTGGGAGAATATGTGCTTAATTGAAGTCGTACCTAATTTTGAACATTAATTAATTAACTATGCCCACC
The DNA here is from genome assembly GCA_023376005.1 of Doryteuthis pealeii. Lineage (NCBI taxonomy): Eukaryota > Metazoa > Mollusca > Cephalopoda > Myopsida > Loliginidae > Doryteuthis > Doryteuthis pealeii. The sequence goes on from CM042142.1 coordinate 23,301,850, forward strand.
TAATTCATTAATTATTAATTAATTAATGTTCAAAATTAGGTACGACTTCAATTAAGCACACACACACACACACACACACACACACACACACACACACACACACATATATATATATATATATATATATATATAAAGTAAAGAAATAACAAAAGACTTAGAGGATTAGCATTATAGTCTATTTTATATCCATTTTCTTATATATATATATATATATATATATATATATATATATATAAACATTCCATACTTCATATTAATCAGTTTTCATCTTCAAATATAAAATATACCACTTACCAAGAGGTCGTAAGTGACCTTGAGGCACTTTATCGTCAATAGCCCTCTCTATCCGCGGTGGGAACTCAAAATCCATACTTAGATCTTTCTCAAAGCTGATTCTTCCGTGCACAACATGATTTGCAAAAATCAATATACACAAATAGCGGACGACAACCGGGGTGTAACACGAACGGGATGTCACCATACTTTTTATCTATCGACTGAAAAGGAACGACAGAAACATACGAAATGAATTAAGAATAATTCATAACAATAGCGAAAATCCAAATAAAATTAATCTATCTTGCTAGCTAACTATGCCAGACTGTTCATTTCAATATATCTATCATCATACTAAGTAGATATATTTACTGTTGCACGCACACACACACACACATATCTTATTATAATGGAGATTGAGTGTTTTTCTGTCTGTAACCGAAACTATATTACTACTCAAGTCACAATTTCCTTAGTTATTTACGTCACATTCACCGTGATTTTATTTTTATCTAAACCCCAATTATCAATAAAATTGTTTTGCATTTTTAATACTATTGGTCATAACTACATATGAATAACATGCAATTGTATTTATATATACAACAAAATAGCGGTTTACATGTGAACGGGAAGGCTAATTTGCATATTGATATTAAAAATTTGATTTTAATAAATATGTGTTTAGTATTATTGATTTCTAACTATTTGGTTTTAACTTAATGAATATGAGCAAAAGTCTTATGGATACATCTTAAAAGAAATTCATTGACAAGAAGACATAATTGTAATTTTATTCTTTACTTCCTATTTTAACTGAATAGTTAAATTAGGAAATTTAGCAATGAAAGACGAGATGAAAGAGTAACCTTCAGTTGTTCTATTTTTTTAATTATCCCCCCCTGTCTAAAATCTTTTTATCTGCATTCTTATTTAATTTCATTAGCCTTTCTAATTTAATATAACATTTTATTACATTAAAATTTAAATACTTGCACCCGGAGGGTGCATATATTTGCTAGTATATATAATGGGTAGTATAAACTATTATTTCTTTTTTGTTGTTAAATAGCATTAGGAGCACTTAGTTTTAATTCAATTCCTTAAACATATCTTTAGTTGGGCTTTTACTTTTAAAGATCTCTTTTAGTTTCACTTTCTTTAAAAAAAAAGAAAGAAACATATTAAAAAATTTAGCTTATTTTCTTCCACTTTTAACGTTTGAATCAATAAACCAAAAATGTCAAATGCAAATTTGACATTTTTATATATTTGCTATATTGCAAATATAGCACATATCGCAATACATTACGATATGTGCTATATTAGCATGGTTCTCATTTTCTAGGATAATTTCTAGAATTTATCCAAGAAAATGGGACCCATAAAATTCTCTAGGACTTTGAGATACAAACAGACCACCAAATCCAGGTGAGAAGGCTAGACATAGTGTTAATTCACAAGAAAAAAAGAACTTGTCATCTAGTGGGATTTGCTGTTCCATCAGACCACAGAGTAAAAATAAAATGAACAGAAAAGGTAGACAAATACTTGAATCAAAAGCCGTGAACATGGAAGTAACAGTTAATACCATTGGAACGTTACTAAGGGCTTATAAAGAAGACTGGAGGATTTGGAGATCAGAGGAAGAATCAAGACCATCCAGACTACAGCATTGTTAAGATCAGCTAGAACACTTTGAAAAGTCTTGGTGATCTGATGGTTGGTTTGTTGTTTGACGGTATATCAACCTTTTCCGGGTCATTTAATGTCGAATAAAGTCATTTAAATAAACGGAGAATTCAGGTTGCTTAACAATATCTTTTGTTAGATTAAGTGGCCACTCAATTAACTATTAGAACAGGCTTATCGCTGCTCAACTTCGGTGACTGGAGACCAGAGGAGACTTGGTGTCACTTCAGTGAAAAATCACCAGCTAAAACCGGTGAGAAAATTCATATGAAGGGAATAACTCCCCCCTCTCTCTCTCTCTCTCTCTCTCTCTCTCTCTATATATATATATATATAATATATATAATATATAAAGTAAAAAAGTAAAGTCGTCGGGGCGACCTAGTGTCGGTATCAGCCAGACAGCGAGGGAGTCTATCCCCTTTTCAATAGCGCTAGACCAAGGAGATTATTTGAGTATCTGAGGTGGAGCGCCACACCTACCATCAGCTCCTTACTTTACCGCACAGATCCCTGTGCTACTCATACGCTGAGTTGGCGGGGGTCAGTATCGAACCAAGAACCTTGAGATTCCTAGCCGAACAGTCTACCGACTGAGCTAAACCGGCCCCTGTATTGTTAAAGCGAAACCTCTTTCACAGACAAAAGCAAAGTTAAAAAAGGATCCTTACGTTTTTGGGAAGATTTTAAAATGTACAGCTATGTAGGCTATTTAGCGACTGGAAAAATAGTATTACGTCCATTTTTTCTTAGGTTGGAGGTTGGGTTGAAGTAAAAATGTAGTATTAGAATAATCCAATACAAATTCCTATACCCACTTCTTACATCGGTCAGCGCCCCCTCCTCCCCCGCCATAGAAAGTCTATCAGCAGGCCCATTTTTATACACTTATTTATAGTTTTTTTCCTCTACAATATTTGATCAGTGACTTTTGACAAAGGAGGCAAATTAGCTAAAAATTGAACTGCTAATCAATGGTCACACATTTGTCGTCCGAGGAGAGATAAAGTTGGTTGTTTTGTTTTACGGTATATCAACCCTGTTCGGATCATTTAATGCCAAATTAAGTCATTTTAATAAACAAAGGACTCAGGCTGCTTAGGTGGACACCCAATTAAGTACTGAACAAGCTCGTAGCTGCTTAACTTCGGTGATCTTGCAGGAACCAGAGAGATATGGAAGGTGATTAAACTAACTTTGATAGAATAATATAGGGACTGGAAAAAATCGGATACTACGAATTTTAAAAGCGAATTAAGAATAATTAAATCTATTATTTAAGGTTAAACTTTGTCTAAATCGATAAGTAGTAGCATAATAACCATCATTAAAAAAAGAAAAATATAATTACATATGCAGTTTATTTTTTAAAGATTTAAAACTATTTGTTTTTGTCAATTTCGACGCGATCCGCCATTTTAACTGTTTTTCAATGGTTTTAGGCGCTTGTTTACAATTTTAACGTAACATTTGGGATGGAAAATTTTTTTTTACCAAAAATGAGGTAATTATCCGATTTTAATGAAATTTTCAGTATTGATTTATCAATTAATGAATTTTATAATACATCAGTTATTTTATTTCAAAACTTTAATTTAGTATTTTTGCTATGAAAAATTAATATATAAAATTCATTTAAAATAGGAGAAGCCTGATGTTAAGTTTAAAATGTTATATTTTTAGATTCTAAAAATAAATATCTATTTAATGCAAACCTTATTTTAGGTGCCAAAAGTAATAAGTTTTGAAGAAAAACTCGATTGAAAATGTCACCCCCTTTTAAGCAGAAAAACATCGATGTATAATTTTTTCTTTTATAAAATAATAGCCAATTAAATAATTATCGAAATGAGTAAAAAAGAAATCTCCAAAAAATTAATTATTTATTACCTTTTTACAATTTTATTTTTCGATTTTCGATACTTATTTTCACATAGAAGCGCAACCGCTTTGTTTCTATTCATAACTTCGGTCTTTTATCTCTTTATTTATACTGTAATTAGTATCGAAAATGATCAACTTGCAAAATATTTTACGCCCCCAACATAAGGGGGGTCAAAATTAAGTGACCTGAAAAAAATGAGAAAGTTTTAAAATAAAATAAATAATGCATTATAAAGATCATTCATTGATACATAAAAACTAAAAATTTCATTAAAATCCGATAATTTCCTGGTTTTGGTAAATTATTTTCTGTAGGGGGGCTAAAGTCATTTTGTCAAAAACGCTTTTTAGGCTCAGTTTGCCAGTCCATAGAATAATAGTATATACAAACAGACCTAAATTGACTATCCGCAATCTATTCTGGCACAAGGCTTCAATTGTAGAGTATTCAGAGAATATCAACTAATGAAAAAGTCAAATACTAGATAAATGAAAAAACTTACTTTTATGTGAATTCGTAATTCTGCGGAAACCCCTCTTTCTATGATTCTGGCATTAATTTTAAGTGACGTGTTGAGAGAGATAGGTAAGCAAAGTAGTAAATACCTGTGGTGTTGTTCGATGCAGTCGGTGTGCCACGTCTTTACTGCGATGTGTCAGGTTAACAAGAAAGAAAAAGGAGAGAAAAAATCGTTGTGGGAAAACTACTATAATAAGAAGGGGTTAGAAGGACAAACACACGCACCCACACGACGTACACACAAACACACACACAGGTACTCACACACAGGTACTCGCACACACACACACACACGCACACACACACACACACACACATATATATATATATATATATATATATATATATATATATATTATATATATATATATATATATAACGCATATACTTGCACTCACATACAAACTCTTACATGTTTGCACAAACCACGCACACACAAGTGGACACAAATGAAATTTACATGCCCATATATAAAGGCATATAAACATCCACACAAACATACACATCGTAAGGAGATATATGCACGCATACATTTATATATAAATCTTATAAATACACATCTATATAGATATATGTTCACAATATATACACAATAACAAATATTAAATATATGCAGATACTTTTATACACATATTTGCGCGCGCGCGCACACACACACACACACACACACACACAACACACGCACACACACACACGAACACGTACACGCACACGCACACATATGTATTGGGGCGGTGATTGAGTAATTTTAGATCTCTTGTAATGTGGCTACAGCCGGTGGCAGATTGCTGGTAACATGTGGCCTGTTTATGATTGGGCATTCTTTCCTTTTACCCACAATGACGGATCGATGACCAATGTATACTGTTCAGCGGTCAATCGAATTCATTTTGTTTGATTTTGATTCACGTTATAAATTGAAGAAAATTAAAAGATAATAATAATCGGGGGTTTGTATTCACTCACTCTTTTTATTTTTATAAAGGTTGATCAAGACGACGACTTTTAAGCGAAAATTTAAAAAAGAAATTTTATAAATTATCAAATAATAATAACAAGTACTTTTCTTTGTCGTAATTGAATTAGCGTAGATATCTCATGCAATTTGATTGTAGAGTTGGTAATAAATAATACTGCATAATATTCAATTTGACTGTATAATGTTTATAGAAACAATTCTATATTTTTAAATAAATACACGTACACATTTCTTTTCCCAAACTTAAGGGAAAGAAATTAAAACAAACACACAACACAATCCTTTTTCCAAACTTAAGGAAAAGTGATTAAAGCAAATACACGAACATAATTCCTTTTCCTAAATTTAAGGAAAAGTGCTTAAAACAAATGTTTACACAAAAATCAAAATCGATTGGCTAGGTTAGTATTGCTTTCTACTACGTTCGTGCGTTTGCGCCAAAAAGTTAATTACTTTTTGATCCGATCATGTATCATAAAAGACGAAAATGAAATCAACAATTACACAGACTTCATCTCACGTTCAAACCGGACACATCCGACGACCATAAACAAACACACGAATCCCGTCTTGCTGCCGATAGAATACGACACAATCAACACAATTACTACTATTACCATTTAATCGTACCACCGCATTCAACATCAGGAATCTGTTTCAGTAGGTTGTATATACAAACTTGATTCTCATTTCTGCCCACATCTAAACGAACTTTTCCAAACTTACCACAAGAACTTTTACATTTTACATTACACATATCATATCTACACTATTCCTTTTGAACATTTCACATATCATTGCAAATTTATTCTCTGAATAAATTTATATATTGTTATTTTATAATTATATGCATTTGTTTTATCATTTCTCCGTATTTTCTACTTAAACTGTGTCATATTTTTATTCGTCATTTAATATTCTTTGCGAACCTCTACATGTTCCACTGGAAATATCATATTTGATTTAGTCATGTTATTGATAAACTGTATGTGTATTTGGACGAATTTCAAAATCGTATGTTCTGATATAACATTAACCCACGTGTTAGTGCAGACAAGATTTATAAATGCTTGTAGGAGGTTTGCTGAAGAGATGAGTTGAGAATGGCTAAACGGATCAGTGGAGAACTCGAGCGAATGTTAGAACCTATAACGTTGAAGAAGAAACAAAAGTACAGGTCAAATTGATTTTCAAGGTATATGGCCAACGACGAAATTCGTACATCCATGAATATTGAATATTTTGACCCATTTCTCTGAATTTTTTAAATTGGATTTGATAATTTGTATTATTTGTATTATTCGGACTATTATCCTCATCTTTATTGTTATCTACACAACGTTTTGACCGACTGGTCTTCTCCAGATTTTTTCTTGTCGAACTCGGAAACCTTCTTGGATTCGGGAACATTCTCTTGTCGAACTCGGGAGCTTTCATGTCGTAATCGGGAGCTTTCAGGAACTTCGAACAGAACCTTAATTCAATCCTTGGGGGTTAGACTGTTCTCATTTCGTTAACCATGACCGGGTACAATTGTTAAGCTGTGTTAAATATTCTATGTTATTATCGCCCAGGATTGAACCTGCAACCTATAGATGATTGTCACTTAGAAACGTATTAACTCAAACCTTATATCCGTTGCGCCATGTGTCTATAGGATAAACCCTATATTTTACAAACCAATAAAAAGAAAACGTAAAAGATGCGGCAACCATAACTCCCATCCAAATTCAAAAAGTTCTACAGTTTGGGACAAACAAGATTAAAAAAATAATTACACAATCTCTAGAATCTTATTGGATAACGAAAGTAATGTAGGGTGCTTACAAATACGTCCTCGCGTTGAATTTCTACGCGGATAGTAAATCGTTACCGCCCAAAAGAAAAAGACCAAACCGGAGCCGGTTAACACCGATATAAACGGAGTACGAATTAATAAGTCAGTCTGCCTTTACCCATGTGGTTAGTAGGAACTAGATCGACCACTCGGAATGTCAACATTAGAGACGTCGTCCACCACTACTTTGTGCCCGCCGTTGTGTGATTAACTTCCTTCTCAGCACGTAGCAGTCGGTGTTTCACCCACCACGAGAGTGGGACCTTACCTGCAGCGCGTAGTAGATGACTTTTGATGAACAACGGCTTCAACAACCAGCCCGACACAAGAATCGATGAAAAAATCAAAGGTACGCGACTTAACTTCTGATTAATAAAGTCGGCTGCCAACGACCAAGAAGTCATGACAGCTATACGCCATAAATGCTAATAATATCTAGAGAAGCGACAAGTATCCAGCCATTCAACTCGACTGCTAATACGATCCGACATTCGACTCAACTTGTCGACGTTACAACCTTCTGCTGACTACTTATCCGGATATTCTACCCGACCGGCCAATTTCGACCAACGAATGAGGCATTCGTCTTCGGGTTGTAAGTAATTAACACCTTTCCTGATTTATAAAGTCTTCTGCCGACCAACGATCACGGAATACATTTCTTTGTTGTTGTTAACTATATACCACGTGTTTGTTATTCCTCCATTTTCTATCTGACTTGCGTCTTTTCATTTATCGTCATATTAAATATAGTTAGTGGGGTTGGAATCCGTTCTCACTGACCCCCTACAAAACTGATAATCTCGACGTGATTTGAACACGCAACTTTCTTTGGTTTGTGGGACTGGATTTCGTTTTCACCGGCTCACATCAAAGTAGCGACCCGATGTGATTTGAACATGTAACTTTCTTTGTTTGAATAATCGTTTCCACCGGCTCTCCACAAAGTGGTGACCATTGACGTGTGAATTGACACAGTTAGGTAGACGAAGGAAGACCAAGAAAAGTTGCAACGATTTAACGCTCATCATTACCAAATCCACAGACGTTTATCTTTATCGACTCCCACAAAAATTGGTGATTTTGCGACGTTTCTAGGAAATACCTTCCTAGATATTTCTATTCATACAAACACGCGAATAGCTAAATAGATAATTTTAAACAACACCAAAAACATCGATACGGAAAATTTCACGGCACCTATAGAAGCCAAATTGACGTGAAACCCACCAAAGGAACCGCTAGATAAAGTGCTTCGATAAAAGAAAATATGAAAAAAAAACAAAAAACAAAAAACAAAACAAAAACAAACTAACAAAAAAAAAAACGATAGAAGAAGGAAATGCATAACGAATTAGAAAGAATCTGGAAAACCGAAAATGGAAGCGCACAACTCCTTTCTATAATACGACGACGATAATTCGATATTCAGAAGTGAACTCATTTTTCCAATACGACGGCGACGACAATTCGGTATTAAGAAACGAACGATAACTCCTTTTTCTAAAACAACGACGACACTTCGAAATTGAGAAACGCACCACAAAAATACAGTGTTTTCCCGAGGGAGTTACTCGCAATAATTCTTTTCATTAAAGATTCTAGTCTATTCATTGAAAACCTTCTGCACGCGCAGGTTCACAAACCCCACTTTGTGAGAGGCCAATCAAAGTTGACCAGTGTGTGGCTTCAAAATTAATGTCAGTTTAAAAAAAAACAACTTTTCTTTGGTGGTTCGTTACACCTAAAAAGATTATTGGGAAATTTACCCATAATTAATCATATTTTTGTGATATAATTTGAATGAAACTTATAATTATTCTTTTAAATTGACATAACTAATTCAGTATAAATAAATGCTTACTTATCTAATAGACAAAATGTTTGCCAATTACCAAAAACAATATATCAAATCTTCATTTTGGCACTAAAAGTGAATATTCTTATTGTTTATAATCCTTATTTATTTTTATTTGAATTATTGGGATCAACAAAATGTTTCAATTGAAAAGATTTATTAAATGATATTTAAACATTTTTATTTCCACAGTAGTACGGAATTTTATGATGACGATAAATATTTCACTTATCACTTATCCATTCCAAAGCTCTAATTTTCAACCTTTAAACTGGTTTCCTCAAAAAACGGTAACGGTTGGGAAAATATTTTGTGTCGTTATTTATCATGTCAAACCCAAACTATCACTATCAGCGCACTACCACGGTTAAAAAAAAACGGTTCTCCTTCTAGGGTGATACAATGGTTCCAATGCTTCTCTAACAATTCAATGCCTATTTTGTAGAACGATTTGTCTTTGGCCTCAAAATACGCCCCAGTTTCCGATATTATTGGAGCCAACTCCTGGAACATTCTTTTGAAATCTGCAAACAGCCAGTAGTCGCTGGGGGCCAGATCTGGAGAATAGGCTGGGTGTTGAAGCAATTCGAAGTGCAATTTATGTAGTTTTGCCATCGTTGCGATTGACTTGTGACACGGTACATTGTCTTGGGGAAAGAGCACTTTTTCTTCTTCATTTGTAGCCGTTTTTTGGCGATTTCTTCCTTCAAACGCACCAATAATGCTATATAATATTCGCTATTGATGGTTCTTCCTTTCACAAGGTAATCGATGAACCTTGCGCATCCAAAATACGGAGGCGCAAACATTGCCTGTTGATGTTTGCGTCTTTGGTCACTTTGGACGGCGTTTACCTGCTGCTGTCTACTCAGCTGACTGCCGATTTGACTCCGGAGTGAAGTGGTGGATCCATATCTCATCCATTGTCACATATTTACACAAAAAACCCTTTTTGTTGCGTTGAAAGAGTTGCAAACAATGCTCTGAATCGTCGACACGTTGTTGTTTTTGATCGACTGTGAGTAAACACGGCACCCACTTTGAACACAGCTTTCTCATTGACAAATGTTCATGCAAAATGGTGAATACACTGCCTTCTGATATCTTCAACTTTTCTGCTATCTCACGCAACTTAAATTTACGATCGGCCAAAAGGAGTTTGTGGAGTTTTTTGGTGTTTTCCGGGACAACTGCCGAATTTGGGTGACTTGAGCGTTCAGCATCATTTGACCGTGTTTAAAGTCAGCATACCACGTCTTAACCGTCCGAATAATACTTATCAAGCCATTGCTTTGCTTGAACAGTATTTTCCCATCAGAAAACAATGCTTTCACGAAATTCCGATTTTTCCATTGTTTTGAACAGTAGCTTTACTTAAATAACTGTAATTTATAAACTAATAATCCGATTGGGCTCAAATTTTGACACGTTCTATTTGGTTAGTACTTTATAAAAATCATATGGATCTTTTATTAGTCGCACCATCTATATATCAGGCCCGGGACTTATTAAGTGTTGTGCTACGTCCACATGCTAAATATGTAGTACCTCACGCATGCTGACTTATCAAAGAATGTAGTCAACCTTTTTTTTTCAGCTGGTATGTTTCTCACGCTGTTTAAAAAAATTGAACAGATTTGTGGACGTCCATTATCGGTTCGCACACGTTTTTTATTCATCTCGAAAAACAATCATTGTGAAATACAGTAACAATTAGATGTGTGAGATACTTACTTGTTTAGTTTCAGTGAAAAATGTTTAAATTCAAACTCTCTTTTTTCCGTTTTTTTTTTAAAGTTTTTTTTTTTTACAAATAGCAGGACTTGTCTCCGGCGTTAGTAGTTCTAACTACTTTCGTTCAGAATGTTCAAAAAGGTATCTTAACTCCATTCATCTTGAGTTAATCTTTACCGTTCTTTAAGGCCTGGCTTATTATGTGGGAATAACCTGTACAAGGCTCGATGAACTTTTGATGGCTAAAGGCATGTTGATATATATGTACCCTCTGTGGGGCGTCGTCTAATTGCAGGCTGTGCCTCATTTACTGAGAGATGTTGGGTGTTGGGATGTGTGAGTGGAACATTATTTGCCGGGCTCACCGGGTCGGGTATTGCACTCGAGATTAGGGTGGGCATTGCCTTGACTTCCCATTTTCTCAAGAAATGACAATTCTTGATGCTTCCTGATCCATCAACTCTTATTCGGTATTGACGACTGAGTGAATTCTGGATAGCTAACGTATCACCAGCTTGTAATGGGTAAAGGCCATGGGTATATATTTACCAACCCCTCCGCACGAGCAGGATGCGACACAAGGTCAATTTCTTAAGCGGAGTTTAACAGGTTTGAATTCAGAGTTTTCCTTCTCATAGACTGGTTACCTAGCCATGGTTAAAGAGTCCAGTCTGCCCTGCTATTTACCCATAGCTGGAGGGAGAACTGGATTCATACCTTTCCCAAGGGTATCAGCGCTATGTGAAATGCCAACAGCTTCGTCCAGGGATTGAACTCGCGTTGACGAGTCCATTTCCTACGACTCTAACCATTAGACCACTCGCCTCCAAAGGTAAAGACTATGGGTATGTCTATTATACATCTATATCATTTTTGCATTGTGGTGATGAAGGATTTCCTCGCGGCGTTGTGCTGCAATTATCCATTCAGGATGTGGCTTGTATAGGATGGGTTGTACAGGAATGGAATCACGAAATCGGCGGTGGAGTAGGGGTTGTGCTAGGGATAGACCGATACCTTTAGTATTTTGGTATTGCAGGATGGTCCGGGTCACGTTGTCGTTATCTAATGAACCCTGACGACCTATATTAACATTTATTATCTTCTTTGTGGTTTTTACGGCGAGCTCTGCGTATCGCCGACAGAAACGGGCCCAAAATGCAGTCCATTCAAACACTACTCTTTGAGCAAAACATAGAGGATGCTTTCTACCATACCCTGGAATACTCACTACTGTGTGAGAACAATGGAATCACCATCAACAGAGATAACTGGGGTAATACTATTATGAAATGAATGCTAAGAGGATAAACAATGATGCGTCCTATATTTAAGAAAGATGGGTTTTTGATTCACTTCTTTTTGTCCGCCATGCGAATCACGTGAATAGTTGTTTTACTTGTCCCTGTTATAATCAGCCCTTCCCACTAATCAACCGTTCCCTGTACATTATTGTTACGCTACTCCACGCAAAGAGCAATAATCACCACCTCAGTAATACATTTGTATTTTTTTTTTACGCACGAAAACAAAAACTAAAAAGTTGACAAAGAAATACTTTATTTTTCAGTTTGAAATTTATGGACTGATTGATTTTAACGGCATGTAAACGTATGTTATGCTGTTGTTGTTAAGATGATTTTTCCCTCCACTAACTCTTGGAAATTTAATAGAACTCAAATTATGAGTCTTTCATAGTTATTTCCTTTAGACTTTCTACATAAAAAGGGTGAATTTGCGGTTCTATAAAAAAAAAAAAAAAAAAGCTTGAGAATATACTCAACTGGCGTATCCTAAGCGACAGTTACACTTCCACCAAAAATGACAAGCATCTATGAGGGTGTTGGAATATGTTCAACGTTTTTTTGTAATTTTTTTTGTAATAATTTTTATTTTGGGGTGTTCGCACTTTTTTTTAAAATGTCTTTTGTTTGTGGTATGTGTGTGGGTGTGTGTACTCCAAAATCCTAATGATATCCTCCAGTTCAGCCTCAGTGACCTTAGTTTAATTCGGGTCAAGTTAACCTTGGACATAAAGTTTGTGTATGACCGAGGAAATTTTTTTCTGTTTTCATTATTTTTTCCAATATAAAATTTCGAATCGGCCGACGAATGTTTCAAGGGAGAACACTCCCTATCAAACAGAACATTTTATTTATTTGACAAATGGTTCAAGGGGAAGCACTCCTTTCAAAACGTCATTTTATTTATTATTATTTATATTTTTTTGCTTGAAGGCAGTTACAATGCGTATATCGTATAAAATTCGATAATTAATGAAAATAATCATGACAAGCGAACTCGGCAAATATTTCCCCCTTCGTAGAACATAATACAGCAGCTCTTTCAACTTTATTAAGTCGCATCAGCGATGTATACTTACGATTTCCCTCCGACTGAAATCGAAACCGGGAACTCAGCACGCAGAATCAGAGACTTTACTACTGGGTCACCGATACGCAGCAAACGATACATGCGAAATTAGCTTACCAAGGGTAAATACGTCACTATTACTACTACTATACAAAGCAGAGTGGACGTTGAGAAGATTGCAAATTTTTAGGCCTATGCTCCGGCGTGAGGAAATGAGATTAAATTAATTTGCTTTAGAAGCATTGTTGAGTAAAGTATATTATTATTTATATTTTTTTGCTTGAAGGCAGTTACAATGCGTATATCGTATAAAATTCGATAAATAATGAAAATAATCATGACAAGCGAACTCGGCAAATATTGCCCCCTACGTAGAACATCGTACAGAAAGTTGAAACAGCTGCTGTACGATGTTCTACGTAGGGGGAAATATTTGCCGAGTTCGCTTGTCATGATTATTTTCATTAATTATCGAATTTTATACGATATACGCATTGTAACTGCCTTCAAGCAAAAAAATATAAATAATAATAAATAAAATGACGTTTTGAAAGGAGTGCTTCCCCTTGAACCATTTGTCAAATAAATAAATGTTCTGTTTGATAGGGAGTGTTCTCCCTTGAAACATTCGTCGGCCGATTCGAAATTTTATATTGGAAAAAATAATGAAAACAGAAAAAAATTCCTCGGGTCATACACAAACTTTATAATAATATACTTTACTCAACAATGTTTCTAAAGTAAATTACCTTAATCTCGTCATTTCATTTATTTATAAAGGAAGAGCACATCTTATCAAACAGGAAATTTTAATCATTTATTTATTTTTAAAATTCTTTTTCAAGCAACGAATGATCGACAACCAGTTCCGTCGACAATAAGTTGACTTTGACTCACCTTTTATTTTATTTTTATAATCAATAATCAAACAATCAACCTCGCAAGTTTGTTTTCGTAAAATTCTAACGTACTTTCCCTTACGGAAACACACGGAGAAAAATTACGAGTAATTTTTACTTGCGTAGTTTTTTCACTAAAAGTTCATTTTTCACTGCGAGATGCGAGACTTTTTACTTGCTGATTTTTTTAAATAACACCTTCTTTTTTCTGCTAAATACCAGTAAGTCATTTTACTTGCTGAGTTTTTCACTAACAGTTCCTTTTTCATTGTGTATTTTTTTCACTGCTAAGAGTATTTACAGATTCGAAGGAGCCCTTAGTTCTCCGTAGTTGAAGGCAAATTGTCGGACAAAGAAGGAATAACACAAAAGTAAATGCAGACACCTGTATTGACAAAAAATTACATACATTGTTGCAAATTTAATGGTATTTGCTAACAGACTTATCTGTGGAGGAATTTCTTGTAGTACTGGAGATAACACTGTTTTCTTCTCGTCGGTGGGAAATGTAGTTAAGACGCTTCGTCTCGGTATTTGTTCTTTTAGTCAGTGTGCTGTCGTACCGGCCTTTATGCAGTATGCTGATACGATGCCTTAGACGGAATCTGGTTGTAAGGTTCTTGTGATAAGTGGGCCCTGGTTTTGGGCTAAGTAAGTGAGAGCGTTTCTTTTGACGTCTCTCTCCAGTAACGGTTCTTCGATAAGTAGCCCTGTTTTGGGGCTAAGTGAGTGAGAGCGTTTCTTTGACGTCTCTCTCTAGTAACGGTTCCCTGATAAGTGACGTTTTGGTATTTGGGGCCAACATACGCCAGGGGGAGATAATTAGTTATGGAATTTCCAACACTGCTGGATGCGAGTAAGTCTTTATTAACAGTTTTTCACTGAGCTCCAGTTTTTCACTATATCAGCAACTCGAAGTATCTTCTGGTAGAAATTCAACAGAACTCGACTGATACAAAAGAACCATATATATTTTTCTATTATAACTCATTTACAAAATCCTTTTGAAATCTTTGACAAATCTTTTACAACACTTTTTACAATTCCTTTGCAACGTGAAAAACTGTACACTTTACCAGTTCAAGGGTCTACTAAAGCAAGAATTCTTCTAAGACGATTTTTCCCTCCACAAACTTTGAAACTGCTCCTGATCTGGGCGGAAGTCGCATTGCATCTTGCAGAATTTAATAGAACTCAAATTATGGGTTGTCAATCCAGCAGTCTTGCATAGTTATTTCTCTTAGACTGTCTACATAAAAAGGTTGAGTTAAGGTTTTTAAAGTAAAACCCCTGTTTATGAGATATCTATACTTACCTGTATAACTAATGCAATTTTACCCGGTTTAATTTACCAACCGATGAATATTTTTTGAATTATTTTCTTTCAATTATCTCCCTTGTCCAAGACCTCTTCTTCATTAAATTCCAGAAATAAGTCACTTTGTCTTACGAAGCACTCTAAAGAGGGAGGAGGGATGTAGGGAAGTATACAGGTAAGTATAGATATCTCATAAACAGGGGTTTTACTTAAAGCCTCAGTTTATATCAATATCTATACTTACCTGTATAACTAATGCACGAAATAGAATTTGTAGTATAACTCAGGGAGGTGGAAAAGGAGTAAAAGAAACATACTTACTTATTATTTTGTAGTTCCAACTGTTTCTAAGATGGATACTCCTGCAAAATTCCCTTCACCTCAAGATGTAAAAGTACTTTCTGAAGACCAATGAGCCGCTTGGATGATGTCTCTGGAAAACTCAATTTAAACATAGCCCAAGATGAGGCGAATCTCCTAGTATCATGGGTCCTAATATCTTCGGAACTTAATTGATCTGAAGGCTCATAACCATAGCAAACATAATCTACATTGAAATTGAACCAATCGCTGCCAGTCTACATCGGTTCTTCTGATATGGAATGAAAAGCGTTTCATCATCTTGCCGTAACTGCTCCGTTCTTTTCATGTATTCTCTCAGACAATGACAAGAATCCAAATGGCCTTCGGTTATGCCAAAGATTAAACTCCTTGGATAAAGCTAAAGGCTCTATCCATCAAGAAGCAGCAGAAGCCAGTTCCACCAGAAGGACTGTCTTCTAGCATAAAACTTTAATCCCGTAGAAACTAAGGGTAAAAGGGGTGATTAATGAGAGCCCATAGAACAAAGGTTCCCCAATTAGGGAGAAGTGATATCACTGAGATTTTAAACTAAAATTTTCTTTAACCAAATCCCGAAAAGATTCTGAATTTAAAAGAACTTTCCTTCCCAACCCTAGCAACTAACGCTGTTCCATATTCTGCAATAGTTGAAGCTCTGCAACCCCAAACCCGTGAAAATGAATCAGAAAATCTGTACGTCATTTATAGAAGCAGACTTCGGGGTCGATATATCGTTCAATACTCCAGCATCTGCATATATATATATATATATATATATATATATATATATATATATATATATATATATATATATTGCTTTGTTTCATACACTCTCCTGGCGGAAAGCCTTCTGCTACTTTTTATGTAACTCTGAACCTTTTCTAGATAGAGATTCTTTAAGTGGGCCATGCTGGATATTTTCTCTGTCACAAGCTTTAGGCTTTCTAGACAGTTTCAAAGTTAGATTTTTAAAGTATTATTGGTAATTCCTCTAATAAGAATGTTTTCTCGGGGGGGGGGGGGTTAAGTCCAACGCTTTTACTCTTCCAACTGACCAAGTGTTCAGTCTGAAACAATCTCTCCCAGCAATGCCGCACTCTTCTCACCAACACTATCAAAATATCTTTTCTCTCTCGTCCACTCGTCGCAACAGCCAAAATGCTACTGCCACCTTTCTTCCAGGTTTGTGAGGGCTGGTCATTAAATACACACAATTACAGTGTTCATCCGGGCTCCTTACTCTGACTTGCCCGTGCAGCACGTGCGACATTAATCAGCACGCGTCAATACTTCACATCCGGGCCACTCTGGACAGTTTAGTAATACACATGCATCAGGCCACGACTCACGATCAGGAGGATGTGAGTTCAATCTCTCCACTCGCCTCTGATCTCATTCTGCATGCCAAACACAGTCGTGCACGCTTCGAACCACTACGTTCATGGTTTCTCTCGCCACACTCCCCCCTGATCTCATGATCACATAAACTACAGTGCGGAGCAGGTCCCTTTTAATTTAGTACAGAGCTGAACGAGCATTAGACCGTTTGAATTGATTCTACCAACGCCATAAGAACTCAGAGGAGACCAGGTTTCATTGTCTGAGCCGACCCGTGCATTAAAGGCACCGAGGATCACCAAACTCTCCCCACTTGGTATACTGATGACAATGGATCTGAGAGTATGGTAGTAATATAATAATAATAATAACTAGATTTAAACACAATTCCCTTGGAAAGTCTGTTGACAGGTGTGGGAGGATAGGATACCATAACTGGTGAAGAGCATGTGGGACTCCAAGACGAAGAATAAATCTTTGTAGCTACATTTACTGAAGGACCCGGTGAGTCAATATTAGAGGAGGGAAGGCATACATCCTTGTCCAATTTATGCTCAGACCATCTAAAGCATCTGCTGCATCCACTCGGTAAGGGGAGCAAAACACCTTCAATTTTCTGTTTTTCAGAATAGCGAAGAGGTCTGTTTAGGAAACCGAGCTTTAGAAAAATTAAGTCCACTATTCTCAGGTCCAAGCTCTATTTTGTCAACCGAGCTTCCGCTTGGCTCCTAATAGACGGTCTTCCAAAACAATCCTCTTCATTGGAATGTGAGCTGCACAAAGGTAAATGATGCATCTGCTGACCATTGGGACATTTCTCTTGTCAACTGATAAAGATAAAAAGAATTTGAGCCGCCTTTGTTGATGTATATCACTACTGTGTAATTGTTGCATTTAAGAACAACTCTTCCTTTTCTGATATATGAGGTGGTAGCCGAACAATTGCTTGATGGGATGTTTTTTTTTCACACATAAACTCAAGCTTTGCTATCTGTAAGCTCATTCAAAATCCCTAAATCCCTCTACATCAGGTAGGAACCTGGAGGGAAGGATGAATCAGGTTTTCACTGTTGTTCTCTTACCTTTGACACGCAGTAGGTCAAGAAAGATTCATTTTAACTGTATTGGTCATAGTAATGATCCAAGTTTATTTTCTCGAACGATAAATCTGGTATTTGCAGCTGCTTTCCTACATTTGACTCGAGTCGGAGCCCAGTCTGAAAAGACTTATTAAAACTGTAATTGGTCATAGAATTGATCGATTTTATTTTTCTCCCGAAGGAAAATTCTGGTTTCCACTGATACATTTCTACGTTTGACTCGAGTCAGAGCCTGGTCCGAAAAGATTTATTCCAATTCTGGGAATCTATGAACAATCTCAAAGTCTGGTCGAGATGAAACTGCCTGTAACCTGGGAAATTAGGAACATGGAAGAAGCATTCTACAGGTCTACAGTAATTATTCAATGACTTTTCTTCAAGGTTTGACAAATAATCAAAGTGAAGCAAAGCGAGAGTCAAAGGTCGGCTTTGAAATTAAATCTGAGGCTGGACGAGTTTCCCCAGGATGTGTCTGACGAAATTATGGTGTTGCACCTTCCTCTCAGCAACGGCTGATACGCATCCATTGGACAGTGTTTATGTCTCACCTTGGATTCATATAGTTAGAATATCGGACATTTCTATCTTAAGCTCAAAAAATCATCAGATGAGTACCCAAGGATGAGAAACTAATCATTCTTGGTGACTTTAATGCTGGAATTGGACATGACCACATCACATTGAAGGGTTCTGGAGAAAGTGCAACAGCAAATGACTGCATCTCGTCATAGGCAATTCTCTGTTCCAACACAAAAACTTGCATAAAGATACCTGGATGCATCTAAGATCTAAAAATTGGCATGTAAATGACTCTATCACTGTTCGTTCCCATGACCCCCAGGATATTCATGAGGAGAATTAAATGCTGGACTGACTATCATCTCTTGAAGTCGAATTCAAGATGAAAATCAAAACTAAAAGCAAACATATGGTCACTCGTCTATCAAATCTCATAAATGTATTCAGACTAAAAAAAATCCTGGAATTAATCAACAGTTCAATAATACCGAACTCTGGGTCCAAATAATGTTTGGTTGAGCTTTAAAGCAAAGCTTTATAAAGCTTCACTTGATGTGCTAGGATATATAGACAAAAACATCAAGATTTGTTCGATGTAAAAAAAAAAAGTTACTTGAGCAAAAACAACTTCTGATCAACAGATCGATTCTGATTAACATCTCTACCGCTGAACGATCTGCAGCTCAATTGTTCTTTTATGTAACAGAGAAAGTAGAGACATCAGAGAGAGAGAGAGATAGACAGATAGAGAGTCGTATAACTTACTTGGTTGTTCTTTGTCTAGTCGCCATGTTGGATATTTACTATGCTACCACATAGATTATGCAACATTCGATCCTTACCCATTTTCCAAATTCATGACTGGTTATAATAACTGTTAAGATCTTTTGGGCTATCCTGTAGGCTCTAAGCAAGAGCGCTTGTCCAGTAGAATTGGATCCTTGTTAGTCCTCTGATAATGAATCCTTTGATTCTTCTGGTAAAGAGTCCTCAGTTCATTCGTCAATGGTCGTAAGTTCGTCCTCAATGATTGGAAGTGAACTGTGGCAAGTATCAGTGTTTAAGTAGTGAATCAGCCACGCGTTATGGTTGTTGATTGGCCGGAGGAGTAAATCATATGACCTTGGCTAGTCTATAAATCCAGGTTGGGAATTGGAGTCCAGCCATGAATTTCTTTTTACCCGCTTCTTTAATGCGAAGCACTAATTTATAGATCTATATTACCTATCTCCCCGCGCGATGTGTTGTTCATGCATGTACAAATACAATACAATAAATCTTTTTTAAACACAATGGGGCCATCTGTAATTTCCCATCCCAAAAGAAAATCCACATTTGGACCATCCAATGGTTCCAAAATCCTGGTCACAAACCTCGTGATCCACGGTCATTCCAGCAATACATTCGCCTGGACTAAACATGACAAAACCGAAAAAGAAAAAAACATTCACTTTCTTCACAGGTACTACCTGAAGTGATCTGGAGACCTACAAAAAAATTCGTAACAAAAAAAAAAAAAAAAAAAAAAAAAGATTACATCCATGGCCCCCAAAACAATACATAATAATTTCCAACAATTTCTCAAAAACATTACAACACAATAAAAATACATGCATATAGAAAAAAAACACCGCGCCGAATATTTTACTAGCTACGTGCTAGTCTTAATTATCTCTTATTTTAATCCTCATGCACCACACAACACACTAATACCATTATACTCTATTAACATTTCACTATCAAAATTACCAAAAAGTGTAATACATTTTTCTCTGTGCGTCTTGCAGACTCTGATGGACAACTTTTTACCCTGTTTAAACATATTTCCACGCACGGTCACTGCCGGTGTTTACAAATTCATCAGGAACGCTCCAACACAAAAAGTAGGCACTCGTCTATCTTTATTACTTCATTATTCACTGACCTTGCTGTCTGCATTGGGACTCGAGACATCCTCCACAGCCGAAACATCCTGGAGGCCATTCCCCAAATCATAAACCACCCCAAAAATTATTCCTCCAAAACATCAGGGCAGGTCATCGCCATTTTCCACCTATTTCGCTTTCCGGAACTCCAAAACATATTCCAATCCAAAAATTATTCCTCCAAAACACTGGCGCAAACAATCGCTATTTTTTTCATATTCCGGTATCTGGAACCCCAAAACGTATCCCAATCCAAAAATTATTCCTCCAAAACACTGGGGCAGGCCATCGCCATTTTCCACATATTCCGCTTTCCGGAATCCGAAAACATATTCCGACCCATCGGTATCTTAAAACACCAAGAACGCAGAACTATCTTCCCAAAAACTACGGTAACCCATACATGGGACGCTCCCTTTAGGAAATCGTTATTCGTGGAATGGCGAGCCTTCTATAAGATAAATTTTCTTTACCATTTTTACACCGATTCCTAACACAAATTGGAAAAAAATCTCCAAACAGTCAAGCGTGAGTTCAGACCTCGATCCCCCCCCCCAAAAAAAAATACAGCAATGCCCAATATTACCAAAATCACCAATAAAATTTATCAATCAATCTACCTTATTACTAAGACCAACTCCTTGATTAACTTAAACTATGTCAAAACTTTCGGAAAAAACAAATCGAACTCTATTACTGGTCACTGACAAAATGGAAAACACAAAATCAATTATTCACTCCAATTATTATTAAAATCCAAGATTTTAAGTTTCCTCCTTGAAAAAATATTCCCCAATTAAATTCCAAAGGTCTTTTTCTTTAAATCAATCCAAAATAAAGTCAAAATCTTCCCTTTTTTAAAAAATTATTCTAAGACCCCATGCAATTCATCATTAATATTTTCAAATTACAAAAGTTTCTTTTTCTTAAAAACAATCTCCGATTAAATTTAAAAGTTTGTCTTTTCTTTTTGTTTTTGTTTTCTTAGAATTTACTATTTCAAAATGGCCGACAACTCACACGAGAAAGAATTAAACGCATGACCAGTTGATCACTGGATTTTGGGTTGGTGGGGGTACACATTCATTGTTAACAATTACTACCAAATGCTTCTCCACACATTCTCTATTTCAGAGAATCTCTCAAGTATCTTTGCATGATTTTAAAGGATAGAGTGGTTGTAATTTACAACAGATACCATAGTTCTTGAAAAATATCGCCTGCCTAGTATTGAGAGTGTTATCCTTTGGTCTCCTTTTCGCTGGACCGGTCATCTAATTCACATGAATGATTGTCAAATCCCGAAACAACTATTTTACGGGGAAGTCTGGAGACAAACCCGACCATGCAAACCCAAATTGAGGTTTAAGGACTGCCTCAATGGCACTTTGAGAAATACTGCAATTCTTGTGGAGGACTGGGAGAAGCTATGTAGTAGATTCTTCAGAAGTCACAATGGACTGAGGAGATATCGTCGTACTTGCAAATGAACCCCCCCCCAAAAAAGGAAATGTCTTCCGAGTGTATAGCTTACTGCCAACTGTTTACGATAATAGACATCATAAAATGGTCAGTTCAAGACACTTCGATACCAAAAAAATAAGTTTCATTAAGTCAGTAGCATAACTAGGAGGGAGCAGCACTTTTGGGTAACAGGGTAGAACAAACTCAAGAGCTGTCCGAGTGGCACTCTCTCTAGCTACGCCACTAACATATACATACATCTTATTATAATGGAGATTGTGGGTTTGTCTGTCTGTAAACGAAACTATACTACTATACAAGTCACAATTCCTTTAGTTATTTACATCATATTCTCCATGATTTTATTTTTATTTAAATCTCAATTATTAATAAAATTGTTTTACATTACTTACACTGTTGACCATATCTACATACTAATAACATGCAATTGTATTTATATATACAACAAAATAGAGGTTTACAGTATGAATGGGAAGGCTAATTTGCATATTGATCTTAAAAAATTGATTTTAATAAATATATGCTTAGTATAATTGATTTCTAATTGTTTGGTTTTATCTTATTGAATATGAGCAAAAATCTCTTCAATAAATCTTAAAAGAAATCCCTTAACAAGAAGAAATAACTGTAATATTATTCTTTACTTCCTATTTTAACTAAACAGTTTAATTAGGAAAATTTACCAATGAAAGACGTGAGTAACAGAAAATAATGGAAGAGTTAGTTTCAAAGTTGTTCTATTTTTCAATCATACCCCCTCTGTTCAAAATCTTTTTATCTACATTCTTATTCAGTTTCATTAGCCTTTCTAATTTAATATCATATTCTATTATAAAATTTAACTAAAATACTTTCACCCGGAGGGTGCATATATTTGCTAGTACATAAAACATAAATATGTAATAAACAATATTAACAATGTTACATATTATTATTATTTTATTTATAATACATTCATATTATTACATATAAATATGAGCAAAATATCACAAAAATGCAACGAACAATATCAATTCAAAATATGGTATCATATTGACTTTGCTCAAAGAAAACGATATCAAATGGGAGACAATTAATATTTTATAGTTTTTTTTTCTACGTAAAATGTTGAAAAGTATTAAGTTATTGGTTTTAAAATGCTTAAAATTTAACAAGCAAAACAAAGCTGTCAAATCAGGGAAACTGTTTTTGAAGTTTGCTGCAGGAAAACATCTTTCTTAGACCCTGACACATTTCGAGTTACCATCACCAGTAAAGCCGTACTCGCATTGACAGTAACTTTTTCCTGTAGCTTCTCTCACGCATATTGCATGGCGAGCACATTCTTTCTTGCACATTCCTAAAAAAAAAAAAAAAATTCTTTTAATGTAATCTCTCTCTCTCTCTCTCTCTCTCTCTCTCTCTCTCTCTTATATATATATATATATATATATATATATATATATATATATATATATGTGTGTGTAAAATGAAAATGGAAGTGAATCCGACGGTATGTTGAAAAAAGAAATAAAAGAAAGAAAGTATAGAATGGATAAAATAGGATATGTTAATCAATTTTACTTACACGTGTTTCGGTCAGGAGTTTATCCATGCGTACATTATTCAAACTATTATTATTTTTAAATAACCAAATGATATTATTATCATTTCATTTCATTTGGTTATTTAAAAATAATAATAGTTTGAATAATGTACACATGGATAAACTCCTGACCGAAACACGTGTAAGTAAAATTGATTAAAATATCCTATTTTATCCATTCTATACTTTCTTTCCTTTCTATTCTTTTTTCAACACACACACACACACACACACACACACACACACACACATATATATATATATATATATATATGTGTGTGTGTATGTGTGATAAATTAAATACAACAGAATAAATACAGTAACAAAGTAACGTGAATAACCACGCAGTAAAAGCTTGACCATCCTTCCCAGAATGTAGTCTTAGAAGCATGGAAAAATATAAGGTATGGAGTAAAGACCAAATTCAACGCGATGAATATTGTGTTCTTAATCTTCTTTATTTATCCTCATATTTCGTGAGTCTTCACTCTATATCAAAGGTTTCCCAATATCCATCATATATATTTACAAAGAAGCATACGTAGACTACCTAACAACATCACGGATATATGCTAATATTGGTCCTTGGTGTGTGTCGACTCAACTAAATATCGTTCTTAGCATAAAGCAAATGAATAAACCCCTTAGAATAACAACAGTCTGTAATAATATGTAATTTACACATGTCATGGTAACCACCGTGAAAATATATTCATCCATTACAACGGGTAAAATAAGCGTATCAACCCCAAAGTTGATTGTGAGAATTTGTCAGATATAGGAATTTAAAGTTAGAACAGCAGCAGCAGCAGCAGCAGTTTATAGAATATTTACAATGATTTTCGCATGTGGTTCTGGATATTTTCAAAGGGAAAACAGTCACTCAATGATTCACCTGATGAAGGACAGTCGGTAAGCATTGATGATGCTGCTGATAATGAACAGAAACTTGTGTTGAAGTCAATGGGCCTCTGATGCTTGAATTAAGGTTCAATACCTTCACCATTTCGGAAAATGATTCACTAGAGAAATTAATACCTGACAAATTAAATGAATAAAAAAAACCGATTGCGTTAACTGCTCAGCTATAAAATATGAGTTTGCTTTTTCAATCTCCTTGGTCGATTCTGAACAAGAATGTCTGTTGAAATACTTACTACAAAAACCGTTAAAAGAACAAGGAAACAGATATGTGAGGATCGAACACACTACCCAGTTGTAATTGACTAGTATGCTACACCACAAAGAATTGAATGAACAGAAACATTCAACTTTGTATTAGGTCCCAAGTTTTAGAAAAGGTTTGCAAGTTTTGAACTCGTATATATAGATTGAAGTAAGAATGAATTGAGGTATGAATCCTACTCTCCCTCCAGCTATGGATAAATAGTAGGGCAGACTGGGCTCTTTAACCTTGATTAGGCAACCGGTCTAGGAGAAAGAAAACTCTGAATTCAAACCTGTTGAACTCCAATTAAGAAATTGACCTTGTGTCACATCCTGTTCGTGCGGAGGGGTTGGTAAATATATATATATATATAGATTGAAGTACTATTCTATCATAAGTTCCTTATATACCCAGGCAGTAACAGGAATAAAAATGTTATCTTCATAGTCAACCGTGACAAGGCGTAATCACTCCCATACACCCTGTGTGTCAAAAATGTAAAGAATTTGAACAATACGTGCAAATTATTACGTACGGTCTTTTGATGCACCTCTTTGTGAGCCAGTTTGTAAACGACAGGTATGAGCCTACTTCGAAATGAACGACAGAGATTAGTTGCTAGAGTAAATGCTTTTGTTGCGTACTGGGATCAAATTCTATATGTTATATAGCGGCTTCAAATTCGTGCTGCTAAATCGTAACGTTGTGATATATATATGGTCACGTAGCGAAGTATGTAGTCGGACTTAAGAAACCACAACACATGGGTATAGTAGGAGTTGACTTTATTTCTCTCCCTCGACTGGTGGGTGGCAATAGGAACTGCCCAAGGATTGACGATGACTACTACTACTGGCGCTGGTGTGGTGGAAGGGGTGGACGAACCTCACTGCCCGCTGGCAGCGATGGACCGTGTCGACGGTCGCTCCTTGTGCTCTGTTCACCGTCCGCTGTCTGACTCTCTAACTGACTGTCGGCTCGAACCGTCTGCCTTTTATAGTGATAGATACTCCTACGCATCTTTATCTTTTGATCTGATAACGGACCTTTGTTATATATTTCTTTATCTTCTCCCTGCTTCTTTGACCGGAATGCCTCGCTTCCGTTTTTTAACTTCTTTGTTCGCTTTTACCGGGAAAAAAATTCCTATTTCCGTTTGTACAATATACAACACTTTTTCCCATTCTAATTTCGTTTAATCTTTTGATAACACCACGTATACAAACACGAAAAAGAAAATATATTAACAGTTATCTAAACGAATTAAACTTTTAGACAGGATTGGGTAACACCCTAAATGAATAAAAAAAATAACAACCCATTTCTTACTTGTTAGCATGCCGATGTACGTCCATCCAGATTTAACCCCGATGGGACCATTTTCGCCTATGCCATTAAAAACCATACACATGTTATCTTCATTACGGTACTGTATGCCTTCACAAATGTCACAGTGTTGGCAAATCTGTATACACTTCGGCAGCATACAGTGTATTAACATGTCCGATTGGAAATGTTTGTAACCACCTTCGACTGTTGCAAAATCATTAAAACCATCTGGCGGAATAAAAGAAATAAAAGAAATCGATCAATAAATTAAAAGACATTTATTTACAAACTAAGTAAAACATACGCTATTCTATTAATTATACAAATTAATATCTTCCTCGTTGTTTCTTTAATTTGATGCAGATGTATTCTCTAGCCTTCCTTTCTAAAGTTCTAAAGTATTTTAATCTTTTCATCTATTTTTTCGAACAATTATCTTTATCTTTACTTTTAACAGAACGACACACACACACACACACACACACACACACACACACACACACAATTATATATATATATATATATATATATATATGTCTAACTCCCCCGACTCATCATTCGCATCTGATGAGTCGGGAGAGTTAGACACTTTGTATAAGCTCCCTGAAATAGACTATAATGCTAATTCTCTAAGTCTTTTGTTATTTCTTTACTTATATATTTGCTCTGTGACTCTAACATTAAGAGCACACATTGAGCTCTCAAACTGCGACGGGTTTTTTAAAATAAAACTCTTGTGTCGTAAGGAAGATTTCTTCTCTGGACTTTTGGATTATATATATATATATATATATATATATATATATATATATATATATATATATAAATAAAATACAACATTTTTTAAAAATCTATCTATCTATCTATCTATCTATCTATCTATCTATATATATATATATATATATATATAAATCATTGAACCAAGACTGGCTTCGATCATCACATAGGCGAGAAACTGACAGTTACCAAGCAGCGTTGACTTTATACCTACGCTATTCTAACTTAGAAATATATGCACTATTACTATCTCTATATATGAATATATAGAGGAGAAAGTTCTTAGATACTATTAATACGCATTATTCAAATTAATGTCTTATATTTTCAAATAGTTGAAAGGTTCGTTAATTTTCCGTTTTCAAACTCTTGTCAAACTAGGCCAACGTTTTATTTCAATTCCATAGAATTCCATGATTTGTTTATAGTGGAGAAGGATTGTGTTGGACCATCCATTTTTTGGCACAGTCGATAGGAAAGAATTGGTGCATCAAGTGTTGCCACAAACCCAATCAACGACCGACCGCAGGAAATTTGA
Source organism: Doryteuthis pealeii (assembly GCA_023376005.1). NCBI lineage: Eukaryota > Metazoa > Mollusca > Cephalopoda > Myopsida > Loliginidae > Doryteuthis > Doryteuthis pealeii. The sequence goes on from CM042142.1 coordinate 23,329,326, forward strand.
ATTCAGAGTTATCCCTCTCCTAGACTGGTTACCTACCCAAGGCTGAAGGGCCCAGTCTGCCCTACTATTTAACCCATAGCTGGAGGGAATTTTGAATTCAGAGTTATCCCTCTCCTAGACTGGTTACCTACCCGAGACTGAAGGGCCCAGTCTGTCCTACTATTTAACCCATAGCTGGAGGGAGAATATATGGATTCATACATTTCCCAAGGGTATTAGCGCTATGTGAAATGCCAACAGCTTCGTCTAGGAATTGAACTCGAGTCGACGAGTCCATTTTCTACGACTCTAACCACTAGCCCACGCGCCTCCATAAGTGACAGAATTATTTCGACCCTTTTGCCTAGAAACAGAGAATTTGTGCGCGTTTCTTGGGATCAAAATGTCACTCTTGGACACATCACGTGATATATGTGCATTTCTATTCAATTTCCAATAATATCAAATTGTATTGATATTTCTTCGTGATCAATAATCCAAAACCTGCAGTGATAATCGAATTCACTACAAAAGTTTGCTTCACAACGAGGCTACATAATGACATATTGGATAATTTCAAATATTTTATGGCAATATGTTTAATATATATATATAAACATATTTATGCTACGAAATTGCCTTGAAAATGCTGCAGTGATAATCGAATTCACTACAAAAGTTTGCTTCACAACGAGGCTACATAATGACATATTGGATAATTTCAAATATTTTATGGCAATATGTTTAATATATATAATATAAACATATTTATGCTACGAAATTGCCTTGAAAATGCTGCGTATTTAAAACGTTACAATATCAATTAAGTTACTTGTTATCCTAAGGAAAACGTCGCGGCTTGTACTCTGTATCACTTTAATGTGAACACTTTTCTTTTCGTAATAAACACATGTTATATGCTGGATGAACACAACTGCGACACACGACTTGAGGAGTAGACATCCAGCGAGGCATATATGGAGACTTCGACTGACTGTCACTGAATGGATATACGCTCCGACCACGTCAGCCTCCGTAACACGTAGGAAATGTGTCCTATTGACTGTATAAAAATCTGTTGAAATAAAAAAAAAATAAGAAAGATATTAACATTTAGTCGGGGAAAAAATATAAATAGATTTCTTTCTCTTATTATTGATTTAAAAAAAATCTCAGCTTTCTCCAAAGTCAAATATCTTCAGTAGCATTTGTGGGAATAAAGAATTAATTTGCATCTAATTAAACTCGAAGTCTCTAAATCAAAAACACAAAAGGGTCAACGGCACAAAAGTGAGATGAGCGAGATTGTGATTCCCGCCAATCATAATGCTAATTTGCAATACAGCTGGTAGGCTGCTATTTTCTTCACTGTCAAAATGAATACACATATAATGATAAGTGGGATATTTGAATGAATAAAAAATGTAAGGGAACACATTTTCCATTTCAAGGTTTCATTAATTCCGTTTTTACTTTCTATTCTTGACCAAACATGGTCAGGGGCAAGAGACAAATTACGAAGTTTTAGGAAAATATTAGTCACAAAAATTGTTCTGTTGCGTCCCAAAGAAAAGTAGTTTGCTGACTGAATGTGCAAGACAACCGGATGTTCACCATTCACCGTTTGAGAACATTGTGTCGTAAAATGGTCTGTACGCAGGGCGGCTTTGTTCAGCCTTCCGGCAAAATAGACACCAAAATAGGGTCACTTAAAAACAAATCAAAAGTGTTCACACCCAAATACAAAATCATTACCACTGATCCATTTTGATCCAGCGGTTGCCTATAAAAAGAAATATAAATAATTCCCTGTGTGTACAAAATTAAGAAATTGCATATAAAAGTGGATTCATTATCGGAAAAAGTTCTTTTTTCGCTTACAAATATTCAGATAAAAAATGCGTAAGATAGACAACAACAGGACTGCAGAAAGTCTGATACAAGTAGAGGAAAAAAATAAATGAGAGAGAGAGAGAGAGAGAGAGAGAGAGAGAGAGAGAGAGAGAGAGAGAGAGAGAGAGAGAGAGAGCATAGGTAGCGTACGTATGTACCTGATTGTATGTGAATCCTAATTTTTAAATATCTTCCCAGATATAAATAAAATCTTTATTATTTTTAAACAAAAAGCAAGCTCTGATGACATTTAATGTTTTAATTGTTACAAGAAGAACATAGCAGAGTTAGGAATCGACTTTTAAAAAAAATGCCGTCCATATCGCGATAGTGATGGATCAGCGCCCAATTCTGTATAGCAATGTGTCATACGCACAACCCATACCCATTCCCAAAAATGATAAATGTAAATTTTCATCAATAAAGACGGATGTACGGGAGTATTATAAAAGTCGTTTTGTCTCTTATATTCTTCTTGGAGCTGACCCATGGCTTGTACAGTTTCTACCAAAACCGGTAGCCGATAAATCTACTTTTGGAAACCAATCACAATGTGGGGAATGACATCGATGAGACAGAGAGAGCTGCGATAAAGACTGACACAGATTTGGGATCGTCTTTGGTGAATGTTCTTTTTTTTTTTAAAAAGCTGTTACCACTCGTGATATTAAGTACAGTCCCAACTCCATCTTTTATTCGAAAGAATGCTAAAACATTTTACTGAGGCGCTGTTTTATAAGTTCAGTTTCTTTGTTAACACACCTTGTTTGTATATACCCTCGTTTATCCTTAAACTTAACAAATATCAATATCTCTGGGAATTTATCTCATAATTAGAATAACATTTAATCGGGTAAAGACATAAATATATAGATAATAAACTACAATGAGAAGCTAAAAACTTTGAATCCCTATTAAAATCTTTTTTTCTCTAAAATAATCTTCAACAATCACTTTATTAACATAAGAAAATCCTTACCTTGGTCGGGATTAATGGTTCTTCGTTGTCTCATTTTGGGCGCCTCACATGTAAGAAAAACGGATCTGCTACCCTTACAGGTGGTTCTTTCAAAATTGTCTATTAGGCTGCAGACTTTTCGGAGGGTACTGCTTTGAATAGTCAAATTATTAGAAGTTGGTTTAAACTCGAGAAGTCCATTAGCGGTGATAATGTTGCACATCTGTATCAGGTCTTCAAACGGAGAGAATGGCACGGTTTGACGGCGTAGACGAACATTGGCGACATCTTTTCTGCAACTGTCCAATGAGTGAGTGAGTAAGTGAGTGTGTGTATGTGTGTGTGTGTGTGTGTGTGAGAGAGAGAGAGAGAGAGAGAGAGAGAGAGAGAGAGAGAGAGAGAGAGAGAGAGAGAGAGAGAGCATAAAAATGCGACAAATAATAAGGCCACAATATTTGGGGGGGGGGCTTAAAATATTTAAAACAGGGTTGGATACCTTATCTAAAGTAATGAGCAATTCATTCTAAATAATTGATTGACCTGTGCTTTTAGCTAAAAAGCAAAAATGTTTAATAATAATATAAGATATTTCGTAAATAGGAATAAATACAGTTGCAATTCTGGTTGGTAATTAATGATTTTCTTTCTGAGTATTGATCTTTCTTGTCATTATTTGAAACATAATTGTTTCTATTTTTATTAACATTAAACAGCATACAATGTGCTTGTAAAACCTGCTGCAAAATCTACAGCAAATTCTCAGGCCTTGTTATTTGATGTTTTTGCTTGCAAGAATGGTACTTCATTTTTTGTCACAGTAATTATTTCTAAGGGATTGTTGTACCTGTTACATAGACGGTAGTGAGGCACGATTTTCTTTAACCATCACATATTTATGTGGATGGCTATATGATAGGAGTAGTTTGCTTAAAGCAATGGTGCCCACACTTTTTCGGCTCGCGAGCTACTTTTAATATGACCAGGTCAATATATTCCATTGAAATACTATTGAGTATACTTTATATATACAATAAATGTTCGAGTAGTTTGCATCGAGTACCTTGCATTACGACACAATATCATTAATCACATTTATGGTCACTACCTTATTCTGATGACTTGTACTGGAGTTAGCCAAGTTTCCATAGTCCGGACAGTTACTGCTGGTGTCATCAACTTTAAGTGGGCTTCCAAATGATCATCTGTCATGATGGAACGGTACGTCAACTTCATAATCTTCATATGTAAAAAGGTTGACTTTCATAAATGAGGAGAGCCAAAGAATGCTTTCTTTAGTAAATATAAATTAACGATCTAGTTAGTTCACGTAGTAGTTTAGCAGTAGCTTGCGTATTTTTTTCTTTTACGTGGGGAAATGAATAAAGTTTTAAGTAACAACAGACTGACTGCTGTGTACGTCAATCAAGTTGCACCATCCATATATAGAGGATAGATAGTAGGCTAACATCTAAAAAATAATTTTGAACGGTTGGCGATCTACCTGCACTATATTTTTGATCTTACCAGTCGATCGCGATCAGTGTATTTGGTATGGCTGGTCTAAAGTGATATAAAAATTAAAGTGCAATGCTGATTGACCAGCAGGTAGAATAAATCGATAAATCGAGAAAGAAAAAAATAAATGAAAGAAAGGTTTATGTAAAAGAGGGGATTTCGTAAAATAAACAGAAAATTTATCTAAAATAAAAATAAATAAATAAAAACTTAAAACATTTTATAACTGCTTTTACCGAAAAGATGTCATGCTGGGATAAAACCAGCCATCTTTATTTTATTGAATAAATTTTATCCCCTACAGGTCTGCTTATTCGTCGCAGTTGTTTTGAATTAAGATTTTTCCTTCTTCTATACTTCACACCCCAAGGTTAATGAGCTCAGTCTGTCCTTCTATTTATCCATAGCTGGACAGAAAATAAATGAATTCAGACCTTTTCCCATTGACAATAGCGCAAAGTGAAACGAAAACACAGCACTGTCGACGAAGCTTAGAATAACTGACTGTATCCTCTGCAGAGGAGTAAGAACCTTTCCCCCAAAATGAGGTGTTCTGTCTATAACACTAAATTACATCTGATGGAGAGGCTCCAGTTCTGACGATCTGGAGTAAGGGAAACACTTAATTGCGATTATCCGCAAGTCCACTCTGACCCTGTTAAGGTTTCATCTATGAGTCAAATAGAACTGTTTAAAAATTGTTCGTATTCAATAGGACGATGTACCAAAAATCTTAAGATGCAGCTACACAAAACATGTATATATGAATGTACAATGAACGTGGTTCCCAATCTCTAGGCATTGAATGACCATAGACAGGTTGTCATGCCGTTAAAATCAGTCAAGAACAACCTCAGCTAGAACTTAGCTCGCCGGATCCATGTTCAATGATAATAACCATTACACCACCGAATAAAGTGCTTAAAAACGTAGCTTAAAGATTACTCTGATTTCAAAATGGATCGAATGGAAATTTTAAAGATGAAAAACTGGATAATAAAATTAATCTGTTGTAGAATATAAAAGGAATTATTTCTGTGTCTTACGATTATTCTCCAAATATATTTAAAATATAAGTATTACTAGGGTGAGTAAAATGTTTTGCAATATTTTGGTAACGTGAGGCACAATTCGGCAGTTCCGGATGCTTTTGAAGCTGACCAACTATACTGGACTGTGAGAAGCCGCGATCACCTGATACTCTCCGAGTGCTACTTGCTGGATTTGGATCTATAACTTAGAGCACGGTTTCGGACGGTTTTATAACTATCTGACCTTGCCTGATCGTCGAGGTTCTTGCAACCTGAGTGAAATTTATTGAATCATCTGGCTACTGTGTCGGGATAAACTGTGCCTTTACATTTCACACAACAAATGTTGTGTCCACGGCGTTATTTCCCATTTCAAAATCGTAAAGTTCTCGCATTAAACTACGTTGTACGTTCATATGTATGACTTTCAAATAAAACACGGAATGAAGCAATCCACAACATGTTATGACAACAACTACGATGATACTAACGCAGCAGGGACCTACGACGGCTTGAACTGCTTCAGTCATGTGAGATGTGCGCCGCAATCTAGCACGTAGCAAAATATTTCATAACTTTTGACTCATCCTAGTAAATTCAGATCGTATTTAATTGGTCGAGAGAAGCACAATACGTATGGAGAAGAAACATCTTTAGATACACTTGCACATATATAATATATATATATATATATATATATATATATATATATATATATATATATATATATATATAATCAATTGTAATATTATGGATTTGGACTAGTAACTTAAAGTTTCATGGTTATGCAATCATCAGATGAGTCAAATAGTTGAGATCTTAAAAACCAGTAGTCAAATGGTTGAGGTTTAAAAAAATGGTTTAGATTTTAAAAACCAGTAATTTCTTAGCATTTATATAAACGTGAAGCGTTTTCACGCGATAGGATACTATAAAGCTAAAAATTGTTTTTTTTAAACTGTGGCTGGTTTAACGTTTATGTGACAGGGATCATGTTCACGTGATGTAATTTGTGTTTTAAAAAAATGATAAATAAACAAACTTGCTTTGGTTTTAATGCACTCTCTCTCTCTCTCTCTCTCTCTCTCTCTCTCTCTCTATATATATATATATATATATATATATATATATATATATATATATATTCAGCGTAATGGTTATCGACGTAGGAAATGAAATCGGTGACCTGAGCTCAAATCCTGGACAAGGCTGTTTACGTTTCAGTTCGTGCTAATAACATTGGGAAAGGCATAAATCCATCTACTCTTTATCAAGCTATGGGAAAATAGTAGATAAGAATTTGTTCTTTAGCCTTAGCCTCTAGTATAGAAGAAGGAAAATTTTGAATTCAAACCAGAATTATTCCATTGAATAGTTGACCTTGTGTCATATCCTATTCGTGGCGGAGGAGCTGAGTAAATACATAACTATGGATATATGTATTTGTGAGTGCTTACGATGTAATCCTGACATCCTTCATCAGAGCTAAACAATTGTCAAAGTGTAAAATATATATTTCTTCAAAACATTAAAAGAGGAAAAAAAAACAAAGATTTAAAAGCGATGGGTGTGTTGTATCTTCTTTAAATCAGTGTAGTGCCTGTAAAATATAAGATAACTATTTTAATTAATCATGGGTAAGGATAATCTTTACTTACATTGGGTCATCGTCATTTTGATCTGGAACCCTGTAACTTTCAGCAATTAAGTTGAATTTACTAAGGTGATCATTGACATCACTTCCATTTTCCAAACGATAATCATCTCTCAGACCATTGCAGTCCCCACAAATGCCCTTAATTTTACCTGCATAGCAAAGTGGAAGGAGCACACGGCCTCTTTGTCGTCCGTCATAGGTGATTATAACATTCTTTCTTGTCTTCAACCGCATGTATCCCCTTTCTTGTGTTACATTGAATTCAGGACCGATGTAGGGTAGAGTAACATTATTACCATTGACCTTTTAAATTGAAAAATTTAGGACGATTAGAATATATCAAAGACAAAAGCCGATTTAAATGTTAATAAGTAGCATGTGGTCTACTAATTGGAAACTGTTTTCTGAAAAATCTGAAGTGGTATTTTCATTATTCTACCCCTATTTCAGACTGTAGTTTTTATCACAACGTTTCGACCGATACATTTTTCGACCTGGTGTACATTACATTCTTCGACCTGGTGTATATTACATTCTTAGACTTGGTGTATATTACAGTCGACTGTTTTTAGAAGTAGCTTACTGTTTTTTTTCTCTATTTTTTCTCTCTATTTCTCTCTCAATCTTTCTGGCTTTCACATACACATTCTATAATCTTTCTTCCTCTTAATTCTTTTTAAATTTTTCTAGATTTTTCTTTCGTTTTGTCTTTATTTCTTCTACTTTCCTCCCTACATCTGCTTTTATTCCCCCCTCTCTTTCCCTTCCTATTTTTAAATTTACTTTGTACGGTCTCCTTTCTTTGCTTTCTCCGATAATATCTCTTTACTCTCTCTCTCTCTTTTTTCTCTCTCTCTCTCTCTCTCTCTCTCTCTCTCTCTCTCTCTCTTCTTTTAATCTTAACATTTTTAGATATTTTTAAATAGGAACAACAAATTCCACGTTTTGTTCGGGCAAATTCTATGTAGTTAGTTTAAACAGATTTGTTATTCTGTTTTTCACAAATCAAATCTCGTATAATGATGAAAACACATCGTCTAGTAAAATTCACACAAGAATTTAACGCTTTCGTGTTCATGATATAAATGTTTTGACATTATTTGTCTGCACTTTTGAGATGAGGCTTGATAATTTGTACTAATTGGATTTTTTTGACTGTTGTTCGTCTTTATTGTTATATAAACAACATTTCGGCTGATGTGCCCTCCGGCCTTCTTCAGCTGTTTTTTGTCGAACTGAGGAACCTTCTCTTCGAATTTGGGAACCTTCTTGTCGAACTTGAGAGCTTCATGTCGTAATCGGGAGTCTTCATGGAACTTCGAACCGAACCATTTATTCAATCCGCCGGGTACATTGTTCTCATTCCGTTAAACATGACCGGGTACAAGCCCGCTCTATCGGCTGGGCATTAGAATACACCGACTTCACCTCTGCAAAGAGGTAAGAATACTACAATGGGGCTACCTGTCGGTCGTGGGTTGCGAACCGCGATGCTTAAGGATGGAACCCAGGTGGCTGAGCAGTCCATGACATGCAACACTCCACTTTGGCCCTTACTTGGGCTAGACAGGCGGTCGGAGAGGGCCCCTCCGATCAATCGGCTGGTTACGTCAAGCCCTATCACTTGTATGAGTAATTCTGCTCACTTATCTCTTACAATTGTTGGAGTCTCATCGGTGTGATGTAACATTCGTGAATAGACTTACTACATATAGACTCACTATCTGGTTGGAATGAATGGAATCATTGTTCATTTTTTTCCCGCGAAGTGGGCAGAATTCTTGATGAGGATTTATCTGATAATGGGGCGACTCTACAAGCTAGCGACTCAATGTGACACGCTGAATCTTGGCAACTAACAATAGATCTCAATGGAATACTATCCTTATGAATCTTAGGAAGGTCATATATGTGTGGTAAGTTGCTGTTATATTGGATTAGCTTATCACTTGTAGCAGGTCATGGTTAACGGAATGAGAACGGTTTCACCTGATGGATTGAATAAACTGTTCGGTTCAAAGTTCCGTAAATGCTCCCGATTATGACAATAAGGCTCCCGATTACGACATGAAGGCTCCCGAGTTCGACAAGAAAGTTTCCGAATTTGAAGAGAAGATTCCCAAGTTCGACAAAAAACATCCGAAGAAGACAACAGTCCGAAAAATTCAATTTGTACTAATGTTTTGACTTTTCTGTCAATATATTCTACAGCCTTCAAGTTTATAATCCGTAAGAAAAGAAGAAAAACCTTCAAAATAAAATGGCAGAAAAAGTGTACCAACCGCTGCTGAAATTACCTGGTTGGACATACCGTGTCAGTCCATTTTCTGCAGAAATAAGTTTTCCTTATTTCTTACGGATTATACATCTGATGAAAGGGAAGAATGAATTGACCGAAACGTTACGCTAAGATAATCCGGAACACAAAGGAGATCAATTGTCGGAAGAAAACTGAAATGATAATGCTATTCTCAAAAGTTACACACAATACATATATTAAAAAAAAAAACAAAAAAAAAAACAAAAAACAAAAGAAAAAAAAACATCGGATTTTAACAAAGACACAAAAGCAAATTTTAAGTGACAATATCAACGTGTCCGATAAATTAATCATGGTAAATTCATCGTCCTCAATTCATCGTGTGGTAAATTTATCGCTAGTAGACCTGTTAGTGGGGCTTTAGAATGCAGCGACTGCACCTCTACGGAGGGGTAAGATCCTCCTCTCCAATGGGGGCCTTGATGCTTAATGACGGAATCCTGGTGGCTGAACAGTCCATGGCATGCAACACTCTACTTAGGCCCTTAATTAAGCTACACATGCGGCCGGAGAGGCCCCCTCTGATCAATCGACTTGCAACACTCTACTTAGGGCCAACCTATTGCCCTTATGGCAAGCCCCAACCCATTTTATCATATGTGCTAGAAGGCGGTGGCTGAGGATCTACGTCCCCAGGGTATGACGTTAAACTCTATCTGATGGCGAGGTTCCAATTCAGGAGGTCTGGGGAATGTGGAGTACCCCTTTATCACTATTGCTCCCTGATCCACTCCGAACCGGAGTGGTAATACCTGTTATGATTTCATTTATGGGTTAAATAGAAAAATATGTTTAAAAAAATTGAGTACCCAGAAAGAATAAATAAAACAAAAACGTCTTCGGCATAAAATGACCCAAATGGGTTGACATGCCGTAAACTCAACCAACCAACCAACCAACCAACCAACCAATTAGTAGACTCATCGTATGGTAAATTTATCGCAGGTAAATTATTCGTGGTTAAATTCAGAATTTACACTGGATCGAAAGGTAGGAATTTCTTTCTTATTTTCCCACAAAAATATTTCATTGTTTAAGGATCAGAATCAGTCAAATGTTTGTAAATTTGTTTCTTTTTTTTCTGGTGATCTTTCACTTGTAGATTTGGCTAGTGCAGCTTGGACACATACACCATACACACACACACACACATGTACACACACATGCACACAAACATACGCACACTCACACATAGAACAGCCAAGAGAATTAAACCGTGTCCGGTAAATCCATCCAATGGTAAATTTATCGCAGGTAAATTATTAGTGGCTAAATTCAGAATTTAATTACTTTTAAGAATTTAATAAAGAGAGCTAAAGGATTAGGGTAACCCTATATTATAAGAGTAATTAATCTGATACAATGAAATTACCTGTTATAAATTTACCATACGATAGATATACCTTACAGTTGGGGTTGGCAAATGGAGGTCGAATTTCTGAGACGAGTATTTTCTAAAGCCATTTTTGCTGCTGATTGCGATTCTGATGATTTTTTTTGGATACGACGTCATTTTAGGTTACTTCCGTGACGATTTTCAAAACGGCGGGTGAAAAACCACTATTTTTTCAAAGAAAATTAAAAATTTAATGAGTTACAGTGGTGTAATATGTCTAATTATATGTTTTTTGGGTCATAGAATAGGAAATATATTTATTTTTGTGATTTAATCAACCCTTTATCTTTTTATTATGTATTAAGTATACAATTATGTCCAGCTTTTTTGTGCTATTTTGTACCGGAAGATTGTAAATTGCAAATAATCATTTTAATATGTCATTTACATCTGTTTAGGGATGAAGAAACCAGAAATGACATAGTCATGAAGTAGTTCTCTAAAGTAGTAACCAAGTCTAAATGACAAAAAGAAAATCAAGAAGTAAAATCATAAAATAACGTTTTGGTTCTACATAAACGGAGATTAAGGAATTCAAAATTACATGAAAATTATCTGCTGGGAGTTTTCTTTGAACACAAATTGATTATTCTCAAGGAATTAAAGGATGTGAAACGAAAGATGAACCAAATGGGATTTAAGAGCTGGAAGCTGCAGTAATGGAGAAAGTTAATGCTGTTACTTTTGGGGGTAAAACACTTCTAGCTAGATAATAATAGTAACAGTGAGGCAAGCAAACAAACTAGGGTGTAAATCCCAGTTTGCTAAATTTAATAAAGGAATCAGGGAACATCAGTGAGTCAAGTGACTAACTTATATGGAAAATTCAAGCGCTTGGTGTAATGGTTAAAATCATGGGAAATGGACTCGTCGCCCCGAGTTCAAATCTGGTAATTGCATTTCATTTAGCGCTAATATCCTTGGGAAAGGTATGAATCCTACTCTCCCTCCAGCCATGGGTAAATAGTAGAGCAGACTGGGCTCTTTAACCTTGGTTATGCAACCGGTCTAGGAAAGGAAAACTCTGAATTCAAACCTGTTGAACTCCGCTTAAGAAATTGACCTTGTGTCGCATCCTGCTCGTGCGGAGGGGTTGTATATATATATATATATATATATATATATATATATATATATATATATATATGAAAAATTCAATTCTTATATGTGGAAGTTAACTATTGTGACTTCACTATGTGTAATTGGTGATATATACGGAAAAAACTTTTTAATTTTAATATAATTTTCATTTTTTTAAATGAAAAGAAATTGGAGCTGGTTAAATCAATAAAATTAATATATTTTCATATTCTGTGACTAAGAAAAACTATGATTATGTTTGAAATACGCTAGACTTAGCGCAGGGTGGCGTCGTCAGTTATGTTATTGGCTGGCTTCATAGGGGGTTTCGGGTCTTCCAACATAATACCCCCCTCAGCCAGCCAGACCCCGTTGGAGACGATCAAACTCAAACACGCCACCCTTGTGCAACGCCAAACGAAAATACGTCAACGCGATCCACGATCTATTTATGTCTGATTGGTCAATTCCACAGCCAATCATCGATAAGGGTAGTTGTTATAAACAGGATCACGCGACTCAGACATATTACACCATTATTAAATCCATTTCTAAAAAAAAGAAGGATTTCCAGCCACAATTTTAAAATTAATCATGGATCTAACCCGAATCATCAGAATCGTAATCAGCAGCAGCAAAAACGGCCATAGAAAACATCTTACTCAATTTTTTGTAAAAAATATTGATTTGCCCACCCCACAGTTGCCCACCCCACCCTTACAGTGAATTTACTGGCAATTAGTAGACGAGCAAGCAATTTTGGGTACTGCTGGAGAAGTAAGAACGAACTCATAAGCGACGTTCTCCAATGGACATATTGACATAACAGTGTTGGTCAACTAGCAAAGCCTTCTATTTATCAGCTCTGTGTGGACTTGTTAACAACGATGGCATTGTTAACTACTATTTATTAATTATTCTCCTAATTATTTTCGAAGACTTTGTAACAGTTTAGATACCAAAGTTCTTTAGATTTTTCCGACGAGGTATGTAGTTGAAGTATTGGGTAAAATGATATAACTTACAAATAGGTTAGAATTGAAATCTGTTATCAGAATTGTTTGTGTAACACATTTTTTATGGAACATGCTGTGCAAAAAGCTTGTGAATTTTAAAGGCTTTTATTTTAGCATGTTCTATAAAATAATGTGTTAATGAAACATAATTTTAAAGCCAAACATACTTTTAATTTTAAAGATTCTAAAATGTTAATTAATATACATAATAAATAATATAGAAGGATTGTTGAATCCACATTATTTCTAATCATAATATTTTAAAACTAAGACCCATTTTTTTCAACTTATCTCATTATCTAGTTAAATTAATTCTAAACAGTTACAACATCCCATATTTAAATTAGTTCTTATTAATTATTAATAAATTATACTTACATTAAATAGTTTTGCTATGCTTTCCAATCAAAATATTTTCTAAACAAGATTTTGATTGCAAACCACAACAAAGATGTTATTTTATTTATTTATATATATATATATATATATATATATATATATATATATATATATATATATATATATACAAGACTTTTTTTTACAAAGATTATTATTTTTTTAACAATATTTTTAAAATGACATACATAGAAGCTATTTTTAAAATTACAAGTTTTTATAAAGTTTAAAAATTTTAAAATTAAAAGCCTTCTAAAAGTTAGCCCCCCCCCCCCCAAAAAGAAAAACTAGCAAAGATGTTATCCTTTTTTAAAATTGTTTTTCGTCACTGAGTTTTGAAATGGAACGCTATTAACGATAATAGAACAAGAATTTTTTTCATTTCTTTTTTATATTTAAGAATGGTTTTCGGATGAAGCATTTTAACATTGTATTCTAACATGAAGATAGTTTTGCAAAAAACCGAAAATATTGGCATATCATCTTATTATTATAATGAAGATTTTGTGTTTGTATGTCTGTAACTATCCCACTACTCAAGTCACAATTCCCTTAGTTATATACGTCACATTTACCATGATTTTATTTTATTTAAACCTCAGTTATTAATGAAATTGTTTTACATTATTAATACTGTTAACCATATATATACAGTAATAACATACAATTGTATTTATATGTACAACAAAATACAGTTTATAGTGTGAACGGGAAGACTAATTTGCATATTGATATTAAAAATTTGATTTTAATAAATATGTGCTTGGTATTATTGATTTCTAATTGTTTGGTTTTATTTAATGAATACGAGCAAAAATCTCGGGATGAATATTAAAAGAAATCCATTAACAAGAAGAAATAACTCATTTTTATTCTTTGCTTCCTAATTTAACTAAATAGTTAAATTAAGAAAAGTTACACCGGAGGTGCATATATTTGCTATTATATCTAAAAAAGACATCCACTGAATATTTTGTTTTCCCATGTTTTTGTGATTACATATTGTCAGATTTAATTCCATTTTCCTGTAACACAATCACACACACATACACACACACACGCATGCACGCACGCACATACACACACACACACACACACACACATACACACACACATATTTATATATATAAGCAAAATGAGAATTTTAGCAGTATGTAGTTTTTGGGTTATTTAATAATCTTTGTTTAGTTGTGGCACAAAGCGTGATGTATGGGGCACCCAGTAAGATTCAGACTCACTTGTAATGGTTTGCCAGTCTAGATTGCTAATCATTACACTACACAAGGTGTTCAATTATATAGATGACAGTGTTAGCGTTCTGTTAAAAGCTAGTATTCAAAGATTTTGACTTTTAAACAACATAAATTTAAAAAATTGACACTATACAATATCTCTCCACTTGTATTTGGTCTTGAAGTAGAATAAGACAAGTTTAAAAACATCCAACCAGCTTAGAACTTATATAAATCAAATAATTATTTTGATAAGAAGTCAATAAATACCTGCACATGCGATTGATGTAGGAATTGCACGAAATTCTCCCTCAAAGTGATGTCCATTCGTTCTGTGTAAGGGATTTTTACGTGTCCTCTTTTTTTATTTTTGACTTCCACTTTCATGGGGTCCAATCGGGTGCCGTGCTTTGTGGTGAAAAGTACATACTTACAACCTCCGGTAAAAGTAATATGTTGACCGTCAAATGTCCGGTAGTGGGGGTCACCTCTCACTGTACAACGGCAGAAAGCTCCTAAGCAATGAAAAAGATAAAAATTAAAAGGGGGGTCATTTTTAACGTCTTTACGCTAATCCACATATAATCCCCGCAAGAGAGCTGAAAAAACTGTGGAAAATGACTGTAAAGGTCGTATCAACCTTATTGGGGCCATGGGAATAGTCCCAAAGTGTTTGGAAAAGAGTCTTGGGTTATTGGAAATCCAAGGGAGAATCAAGACCATCCTGGCAACAGCATTGTTAAGATCAGCTAGAATACTCAGAGAGTCCTGGAGACATGAGGAGATTGCTAGCACTCAGCCTTCACCTACCAGCTAAAGTGGCTATGAAAAACCCTTATAAAACAAAAAATAATAAAAGTTAAACAATATGTAGGGGTGACAAGACTTTCGGCCCGTACATTTTTGGACTTTGTATTTGTGAATTGAAAATCATGAAGATATTTTTAATTTTATGTTTTCTTTTTTTAATTAATGTAGTTGGAGTTGCCTGATGTAGCTGTTAGCGCCCGAGAAAATTTCAAGTGGATATCATTCTGTCCTACCCCCGATAAATTTGGGATTATCTTCTATACAGATTTTGCTTCTGCAGATCAAACACGGTGTTGTATGTCCAATTCTTTTGCCTTTCAACATTCAAGCGAAAAAAGGTTAATTACTCAATATTTTTATTTGGAAACTGTTCGAGAAAGTGTCATTATCATCTCACAGTTATGAATGAGTTAAAGAAAACATTATAAATCAAAAGAAAAAAGGCATTAATGTAGACATCTTTCTTCCTCCTTTGCTCACATATGTATGGAAGGTGTGTGTTTTTGAGAAAACGTGTATAAAACGAACGTAGTTGTGTTGATTGGGCTATACATACATGGCAATAGCATAATATTTACAGATCATTGCCGTCCCTCACAATCCCACAACTCCACCACCAGAACCCTTCCTTGCATGAGCCCTCCAATGACTCATCAAACCTGCTGCAGATCCACAAAGTTTGATGCAAATATGACATTGAAAATACTTCCTTCCCGTTGAATGAGATGATTCAGATGAATGAGATGATAAAATTTGATGCTTATGCACCACCATACATACATAGATAGATAGATAGATAGATAGATAGATAGATACATACATACATACATACATACAGTCCCACACACTGGCACCTGAAAGAACCATATAACGAAGAAATTATTTCTTTTCTTGTTAAATGGACATACAACTCTGGCGATGAAGTTTGTCTTTGTTGTTGGCTGGAAAAATGATTTTGACTTTTTTCGTCCCGGAATAAAAGACCACTTAAAGTTATAAAGCTATAAAGATCGGAAGGGTGATGTGACCTGAGGTTGTATACATAAAAAAAAAAGAAAAAATTACAAAAACCAGATATGTGTTGTCGGTCAAAAAGGAGTTAGGAAAACAATAAAACCAAAATATAAGACTACCTTGAATGAAAATACGACTGGTTAGCCCTTAAAGATAAATATTTTAGGTCTAGTTTTAAAAGAAATTGGATCCAGAAAATTAATGGTTGGAAAATTGGCGTCCAGCAGTCTAAAAATAAATTAATGAGTACAATTTTAGGAGATATTGGAGTCTTGAGTCTACGCAAAAAAATGTTATGGCCATCTTTTTGCTGGTCAAATCAAGGCAGCGCGTGCAGGAGAAGTCTGCATATATTCAGCTGGCCCGAGCCCCGGAAGGTAGATTCAGACCGTCAGTCAGGGTGATAGTGTGGTCCCAGTAACAGTAGATAGAAAATAAGCAAAGACCACATCATTGAAGCCAGCACGACTGGGTTGCAAAGGTAATCCACTGGGAAATGTGCAAAAAATGAATATGGTATATGTAGAAACCAGAATCCGCCCTAGAAAATGAGACGCAGAAAATCCTCTGAGACTTGGCGATACAAAAAGATCATTCAATCCAGGACAACAAACTTATGAAGCTATTGTAACAGCGCTCCATGATGATATGGTTGCTTCTATTTAGGAAGGAGTGAAGGATTCTTATTAACCTTTCATAATTATCTCGATTATATCAAGAATTTGGATGATAAAAAATAAATGTGCAAATAAGAGTGCAAATGTATCCTGAAAATTATCATTCATTTGCAAACGGGACAGGAAAGTTCTTTTTCTCAAAGTCAGAGCATTTTAAATGTAATGTTCTAATAAAAATCTCGCCGTGATGAGTCGTTTTTTCTAGTCCCCCTCCCCTCTCTCTCTCACACACACACACACCACACACACACACACACACACACACACACATATATATATATATATTATATATATATATAGACATAATGAGAGTTTTAATAGTATACTTGACGGCTTGTGAACCTGTTGCAGCGCAGTCTATGATCATATTGATACTCTATTTAGAAAGATTCTTATTAATATTTATCTTAATAGTTATTTCCAATATATCGGGAATTTGAATCATTAATATAAGACATTTTGCGCGAATGTTGATTCCCCAAATTATTATATAGTTTAGTATTGGATTGGAAATAGCTTTATTTTTTAAGTTCAGCATTCTAAGATATTTCCTCATAAAAGTCTAGTTATGATGTGCTGCTTTTACTTAGTTACGCTTACCCCCGCCCATATATATATATTATATATATATATATATATATATATATATATATATATATATATATATATATATGATATATGATGAAACAATAAAGTGTTATTTTTGTCTAGAAGCATGAGCTTCATCATCAGAGTTTATTTTCAGAAAAAATTTTTCTGAAATAAACTCTGATGATGAAGCTCATGCTTCGAAATCGATAAGTAACATATTTATGTGCATTAGTTCAAAGCTAATGAGTCAGATATACCTACTAATAGAGTAGCTAATCAGGCAAGATTCTGACTAAATAACACCTTATATTAGTGGGTCGGTTTTACCAAGTATATATATAATATTGTTTATATATATATATATATATATTATATATATATATATATATATATATATATATATATATATATATAATCCAAAAGTCCAGAGAAGAAATCTTCCTTACGACACAAGAGTTTTATTTAAAAACCCTGTCGCAGTTTGAGAGCTCAATATGTGCTCTTAATGTTAGAGTCACAGAGCAAATATATAAGTAAAGAAATAACAAAAGAATTAAAGATTTAGCATTATAGTCTATTTCAGGGAGCTTAGACAAAGTGTCTAACTCTCCCGACTCATCATTCGCATCTGATGTGTCGGGAGAGTTAGACTTTGTCTAAGCTCCCTGAAATAGACTATAACGCTAAATCTCTAAGTCTTTTGTTATTTCTTTACTTATATACACACACACACAACACACACACACACACACACACACACACACATATATATATATATATATAATGAAAATCTTAGTATACTTATATATCTTTGAATAATATATGTTGGAAGATAAATATAAATAAAACATATATAGATTGAGGTTCAAACAAGATGAAAACAAAACGAAGGTATGAAGTAAAATGCAGTAAAAATGAGTTCAGATTATATAATTCAAAAAAGAATGTAAAATAAAATAAGATAAAGCGAAATAAATTAATTTGTATCAACAAAACTGACTTTTAGTGTCTATATGTAACATTTCTCGAAGTTAGAATATTTGGGTTTCTAGGCTTGGAAAGAGCCAACTAAACGAAACGATTGGGTAATATCTTTATATATTTGATGGGACTTACCTAGTTTACTGGCCTGAAAGCCCAATGTGACTTTTGCCAGTAATGAAAACCAGAGAAATAAGAGCATATTCTCTTAAATCCAGCAAGTTTTCCCACAGTGTCGTCGTGCGCGGCTTCTTAAAAGACACTAAACTACCTTCTGTGTTTATGAAGAACAATGGATGGGTATATGTGTGTACTGATCATTTTGATATGTTAATCGGAAAAGGGTAATGATAGATAAACGGAAAGACATTATGCACAATGAATATTTCATATGCTAAAGACGATTAAAGTGACACAAGGCAAGTAATGAAAAGAGATATATTATTGTGATGATTTTTATGAGAAGAAAATGGTAAAAAAGAAGAGAAAGGTTGATTAGAAAGGAGGGTAGAGAGAAGGCGTAGAAAGAAAGATATAAGAGAGAGAGAGAGAGAGAGAGAGAGAGAGAGAGAGAGAGAGATACACAGAAGACGAAATTATTGTAAATTAGAAAAGAAAACAGAAAGAGAAAAAGGCAAAGAATAGAGAGCGTGTGACAGAGATAGTGAGAGGTAGAAAGAGACCGAGAGCAAAGAGAGAGAGAGAATGAGAGAGAGAGAGAGAGAGAGAGAGAGAGAGAGAGAGAGAGAGAGGAGAGAGAGAGGAGAGAGAAGAAAGAGAAGAGAAAGAAATGGAGGAAGTATTGAAAGGAGAGGAGAACAAGTAGAGAAGACAGAGATAGAGAAAACTAAAGAATGGTCAGAGAGAGAGAGAGAGAGAGAGAGAGAGAGAAGAGAGGAGAGAGAGAGAGAGAGAGAGAGAGCGGGGATAAAAACAAGATGAACTACAGTGAGATAGAAAGAGAGGGAATGAAGTAAGTAAGGTTGTATAAAAACAAAACGAAAGAATACAGGAGAAAGCAATGAAAGAGGTATGTACAAAGAGAACAGAAAAGTTGTGTGTGTATGTATGTGTGTGTGTGTGTGTGTGTGTGTGTGTGTGTGTGTGTAAGAGATAGATAGATATGTAGAGAGAGCAAAGAGGAGAGAGAGAGAGAGATATGTAGGAATTAAAAATAGGAAAAGAAAGACAGAACGAAAGAAAAATATAGAAGAAACAATATAAAGAAAAAGAAAGTACAAATATTCAAATATACAAAATTAAAAACTAAAATTAATAAAAACGTTAGTACAGTAAAAGAAAAGACCAACAAACAAACAACAAAAAACAAAAACAATGATGAGACAGGTGAATTAACGGGCACACCTGCTGAACCAGCAGGTGTACTAGCAACATTTTGTCAATCTGTTCATTTTGGGGAGAAATTTGGTCTAGTACAGGAAAGTTGATACAAAAAATATGGAGTAGCTAAAAATAGGAACTAAAGACAAAACTATTATTATCCAATTTAGATGAAATACATCCTAAAAAATTAAAGTACTTATCCACAAATGAAAGTTTTATCAATGCAATAAGTAATTTTTTGAGAAATGTCTAAAATAAGAAATGATTTTTTATTTTTGGAAAACAGCAGTTATAAAAAAAAGGTTTAAAAAATAATCATCGACAATTTTCTCTAACATGTATTTTGTGTAAGTTTTTGAAAAAAGTAATTAGAAATCAACACTATCTAATATTTTGGAAATTATTGATACTAGCAAAATAAAAACCACCCTCCGGGTGATGTAAAATAGATTTTTGAAACATATTGCCTGAGGGGTGTGAGTAAAAAATTCAATGTCAGCGAGTTTGTACCCTAAGTAAGTAAAATCATCAAATTCATTAAAGGATTAAAAAATAAAACAATTTGAAATGTAAACTTTAAATATGTATCAAAATAAAACAAACTATATATAGATATATAATACCAGTCATGTATTTATTAAAACTTGTTTTAAAAAACAATGAGTGTATTTATTCTATGTTATGACGATTTTGGGTAATGTGACGTAAGCAGTGACGTAATTTTTGTTACAGACAAAAACTGGAAGCGAATCTCCATTATTAATAGATAGTAGATGAATCATTTGATGGAAGGGGATAATGCAGATATTATATATTTGGATTTTGGCAAGGCATTTTTTAGGGTATCTCATTATCGATTACAAGTGAAAACTAATTGGGTATTTCTACAAAAAATGTAAATTAGCTCAGTCGGTAGAGCGTTCGGCTAGAAACCACAAGGTTCCTAGTTCGATACCGGTCCTCGCTAACTCAGCGTATGAGTAGCACAGGGATCTGTGCGGTAAAGTAAGGAGCTGATGGTAGGTGTGGCGCTCCACCTCAGATGCTAAAACAATTTCCTTGGTCTAGCGCTATTGAAAAGGGAATAGACTCCCTCGCTGACTGGCTGATACCGACTTTAGGCCGCCCCGACGACTTTAATATTAATATATCTTTTAATAGAACTATTAAAGTAACAATTGATACCAATTATTCCCAAACACAGTATATACCATCTGGCGTTACTCGGGAATAAGTGCTAGGACATTTATTTTTTTTAATATCCTAAATTATTTACCTAATGTTATAAGAACTAGAACTAATTGCTGATCTCGTTAAATTACTTGCCGGATTATTAACAAAAGAAAGAACACAAATGGATCCAAATAGATTGTCATATTGGGAAGATGTTTTAAGATATATGTTGTAGGGGCCCTGCTTGTTTGGTGAGTGTGTGGTTGAAGTGTTGAAGATCCGAGTTTCGTTCCCCACAATTTAAATGTACAAGACTACGAAAATGAAGTTTCCATAGAAAACAAAAGAAGACAAAATTGATAAATGAAACAAACTTTATATACATTAATTTACAATTGGTATATTCAATTGTTCTTTCAGTGGTGTTGCAGACTGTATGTGTATGTACGTAGTTGTGTGTGACAAGTGTGACATGTATCGTTTATATTTGTGCGATTGTAGCAGTTTTGTCTGTGATTGAAACTTGTGATTGAAATTTGTTGTTGAGCGAGATAGAGAAAATTGGAAACGAAAATACGAGACCAACCTGATATATCATTTTGTGTCTTCGAGCAGCGACTTCTCCTCATTGTATCAATGTTGGGGGAAAACTTTCGCTCCTACTGTCGAGTTAGGAGCATCAGCTCCAAATCTGTCGAGTCGGGAAGAGCGTAAGCTCCCCACTGTCTCTTCGTTGTTTTTCAGCTCTATGGGCCTTTTTATAATTTTCTTTTTGTCATTGTCTACGTGATCATTAAGCTAAAATATTCATCAATTATCAGGTGATTTGCAATGATGCAATATCGAATGATTTTGGTACATTCCGATGGCGTACATATTTTCCCATGGAATTTAAACCATTGTTTCTATTTCTAAAAATATTTCAAACTAATATTCATTCGATTCTCTTTTGTTTACCTAATTCTAAACTCATGACATACCATTGTAAAACTAGTTATTTAAGAAAACTTAATTATTTTAGTCAATTTTGGTCAATTCCACATGCCGTAAAAATATAGGGGCCAATCCCTATAATGTAAAATGTTACATATTAGATTAAAAAATATTACAGTTGAATTAGTAACAGGAAAATGAAAAAATGAAATGAAGAATGCGATTTAGCAGTTGTCTCTGATTTTGCTTTTAAAGCTGACAAACATATTGAGAGCAAATGGATTGATTGGCTGGTTGTTAGAAATTTTATCTCAAGGGAGACAAATGTTGTTTTAAAAGTATACTAAACCCTAATCATACCTTCTATTAGTGGGTCGGTTTACCAAGTATATTAAAAACTAGTGTGCCTTATTGTTTATAATATATTGGTCTACCTCTATACCAAATTTGGTGCTTTTTAAAAAAAAAAATCACCAAATTTGGTACAGAGGTAGACCAATATATCATAAACAAATTTGAATATAGAACTATTATCGAAAGACCCCCTGACAGCCATGTGGCTTCCAAGGAGGACTTATCCGTTGGTGAATGGCATGTATTGAGTAAATGTGAAGGAAATGATTGTTTTGAATCTGCAATGTTGTGCAAACATTATTTTGTGTGTTGTTGCTAATGTAGGGTAGCATATATCTACAAAGAAATGTGCTCATATGTTTTTAGAATTTTATTTTATAGATTTATTGAATTATTCATACAACCATTTTACATTTCCAGAACAACTTCGAAGAGTTTCAAAGTCATTGAGCCTCATGGTGCAGTCTCCCTCCGCGCAGCCAACAATAGAGACAAACTTGTCATTATGCTTCATATGCCAAGAAACAATACCAGTCGCTGACAAGACATCTTAGAATACACACTAAGACAAGCGGAGAAGTTACAGTATTTCTGCTGGACATCTGAGGAGCTTGCATTGCTGCCCCCGACTCTTTTCTGTTGAGAAGATTAGATGAAAACAATAACATTTAAGCTGTATTGGGCGCCAACTAGAAACGATTTACAAGACCTGCAGGCTGAGGTATAACAAAACCAAGTTAGACAGAGCTGAGAAGACGCACCTGGAAGTTGTTGTCCGCAAGCGAACTCGAAATCTGTCACGACCATCAAGTACTGAGACGAAACACCAAGAAGTGAAATACTGTAGATAAGCCCCTGGTAGTACTGGTATTTTGTGCGCACTGATTTGGGACGACATTCACCTCCTGACGCAACTAAAAGCTGGGGACATGGTTTCACAGGAGGCCAAGTACCACCGACATTGTCTTCCGAACTAGTACAATCGCACACGGAAGATTAAGAAAATGACAGACAATGAGTACGCAATAACAGCACTTGCTTTCGTAGTGGTGTTTATTGAATAATCTCGCTTGAATGACAAGGCATCTCCAGTCTTCAAACCTTTCGTACTGGCGCAGTTATACAGGTTAAGGGTGGAACAACTGGGAGTCAATCATGAGGGCAGGGTGTCACCCACAGGATACGCCAGTTCCAACACACACAATACTACATGCACACAAATGCAATATTGATCTCGTCGGACAAGGGAATTTCTATCTCCGATGATCGGGAGCTGTCCCTTTTTCACACAGGTGGGGAACGGTGCTTGCTATCTCTACCATTAGGAGTAAGTAGTCTGTCATCGTAAGAAACAGAGTCTACACAATTTCCGCGGTAGACAATATCGACCACAGCCCAAATTCCACCACAGAAAAAAACAGTAATTCCATGGGACTGTTATTTCCCTCTTGCAGCACCCTGCATTCCCTGGTCGACATTGAGCGCAGAATTATCATCCTGGGAGGACCGAATGAAAGAGGCCCCAAAACAGTTGATCTCACTCTTATACAGATCGGTCATCTGTCATCGGTAGCATCAAGACCCCCCACCGTGTCAGCTACCAATATGACACCCTTTGGCAGCAATATCGGCTTCAAGCAACATACTGAAAGGGAGCATCTCTGGCTACAACACACCCAAGTCGCCCTAAAATAGAATAAGTGGAGAACACTTCATAGGCTGCATACCACACAAGCTAGCGGGACATGAGACCCAGTCGGGCAATCTGTTACATCGCACTTCTCCCACACTTCCAATAGAGCGCCCACACCGTGGCTTTTATTAAGCACTCATAAATAAACATTTACTAAAATCTTCAGCAGCAAATTTTATCTAACTTCTGTCTGCTGGCGGCCATTTTTTCAAATGGCCGCCACAGCCATCAGGGGGCAGTTAAACAATGGCTTCACATGCAAATTTGTTTATGATATATTAGTCTACTTCTGTACCGAAATTTTATAAAGAATGAATGAGTATGAAAGAAGAAGAATAACAAAGAGAATACGAAAAGGCAAGGCAAAAGAAATTGTAGTGAGGGTGAAAAAAGGAAGAAGAAAATAAAAAAACAAAAAGAATGAGTGTATAATTAACGATAACAAAGAAAAGGGAAGATAAATGCATTTAAGAGAAAGGAAAAGAAATGAAAAATGTCATTTGGGGCTAAATGAGAGCAAAAAAGTATTTGATTAAGAAGTGGCCTAAAGAATGAACTAAATAGATCCATATATGCACGGTGAAGAAAGTTAACAGGAAAAGATAACGAAAATAGAAAACAAGACAACCCCTCTTCTTAAAAAACCCTAAAAAGCAAGCAAACAAAAAACCCAACAATTCGGGCCTTGTGCACAGATGTGTATTCGGCTGTATCTCTGTACCGACTTTACATGAATAAACGTATTTGATGGGGTCGGATGCAGAGATGTAGCCGGTACACATCAAATACTACAAAAAACCCAACAAATAATAAACTGAAAACTTAGAAGAAGAAGAAGAAGAAGAAGAAGAAGAAGAAGAAGAAGAAGAAGAAGAAGAAGAAGAAGAATGAGATATATGAGAATTAAAGAAGAATGACACCCCCCAAAGAAAAAGAAATAGAAGGAAAAAAGAAAAGGAAAAAAGAATGAGATGAACAAAAAAGTAGAATGTGAAGAAGAACAAAATAAGAATGAGAGAAAGAAAAGTTGAATAATGATGAAACGACAAAATTTGGTAAAAAGAAGAATAATACGAAAGAAAGAAGAATCAGAAAAAAAAACGGAAAGACAGAAAAAAGAAAGAAAAAGGATGAGAAGAATGAAAATAACGAAAAAATGTAAGGAAATATATATACGAAAAAGAAATAGAGACGAACCAGTAAAAAGAAAATAGAGTCGAAACAGTAGTAAAGTCATCGGGGTGGCCTAAAGTCGATATTAGCCATACAGCGAGGGAGTCTATAACCTTTTAACTAGCCCTAGACCAAGGAGATTGTTTTAGCATTGAGGTGGCGTGTCAAACCTACCATCAGCTCTACACATAAGCTCTGTGCTGAGTTGGCAAAAACCAGTATCGAACCCGGAATCTCGTGGTTCCCAGTCGGACGTTCTGCCGACTGAGTTAAACCGGCCTAAAATTAAAAAAGATAAATAAGGAACATTAAAATGAAGGATAATAATAAAAAAAAGAAGGAAAGAGACTAAAAATAAAAAGAAAGAAGAAATAATTGTATAAAGAATTGTCTTAGATTATGAAAAAAAAAAAAAGAAAAGAAAGTAAAATATCTTGAAAAAGTCAACATAAAAAACTAATGACAAGAAAATAAAACGCATTTCTCTTAAAAAGCACATAATTCACATTTGTATATATTATAATTTTCTAAATGTTCATCTGAATGAAATATTTGAATTTTCCTGGACAAGCCACTTCCCTTCTCCCTAAACATTTATTTGTTGTTTAAACAACGACAAATGTTCCAAGTTTTTATTTCTTTCGCGTTGTCCAACCGATACGTCACCATTTCTGGCGGCCATATTAAATATCAACGAAAAAAAAAGCAAGGACTTATTTCAGGATTTAGAGCGAGATGGTTGGTTTAAAATTTGACACGTAGCTTTGATATATATATATATATATGTATATATATATTTATATTTATATATAGTTAAATTTACTCGTCACTCTCCGCTGTTATTATCTGCTTTTTTTATTTAAACACATACACACGCGTATGCACACAGACGTACACGCCCACCCACATGTGAACACCTGCACGCATATATTAAAACTTACCCGCAGAGATTGGTTAAGTATACAACTATCATTATTTAGAGCAACCACCCACAAAAAAAACTACAGAAGGACCTGCAGTTTTGCTGATGATGTTTTAGCCAGACTCTTACCCGAGGTTATTCCTCTGTCTGTTTTATTCTTTGGTTTAAAATTAATCTCTCTCTCTCTCTCCCTCCTCTCTCTCTCTCTCTCCGTGTTTTTTTTTCATAAAGAACGCAACTCCAAGAAAAAGAGAGCATAATTTACGTGCACGTTAATTTAATGTTACAATATTAGTCACGTCGCTAGACTGTAATCAGAGACTCAAAATGATTTAATTATGCGTCAACCCCATTCGAGCATCCATCTTTTTTTGTATGCTATAATAATTTTCAAAGGATGGATGTATTGTTGTATACTATTTTTCCTTACTTTCTTACTTCTATTCTTCTAGCGTCTCTTCTAGCGCCTGGACTTCGTCTTGGGGACTTCGTGTCTGGTCTTCCATTGGGGATTTCTCTTTATCAGAAGCCCCGTGTCATTGGTAGTTTTTAGATAATAAACAAGCTTTCGATTTACTTAGATCATATTTTATTTCGAAATCCCCACCAGACTACCTGCGCAGATTGAGTCGGAGCGTGCATAACACGACTTACCACCGTCGTGGTCTTTGGCCGATCTGGCTAAAAATCTATTTCTAATCTAAACCGGAAGAAGGTCTTCTCCATCGATTCTCACGGTATCCACCGGAAGGATCAGGATGAGCCAAGCCTTGTCACTCATCCTTCGAGGCCACCGGCTGCAACTTATAACAGCCATTTTGGTTTCTACACTACCATACACAAATATTAGGAATCTAATAATTATGTAACAGTATTTCGTGTATAAATCTTATAACCATGTGAGAAACGAATTTTTCCAGTCTACATTTCCCAGCAATTCCTGACAATCATGATTGTTGTTAGACTGAGAGTGTAAAAAATCGTTTGAGCTTAGATCGGCTATCTCTATTATCTGCTGACATTCTCAAATATGCGTCCGAGTGTTTAATATAGAAATATCCTTTTGATATAGAAATATTTTTTTATTTGATATTATAACAAACACCTCCAGAACGATTACAATTATATTCGACAATAAAGAAAAGTCTGATTTCACATCCAAAGTAGGAATTTACAAAAGAGATAGTAAACCAATGCCTGGGATCTGAAAATAGACATGCTTAAACATAAGATACATTAGAGCAGGTCGATTTCTGAACTGGAGTAGTGCACTGATATTGATTGTTGGGGTTTAACATGATAAATAACAACACAAAATATTTTCCCCAAATAGTTATCGTTTTTTAGAGGTCACTTCGGTGATAAGTGAAAGATCTACTGCCGTCAAAATATTCCGCACCTTTGGAAAAATAAAAAATAGAATAAATGTCATTTAATAAACATTTTTTTCAATAGAAGTTTTTCGTTGATAGCAATAATTCAAATAAGAAAGTAAGCATTATAGATAATAAAAAATATTCACTTATAAAGACGAAATGGAAATTGAATATTCTATTTTTGGTAATTGACAGCGATAAAAGATCGCTTTCTTTTATTTTTCTGAATGGAATTCAGGATTTGTTATTTTTCAGTGGGGAAAATACCTATCAGCATTTTAAAAAAAATTGAGATTTCAAAATTGAATATGAAGGAAATTATCAGTACTTGGTAAACAGTGACTCACAATTACCTTTGTTAAGGGAATAATATATCAGAAGGTGGGTATATTTTATTTCAAGAAGGTCAGACAGATTAACAAAAAATCTCTTATAACACGTAAAGTGAACAGAATTGAGAAACAGCTGGACAGATTATTTGATATTTCTTCATGTTGCTGTAAACCGCATGTCTTAAGATGTGATGAATTTTCTGTGAAGTGTGACTAAGAAAATTGCCAAACAAGGCACATAATTTGAACTTATCCTCCTAATAAGAAATGCAATCTTAATTTTATGTTTTTTTTCCTTGTTTAATTTGAACTAGTTCATATCACGATTTCCGAAATTTAAATTATATATGATAATATTCCTTTTTCTGGTATATAATTTTGTGACATTTTCCTTAATATTTGTTATATATGCTAGACTTGTTATTAAACGTATGTAAATTTTGAAATTTCCATGTCCCAATCGAAGAGCAGGCATATTTAAAAAGATCAGAGAGAGAGAGAGAGAGAAGAGAGAGAGAGAGAGAGAGAGAGAGAGAGAGAGAGGATATATATATATATATATATATATATATATATAGAGAGAGAGAGAGAGAGAGAGAGAGAGCAGGGCCAAAAGGCTTTTCCCAGCTGGGACCTATTGACAAAGATGCTGTAGAAATAGATAATAAAAATTTCACCAGAAGCACCAGAGGTTAGACACGCAGCAACGAGATTCTTTGCTGCTTCCTCAACATTAGCTAATTTTCCACAGACATTTTCCAGTGAACAAACAATGAATGTCAGTTTTGAGCCAGGGAGAAAGTTTAAGCGACCTTAAAGTCTTTTAAATGGCCCTATATATATTTACCAACCCCTCTGCACGAGCAGGATGCGACACAAGGTCAATTTCTTAAGCGGAGTTTAACAGGTTTGAATTCAGAGTTTTCCTTCTCCTAGACCGGTTGCCTAACCAAGGTTAAAGAGCCCAGTCTGCCTTACTATTTACCCATAGCTGGAGGAGAGTAGGATTCATACCTTTCCCAAGGGTATTAGCGCTAAGTGAAATGCAATTACCACGTCCAGGATCCATCCATTTCCCATGACTTTAACCATTACACCACGCGCTTTCTTTGAATGGCCCTATATATTCTGTGGAACTTATTAGGGGTGAAGTACCTTCGAACCTTGGGGCTTGCCTTGCTTGTTGTTAGCACATTTCCGCCCACTAAGGACCAAAAAGTACCCCCCCCCAAAAAAAAATAAAAATAAAAATTAAGTGCACAAGTGGCTGAGCAGGCCAATCCATGAGTGACAGTCTTTGGTGCACTGACTGCACACAAACTGTGATGCCTGCTGGGGCTGCTGTTTTCTCTCTTTCCTTCTGGCTCTATTCACTGTGTAGGTTACTCCCCTCTCAGCCCCACTCCTCTTCATGCCTTGTTTAACATTAAGGCGCCAGGTCGCTCGATTTTCTGCATATACGTGTTTGTGTCAATGTGTCATGTCCTCATGTCTCCCCGCATACATTTCTAAAGCGTAGTCGTAGTCTGCCTACCTTGCAAGCATGTGTGAGGCGACGGACAAGCTGTTACAGGCCTTCCCCAGTGCAAACAGCATTTCACGAATGAAAACCATCGTGACTTTACTCTTGGCACGAACACGAATAATATTGAACAACTTGCCGTCAGCTCTGATGTGAATGTAGACTCCTTCGCTGCAGTCCCCGAAGGCATACTGGAGAAGCATGGAGAAAAATATCCCAAACAGCGTAGGACATAGCTCTGCTTCACTCCGCTGTTAACTGGGAATGCCTCAAATGTTGTATCATTAAAAAAGACTGTGCTGTGCGTATCTACATGGAAGGAAGAGATGATTTCAAGTAGTCTGGCTGGGCAGCCTATCTTCTGCAATAGTCTAAAGATACCACTTCGGCTGACCATGTCGAACAGCTTCGTTAGATCTATGAACGCGATATAAAGTGGCATCGGCTGCTTCTGACACTTTTCCTGTAGCTGGCGTAGAGAGAAGATCATGTCCACTGGCCAGAACGGAAACCACACTGGGACTCCGAGTATATGCGAGAGGCAAGTGTCTGTAGACGTGCCATTGAAACGCAAACAACAAACAATGCTAAGGAAGGAGATAATGGTTGCAGTCCCCTTTATTCTTGTATAAAGTGATGATGATAGAGCCCTGCATGTCCCGAGGGATGTGTCCTTTTCCCCAGCAGCTGCAAAGTAGATCATGTAGTGGGTGGAGCAGTGCTGTTTTCCCGCTCTTCAAGACTTCTGATGGTATGCCATTACCCCCGGTTGCTTTCCTATTAGCGAGGCGGTCGATGGCTTTACTAAGTTCTTCTATGGTTGGAGCGTGTCTACTTTCTCTATGACTGGTAGATTTAGATGGCATTTAGAGCATTGTCCGTTACGTTTTGGGTTGTGTATAGCTCTAAGTAGTGCTCAACCTAACGTTCCAGCTGCTTTCCTTGGTCAGTGATGACTTTTCCCGTCTTATTCTTGAGTGGTGCAGTCGTGGCATAGGTTCAGCTAGTAGGTGTTGGCGCAGTGTCGAGCAGTCTGCTGGGCTTTATTTCTAGCACTCCTCAAGGCATCGAATGTACTATGATTAGGTGCTGCCTCGTATGCGATTAAATGAAGCCTGTAATTGAGACAATTACAGGCTTCATTTAATCCGAGTTCTCTTATTCTTTTTTCGTTAGCGGTGATGGCCAAGTTATACACGGCATCCCTGAGGTGACACCACCTGGCATCGATGGAGTTTTCATCAGACATCCTGTTTGCGAGGGCGTCTTTTGAACACTGCCTTGGAAGTGCTGTGTTTTCTCTGGGTTGCATACGTAGCATGTGTTTATGCGGGGGTGACCCATCTTTTTGAAATGGTGGATCTTTTTGGGGATGTCATTTGCACCCTGCTGGCCATCAGAGAGTGATCTGAGTCATAGTCTACTCTATGGTAAGTGCAGATGAGGAGGGTGCGTTTTAGATTCAGATGTCTAGTGATGACAAGGTTTAGCTGGTGGGAACGCGGGTGTCTCCATGACACTCGATGGAAGTCTTTGCATTTAAAATACGTGTTGGTCACTCATAAGCCATGGTAGCAGCACAACTCTAGCAATCTCTAGCCGTCCTCATTCATCTTGCTCCGTCCATCTACAGCAAGCGTCGTGGTCAGCTCCCACTCTTGAATTGAAATCTCCGGGCAGGTATAGATTTTTGGTTTGGGATCTCGGTTAACACTCGTATAACTAAATACGAGTGTTATCCGAGATCGCAAACCGAAAACATTGGTGTGACTGGTATTCATCTAGCATAGGATATTGCTGCTGTTCTAAAAAATACAATAGTGTAAATACCGTTAAGGCAGTTCTAGTGGAAAATACCTGTACAAACACTGGTTGTGAAAGCAGGAATTGGGACATCACTGGAGAGAAAATATAGACGACAAAGGAAGGTGCACACCATTGGCCGCTCACTTCATCAAAACGAACTTCCGTTTTTAGAGTCATCTTTAAAACTATTGATTGAACCACAAGAAGCCCTACTACTTTCACTGGTACTCGAGGGAAACTTTGTAGAAATAATTACCATGATTTACTCCAGATAAAATCTGAACATATCAATGGCCCTCTGAATAATTCTTATCTCCTTTCAGAGTCAATGCTCCCATTCATTCCAACTAGATGGTGAGCCTATATGTAGTAAGTCTATTCAGGGAAGTACCCACCGATGAGACTCTAACAGTGGTATGGGATAAGTTAGCTGCAGATCCCTTGGGAGATGGATAATCTAGTGACATCCTGTGTGGAAACAACATACTTCGGGATGATGTCTGATATATACCGATGAGAGGACCTGGCTATGGGATCACAATTTCCCCCACTATTGGCCAATATATACATTGAATACTTTGAAGAGATAACATAAGGATATTCATCACTAAAGCCATAAATATGACTTAGATACTCAGATGACACATTCATTCTCTGGACCCACCAGGAAGACGTACAAGTACTAATGGATCGTGTAAACTGAATCCGTCCATCTATACAGTTCACAATGGAGAAAGAACAAGACAACAGATCGTCCTTCCTAGATGTGTTAACTACATAAGATGAATATTCCGGTTTGTCTTATCACTTTTTGTTCATCTTATCAATCAAGGAAACAAGACAATGAAAAAGAACACTCTGTATCTAGGAAACAACTCTTGACACTAGTACCCCAAACAGCCAAATCACAACAAACTCAAAGAATGAAGAAACGAAACTTCTAGCAGTGAGACCCCACAGAAAAACTGACAAAATCACATGGTACGACTCACACCTACAGTTCTTACAAACATGTAAAAGGAAAAACTTATTCCAACCAACTTCATGATAGAAATGGATCCTACAATCGGCAACCTGATTAGAATTTTCTATCAATCTGGTACGAAAAAATAGAGCAGTTCTCTGTGGACCTCATGAAGGACACCGCAAAGTCTTACGAAAAAAGCATTTCCGAAACCAAATTATTTGGGAGAGTGGATACAAAACACAATAATAGAAGCTTTCGTTTTTTTTTCGAAGCAACATCGAAAAACTTGTTAATTTAGAAATGACCCACATGGACGAGTTGTAGTAGGCACAAATTCAGTATATATGTAGTTGAACAACTGAACAAAATCCTTAACTTTTACCCTCATCCACTAGACATTAAAAAACACAGAAAACAACACTTACCACACCACAACCTAACAGAAAAAAAAGACAAAGCCCCCACAAAAACAACAACGTGAAGTTCTCATGGAACTCTCCACAGAGAAGATCACACAAGTTAATTGGGTATCGAGAAATATTTTAAAGAAGCTGATAACCAGCTAAATCTCGAGGAATTCTACCATAAATTTCCAGCTGATTCCCTCCAAGATCACCAGGATACCATTGTAAAATCCTTGAATGATATGGCCGAAAAATCTAATCGACAAAGAAACATCAGAGATACTAAATCCAGAAACGCAAAACCTTCCCGCTTCTATCCGGTTCTAAAAATACATAAAAACAACAACCCTGGAAGACCAGTAATTTCATTAATTAACTGCCACACAACAAAATTATCCAAATACACAGATCAATACATACAACCACTTGTCAAGGAAAGTCCTACATGCATGATACAACGGACTTCCTAAACAAAATTAATAACGATAAAAAAATACCGATTCTAGTCACAATGGATGTCAGATTCCTATACATTAAGCCCAACGAGGAACTTTCAACCTTAGACGAATACCTCAATTTTAACGGTCAACATTTCATACAAACAAAAGGATATGCCCTGGGCACGAATGCAGCTCCCTCATATACAATTGTCTACATGGACAAGTTTGTAAACACATATATCTACACGGAAATTGAAAATGACTGCCTCTTTTGTGCTAGATACATTGATGATATATTAATGATATACATATGCGGAGAGGCAAAACTGAACAATTTCCTAACCAACTTGAATAGGATATACGACGCCATCAAATCTGACCATGAGAAATCAGCACAAGCAATCACATTTCTAGATATCCTAATATATATTGACAAGAATAGACAACTACAAACAACAATGCTCCCAACACATACAACTATCATTATAGATCCTCTCACTTCAAACATCTCAAAAACAGTTTTCCCTATTCACTAGCAATTAGACTAAAAACAATCTGTACTGTCATGAACGAACTTAGACAACAAACTAATAAACTAAAACAGCAGTTCTCATCACGAAGATGTTATATTTTACCAACTAAAATAGTTCCTTCAGTATATAAGGCTACTGCCTATGTCGCGTTAAAAAAACTACATGATAAAATTAGTACGCGACGACCACTGGCGCCATGAGAATTGGCGCTTATTTCGTTTTTCCCTTTTGTCTTTGTTTTCTTGTATCATTCTGTTCCGTGAAGTAAAGCAACGTGCAAGCACGTGTATATTGTACCTCCGTTAAAATACGTCTTGTGTTCTCATTCTACTAACACTCTGAGTCAACTAACCCACACCATTGCAAGTTGTCAGAGACCTTTAAGTGTTGTATACCCTTCTTTACTTACTTCTTCTGTTCTTCTTCTGGCGTCTTTGATATCTTAAGTTCTTCTAGCGTCTCTTCTAACATCTCTTCGTCTTGGTGGTCGGTCGCACTTAACTCATTTCTTCTTCTAGATCAGTCTTGTTACCAAGACATTCATTAATCACAAAACAGTGTTATTATCTTAAGCTTTTATTTACTTAACTAAACATTTCATGTAACTAAATATCTTACTAACATAGCGCGCCTATGCAGTGAGTTCCAGTTAAGGCAGTACATCTCTGCCCGACGTCCAAACTGAAACTGAGGACCCAACCAGGTCCCACGTGACTTCACGTATTTCGCGGGCTTTCTGTACTATTCCATGGAAAGTCCCGCCCGTGATATGAAAAGGGCCATCCCTTTAGAAATACAGGGGATTGACAATAATCTTATGCAACCGCATAGATTATGTAACATAAGCTCAACAGAAGATATTACCATACGTTAATAGAAAACCAGAAAGTTAAAGCCATTTACACCCAGAGGCAGTAGACACTAAAATTAAAACAAAAAAGAAGCTAAATCCTGACTATATTTAACAACACTCTCCTACCACTAAGCTAAATAATCAAGAAACGTTGGAACATTTTAAAAATAAATCCCAAACTAAAAGACATTTTTCCGGAACCATGTATAATGACCTATCGTTGACCTAATAACCTAGAAAACAACAATATACTAGATAATAAAGCAACCAATAAGAAACCCGCAATTAAATCCACTAAATTTTGTCGACCATGTAATATTAAAAACAAACTATGCTGCAAAGACATCAAATCATTCACTAGATCCATAATTAAAAAGAACTTTAAAATTTACCACGAATCAAATTGCAGAAGTAAAACTGTAATTTATTTACTCGACTGCACACGCTGCGAAAAACAATATGTCGGAAGGTCATACCGGCTATTTTATTTGAGACAAAGCAACTATAGACACAGAATCAAATCTATTAATCACAGCAAACTAATACTCATATAACAACACTTTCGCTCAAACGACCACGATTTTAACAGGGATTCGAAATTCACAATCATTGAAAAAATTGAGAAAGTTATCAACATAAAATTGGTAACCGAAAAAAAAAAAAAAAAAAAAAAAAGTTATGATATGACTAACATTTGAACTTGACAACCCATCCTGGTAATAAAATGTGTCATCAACACCTATGAAAAAAACACTGACCTCCCAATTTGAAAAAACAACTCTCAAACCTAATAGATTTTTTGTGGTTTGTCAAACACGGTTAAAATCCTTTTGAATATTTATGAAATCCCAAGCACAACATCTGTAGAAGAGGAAAAACATCAATTATACTATTTTAATTGACAACTGGCAATTCACAAAAATGCTTAGTTAGCTTGAAATATCCAAGCACAGCACTTCTGATATAACTATCTTAATCACTTACTATGAATTTATCATATATATATATATATATATATATATATATATATATATAAGTAATTGGTAATTTGCTTGAAGCATTGTTAAGTATGTTATAAAATGATAAAATGCGAAGGCAATACAATGCGTATAAAAAATAAAGACAAAAAGATGTTTTTGTCTTTATTTTTTATACGCATTGTATTGCCTTCGAATTTTATCATTTATCATTTTATAAATATATATATATATATATATATATATATATATATATATATATAGAGAGAGAGAGAGAGAGAGGGAGAGAGGTAGAGAGAGAGAGAGAGAGAGAGAGTGAGAAGGGAATGAGAGAGAAAGGTTTGCGTGAAATACAGAAGAAAAGAGGAAAATA
This sequence comes from Doryteuthis pealeii, assembly GCA_023376005.1. NCBI lineage: Eukaryota > Metazoa > Mollusca > Cephalopoda > Myopsida > Loliginidae > Doryteuthis > Doryteuthis pealeii. The sequence goes on from CM042142.1 coordinate 23,365,047, forward strand.
GAATATTAAAAAATATGGTAAACAATTTTAGTTTCCCTTATGAAGAGAAAGAGAAAATAAAATTGATATCTATTAATAATGGAGATTCGCTTCCGGTTTTTGTCTGTAACAAAAACTACGTCACTGCTTACGTCACTATACCCGTGATGAATCGTCATAACATAGAATAAACACACTCAAAATTTGCGCATGCAACATTAAACAGTCCTCATTGTTTTTTAAAAAAAGCTTTTAATAGATACATCCCCAGTATCATATATTTATATATAGTTTGCTTTATTTTAATAGATATTCAAAGTTAATAGAACTTAGTTTCGATTTCAAATTGTTTTATTTTTTTTACTCCTTTAATAAATTTGATGATTTTATGATTTATGGTTCAAACTCTCCGACATTTGATTTTTTAACTTCCACCTCCTCAAGCAATATCTTTCAAAAATGTAATTTTCCATCGCCCGGAGAGCGTTTTTTTTTATTTTGCTAGTACAGAATTAAATAATAAGAAAAAGATAGGAAGAAAAACTACCAAAATCGAAAGAGCTGTTGAAAGAAAGAGAAGGAAATGGAAAAAAATGTTGAGTGACAAAAGAGAAAAAGAAAAAAATGATAAAAATGCCACGAAAAATGTTAAATTTCTCATAAAGAATAGATAAGGAAAGAAAGTGAAATAAAGTGTAAAAAATTGAATTCGGGAAGAAATAGATTCGTAGGAATCATAAGGAATAAAAATGTAATGAAAACATGAATTAAGATGAAAAGAATGTGTATGGTAGAAAGCAAAAAAGAGCAGGAATGAAGAAATAGACTGGTAGGTGAGTGAAAGAGAATAAAAAAGAATAAAGAAAAGAAATAGAATGAAGAAATAAATAATTAGGAAGGAGAAATAAGTAATATATGAAAGAAAAATATTCTGAAAAAAATGTTAAGGAAAAAAAATTTGAAAATGAAAAAGAACATAACGAAAAAAGAAAATGTAGGAATGAAAATAAAAGAAAGAATACAAGTTTTCAGGTCGTCAACTAGTCTGTGCACAGCCGCTACTATTACTACCAGAATTTATAGTCAAATGATACATTCTTTAATGAATGTTTGAAAGAAAGAGAAGGAAAAAAAGCAGAATGAAGAAATTCTCGTTGTAAGGAATGTGAAAACAGATATAAGATGAAAGAAAGAATAAAGAGAAAAACATAAGAATGTATGAGAGAAGGAAAAAGAAAGAAGAAAAAAAGAACAGAATGAGGAAATTCTGGTATAAAGGAAAATGAAAAATGTATATAAGATGAAAAAAATGAGAGAAAGAAAACAAGAAAAAAAAGGTCGTTAGAAAAGTATAAAAGCGAAGTAAAAAGAAGTAGAAAGAATAAAAGAAAGAAAGAAAAAGAAGAAAAACTACAATATAAAATGAAAAAAAAGAAAAAGAAAAAAGAAAGGTAAAAAAAAGCAAAGTATTAAATAAAGAAAGGAGAATGAGCGGCTGAATGAAGAAAATCAAGAAAAGCGAGAAAAAAGTACTAAAAACAAACAAAACAAAAAGAAACCAAAATCACAGTCAACGAAACAGATGTTTGGATTTATATTAAAGCTTCTTAGTATTTTATGTTCGTTCGGAACTAAATTATCTTTAGCTATGTTGGTAAATGAATTACGGAGATTTAACGCCATTATTCTCTTTGTTTTTTCACACGATTTTGTATTCTACGATCATAGCCTTTCAGTCACACAAGTTCCTGTTTGAAAGGTTATCTAACGTTCCAGTTAAGAAACATATTTTTGATTAATTTCCATTGGGCGACCATCCGTTTTTTTGGGGGAACATCCAATTTATATTTAACTCGGAGGCATTACCTATGTATTACAATAAATTATGTACATTTTTTAAAATAAAAAATAAAAAAAGAATTGGAAGATTGATATTATTTATTTCAATCAATAACATTTATAAAAATTTCATATGCTTAAGCAGAATATTATTCAATATTTAAAAATATGACAACGGGGTACTTATAATGTACCGATGTTTTTTTTTCAAGTTTAATTCAATAATTTTTCATTTTTATAAAAGTATTTTACGTTTAAAGTCGTTCAAATGGATAAAAAGTATATTTAACGACATTTAAAGAAATAAAACGGCTTTTAAAGAATTTATTTATTAATTTTTTATTTATTAAAAACTAAAAGTGGGAGTGTATGTGTGTGCGCGCATGTGCGTGCGTGTGTATGTGGGTGCGTGTGAGAATGTGATAGTATCTGAATGTGTATATACGTGTCGGCACATGCGAGTATGAACGTTGCGGACATATGTGCGGGAGAGTGTGTATAGGCGTGTGCACGCGAACACAGGGGAATGTATGAGTGCGAATGTGAACGAGGAGATAAAGGAAAAGAGAAGAGGATTATTAGTATACGGATGGACATGTATATATGTGTGTGTGTGGATATAAGCGTAAATGCATTGACATACATGCGTGGGTAGAGAGAGAGAGAGAGAGAGAGAGAGAGAGAGAGAGAGAGAGAGAGAGAGAGAGAGAGAGAGAGAATAAGAAATAAACGTGAACAAATTGAGAAACACAACCCCAGGCAAAAAAGTTTTTTTTTAACTGATGAATACATACATCTGTGTATATATTTTATGATCAACAGATGATCATTGCTTTATTAGGCTGGCGGTGAAAGTCAATTAAGGTCGCTCCTAGAGAGCTCTACCGGGTTTTGGGAGCATATAATAAGTCATCGATAGACACCATATTTAGACGTTTCACGTCTCATCAGTGTAGCTAAACACAGCAACTACTTCTGACCAGTATTCATTATATGCATATATATATAAGAAACGCTGACAGCTGAAGTGAATAGACGTCTTTTTTTATCGCTCCAAGAAAGCGGCGTATTATGATTACTCTAGCAGACGAAATGTAGTTCCTTTCGTCGTCAGCACAGTCTCTACCAACTGAGCACGTCATTCACTTCAAACACAGCAGTCGTCAATTTCACGTCTGGTCTAACAAACTGCTTCCTTCAGGTTCTCACACAGTCGTAGTCGTCGTACGTAATTGCTGCCCTCCCCCAACTGGCCGTCGCCGTATGTTTATATGCACGCCCGATCTCGAGAGAATTTGCATACGTGCAATCCCATTCTCGCTGGTTCGAGATCGCCCATCGTTAAATATAGTGCTTAAAGCAGCCATATTTCTTTCCTGCGAAAGACCCTGCAAGTCAGACACGTCTGCGCACGCTTTGAGTTTCGAGGTATATTATTTTCATTACATCCACATATTTTTGCAAAAAATGTATTAGATATTTATTTGAATCATATTTTTATTCGTCTATCAAATCTATTGTCTGGGCTGGGCATACTTTCTTCTGGAAGTGTAGGCGAGAGGATGTGAGGCTGGTGGGCGATGTGGGTTTTGCCATTCGCACTGAGCTGGTCAATCGTCTCCATACAGTAACTTGAATCCACCCGCGATTAAAGCATGGAAATGTTCTTGACTATATCATAACTCGCAAACGAGACCTTTAGGACGTGTGCACTGTTCGGGTTATGCGAAGGGAAGAGTGTGACTCGGATCAAAAACCTGTGTGGCAAACTAAAACTTCATGCCATGCATCAGTTTCCTTCTCAAGTCTACAAACGCATTGATCTATCAGGACTCGAATATGTGAAGAATCTTCAGGAGGCGTTTTGAGAATCAGATCGATTTAATGTTACATAATCTATGCGGTTTGCATAAGATTATTGTCAATCCCCTGTATTTCTAAAGGGATGGCCCTTTTCATATCACGGGCGGGACTTTCCATGGAATAGTACAGAAAGCCCGCCAAATTATGTGAAGTCACGTGGGACCTGGTTTGGTCCTGAGTTTTCAGTTGGACGTCGGGCAGAGAAGATGTTTCTGCCTTAACTGGAACTCACTGCATACGCGCGCTATGTCAGTCAGATATTTAGTTACATGAAATGTATAGTTAAGGAAATAAAAACTTAAGAAAAATAACACGGTCTTGTGATTAATGGGTGTCTTGTTAACAAGACTGATAGAGAAGAAGAAATGAGCCAAGTGCGACCGATCACCAAGACGAAGTCACCAAGACGAAGACCAAGATGTTAGAAGAGATCTAGAAGAACTTAAGATGGAAGATGAACAGAAGAAGTAAGAAATAAGCAATGAGAAGGGTATACGACATTAAGACTAAGATGTGCAAGACAAGTGTTGAGGTTCTTCGTCTCAAGAAGCTGAAACATCACTTCTTTGATGAGAATTATCATCTGATCAACAAACTTCTGGAAGAGAAAAACAAGCTGTACCCAAAAATATCGGTGTATCTGAAAAAGAAGTGAATATTCACAACAGGCTTTCTGAAGCAATATACAATATGAAATACCAGTTGTGGTTGAACAAGACCGAGAAGATCCAGGAGATCTACGATAGTAAGGACGCTAAAACTGTACTACTTGATCAAACAGGTCTTCGGTCTACAATCATCATCGATGGTACTTCTCAAGTCGGTGAATGGGTCTCTGCTGCATAAAAATCCCGTGGGTATCATGAAACGATAGACTGAACACTTCACGGATCTTTTCTACAACCCATAAGTCATTGAAGACAGTGTCATTAACTGCCTGTTTCAGAATGATATAAACCATGAAATGATGGATCATCCCACCTTAAACGTTGAGTGGCAGGCTCTCACACCATACGCCATTGTCCTACCCCTGTACAATGTGTCCAGCATAGAAATACGTTTCATATGTATCCAGATGCACTGGGCTAGACATCTCAGTAACATATGTGTCAATGACTAATGTACCTTTCCCTGATCCTGGGTTATTTCAATTCTTATCTGCTCCATTCTTTGCAGAGCTACTAGTTAATGCTATTGGTATTGAAAGTTGGAAGAATGCTGTCTGTCCTTCAGCTGAAATACGTGTTTCAGTTTCTTTAGTGATATCATCAGGTTTTAACCGTTTTCGTTTTCAGTTTTGATGATAAGTTATAAGAAGAGAGAATTTTTCTTACATATATTTACCAACCCCCTCCGCACGAGCAGGATGCGACACAAAGTCAATTTCTTAAGCGGAGTTTAACGGGTTTGAATTCAGAGTTTTCCTTCTCCTAGACCGGTTGCCTAACCAAGGTTAAAGAGCCCAGACTGCCCTACTATTTACCCATAGCTGGAGGGAGAGTAGGATTCATACCTTTCCCAAGGGTATTAGCGCTAAGTGAAATGCAATTACCACGTCCAGGATTTGAACTCGGAGCGACGAGTCCATTCCCATGACTTTAACCATTACACCACGCGCTTCCTACAACTTTTCTTATAAGGTGAGTGTCAAAAGTCCACTCCTATTTATAGACTCGGCGATAACCATGTGATCATACTCTTGGCCAATCACTGACAGTACTCTGCTGCTAAGACAGTACTTAAACTGAGCATACTGAGCATACTGCCCGTAACTACGTTGACACTCGTGGACGACGGACATAGGATTGAATCACTGGACCTTTAACACTACGCAGGATAGAACTTATTCACTTACCAAAGGATTCCATAACTCAGGACTTACTTACTTTAAGCCCTTTTCAACTGGCCAAGGATGGCATTTAAAAACTTAACATTTTGCAGTAGTAGCAGCCATACTCTCCACAGATTCTTTCTTAGCTGAGTCTCTTGCAAAGAGTTTTTAGTGGTTTGTCACAACCATACATAAACAGTGGCATCGTTTGTCCTGCCTTGCTTTTCATAATTTTATCTTTCTTTCCATATAACTTGGGTCACATGTTCCTGTCAATCATGTTTACACTAATACCTGAATCTACTAGCATTTTTAACAGTATGCCTTTGGCATTGAGTATCATTTTGCCTGTCTCCATGTTGCCAATTGTAAAGTCATAAGTGTCATTTAGGCCCAGTGTATAATTGTCAGATTGTCCTGTTAAGTGTTTACCTGTCTGGTTTTACAGACATTAGCAAATGGTCTGCCCTTCTGTATTTGTCTTTTTTCCAAAGTGTTCTGTTGTACCACAGGAACAGTGTGTTTTGCTCTTTGTTTGGTCGGTATGTATTCTGCAACAACTTCAAAGTGGGTACTGATGAAATTTTCGTATTCTTCATTTGGATTATGAATTGTACATGTTTCCTGGAGGATGTAGAACTTATTCCTTACTGTTACAGAGTAGCGATCGCATATATCTCTGTTGGTAAGTGAGGACCAGTCGTATTGAATAGATTTACTGGTTTGCTCTTTGTTTTTACGTAGACTTAGGCGCAGTTTAGCAGTGACTATTCTGTGATCGGAGGATACTCCCTCGAAGGATGAGTATGCTTTACAGTTCATGGCGCTGTTTATCTATTTTTTATATTAAGATGTAGTCTACATACGTTTTTGTGCTATTTGGGTATGTGTAGGTCCAGAGTTTGCCCCTTCGTTTTTGGAATTTAGTGTTTAGGCATACAAGCCTGTTCTCAAGGGAGAACTCGGCTAGAAGTTCATCATTCCTGTTTGGGGTGTTGTAAAAGCTAAATCTATTTTTTTCGTTTCTGCCTATCTGCGCATTCATATCTCCCCCTATGATCAGTACATTGTGTTTGGGAGTGTGTCTGCATAGGGAGGATAGCTCTTATAGAATGTTACGATGCCCGTTTCATCGGTGACATTTGTGGCGCTGTAACACGGGACTACAGTCATCCAGGGGTTGCCATTAAACGTAATCATCATTATTTTCAGTTGGATTCTTTTCTATGCTATTAAGCGATTTTAGGGCCCGTGCTCTGAGGACCATTCCTACACCCCCTATGGAGGCATTGACGGAGTTTATCCATGCGGATGCAGACACAAGCATCCAGCCATTTTCAGATTCAAGGCATTTTAATTCTAAATCCCTATGTTATCGTCTGTATATGTTTATATTCGTCTGTTAGTAGTTGGCTTATTGTTTTTAGTGTTCTAACGTTAAATGTTGCTAAGTTAACAGTTTTTTTTATATATCTGATTTGGTTTGTATTGGGTTTGGGTTCTATGGCTTTTCAGATATTGTGGTTAGAGCTATGACTTCGTTGGTGTATGTATCATGTTTGTCTGTGATGCGAGTAGTGGGTTTTTGGGGTGTGATGTTGTTGATGGGGCTCTGTAGGTTATTTTTCGAACACTGAGCCAGAGGTCGAACCTCAGCGGAACGTGCACCTTTTATGGCAGCAGGAGGTAAGGCGCTCGTTGTGAAATCGTAGGAAATGGACATGGTAACCAAAGTTAGGCTGTCTGTATTTTTGACATTGAGCTAATGCTCTTGGAAAAATGTATGAACCCACCTTCCAGTTTATCGATAAATAATAGGACAGATTGGGCTCTTTAACCATGGTATGCCAACCGGTATAGGAGAAGGAAAAGTATGAATTAAAACTTAAGCTTCACATAGAAATGGAACTTGTGTTTCATCATGCTCGAGGGGGGTTGGGTAAACACACATAGACACACACACATACACACACACACATATATATATTACAAAGTAGACATGCCATTTTCTTTATCTGTTAAGTAGATAAAACTTTTGAGGGTATGCCTTAATACAGATGTAATAGTATTAGTAGTAGTTGTGGTGGTGTTAGTGGTGGTGAGGTTAATGAAGTTATTGTCCCGCGGTCGTTGGTTTGCAACTCTTCAGTGTTTATACTAACAATTTAGTAGCGCGCATCTTCCTTCTATTTTCATCGTGACGGATTAACAAAACCAACTTCTCATTGAAATCACCGATCTGATACTGGCAGAAATATTCTTGGAGATGGAAAGACACAACTTGTTACTTTCCTATCGCTTGTCCACTGCTCATTTAATGTGATTATTGACACATCAAAATAACTTATGAGTATTTTCAATACAAACAGTTTAGCCTCGTCTCGTCTTTTTCAATATTTGGTTGAAATTATTTTCACGTCTTGGGAAGGCGTGAATCAAACTCTTCCCTTCACTCTATTTCCTTATTGATAGTATTTTTTCTGGACGTCACAATGGTTGACCAGGGAGAAAGAACAGTGGATATCATTTTTAAATCTCTTACTCAGTAAATGTATTTATCCGACATTTCCCCACCATATGCAACACAAGATCAATTTTTAAACAGGTTTGAATTCAGAGTTTTCCTTTTCCTAGACCTGTTGCCGTATCAAGTTTAAAGAGTCCAGTCTGACCTACTATTTACCCATATTTGGAAGGAGCATAGTTGGATTCATACATTTCGCAATGGCATTAGTCCTATGTGGAATGCAAACAGCCTCATTCGGGATTTGAAATCGGGTCGTTGTGTTAATTTTGCTATGCCGATAACTACTACAATATATAATAAACTTAGCACATCCTCAAATGGGCATTGACGTCGTTCTTCGGGACTTTAACCATCTCAGTTAATCGATACTGAATGCGTCATTTAAAGGACAAACAGATGATCTGGCAATTTTAGCGTTTCGCTTTTATCAGCTGATTTGAATCGATTGATGGGCTGTATTTTGAAATAATAATAATTGCTTTTATGGAGAGGCAAGACAAAGACTGAGTGATAATACGGCCTATATCACCAACCTACTTGTTAATGTAGCATTTGGCGTTTACATTTACGAAAGAAATTAACATAGACATTTTATTTATGTACATTTACATGCATTAGGCTCAATGCCATAAAAGAGGGGAAGAAATGCTGGCTATGATTATTTATCGTAAATAGTTCTGTTCACGATTCATTTGACATTACATTATTCCTTTATAAAAAAAAACTCACCCTTCTTGGCCAGACATCCCATCTGCCATAATAACACGTTTTAGTTTTTCATTTTTACACTTTATTTATCAATGATAAATAGAATTGAGGGGCTCGTTATGTAACGGTTATCGTCGTGGGAAGCAGACTCGGCTACCTGAATTCAAACCCTTGAACGAGTCTAATACCTCTGGGAAAGATATACATATCCAACTATTCTCCCCCCAGCTCTTTGTAAATAGTAGAACAGATTGGGATCTTTAACCTTGGTACGGAAACCGGTCTAGGAAAACTCTGAATTCAAAACCAGGCCTGGAGAGGGATTTGCTCCGCCAGGCTATTCCTACCTAAGGCAACTTACCTTGAGTTTCATCCCGCGACCAATACAAAGTTATGAGATGTTCTTTTTATCAATGATAATCTGAAATAAAGTACCAACGAATTTTTTTTTAATATTAGAACCGATGTAGTTTGATGGGCAAAAATCATAAAACCTCCAAACAAAACAAAACTAGTTTGTTAACAGAAGGCAAAACCATAATCGTGTATTAGTATCATTTGGATTTTTTGGACAATTGTCCTCATCTTTATTGTTATCTGTACATTGTTTCGGCCGATTTGCCCTCCGGCTTTCTTCAGGTATTTCTTGTCGGACTCGGGAGCCTTCTCGAACTTGGGAATCTTCTTTTGGAACTCGGGAGCCTTCTTGAATTCGGGAACCTTCTTTTCGGACTCGAGAACCTTCTCGTCGTAATTGGGAGCCGTCACGGAACTTTGAACCTAACCCTTTATTCAATCCACAGGGGTATCCTGTTTTCATTCCACTAACTATAACTAGGGTACAGGTGTTAAGCTGTGTTAATTACTATTCTATATTACTGTCGCCCTTGACTAGGATAGAACCTGCAGAATAGAGATAACTGTCACTTAAAACTGTCTTAAACCAACGCTTTTATCCAGTATGCTATGTTCCAATTGGACAATTCAGTGTGAATTTTGGGAACTGTAATGTCTTGTTTTACCTAGAATATCTACCTTTTACTTATGTATGATTTTTTTTTACCTTGACTCATGTAAAAAAATCTAATCTAACCTTTTTAATTATAGGTTCCCATATTGTATTCATCTCTATACTTAGTCTACTTAAGAGGTTAGTATAGCCTGGCATATGATCTGATTCTTCGAGACGTCTTCTCTTCCAACGTTCTTCCCTATCAATTATCTTAACTTCATCCCATAAGGACAGATAGTTTCCCTTTTCATTCCATATATGGTCAGCCATACCCGACTTTTCTATTTCTCCTCGTACCACTGCTTTACGGTGTTCTTCTAGTCTTACTTTCAATAGACGGCATGTTTCGCCTTTGTATACTTTGCCACAGCTGCATGAGATGGAATACACGCAATTCTTGTTCTTATAAGATCAACTCTAATACCAAAAGAAGACTGGAGGGCACATCGACCGAAACCTTGTACAGATAACAATAAAGATGAGTACAATAGTCCGAATAATCTAAATAATACTAATTATCAAGCCCCATCTCAACAATTCAGAGAAATATCATGATCGTGTACGTATTTATATAAATCCTTCGCCGCGAGAGGATGTGACAGAAGGTCAATTTTTCAGCGGAGTACTGATAGTTTGAATTAAGAGTCTTCCTTCTCTTAGATCGGTTGCCTAACCAATGCCAAGGACCCGATCTATCCAACTATTCACACATAGCTGAGGCGGGGGGTGGGAAGAGATGGGTTCATGTCGTTCCAAATGATATTAACGTGAAGTGAAACGCAAACAACTTCCAGAATTTGAATTTGGATCGACGAGTCCATTTTCTAAGGGGTATTTGTCTCATACCCCACTTGTATGGACTGAGCACAAGGCCTCGTTTTAACCTGGCCTTGTGCTCAGCCGAAGCTGATGGGTGGGAAAGAACAAAAATTACGTCGTTGCCCGGGGGATAGCCCCTGGGATCGACGCTATTATTAAACCCTCGGCAAGTCCAGCGGCCGAAGCTCGCTGGACCCCCGGTGTTAACCGGAAAACCGAACGTGCAATGAGTTCATTAAAAAAAAAGATTCCATTTCCTAAGACGAAACCATAACGCCACGCAAAGCGACAATCTACATTTTAGACTAATTGCTGTACCAAGGCTAAAGAAATCAGTCTGCTCAACTATTTAGTCATTACTGGGGCGGGGTAAAAGATATGGAATCATGTCTTTCTGAAGGTATTAACACGAAGCGAAATGCAAAGAGCTTCTTCTAAAATTTGAACTCAGCTCGTCGGGTACATTACATCAGACGGATAACCATTACGCCACGCACAGCGACGATCGTGTAAATTTACAAACGTATGATGTTATACAGCAAAATAGAGTCAGGCGTTGGATTTTTCTAAAATCAAGATTTACACGGTGCGAGTTAGGAAGCACATTTTGATATTTACTAAAATGAACCTTTTGCGAAAGAAGACAAAAGAAACGTAAAGTGAATCCACCCTATCTTTGGGTGTTATAATACACTGACTCTATCCTATGTAGACGGGTTAGTTTTCCCCAAGAGAAAAGAAAGTTGTTCATAATGTTTTACAGTTGATCTTATAAGAACAGTCTAATATAAATTGCTAGTAATATTGCATAGCGCTTTCTTTACCGGCACTAAATATCTGTATGTTGTATACTGGCATCAAATCGTATATGTTATATAGCGGCTTCCTCAAACCCACGCTGCTAAATCGTGTATCTGCATACGTAGCGGGTATCGTCACTAACCCTAGACGATATATGTAGTAGTCAGCTACAACCGACTACTGGACTTCAATAAACAACAGATACGTTCTTTATTTTCTTCGGTGTGTGGGTGGTGAAGGCGCAGAGCTAACAATGAGTGCCCAAGGGTTGACGATGCTGGGATGGTGAGGTAAAGGGGTGGCTGGTGGTGTCTCAACGCCCTTGGCCGCGACGGACCGTGTCGACGGTCACTCACTGTTCGCCGTCCGCTGTCTGACTGTCTCCTCTGACTCTCTCTGGCTGACTTCCTTTTATATATCTCAAACGCCTACGCGTTTTCTTTGTTACACTTATCAGCGGACAAATCTATTTCCGTTTTTTGCTTCTTTGTTCGCTTTTACCGGTAAAAAAAAGTCCTTTGTCATTTTTGTCGTCTCCTCTCTGTTTAATTTAACCGGGAATTCCTATTTCTGTTTGTACAATATACAATAGTAATCCAAGTATTATTTGTCCTTGTAACAGTGTTGCATTGAGATTTAGATACCTCTTATCTTACAATTGTATGTCTGTCTTCGTGAACAGTTGAAATCCTATCAGTGTATCTTGCTAAACACGTTGATAAAACTCTTGAAAATTTGTCTGACATTGACATATTCCAAAAAGAACAAATTCTATTTGTTGGCGTCTCTCACTATTTACTCACAGTCGCTTTAACAATTCTTCCACTTAACTTATATTGTTAACAAGTGTTTCTTGGTTAATCCCATGATTATTAGTAGGTAGAAATAGTTACTTGAAACCATATATAATTTTATGTAGAATATTTGCATTAAATATTTGCAAGGAACACCTACACAAAAATATAAATATAAGCACACAATGAACGTGATTCCCTAACCTCTCAGCATAAAATAACACGATACGAGTTGATATGCCGTTAAAATTGATCAATCAACCAATCAACAAAGATTCAATTATCTGAAGAAAAAATTAGAATACTGATGATATTTTTCAAATTCATATATATAAATTTGAAAAATTACATTGTGTTGAATATATATATATATATATATATATATATATATATATATATATATATATATATGGCGTCTCTCACTATTTACTCACGGTCGCTTTAACAATTCTTCCACTTAACTTATATTGTTAACAAGTGTTTCTTGGTTAATCAATACAAACATCTGCCGCCAATTCTAGTTGGGCATGTTTGACACTGACCGATGTTTTATAGAAGAAGAGTCCCCTAAACGAGTTGAAACACAAAATACTGAAAAGCAAACATCACGGAACCCAGCATCATAACATCGATGTAAACTGAAGATGAAGGAAACAATATAGAGATAAAAAAAAAAAAAAAAAAACAAAAAACAAAACAAATAATCTCCGACAAGAAGGTTAGTACCATCCCTGAGGAATCAGGATTGAAAAAGTCAAGATAGAAACTGAAAAGGTAAATAAAGTATCACATAATATCCCAACAGGCAACAACACCGACATAAAATGTTCTAATTCATACAGGAGCAAAACTAGTCTGTGATAAAATAGGTATTCCTCTACAGAACTTAAAAAGAAATACACAAGATTAATCGGAAATGAAACTAGAAAGAGAAATAAAGAAAGTATGACAACAAACGACACTAATGAAGGAAAAATATACAAGGACAGAATGGAATAAAAAACCCGAAAAAAGACTACAACAAATAAGAATGATAATATCACTGAAAAAAGTAAACCAAAAGATATTGGCGAAAGAAGGAAGAAACGAAAAGATACAGAAACAGAATCAAGAAATGTACAAGATATCTGTCTTAAACGTCATCATGAAAGCCATGGGAAACTGAAAAGTGGAATTAATAGCAGGAGGGAAAACCCAAGCAGAGGTGAAAATCCAAAGAGGTATCTTCTAGGGTTCTCCTTCTCACCACTGCAATAATATCACTAAATTACATACTTAGGAAATGTACAGGGGACAAATTTACGAAGTCACAGGAAAAAAATAAATCAGACAGAGATTTAAAAAAAAACTTAAGAAAAGAGTACCTCAGAAAAACAAGAAAACATGTCGAAACAAAACTCTGCAGCAGAAATCTCGTCAAAAGAGTGGACAACTGGACTGTCCCTGTTTTAAGATAATCTGACACATTCTTAAAATAGACAAGGGAGGAACTCAGATTGATTGACAAAAGGACAAGGAAATTGAGGACTATGCACAAAGAATTACACCCGAGCGAATACATAGACAGACTATACGTATTGAGAAAAGAAGGAGGGAGGAGACTCTCCAGCATTGAGGATTGCGTAGATACAATTATTTGAAGACTCATAGAATACTCTACAAAGTGTAAAGAACGACTAATTACAGTCACCAGTAATGGCAACTGCAACATATGGACAAGCAGACCCCCCCAAAAAAAAACCCAACAACAAATAAACTAGAAATAGGAAGAAAAACAACTTTATGGATACTTCAAGCGACAAGCTGGATAGGTGGCATATACGAAGCCCTGGACATCTAGAGAGAAATATTAATAGTAACACTAGATAATGTCATAAGGATCAATTATATCAAAGCTAAAATAGATAAGACGCAACAGAATACGAAGTATCGGATGTATGAAGACAGAGATGAAACGAATAGTATCATAAGCCAGTAACACAAATATCAACATAAATAACTTAAGAATAAACAATAAAAAACAGTTTAAAAACAAACAAAAAGTAACGAACAAATTTTCTGAAACAAAAGTTATAGTCATCTCTGTCAACACATAACCTAAGCTTGCAATTCTCCAGAGTATTATAATTTTTTGCTTTGATATAATTGATTCTAATGGCATTATTTTGTACTGCTATTAAAAGCGAGTCAGTTTCTCTCTTCAGGTTTCTTCTTCTTAGCCATGTGTGCAATTCTTTTAGTTTGTAACTTGAAGTATATATATCATTGTTTTTCTTCCTATTTTTGTTTTCCAGATTTTGTTGTTTTACTGTGTCTCCTGAAGTTATTTATGATGATATTGCTGTTACTGGCGACTGTAATTAGTTTTTCTCTGCCCTTTTTTGTATATTCTTTGAATTGTTACATCGAGGCAATCCTCAATGCTACCGAGTCCTCTTCCTCCTAATTTTCTTGACACATATAATCGGTCTATGACATCTCTCGGATGTAATGTCTTGTGAATCGTCAACAATTTCATTGTCCTTTCTTATTTTTTTTTTTTACTTAACCTCTTTTTGATTGATTGTGTCCGCTTCCAATATTCCCAAATACTTGTTCTTTTTTAAATATTACTATTATTTAATTTTCAGCTTTGCTTTCATTTTCGTCTCAATATTTCGCCGTGTATTTACCCAAGATCTATGGTGAGAGAAGGTAGTGATTATATATATTCTATGTATTCATGTTTTTTGCTGACTCGTTCGGGTGTTACTTTTCGAATCCCATTGATAGTACTCTCCTAAGGAGATGATCAGTTGCGCAAAGTGGAATTGTTTTGTATTTCATATAGTCTGTGACTGCCATATGTCTTATTATAATGGATATTCGGTGTCTGTTTGTAACGAAACTACATAACTACTTACGTCCAATACCTTCAGGAATTGCGTATGTTTATCAATGAGTATTTGATTTATAGTCAAGATCATTAATGCATAGAATAAAATAAATCTTATTTATTGACGAGGTTGCTATGAAAAATCTGAGATAGATTTGCCTGAAAACAGCCCATGTTATTAGGGCATTTAAAATCCCGCAACGTGTCTTATATATCAGTAAGAAATAAAGGTTTACATAACATATGGTCTGGTTCATTTGTATACTGGTTTTAACAAAAACCGAGTTTGATAAATACTTACTTGGTGTTATTGATCTCTAATATTATTGTTTTATTCTCCGACGTATTAAAATCAATCCTATGTATGATTTTTATAGAATTCAATTAAGATATAATTAAAATAAGTGTACTCTTTTTATATGCGTTCTTATTTAATTTCGTTAGTCTTTCTAATCTAATATATTTCATTGCCTTAAAACTTAAATTCTTACGCCCAGTGGGTGCATATTATTGCTAGTCTTGATCATACCTAGGGTTCCCACTATTATTGACACGGTGGTAGTTTTAAGGTGTCACATATTTTTGATTTCTATTTTCAGGTCTTTGATTTTCTTATTTTATTATACATTTTGATTCATGTGTTATTATTTGTTGGCACTGACACTGACACTTAGAAGGCATGTTTGTTTCTTGTATAGTCCTTGTGACGGAGAACGAGAAAGGAAAAAGAGCAAGACATTGTCTTGCCTGCCGGGATCGAACTCGCGTCCTCCCGCATGCAAAAACAAATGAGTTTTGGGAACTGGACGGACGCGAGGTTTGACTGACGTGCCCGGATGTTTGGCTAATATGCCCATAAAATAACAAGTGAGTCGAGCGCTGGGCAGTCAGCAGCAGTCGACGACGAAGCGCTTTTCAGTAAGGAAATGTGATTTTGAACTGCTAAAGATTATTTCGACTACGACGACGGATTTTTCCAACTGCTAGACGAAGAATGTGTTGACCAACAGAGGGTCTGGCTTGTGAGAAGACGGAGAACTCGCTTGTTTTTGGTTCCCCCCTTGGCGGGAGCTTGTTGATTCGAAGGTCTATTTTGCTCCATATATTTTCCCCCCTTCTATAGTCCTTAAACACAATATCTCGTCTATTGCTGTTTTGTATCATTTTGGATAGAAAAGTCCCAGGGAATAGCAGCTTCTTTAGCTTCTGTTATTAGTTCTGGTTGATTGGTTGGTTGGTTGGGTTTTACGGCATGTCAACCCATTGGGTTATTTTATGCCGAATACTTCTATCGGTAAAAAAAAATGTTTAATGCTAACAAAGTTTTGAAATAATTTCATTTTTAATGGATAATACAATTTCGTTTATAAACTCATGGTTTCTATTTAACTAATAGATGGGACCCTAACAGGTACTACCACTCCGGGTCAGAGTGGACCAGGGAGCAATGGTTATGAAGGGGTGCTCCACATTCCCCAAACCTCCAAAACTGGAACCTCACCATCAGATAGAGTTTAACGTCATTCCCAGGACATGTAGACCCGCAGCCACCGTCTTCTAGCACCCATATGATAAAAAGGGGTTGGGGTTTGCCATAAGGGCAATAGGGTTGGGGAAATCATATAGGTGCTAGGGCTTGACATGACCAGCCGATTGATCGGAGGGGGCCTCTCCGACCGCCCGTCTAGCCCAAGATAGGGCCAAAGTGGAGTATTGCAAGTCATGGACTGCTCAGCCACCTGGGTTCTATCCTTAAGCATCACAGGTCTCCACCCACGGCAAACAGGTGGCCCCATTGGGGGAGTCTTACCCCTCTGCAGAGGTGCAGTCGGTACATTCTAACAGGGCGGTTAGTTCTGGTTGGTTTTTTATCATTTTTCAGATTTCAGTATTTGATTGGATTTGCTATCAATTAGTTTTTACTATTCATATATTGGCATTTCTAATTTTTTGTCTGCATCATCCATATACGTCTTTTTTTGTTCCCAGGCGTTTTTAATTGTTTTAGTCCTTGTATGTTTGCTTCTTTCTTTACGTGTTTACTGCCTCTAATGTTTTATCTTTCATGTCTGTTTTTTCAGTGGGTGGTCGAGTTGTTTAACAAATGTATTGCTTTCGTTACGAATTGAATATTTTTTTGCTTCTCGTGTGCATTTACTAGCTTTAGCCTCCAATCTATTAGAGTTTCTAAATAATTATTTAATCCTATAGTGATTGTTTTGTAGGTCAATTCTAGCTGGATTGAGCATCTTCCACCATTTTCTCTCTTGATATAGAGACGTTCTATATCTACTCTTAATACATTCTCTCACAGGTTTCCTAAATTTAGTGTCCAGTTTTTTCCCCCTAACATTCAGTTTATTATATTAAAACTGTATGTCACTACTAGCATTGCTAACGTGTTAATTTTTAAAACTTTATGTTTCTTGCATGTAATTCTATTCCTAATATGGCTATAGAATACTTTTCTTATTACTTCTTTATTCATAGTATGATTGATACCATTCTATTGTCTTCCATCTCTGTAATTTCCATTTTTATATCTAGAGTGATGTTTTTTTTTATACTTGACTAGCGAACCTTTCTAAACTATAACTTTCGTACATCTACCTTGATCAAATTGTATCCCTATGTCGCCACTAAATCTTTTTTATAGTGCTTAGTAGACCTAAATCATCATAATCTTTGTATATAACTTTAAATCGTTCAAATAGAATCGGTGGTTTGTTTTATAGTAAATTTGATATCCATAGTTTATATATAAAGAGACATTAGAACAATACAAAAAGAAAAGAAAAAAAAAGAAGAGGAAATGGTTCCTTGTAAGATTACATCAGTAATGTTCAGATTGTTGGCTCTGACTTTTTCATGGATTAATCTGCATAAAACCATTCCATATTGCATTTTAGAATGCTATTATAAATGAGGATATCTTTTAGAATCCATTTGTGGGATATGCTATCAAAAGTTTTGTAGATTGTCAATCTAAAATGTTTGTATCCATTTTGTTCTAAAGAGAAGATGTCTTTATAGTTTATTAATTTGAGTATTCTCTCCTTTAGAATAAATGTTATTATTTTATAAATTGTGGGAAAACATTTGATCAGTCGGTAGATTTTTAAATGTTCATACGTGTACGAAGTAGTAAATTTGAAGTTCTGCTTGTTCTTTAAAAGTATATCTTAAAATTAGCCGACAGGAAAGCATGTGACATTGGCTTATTTAGAATTTTTGCAATCGTTTTCAAAAGGTAACAAACTAAAAATGAATTCCTTAAATCAAAGAATTTTCTAATGTTGAAATGTTCTGACGAGTTCTAAGGATAATGGAGGAGAAAAGTAGCAGCAGAGATTAGGATGTAAAACTAAAATCAGCAGTCTGATTAATGAACAAGGGGGTATTAAAAATTAGGAATTATAACAAAAAAGAAGAAAGGAAATTTAGAACTTAAGATTTCAAAGGCGTATGCATTTTATCGGAAATAATAAGAACCCACAATCTCTGATTAAATTTGAATAAAATAGGATTGTAAAATTTAGAAGACAAAAAATGGAGAAAAGAGGGTAAAATCTTTTTTTCATTTTTTTCCAATGAGAAAGAAAATTAACATTATGAAAACACTACTAGTGTAACAATTGGAGACGCAATACACTGCGATAACAAAACTACGTTCAGACTGGAGTGATAAAATACGCATTAAACCAACAATCGGACTCCATGATCGTTCATTAATCATGCTCCGGCTTATCACTGGATATCTGATTCTGGAAGAGGAGAGCATTATATGAACCATACAATCGTGTACAATTGGAAACCACGGGTAGCAGCATAGTGGATGTAAAGTAGGGTAGTTGAATCCAAAAGTGGGCCAGCGGCATGCTTGATTTGATGCTAGGTGGATGAACCTCATGGTCAACGGACAAGATCAAACAGTTCAGTTAGAAAACTAATGCTACTCATCTTGAAGGATGGCGTCTATTGGTCAGATAAAAATAGCCACCAAAAAGATTACCATGATTAGAAACCAAAACCAAAACGTCCAAACCGCATCACCCTCCACTCGGATCAATAAGAGACGCGTTCTGCTGAGGTTCTAGCTCCGACCCACGTATTCGATAAATCAGCTACAGAACTCAAACCTTAATCCAAAAACAAACTTACTTAGGGACAAAAAATTCAACCTAGCATCTTTAACGATTAAAACATTAACGATTAAAACATTAAAAATGATAAATAAATTACCAGAGCGTATATAATATGCAGCCGATAAGAACATATATATTTCATATGCGTGCTAGAACGTAGATATTACCATAGCTAACTAGAACTAAAATATCATGAATCCGGTAATGGATAAATTTTTTGTCGCATCTTCGTGAAAAAACTTCGTCAATGCCGCCATTAGAGGTGCTGGAATGCTCCTCAGTCCTCTTGTTTTAAAATCCCTAAATAGCATAGAAAAAACACAACCGAGAATTATGTGTGCTGTATTTAATAGTAACTTCTGTACAACTATCGTCTTATGCTACAGTCCCACTAATGTCAATGATGAAACGGACATCACCAAATTTTATAATGAGCTATCTTCTAGTCAGACATTCCTAAACACAACATCCTGATCATTAAGGGAGACATGAATGCTCAAATAGGACGAAAATAATAAATTCTGTTTTCACAACTTCTCAAACAGAAACGATGAACAGTTTTCTCTTGAGATTATTCTTGTATAAACACCAAATATCAGCTAAGGAAGGGTAAACTGTGGGTTTATACCTACCCAAATAACCCAAAAGCCCAACTAGATTATATATTGATAAGAAGAGAACAAACAGCACTATGAACTGCGAAGCATACTCTTCTATTGAAGGAGAATCTACCAATCACAGATCGTCTCAGTAAAGATCCGCCTGAGCCTACGCAGAAATAAAAAGCAAACCGGTAAATATGTACATTATGAATGGTCCTTACTTGCCAATAGTGATATATGCAATAACTATTCGGTAACAGTAAGTAACAAATGTAATACTCTTCAAGGGACCTCCAAAAGACATACGCCAAATGAAGAATATAAAAATATTTCCAGCGCTCACTTAGAAGCAGCAGCCAAATGCATGCCAACCAAACAAATAAGCAAATATATAGTTCCATGGGAGTTAAAAGCGGATAGTAAATAGTAAATAAAAACAACAAAATTAAACTTGTTAGCTCAGTCGGTAGAGCGTTCGGCTAGAAACCACAAGGTTCCTAGTTCGATACTGGTCCTCGCCAACTCAGCGTATGAGTAGCACAGGGATCTGTGTGGTAAAGTAAGGAGCTGATGGTAGGTGTGGCGCTCCACCCCTGACGCTAAAATAATCTCCTTGGTCTAGCGCAAGTGAAAAGGGGATAGCCTCCCTCGCTGATTGGCTGATACCGACTTTAGGCCGCCCCGTCGACTTTACTTACGTAATAAAAAAGACAAACGTCAATATGCAGCAAAGCTCAGATAAAACTAAGACACACAAAAACCTCCAAGGCCAAATAAAAAAAATCAGACATTCTGTAGAAGATAGACAATCTCAGTTAGCATGGAAAACTGTAAATGAAGTTAGCGGTAGTAAAAGCACTTAGACTTCCAAGCTAAAAATCTGCAAAGAAGATACTAGCATATGGTCTCTTCAAATAAACTGTTACCGCTATAATGATTTCTATGACATAGTTTCTGGAGTCTTACAACGAGATACATTTATTATCTGACAAGACTACGTTTTACGAACGTCATGAGATCCAATGAAGAAAAAAAGGTTTCACACTAAAAAGCCAAAAAGCAGACGCTATCCCCCAGAAACTAGACAGAGACAGACTACGCAGATGATGTAGCGCTTCTCGCAAATACATCTATCCAAGCAGAATCATTGCTACATTGTCTGGAGAAGGCAACAGAGGGCATTATCGTCTATGTGAATTCAGATAAAATAGAGTTCATGTGTTTTAAACAATATAGAGAGATCTGCACACTGGATGGCAAGTCGCTGAAATTAGTAGACCAGTTCTAAGTAGCAATATCTCATCTACAGGAAGCGATGTAAATATACGCATAGGAAAATCATAGACATGCACTGACAGATTATCGATCATATGGAAATCTGCTCTCACTGAGAAGCGAGAATTTTTTCAAGCAGCGATCGTGTCAACGTTAATGTATGGCTGCAGCACTTGGGACTTTAATGAAACGATTGGAGAACAAGCTACATGGGAACCAAACAAGGATGCTGCGTGCTGTCTTGAACAAATGGTGGAAGCAGCACCCTACGAAAAGCATTTGTACGGCCACTTATCTCCTATCACAAACCATCCAAGTAAGACAAACAAGACATGCTGGACATTGTTGGAGAAGTAAGGACGGACTCATAAGTAACGTTCTTCTGCTGACACCTACACACCAGTGTTGGCCGACCAGCAAAAATTTATATTCATCAGCTTTGTGCGAACACTGGATGCTGTGCTGAGGACTTGCCGCGAGAAATGTCTGAGAGGAACTGGTGAGAGAGAGAGAGAGAGAGAGAGAGAGAGAGAGAGAGAGAGAGAGTTCAAATCCTAGACAAGTCTGTTTGAATTTTGCATCGCACTAATTCCCTTAAGAAAGACATGAATATGTTCTCCTCTCAGCTATGGGTAAATAGAAGGGCAGACTGGGTTATTTCGTCTTAGTCAGGCCATCTATCTAGGAAAATAGAAACCCTAGATTCAAACTGGCTTTACTTCTCTTAAAAATTGACATTGTGTCACATTCTTCCCGTGTTGGTAGGTTTCGGTACAATCATATTCTCTAATTAATCCGCTTGTATCGTTGTGAGTCGAAGGAATTGTCAAGAGAAAAAGCCCCCCCCCCCCCCAAAAAAAAAAGAGAAAAGAAATCAACACAAAAGACATCGTTTGTTTGTTGTTTACCATTGTCTCCACTTGTACCGTTGTGAGTCGAAGGAATTGTCAAGAGAAAAAGCACCCCCCCAAAAAAAAAACAAAAGAAAAAAAAAGAAATAAAAAAAAGACATCGTTTGTTTGTTGTTTACCATTGTCTCCAAAAGCAGATTATGTAAAGCCGTTTTTATCACATTAAGCAACTCTTGTGATAATCTGTTGGTTAACGACCGCCAATTCTATTGATTGTGAAAAGTTCATAAAATTGTTTTCATAATATCAATCAGCACAACACTCATAATTAGGAGAAATAAATGAACAATATGTTTAGTTTGAAAAAAGTGATTTTATTAAGTTTTTGAACAGAATATATTTTAGAAAAAAAAGTTATTCAGGATCATTATTCACATGTGAAAGAAAAATCCTTTTTCGTGTGGTGAATCTTTTTGTGTATCCCTTTTCAAATGTTATTTTTAGTAAAGAGCAAGTTTGTCTTCAGTGTTTTTAAAAGAGAAAATGGGTACATACGACCAAAAACATCATCTTTTTTTTTATTTGTTAATTACTGGCAAGTAGAAATGGCTAAAGACTCAATCTACAAGAGATTTGTGATTTCTATTCTTTTAAAAAAAACCTTTACACAATTATTATTATTATTATTATTATTATTTATTATTATTATTATTATTATTATTATTATTATTATCAGATTTTCACACCTGCCGTAGCCGGTGGTTCACCGGAGGCTGAGTGACATTATTATTATTATTATTATTATTATTATTATTATTATTATTATTATTATTATTAACCTTAGTTGCTTTCTCTCGCAGCTTGACTCAGGCAATGAATAAATAGCTCAGATCTGAAAGAAAGTTTATGCTTTCGGTAAAACTCTAATTCACGTCTTTTTTTCCTCAGAAAATCAGTTTAAACGTGTCAGCTTCACTACGTGAAGAACTCTATGGTTTGGTAGGAGATAAAAATCTAACATTAAGCGTAAAATTTATTCTATTCTTTAAAAAAAAGAGAATTCGCAATAAAAAAAAAACAACTAAAAATTTAGACGAACGAAAATACCCGTCAAAAATTGATTATAATATTTGACAATAAGTCATTTAATTTAAAAGAAGAAGACGATATCATTACAATTGAATCTGCTTGCGCATTTCAGTCATATCTGTTTGGTTATGCCGATTGTACAAAAGGTGCCATTGTCTTAAGAAATGTGTGTATTTAAAACAAGAAACAAGCGAGCGCACACACTCAAAGAAATACACAAACCCAGTGGCGACAAACATACGTACAAACACTCATATATACACAACCGCATGTACGCAAACGTATACATGAACATACACACATACGCCCCCTGTCCACAACTGATATATACACATGAATACATTGGTATGTACAAATACAGGTACACAATATCCAATCTCTTTCTATCTTTTCTTCTGACTCCTTTCTAATATTTATATATTTATCAGATTCTTTTCAAATCTGTATCACAGGCTGGGCATCTATCTATCTATCTATCTATCTATCTATCGTTACAAATGCTAATTGTTATTTTATAAGATAAATCTTATTTTATATATATATATATATATATATATATATATATATATATGTAAGAATGGAAAGGGAATTGAATCCGACAATATGAGGAAAAAAATGAGTAAAGAAAAGAAATGTAGATGGATAAAAATGTATTATTATCGATATCACTTTTAATCGATATCACTTACACATGTGTTTCGGTCCGTTTATCCGTATGCATTTTGTAAATACGTAATACGTATACGTAAATCCGTATACATTTTGATAAACGGACCGAAACACATGTGTAAGTGATATCGATTAAACGTGATATCGATCAAATTCATTTTTATCCATCTACATTTCTTATCTTTACTCATTTTTTCCTCATATATATATATATATATATATATATATATATATATATATATATATATATATGATAGCTGACAGATAATAGCCATCTTTAACACACCTTGGGTCAAATTCTGTACAGGGTTGATGAGATCCATCAGTGGAATATCATTTTTACGAATATTCATGCGTCTTTTTAACCCAAGACTTTACCACAGACAACAGATATATTACCACGAGGACGGGCAGTTAACGAAAGTTTAAAAGTTTCTTGGTCTTTAAAGTTACTATGAGATTTAACGATTAACACACACACACACACACACACACACACACACACACACACACACACACACACACACACATATATATATATATATATATATAATATATATATACAATGGAGGTGCTCATCGTGTAATGATTATCATGCCCCTAGTTAAAATCCTGGACGAATCTGTTTATATAGCGCTAATAGACTTGGGAAGGTATGCATTCAACTATATTCACTTCATCTGAAAATAGTATGGTAGAATGGGCACATTAACCATGGTATGGCAACCGGTATTGGAGAATAACATATCCGAATTCAAACATATTAAACTTCACTTAACAGTGTTGTATCCCCCTTGTATGAATAGGTCGGTATATATATATATATATATATATATATATATATATATATATATATATATATATATATATATATAATTTTAAACCTTTAAGACAATGAGTAGCAGATCGAATGTAAACTACACATTGACTAACAGCTATCAAACTCGATATGAAATATATTCAATAATAATAATAATAATAATAATAATAATAATAATAATAATAATAATAATAGTCACTCAGATTTCATTGAAAAACTACCAATTAGAGCTGGTGGACAAGGAGTATTACTATTATTATTATTATTATTATTATTATTATTATTATTATTATTATTATTATCAATAATAATAATAATAATAATAATAATAATAATAATAATAATATGTTGCTTAATTCGGGCATCCAATCACTGGTTTGTCCCTACTAAGGTTAGAAATGGAATCGTCGGTCCGAACGATGTACTGAGGAATACTTCTTCTATAGGCGAACACCTCATAAATAAACCCAATTGCGCCAACTCATTTAGTGTTGACTGGTACTCAGTTGACAGCAAGTCACACTCTTTTTACCACCTCAAGATTTTGGAAACATTGTATATTATGACCAATAAATTTCTGTACTCCCCCAAAAATTTACACACACACACACACACACACACACACACACACACACACACACACACACACACACACACATATATATATATATATATATATATATATATATATATATATATATATATATATATATAATCAGATAATAAAGAAATTAAAGAAAAGGGAAGTCATTTCCAATCCATGATTTTTAGCGAAAGAATTAGAAATACATTGCCCCGAAGAACAGCAAGGGAAACACTCTTAAAAGAACAATTCATTTTCTCGGAGCTTGTTCCTATGGCAAACATCCTTTTGATCTATCTATCTATCTATCTATCTATCTATCTATTACTTAGTCTGTTCATATATAATTTTTCGTTTTAGGACTTGCATTCATGTAAGTCAGTAAATATATTCCCTTATCAAGATGCTGTATATCCAGGATCAGGCAGAAAGAGGCATTAGTCCCTACCTGCACACATAAACCGATTACACGTGCTTTAATCAAGATGGTGCCATCTCTACATTAAATCACAATGTTCTGAAACAACAAGACTTTCTGGGAGTTGGGAAAATACAAAAGAGGATCGGCAATATGGTGTATATTGTCGAAAGTCCCAAGTTTTCCCATAAGAGACACCTCAACCAATTAAGAAAACGCTTGTCGGAGGATGTTAACAACGTTCCCCTGGAACAAGAGGAGATAATGGATATCATATATGACACATTTAGCTTCCCTACTCCACAAGCAGCCCCTCAACAACGCCATTCTTCAAGAAAACGAAGAGCGACGGAGTTTATCAACATAAATCCCAAGAGAAAAAAAATATTAAGAGGGGGTGTTATTGGTGATATACCCTATAGACTATAGTGGAATGCACCGACGGTTACTATAAATAACAGGAACAATTATGGTTTGACGAAGCCAATGTGAGTCAGCTTATAACTCTATTTGTCGGACGTAATTCCCACTTCTCTGTACTGTAATTGTCTACTCTTTTGTTAATACATTTTCCTACATTTGTTACCCGTCGTTTTGTTCTTATTTGACTCCTTAAAACCCCACAACAACTGGATTGAAATTAGTAGTCCCAATCACATACCTTAGTAGCAATTTGGTATTATAGTTAACAAACTAGTCTTCGTTATCCGTTATTACTGAATTGCGAGTTCGAGCCGCGCTAGATGCCACATACTTGCGATATTGTGTCTCATCCACTGAAAGCGATTTCATAGGTAAAGCTTAGATTGATTTACAGGTTAATGGCCATATGGAAATCTCATATCTCTGATAAGATAAAAAGGGGATTCTTCCAGGCTGTAGCCGTGTCCGTACTACTGTATAGTTTCACCACTTAGGCTTTAACGAAACGCATGGAGAAAAAGCGTGATGGGAACTACACAAGGACGTTATCTACTGAACAAATCCTGGATGCAGCAATCCTACAAACAACAGTTGTACGGCTTCTTACCTTTCGCAAGCCACCCAAATAAGACGAGCAAGACACTGCGGGGAAGTAAGAATGAATCCATGAACGACGTTCTCCTAGGGACCCCTAAACATGGACGCACCAAAGTTGGCCGACTAGCAAAAACTTAAACTTAAACTTAGATGGTGTCTAGAGGACTTGTTAAGTGCCATGGTTAGAGAGAGAGAGAGAGAGAGAGAGAGAGAGAGAGAGAGAGAGAGAGAGAGAGAGAGAGAGAGAGAGAGAGGAGAGAGAGATATGTGCTGTCAGCACGACTTGGTAATGATGATAATACATTTTCTATTTGGGACTATTTGGGACTGTAAATAAATAAATAATAGTCACTTGTAAAGTCACTATTATTTTCACTTATCTTCAATGGATTAATACAAATCTATTTAAAGCAATATATGGTAATAATATATAGATTAACACAAACAGACACACACACTCCTATACACACGCAATATATATATATATATAAAAGGAAGTTTGGTATGTACGTGTCAACGTATAACTCCAAAACGGGAGGTCACTCAGATTCGAAATCTTGCATACCTCTTGATATCCTTCTAAGAAACACGCCAAATTTGGTTATTGATTTTTACTAATTAAGAGATATAAGTAATTAATTAACCCAAAATCACCCAATTTGCGGAACTGTCCTTATACTAGCTCCTGTTTATGATAAAATATTGCTCTTTGTTACAGTGATATCAGCAGTGAAGTTAAATTTTAGTGAATAAATTTCGCAGTCTAAGCCGTTCAGCTCAGAATTTCTTGCCTATTTATGGTCCAATCTTAAAAAATATTTATATGGTCGAAAGAAAATAATAATCTTTCTAAATATGTAATTTGTATGTGTTTTTATCCATTGAATTATTTTTTACAGTGAGTTAAAAAAATAATATTTTGCTTCGGACAGCCTAGAATTCATAGTATGATTTTTTTCATACTAAATTTTAACGGAAAATCAAATATTATTTATCGCATATTTCTGTTCCTATTATATATAAAAAAATTCATTTGGTTAGATAGAAAATAAAATAATCTTTTTAAATATGGAATTAGTAAGTGTTTTTATGAATTATTTTTTTTACAGCGAATACATTTAACGATAACTCAACTTTTTAAAAATTAATACTTTCATTTTTAGAATAATCAGTATAACTAAAGTCTTTTTTATAAGAATCTATTCATAAAATAAACATCTATCTATCCACAGAGCTTTCATATCTGAGCACTATTTTTTTTTATTTAAAAACTTAAAAATTTACATAGTTATGTAGTATGTAAGGTCGATTTTCCGTTGTTCGTCAATGTAAACAAAACCTTTTTAAAAAACTTTGAAACACTCGAGTTACAACGGACAAGTGGATTAGAATTAGGCTCCTTCGGGGGTTTCCGTAATCTAATGTCATTTATTCGTAAAATACGATTCTAATGATATTATCTATTGCGAGCTATTCTGTATTTGTACCAAAATCAGAACTGTAATTTGATATTTAACTTTTAAGTACATTCAACATTCTTTTTAAAAAAGTATGTATAATTTTTTTTTCATTTAGTTTTCTTTTCTTTTCGTAATGTTTTCAAGTCAGTGCACTTTTTGATTTAAAAAATGATAAACTATACTTAGTATAATATATTATTTTCCTCAAATTGTTATCAAATTTATAGTATAGTATACTATAATAATTTGACATTCGATCAGCTACGCTTTGAATTAATAATGTTTTTTTTTTAAGATTATTTATCATTTTACATTAATTTGATTATTTCATTTAATTTGAAAAAAAAATTTAATTTGAAATTTAGCAAATGGCGTCATTTATATTTTATTTAAAAAATATAGTTAATCATTGAATTAAAATTTCTTACTAAATCATTATGTGATGTCATTCCCTCAAATCTGACGAAAAGAAAATTCCCTGACCTCCCACCAGGCCGGATTATATTAAGATCTTTTTTACATGGTGATTTTCATGGGTCATCCTGTGAGGATCGAACTCGCTATTCAGTAGTAATAGATCTGTAAACGATTATTAAACCATGTTTTTATCTCCTCTACCTGGGCTTCGCCGGGTAGCCGCTGCTAGTAGATATATATAGGTCATTGTGTGTGTCGTGTGTGTGTTTGTATGTTGGTATGTAGATATATTTATAATCTGTAATCAAATAAATACCTATATACAGAAAATAATTTTGTTTTTATAAATGTTGCACATATACACGTATTAAAAGTCAATGACACCTTTAAAACAATCAGTCGACAATCCAAAAGTAAATAGAATATTAAATATAAACCAAAATAGTTGGTATAAAATATATTCAATAATAATAATAATAATAATAATAATAATAATAATAATAATGATGATAATAATAATAATAGTCCTGGAGATTTGAGGAGACTTATTGTCACTCAGTTTTCAGTAGGGACCCCCAAAACAACGTTACGTGATCAGTTTATGCTATTTTGAAGCAACGATCAAGAATACAATTCAACTTTAACCCCACCCCCCACCAAAAAAAAAAACACAAACAAAAAAACAAACAAAACATACCAACACAAAAAGTTGTTACAAAGTTGCTAATTTAAAGATCAAATTATCTGAGTGGGAAAAATTACTCACCGTTATCTTGAAAAATATGCAAAAAAAAAGTCCTTTTTTTTTGGCAAGAGGGGTTGTTTTTACCGCGGACAGCGCTAATTTATATATTAGCTCCCTTGGACTAATTTTGAATCTACGGGTGACTATAATCGACATAACAATTGTTCCCTTGTGCATTTTGCAATAACCGATTATTATTAAAGAATTTATTATTCTTTTCTATTTAAACACAAGTAACACTAAAATAGAATGCAACGCGTCTCGCATTTAGTTTGTGAAACAATTCAAGACAGATAACAAGTGTTCAATGATAAAATGTTCTTCCATACATTCTAGGATGCAAAAATTGTTGTTCGACAATACAAATTCAAACTTCTGCTTTTTTTTTATTTCTAAAATTCAGTGTTAAATGATTAGTGATAAATTGGATTCGTATACAAAAAAAAAAAAAAAAAAAAGAAAAAAGAAAATATCTTAAACATTAAAAAATCAAAATTATCTAATCCCATGAAAGAATTAAAATCTCTTAAAAATTTTTTTCGTGAAAATTTGACTCTAAATATTTTTTCATAGAAATTAAAAAAAAAAACCTGTAGGCGTAATTTGTATTTGGCTACGTTAAAATTCAATTGATTTAATGCTGCGAAAATGTAAACATTGTTTTTGTCCATAATTTTCATTATTTCTGTAAGCTGAAAAATCTTTAAAAAAATCAACATTTTTAATGCTTTTTATTTTGAATGGTCCAAACGTTTTGGCGATAATATTAATTTTATTCAAGTTTCATTGTGTTAAACATAGGGAGGTGTTAAATTTTACACATCGAATTGGAGGTCCCATGAGTTTAGTGAAAAAACACAATTAGAGCTGATGTGAAAAACTTGTAAGGAGTAAAATAATAATAATAATAATAATAATAATAATAATAATAATAATAATAATAATAATAATAATAATAATAACAGTGAAATTTGCGAGTTGAACTGTTCTTAAGAACCTAATAACAGGAATCGAACCATGAATTTTCACATCCATATAGCTATAGTTCAAATAGTAAGAATATCGCTGTTATAATCAATATTTTGATATAAATATTATCAATATTTGGATACAATTTGAAGATAAAATAAAATAAAATTCCATTCTTTTTTTAAGTATTACGTGTGTGCATAATTATGATTAGCTGAAAGACAAAACAAAAATGGGTTTCTATTCTTGTTTTCAATCATAAGGGCTTAAAAGAAAATGACAAAAAAAAAAAAACACGTATAAATATGAATGAAATTTTAACAAATAAATAAACTTAGAAATCTAAGAAATCCAATTAAATATTTCTAACCTTTAAGTAAGCTTTTTTTACAAAAGACTTTGAAGCATAAGGCGTTGTTTTTACTTCTTGCAAATTGAGTTTATTTTAGAACTTTTGTAGGTTGTAGATCTAAAAATGCCTAAATCTATAAATGTCGTTATAGATTTTATGTTTAGCTTTGTGATACTAAAAGTGAAAAAGTGAAATTGTGAGTAGGAAGATTCTGCCGCGCCAATTATTTATTTGGGGAGACCCTACTCGTCTTGAAAATCAGCCTTTGAAATCTTCGTTTTTACTTCAGCATTCTGATAGGAATGCGCAACTGTGACGGCCACTAAGCAGACCACGAACTGCAGTTGGGATATCGATTTCGTTGCAGAAAGCACGACGATTTTCTTTACCAAATTAGTGAAATTCAAATATTATTATTTCACTACTTTCGAGTTTTTCACACCTGCCGTAGCCGGTGGTTCACTGGAGGCTGAGTAACAGCAAGTCTCATCAGGTCTCTAGGACTCTTCTGAGTATTCCAGACGATCTCAACAATGCTGTGGTCTGGATAGTCTTGATTCTTTCTCTGATTTCCAATTCATCCAGACTCTTTTCCAGACCTCTGAGGATTGTTCCAAGGGCCCCAATTACAATTGATACGACTTTCACCCTCATGTTCCACAGTGTTCTCAGTTCTCTGGCAAGGTCCAAGTATTTGTCGATCTTTTCACTCTCTTTCAATTTCACTCTGATCGACCGGAACGGCAAAATCCACGAGATGACAAGTCTTCCTCTTCTTGTCAATCAAAACTAGGTCTGGTCTACTGGCCGGGATTAGGTGATCCGTCTATTATTATTATTATTATTATTATTATTATTATTATTATTATTATTATTATTATTATTATTATTATTTCACTCCTTGTAAGTATTTCATACCAGCGTAAGCTGCTGGTCTTTGACTGGATTCCGAGTGACAACAAGTCTCCCCAGGTCTCCAGGACTCTTCTAAGTATTCTAGCTGATTTTAAAAAAATGCTGTTGTTTGGATGGTCTTAATTCTTTCTCTGCTTTCCAGTTCCTCTAGTTTCTTTTCTAAGCTTTTTGGGGGACCGTTCCAATTATTATTATTATTATTATTATTATTATTATTATTATTATTATTATTATTATTATTATTATTATTATTATTATTATTATTGTTGTTGTTGTTGTGATCTACCTCAGAAGTAAATACAAACTACTTGAAGTGAGATTGGAACTCAGTGCAATGATTCGTAATGATGTGCAGATTGATTTGAAGGTAAAAGAAACAGGATAAAGTAGAGAAATTATCAAATGAATAAATAGATAAAAATCAAAAATCGAAAATCATTTCTCACACTTTACAAAATTAAATCACATTGATAATTTTCATTTGTGATATGTTATTGGTCATCAGTACCCAAAGGTATTTTGTTTGAATGATTCTTTCTTTTTTAAAACCCTTAACTTTAAGGGCTACGATGCAATTTAATTTAGATTGTTGTTATTGTTGTTTTATGCTTTGGATTGAATGATTTTGTTCTGACTGTTCTGTGTGAAAGTTGTTTGAGGACGAAGAGAGATCCCCACCCAGTATATTTATTTTTAAGTGCATGTTTTAAAATACAAGAGAAGGCTGATATGTCGGTAAAATATTCAGAAAAAAACATTTAAATTCAAGAAGCCTGATAACTTATATAATATAACTAAGAATTAAAAAAATATTTTTTTCAAAATTAAGAAAGTCTAGATCATTTAGAAAAGGTTAGATTATGATAATCTTAACTTCGTGTTATTTCTTTAATGTGACATCATGATGACGTCATTAGCAATCTTGTCGGCCATATTGTCTTCTTCTTCTTCTTCTTCTTCTTCTTCTTCTTCTTCTTCTTCTTCTTCTTCTTCTTCTTCTTCTTCTTCTTCTTCTTCTTCTTCTTCTTCTTCACAAAACCTTTGTTTTCATTTAGGTAGTATGGTAAGGTAGAAAATGTGAAGAGACTAAGCTTTTCAAAATACAGTAAAGTCGGCAGAGGTGACTTTTTACCCGTTTTAGGAGCATTAATGATTTAATTAACATCAGAAAGATTTAAAAAATTTTTTAGTTTGAATAATTAAAAAAAAAAGGTGTAATCCCCTCCCCCCAAAAAAAGACCCAAAAACAAAAAAAACAAAAAAACAAAACAAAAACAAATGTGTGTTGCTCAATGTAAGCAGATGTTTAAATAAAATAAAGTGATTATTTACTAAGCTTAGCTTAGTCTGGCACAAGGTCACAAA
This sequence comes from Doryteuthis pealeii, assembly GCA_023376005.1. Taxonomy (NCBI): domain Eukaryota; kingdom Metazoa; phylum Mollusca; class Cephalopoda; order Myopsida; family Loliginidae; genus Doryteuthis; species Doryteuthis pealeii. The sequence goes on from CM042142.1 coordinate 23,397,790, forward strand.
GTATGGGGCACCAAGTGAGGATTGAAGTCACTGTAGTAATAATGGTCTTCCTCCTCACCAGCTTACTAACCATTACTCTATAGTGAGATGGTGTTACTAAGGTTAACTTAGTTTGGCATAAGGCCACAGAGATATGAGCACTAAGGGATGATCAATATATGATTCGAATAATGGTCTGCGAAACTAGTTTCCTTATAATTGGTCCACGGCAATGTACCCTTGTTTTTAAAGTGAGTATAAATTGAACATTATGCAAATGATTTGGGGTACGCGCCTGCAAATGTGTGTCTTTCCTGTCTGGTTGTGTGTCAGCGTATTAAAGAGTGCATTTGTATGTGTAATATGAGTTATATATATATATATATATATATATATATATATATATATATATATATTTTTTTAGGCTTTACTATATATATATATATATATATATATATATATATATATATATATATATATATGGGGGGGGGGTGCTGATTCGTAAGTGATTTAGTAAGAATTATTTTGATTGCCAAATAGATTTAATCAATACATTGATTTTTATATCTTATTTTGCCGAAAAATTGTGGGATTTTCTATTTTCTCTCAAAGTTTCGAAACGCATGTACGCATATAAGAAACTCATTAGTTCATAGCAATGAAATGTACCTTTGAGCGTGGTACGTGATGTGACAGCCGAATCAGCTTATAAAAATCTATTGAATAGGGTTAATAATTTTAAGTATTTCTGTGACACTCTTACGAAGAATCAACGTAACCCACACACGCACACACAAATTATCACACACACAAATTCTCACACACCACACACACACACACACACACATACACATATATATATATATATATATATATTATATATGTGTGTGTGTGTGTGAATGAACAAATTCATACACACTAAATATATACAAATATACGTTGTAATTTGTGTGTAAAAGTGCATTCTACAAAACGGCAGTTGCATAGCTATTTATCTCGCATCTCGCAAACCATCCCGGTATGACGTGCAAAACATGCTGGGCACAGCTGGAGAAGTAAGGATGAACTCATGTGCGACGTTCTTTTATGGACTCCTGCACATGGACACACCAGTGTTGGCCGACTAGTCAAAATTTACATTCATCAGTATTGGATATCGTTTAGAGAATGTATCAAGGGTGATGGCCGATAGGGACGGTGACGAGAGAGAGAGAGAGAGAGAGAGAGAGAGAGAGAGAGAGAGAGAGAGAGAGAGAGAGAGAGAGAGAGAGAGAGACAGAGACAGAGACAGAGACAGACAGACAGACAGACAGACAGTTAAGGAAATCCGCCCTGTCAGCTTGCCTTGAAGATGATGTTCAGATTTATCTATCTATCTATCTATCTATCTATCTATTTAGATAGATAGGTAGGTAGATAGATAGATAGCTAGATTGCTAGCTAGATAGCTAGATAGCTAGTTAAGTCTACTTAAATAAATAAATATATATATATAAGTAAACTTATCTATCTATCTATCTATCTATCTATCTAGATAGATAGATAGATAGATAGATCTGATCATCATCTTTAATGCCTGCTAACAGGACGGATTTCGCTAATTGTCTGTCTGTCTGTCTCTCTCTCAGCGTCCCTATATATATATATATATATATATATATATATATATATATATATCTATCTATATATATATATATCAAAGGGTTACTACCATGTAAACATTGTAGTAGCATAAGTAGTTAATCCAAAAGGGCTCAATATATCTTGTAAAATATAGATCATTAATAGTTGTAGAAAAGTTATCTCCCTACCACGGTTTATATTATATCTAAATTAATTTTAGTGATACATTAATGCGTTACGTAATCTGTACATGCATTTCCCTAGGAATTCATCCTTTTTATGATATATATTTGTTCTGAAAATAACATAGGCGAGAAACTGTCAGTAACCAAGCATCATTGATTTCTTGTTCACGCTACCCTAAATTAGAAATAAATTCTCTATTAAATGTTAATGAGCACTATCTACTAATAAATATAGCGTGCTATTACCAATGTTAATACACACACACACACACACACACACACACACACATATATATATATATATATATATATATATATATATATATATATATATATATATGATGGCAGCAAACTCGTGTTCAAGTATTGCCATTGCTTGATATATTAAAAAAAACAAAAAACAAAAGAGTTCAACAGTTCAAAGAATATAATGGTGAGCTTCAAAAAGTTCAACAATGAGCTGCACGAAAGTGGTTCCTTAGTCTTGCCAAAGTCTTGCACATCTTCCCACATTTACAGGCAATTCCAGGGAGCACAGGGTATTTTATTAGTCCATCCAGCCAATGCACAGATTGGTGACTGATCAGGCCAGCCTTGCTCATACATAGCCTTCCACACTGGTCACATAGTAGACCGATTTGAAGCCTTGGTTGTCTACTTTTTTTTATTCTTGCGAATATCTCGTTTCAACTGCTCATGCTGTATACGGTTGGTCTCAAACTTTTTTTGTGCCCTCCTGTAAAGATATCTATAAGCATATTGGGTCGTATTTGTATCATCTATAGATTATGACCCATTTAATTATTTTATGGATGTAACGGATTAAGAGTTGAATTATTCCAATGTAAATCGATTGTTTGTATGTTTTATTATGTTATTCAAATATTTTCCGCAGACAAATTTCAGTGTTCGATTCAAAGTTTATCAAGTGGACACTCTTATCTATGATATCCTAATAGAGACATTCAAACAAGCACTTACTTAGATTTACAGATGCAAACGTTTATTTCTATTTTCGTGTATCTATACATGTATGTATTTGTGTTTAAGGAAACTGTCTGAAAGAATACAGTTGATAATTAAGACGATTTGTATGTGAAATTATACAGGAAGTTAGCGACAAATAGCAAATGAATTGCAACAAGATGAAAAAGCAATAATATAATAATAATAATAATCTTATCACAATGAAGATTGTGTGTTTTTCTGTCTGTAACCGAAACTATATTACTAATCGAGTCACAATTAACATAGTTATTTATATCACATTCTCCATAATTTTATTTATATTTAAACCTCAATTATTAATAAAATTGTCTCACCTTTTTATTAGTGTTGTCCATATCTACATACTCATAACATGCAATTGTATTTATATATACAACAAAATAGCGGTTTGCAGTGTGAACGGGAAGGCTAATTTGCATATTGATATTAAAAAAATTGATTTTAATAAATATGTGCTTAGTATTATTGATTTCTAATTGTTTGGTTTTATTTTAATGAATATGCAAAAATCTCTTCAATGAATCTTAAATAAAATCCATTAACAAGAAAAAATAACTGTAATTTTATTATTTATTTCCTAATTTAACTAAATAGTTAAATAAGTAAAATTCAGCAATGAAAGACGGAAGTGATGGAAGAGTAAGTTTCATTTCTATTTTTCTATTATACCCCCACTCTGTTTCAAATCTTTTTATCTGCCTTCTTATTAGACTTTCTAATTTAATACGATATTTCATTACATTAAAACTTGAATACTTGCACCCGGAGGGTGCATATTTTTGCTAGTAATAATAATAATAATAGCCTAGATAATATTGATATTTAACTGATTTCAACGTATTCATAAAGTAATAGTATATATACCGTATATAGTCGCATATCATGTGTTTAAAGAAAAATCTAAACTGAGATCTTTTGTAGCTGGAAATTAGTGGCGTACCAGTTGGTTTATCGCATGATACGAGAATGTGTATTTTCATGATGAAAAGAGGACATTCAATCATGACTATATTTTAACGATCACTGAATTCATGGACTTTTTTTATCTCTGTCCGCTGTCTTTACCACTACACACTTCTATCGTTTTAGTTAATTTCTGCGCTAGTAAGCATTTCTTTCTTTCTTTCTTTCTTTCTTTCTTTCTTTCTTTCTTTCTTAAAAGTACATTTTACCAAACCATTGTTCAACATCCTTTCTCTATTTTATGATTTTATTCTCATAACAAAACTTGATCTACTTGTACATGCCGAAAAATCAATAATAATAATATCATCGTATCCATAATTTAGAGCAAACACACACACACACACACACACACACACACACACACATATATATATATATATATATATATATATATATGTGTGTGTGTGTGTGTGTGTGTGTGTGCTCTAAATTATGGATACGATGATATTATTATTATTGATTTTTCGGTATTACAGTTATCCGCCCATTTCATTCATAAAGGAGAAGAAGAAAGAGAAAAAAAAAAAAAAAAAAAAAGAAGGAGAGGAAAAGGAAATAAGAAGAGAAATTATAACCACACAAATAAAAACATAAGCACGTCCTTTTCTGAAAATAAACTCTGATGATGAAGTTCACGCTTCGAAATCGATAAGACAAAAAATAACGTCTTTTTGTTTTTATTTTTTCATACACATTGTATTGGCCTTCAAAAAAAAAAAAAAAATATATATATATATATATATATATAGTATTACAGTGTGAACGGAAATAACCTACTTGAGTTTCACCATAAGGATCTTCAGGGTTAATTTCCACTGAATTAATCAAGATATTGATTAATTACATTTAATTGCGTACGTCTCTTAACTGACGTCCGCAATTAACTGTAATTAATGGGCTGTAGTATGCAACGACGTATGATTTGTTGAGGAAAAATTTAAAGAATTAAAACCGCACATTGCTTGGTTTCAATATTTTAGGCAGTTGGATTTTCTTCTACTGTATTATATAAGCCAAATATACAACTAGCATTATAAATGTTGGTCTAGTTGTACTTATAGCGAACCTGCTTTGGCTAGCCTGCTAACTCCCAAACTACCTCACTGTCTTGTCTTGGCACTCTGATGAACCAAAAAACGTTAAAAAAATAGAGGAAGTTGTTTTATTTTCAGATCTAATGGGGCTCCTTTGAACTAATTTGAAACAAATTTAGATTATTTGGGCCCCTCTAGTTGAAGTGGGTATTTTAAAATTCGATTTGAAGGGTTTTTATTTAGATTTTGATTAATCTTTTTTTTTTTTTTTTAAATACATATAGATTTTTTGTGTAGCTTTTTAAAATTTTGCAAAATATTGTCAACTTTGCTCAGTTTTTGCACAATTTTACGGAAACGATAACGCTAATATATTTCAATCGAACAAAATCAAAAGATACAAAGAAGGAAAAAAAAGAGGAAAAAAAGGTGAGAGAAAGAGTTAAATCAAGCTTATTATACTTTTTACATATTGAACTATTTTGCTATAGCTCTTAAGTAAACATAGCAAACGTTGTTATTAAATCATCATACAGTGGTATATCCACTGGTCCTGCTAGTATTTAAATAAAACGCATTTTTACTTAGAAAAGGAAATTGAGTATCCTCCCTTTTCTTGTTTTAAAATGCGGAGTTATCTCCCTTACATAATATATCTAATTTTAGATAAAAATGTACCATAATCAGGACCGGTTTAAAAGACGTTTGCAATGATGCTGGAAGCGATGAAACATTGCAAACCACACATATCATTCTAAAAAATACTGAGAATAGTGCTGTCACTTGTTATAACTTGTTATTCTACTGTGACGATATTCAGTAATAATTATTTTGATAATATTGTTTTTCAGAGGAGGATAAAGAACAGGATTGTAAAAATAATCTGCTAAAATAAGTCGTAAAATGCAACTTTTCAAAAATATTCAAATAAAACGCAATTTTACTAGAAATGAAAATTGATATCCACCGTTTCTATTGTTTTAAAATGCAGAGTTATCTCCCTTAGATAATATATCTAATTTAAGATAAGCATCTACTATTATTAAACCTATAATAGATTTACTTAGTTTATCTGTAATTGTTGACTGAATTCCTGACCAGTGAGAATCCCTTACTTTTTTTTTTATTTTCATTGCAAAATATACAAACTGACAAAAATAATTTAATAAAACAAATTTTAGGTAGAAATGCCAAATTTATCGGTTAATCACGACATTTTTTTCCTAGTGCCTATTAGCACAGAAAACAACTAAAACGGTAAAAGAGTGTAGTGGTAAAGACAGTGGGCAATGATGAAGAAAGTCGATGAATTCAGTCAGCGTTAAAATATAGTCATGATTTAATTTGTTTAATGACTAAAATTTGTCGTGTCTTTTTTAAATGCAATGATTAAAGTGAATAAAAGTTTTGATGGATTTCTTTAATAAATACTACTCATCACATACAGAGCTAGCGTTCTTTTGTTATTATTTATTTATTTTATTTTAAAAATAATATATTAGTCATACAGAATTCCAGATGCATATAATCGTGAAAAAGTCGAAGTGACTTATTGGAAAGTAAATCGACATAAAATATGTAATCAAATACTAAAACATTTGACGAATTTCTGAGACGAATTTTATTCCTTATTCCACAATCCTTTCTTCGTCGTGTAGATTTTAACACAATCTTTCTGAAATTCTTTCGATTCGTTCTTTGTTTTGTACCACCATCCTCATGAAGGGATGTTTTCTTATCGGAGAAAATTAACTTCCGGATAATTTGTCCCTTCATGGTTAACGATTCCTGAAAGAGTGCTTTTGAGAAACAAAAGTCACTGTACCGGAATTGGTGCCCAGCGATTCAACTGAAGAATTTCCTAGCCCAGATATTACAGAAGCGTCTCCACAAAATCGTCAAAGGCGTTCTAAAAGGATCAGGAAAGAACCAAAAAATTTCGAGAGAGAAATAAAAAAAGGAACTAAATGGTTAAAATCCCATGAGTGAATAATTTGTTAAACATTTTTTTACCGGGGTGGGCGGGGATATTACCCCTATCTCTTTTTGTCGAAATAAAACTGAAAATTATATTGTTAAAAAAGCCGAGGCAGAATGTTGTATACGTATTCGTATGAATACGTATACAACATTCTGTATACGTATACAACATTTTTGTATACGTATTCATATGAATACGTATACAACATTCAAATAAATATCCTCTTTATAAATAGTAATAGGCTACTGATGCATACGTTTTGGTAAATACTTGATTACAGCACTTACGTCAGGGGAAGTCCGAAGAATGAATTAGTTGAAACGTTGGAGGGATTAAAAACAACGGATGTAAAAGTTTTGGTCGGAGCAATGTGTGAGATAACGTTTTTTTTTCTTTTTTTCCATTTTAGATATTATGTCGGCGATTAGATATATTTGATTCAGTTGATTTCATAGATTGTTTTTATATTGAGAATGCATTTACCTGGAAAATTATTAGTAGGATAAAACGAATTAATAGATAAACTGCATAAACTGGGATATAAAAAAAATAACTTAAAAATGTCAACTTAAAATTTACTTAAACTTAAAAGTTTAACTTTAAATTACTGATAAACAGTGTAATTGGTTTTTGTGAGAAAATTTTACTTTTGAGGGAAGGGACAAAGCATTTTGATAAATGCTCCATAATCTAAAGAGCCGATTTTTGTGTTTCTAGGTTACAATAACGTGGTACAAAAAACAGCACATTAAAACAATTCATAAACGCAATAATATTATCCTTATTCGATAATGCAATTTTCAATCCAACTTAATAATAATGTGAGGTCTTCGTTCTCGTTCACACCGCTCATTATACTTTTCCAAATGAGATAACTGTAAAATGTTAATACATGGGTTTCTCTTATTTATCAATTTGAATTAATAATAATATAAATTCTATGATTAGGATCTGACTCGACAGCGTGATTAATGGACGCTGAAGATAAATTGTATACAATTCTACTTATGTAAAAGCACAACTGTGGGGAAAACGGTTAAGAATTACCAAAGAATACTTGTAGTGTAACACTAACTGTCTAAACATTGGTCCACAGTTAAAAACATTTCTTACTTACTAAGTCTGGTATAAGGCCAAAAGAATAAAGAACGCAGTGAATCAAACAAATCAGCATTGGCAGTTCTGATCAAGCAAGACTTGTTGTTAATCACTGCCCTACGACCGATGAACCCACGAAAAAAAATTAAGTAAACTTTAATTAAAGAAATCAACTAAATTTATAATTAATGAATAAAAAAGTAAACTAGTATTTAACGAGCCGGACACATGGAAATTTCACGAAACGGAAAAATAAAGATGAGCTATTTCAGCCAGAAAGGATGATTTTTAATTTTATTGTATATAAATCCTATTGTTACCTTTGCAATAAATAATACAAAATATACAATAACAATCTATAAAATACTTAATACACATATCGTTTGTTAGTATTTAAGTCTACCAAAACTTCAAGATCAATATATATATATATATATATATATATATATATATATATATATATATATATATATATATATATATATAAATATATATAAGTATATATATAAATGTATATATGTATATATATATAAATATATATATAATATATTACGTATATATATAAATATACATATGTATATATAAATGTATATGTATATAAAATATATCATAAATATATATATATATATATATATATATATATATATATAAATTATATATACATATATATAAATATAAACTTACAAATATTTATAGATATACATATAGATATATATAATATATATAAAACACACACACACACACACACACACACATAATATATATATATATATATTATATATATATATATTATATATATATCTGTTGTGTGTGTTGTGTGTGTGTATAAACGGAAATGGAAATAAACCTGACGCTATATAAGTATGGAAAATATTAAAAATCAAATATTCAGAGGATCTTTTTATGTATGAATTAATAAAGTTTTACCTACGTCGGAACATTTAGATTATATATATATTGATAAATTAACCACCATCAGGGCAATATTAAAAGCGATCTTATGAAGCTCCTTCAAAATGTTATTTAATGTGAGATAAAACGAAGATGTGAAAATATGCATTAAAAACCGAAAGACTCAAAGGTTTTTTTCTATTTTACACACACACACACACACACCACACACACACACACGTGCGCGCACGCACTCACGCACAGATATATCGATACGAGGAACAAATACATACAGACGTATGAATATATATAAATATACGTTTTAATATATGTATCAGGTAGATTATATAGTAATATATATATAGTCTGATGATCACAGAGGCGAGAAAATGACAGTCACCAAGCAACGGTGATTTTGGGCCTATCCTAACCTAATACACACACACCCACATATATATATATGTATATATGGGCGTGTGTGCGTTTTTCTATCTTACATAGAACTAATATAATATATATATATATATATATAATATATATATATATATATATATTAGTTCTATGTAAGATATATATATATATATATATATATATATATATATATATATATATATTGAGTTCTGGAAACCAGAAGTAATTATGTCTATTTTTACGTCAAAAAATTGGCCCACCAAACATTTTCGTGACCCTTGTGCCAGGTATGCCCTCAAAACGTTTGTACCGGAAGGAAGAGACTATTTACGATCATTTGATGATGGAGAGGTCCATTATCTAAGTGCTAAAATCCTACAAGAAATTGACAATATCATATATATATATATATATATATATATATATATATATATATATATATATATATATATATATAGTATATATATATCTTTGCGCCAAGCAAATTTGGAGAACACAGTCTTGGATGTAAGAAAATTTCTGCGATATCCCACTTAACATTTAGCCGTCTAACTTCCTGCGCTGGAAATCTAAAAAAAAAAAAAAAAAAAAAAAAAAAAAAAAAAAACTCAAGCATCTTATCCAACCGTACCGGTTCCGTTTTTTCTCAAATTTTCTGTCAGGATAAGATGGTGAACAATCATTGACTTATTCTGTCCCTACAAGTTGTACCGATAATGATGAAAAGTAAAAATCCAGTCTGTTGGAATTTTAGAATATAAGGCGTGTGGCAGATGGTCACTTCTACTTATAGACTCGCCTATAAGCACGTGACCTGGGATAGATTCCTATTGTCCAATCACTGGCAATGCCCTGCTGCTGATATGATTATTTATACTGACCTTTTCCGGTCATACTAGCATTACTACTTGGATCTTCTTGGACGACGGAACGTAGTATTATAACGCGGGACTTATTCCCTTGCCAAAGGATTCTATAACTCATTACTTATTTACCTTAAGTTCTTTGCAACTAGCCAAGGATAGGCGGCCAGATACTTAACAGGTTATGGGCCCAGCACGCTTCCACTGGTGTTGGGTGTGGTCACGAGCAATTGGTGACATTATACCTCCATTCATCTCCCTGCATAGCATCGGACTCAACACGGAGGACTACATCATGTGTATGGAGGAAGTAGTAGATTGGCTGACCTAGATTGAGAAGGTGGCTGCTGAAGACCCTATGATTGGCAACAGGATTTTGTGCCATGTCACACAAGTTGGAGAATCCAGGATGTAAGAAAATTTATGCGAAATCATACCTAACATTTAGCCGCCTAACATCCCAGATTGCAATCCACTTCATTATTATTTGTGGGGCGCAATTGAACAAGAGACGAACAAAACTCCATGTAACACCAAATATAACAACAGCATTTACCAATTTAAACAGAAAGTCCGTCGGAAGGACTTGCAGGGTATTTTGAAGTCGTTTGGAGGCCGTGGTGGAAATTAATGGCTATTTCTTTGAGTAAGTTTAATCAACAGTATTTCAAGACATTTTCGGGTAATTTTGGTAAATTTGGTAAAGAGCTTAATGCTCTTCAGGGCTAAGAGTCAGATCTTAGCCCTGAAGAGCATTAAGCGAAACTAATAGTAGGTTCGTCTGATTCATTAGATTTATCTTTATATATATATATATATATATATATATATATATATATATGTGTGTGTATGTGCGTGTGCGTGCGTGTATGTATGTCTGCTACTCTGTCTGTCTGTTGGTCTGTCGCTCTTCATATATCTCTCTCTGTATGTATGTGTGTTGTGAAATTATTTTTTTATATTGACAAAATCTATCTATCTATTGAATTTTCGAAAAAATCTCACACTCCAAATTTCACCCGAGTGAATTGATATATCTATCATTTTGAAATATGTCTCGGAAAATCAAGAACTTCGATCATCACTTGCGTTCTGTTTCTTTCGTGCAATGGAATATTAGAACACACTTCAAGAAATCATCACCGTCTACATATGATACAAGAAGTTTGAAACAGCATGATGTTTGTGTAAAGAATAGATTCCCGTAAAAAATATCAGTATATGAAAATCAATTGGAGCGGTTCGTGCTAGTTACCTACACAGCCACATAAATCCACAAGAGTGTAGGTTAGGAGATACCAATTCCGCATTAAGCTGTTTGGAAAAAAATTGTAGAAATGTTTGAAAATGATTTCTTACAAATTGCAATTATTTCAAAATCTGAATGACCAAGACAAAACCACAGAAATGCGGAAGATGAACAGGAAATTAAAGATGCGCTTAATTCTTTAGAAATGAGTAAACTGCAATTTGCAATTATTAATTTCAGGTATTGTGTATCGTGAGTGTCAATATCTTAAACAGTTTAAAAAAAAGTTTTAGAAACTGCCTATTTTTTGTAAACATCCAATATATTTAGTCAAAAAACTAAAACATGAATAGTAACCCCAAAGAAATGGTTAGTTTTTATCTGTGCTGTCATCGAGCTACCAATGTATCCAACTCGGACTTTTGAGGATAGTCTGAAGGAGAATATCAATAGAATATAGATCTCATTTCTCTACCAAGCTTCAGTTTATGTCATTTCCTTTAATCTGCCAATAAAATAGTTTTATCTATATTTCTATCAATTAACATCAATCACTGATGTTAATTGATAGAAATATAGATAAAAACTATATGTAATACACTACTATATATAATACACTACTATATTAATACACTATATGTAATACACTACAAAGCCAAATTAGCAGTAAAAGAACAGCTATTAAAAAAACAAAAACCCCAAAAACCCAAAAACAAACTCGCAGCCTTATTTATTTTTTAGAGAGAGGAAAATATTTAATGGAATAAATTATACGTTTCTATTTCAAAACGACTTTTACATTTTTTACTAACAGACTTGCCCTAATGATTATCGTCGTACGAAATGGCCACAGCGATCTGATTTCAGATTCTAAACAAGGCTGATTGCATTTCACATTAAGTTTGGGAAAGGGATGCATCCAACTATTCTCCCTCCAGCTATAGTAAATATTAGTATAGACTGGTCTCTAACTTTGGTATGGCAGCCGGTCTAGGTGAAGGGAAACTCTACATTCAAACGTTAAAAAAATGACTTTGTATCAAAGTCACCCCACTGCCACGACCATCCTGTTCGTGGCTGAGGGGTTATGTAAATACAAACATACCGGCTCTAAAGGGCGGATTTATTTTACCCCTATAACCGTTTACTACTGAAAGCGATGTCAACAAACGCATAGGTAAAGCGTGGATTGCTATTGAAATGTTATCGATTATATGGAAATCTGGTTTTACTGATAAAACAAAACTGGAATTCATAAAAAATGAAGCTAGATCGTAGATACACAAGGATGCTACATACCTTTTTGAAAAATCCTGGAAACAGCACTCTACAAAACAAAAGCTGTACGGATATTAACCTCCCGTCTCACAAACCATCCAAGTAAGACGAGCAACACACGCTGGACACTGCTGGGAAAGCAATGACCAACTTCCAAGCGCCGTTCTCTTACAGACTCCTACTCATGGACACACCAGTGTTGGCTGACCAGCAAAAACTTACATTCATCAGCTCTTTTATGGCTTTTACTAAGTGCGATGGTGTGTGTGTATGTGTGTGTGTGTGTGTGTGTGTGTGTGTGTGAGAGAGAGAGAGAGAGAGAGAGAGAGAGAGAGAGAGAGGAGAGAGAGAGAGAGAGAGAGAGAGAGAGAGAGAGAGAGAGAGCCAAAGGAATCTATGCTGTGTTGATTGAATGCAAAAAATATTTGAATTAAAAAGATATCAAATAAACTAACAAAGAATAATCGAAACTGATATCCTGATATCCGATTCCTTTTTCAAATATCTTGGCAGTTGGAGATTCTGCTAGAACAAATTTTTAAATACAGATTACATTTTAGAACTTCAAATTAAAATATATGATATATAGTCTTGTAATACATACAGATGATTTAAATGAAGAGTCCGTCCTAAGATGATAGTTAAGAAATTAATCTTATAAATCATGACGAGAAGGTGAATCGCCACAATGCCTTCTACGTGCGTGATTCAGTATCATAAAAAATGAAAGACCTACGTGACATTTACTGTAGCGTGGTCTCTCACAGATTATTGATATTGTTGTAGTGAATCCAAATTTCATTAAATTTTATTATTTCTCTAGTACAACCATGTGTTTCCTAAAAGATGAGAAAATCCCAGACAATACAGAAATTTCTGGGCAAATCCTTATCCTTCTTCCGAACTAGACTTTATTACAGATTTAGACCCCATGAATACAATTTTGGCAGCATGTTTAAAGCATAGGGGGCCACAAGGTGTGAATATACCAGTTTGCATTTATAAATCCCTTTATAGGAGGAGAACGAAGATCGCTGGATTATGAAGACGAATTTGCCAGATGTCGAACACCGAGCACAGAACTTCTCAAAGTGGTCCATATAGACTCCTGAGAGTGAATAAAAAATTGGCAGTGTGAATAAATGCATTGGGGTCCGCAAGGGGTGAATTTACTATTTTGAATTTAGAAACATTTTTCTGACATTTTAAAAATTCATCCCTCTCATCATGACAACTAGTGAGGCTAAATGTCAGCAATATTCTATTTTATTTGGGGTGAATGGAAATGAAATTTGTTTACAAGAGGTGCATTAAGTAAAAAAAGTTTGAGAAGCCCTTACTCGAGTCCGTCACCAACGGAGTACGGAATGGGGATAGTTGCCTCACTCTCTGAAAATCGCTTGCATGTGATCTTACAACATAAACATAAACGTGATCTTACAACATAAAGCATTTTTATTCACCCTCACACTTGTACTTTTACTTATATTTGTATCTCGCACCCCCAGACTTAATGGATATTGTCTCAATCGCAATGCCCTGGTGATATGCTATTCACTAATTAAAATGTTTCATTTTATCAAAACTTTATCTTTAGTCCGTCTTCATTTAAAAAAAAAATCTCGAGTTGATTTCAAATTGCTTTTATTTCAAATTATGATATTTTATTGCAACACACGATTTTCTTTGCATTTTCATCTTATTTTTAAAAAATACTTCTTCAGTCGTTATCTTCATTCTTACAAAAGAAAGAACTAACTTACAATGAGTCTTGAACACGATTCACAGAAGTTTGCTTTGTCATGTAGCATTGGTTATAAAATTTCCACAACAACATTTCTATGTTAACTTTGTGACTAGTTAACACCATCAAATTCTAAAAATCTAATTTTATATTTAATTTTATACTGTTTAAAGAAATCAAAATAAATTTCTGAATTTATTTTTAAAATGTCCTAACAGTCTTTATCTAACATGCCTCTTTAAGTGTGGTTAATTCAACAGAGTTGTCTGTTCCTGGATCAGCCGCTATAAGTACTAAACTAATTTTGACCTCAATCAGACAACGGTTAAGTTATATTTGAATAAAGTTTACGTAAAGCATTTACTCTGTTAGTCTTTTATTACTCTAAGGATAAGATAGCATGAGAACTCTAGTGTAATAGAAGTTTCAATAGTATTAATTAGGTACCAACAATTTTGACGTCATAGACGTATTTTACAAAATCAAATTAATACCCCCTGATTGGAAGAATTTACCAGAAATCAAGGAATTATCCAATTTTAATGAAATTTTCAGTGTTGATTTATCAATAAATGAATGTTATAATGCATTAGTTATTTTATTTAAAAACTATTTATTTATTACTATTTTTAAATAAAACTTTCATTGTAATTCAAAATAAATTAATCTTAATATCTGTTAATTTTAATAGAAAGACATAACCCCTAAAATAGCATGAGTTTATTAGTTTCCAAAAGGTGGGGGCGCAAGTAACCTGAAAGATTATAAAATTCGTTGATGTCAACGTTGTAAGCCAACACTGAAAATTTTATTAAAACCAGATAATTCCCTGATTTTTTGGTAATGTTTTATTTATCAATCTGGGACCGTTATCGGCCACCGTAATTTTTAACATATTTCCCGCTGATTTTAGGAAAAGAAAAACACAAGAATCTTTTTAAATTTAAATTTTCAAAAAAGAGATTTCATTTAAATAAAACATTAAAAAGTTAGTCATTTTTCTATGCATAATGTATGTTTTTTTAAAAACTTTTAATAACATGTTTGGTAAATACGCAAGTTACTTCACACTTAACGTCGGATTTCGTAAATTTGGGGGCTAATTTGATTTTAAAAATGCATTAAGAATTAATTTCATATGTAATATTATATATATATATATATATATATATATATTTTACTGATGCTCGTTATTTTACTACTTTTCGACTAAAACAAAAGTTTAACCTTAGATAATCGATTTAATTGATTTTAATTCGTTTTTAATTGTTGGTGCTGAGTATTAATCAATGAAGCTGACTAGCAGTCTAAAATAATTGAGAAAAGAAAAAATATAAGGAGACAAAAACATTTTAATTCATGAGTTTATTTGGACTAATATCAAGATCTTTGTTGTTCTCTTTATCACTCCATTTCGATTCAATTGTTTTCAGATAGTCTTCAGCAAATTACTTCCTCACGTGAATCCCATCTGTGTAACGCGGGAAATCATTGACGGAACTAAATGATAACATGAATAAATTCGGCTAATTATGGACGACGAAGATCTCATCAGAGAAGACGTCAATCGATTAAAATCGACGAATAAAAATAGAAAAATTGGAATATCAGTTAAATTAAATATTGGCGTATAAATTGTGATATTGTCTCAAATTATTTTGATTTTAATCTAAGACAAATTATGTGAAAAGAATCGAAGCAAATAAATTGCTTTAATTAAAATCCGTGGCTCTAATCACTTAATAAAATGTTTGCTATTAAACAAGCCCTGATAATATTTATCGACCCCCCCTAAAAGTCCCCCCCCAAAAAAAAAAACAAAAAAAAAAAAAAAACAAAAAAAAAAAAAAAATCCCCCCAAAAAACAGACGTTGAAATATGCAATTTTGATGTCTGCTCAATCTCAACTGATATGTATAAAAAGTAATGCTCATAGGAAAAACTGTTTCATTTTTTGTTTGACAAACAATATTAACCCACTCACTAAATAGACAAAACTGGAGCAATAAACACACACACACACACACACACACACACACACACACACACACACACACACACACACATATATATATATACATACGCAAACACTCACGTAGGATGAAAGTAATCCTGAAAAAAAAAATCAAAACAAAACAACATGTTTGTAGATAATCAATATTTGATGATAAGTAACAATTTTGAATGATTTTTGTTTGGTAGTGTCGATCCTTCCAAAAGTCTGCTGTTGAATTTTGAATAGCGATAATTTAATCAAAATAAAAAAAAAGGCATACACGACAAAGTAAAACTGTCTAGTGTTCGGATTGAACACCAACAAGTTGAAAGGCCGCATACGGTCTATAAAGCAGTGTGTTTTAGGCTTTTGGCTGATCGAAGTTCGAGGATATCAATACACGACAAAACACAGTGAGAGCAAACAGTAGCCCTTTATTTGGAAGTTATCTTTGCATTTTCACTGGTCATATTGTTCTGATAGCAGCCATTTTCATTTCTTCTTAAAAGAGAATGCCACTTCATTCAACGTAAATTATATTATATAATATCTCTATCAAATTATAACAAAGTTTCAAACACAACGGTTTTGTTATTATTTCGATGAGCATGATACGAATCGATTTATAAAGTTACCAAGTTTCTTGTAAATTTAATATTGATTTCCATTAAACATGTATGAATTACATATTTTTTTATAAGTTACTATCTTTCTGATATATGGGTTGTGGGTGTGGGAAAAAACAAAATATTCAGAGAATGTATCATTTATTTACCAGCGTTTGGGTTTTTACAACCATCTTCATGTCATGTTTAATATTTCATCTGAAAAATAATAATTTTCAAATTAACGCTAATAAGATTTCATTTAAAACTAGACTGATGTCTCTCTTGTGCTCGGAGAAATTACATCAATTACATTGTCTTGAAGATGATTGCAAAATCTGAAACGTTGACAAATCTCATATAAACAAACACATACTGTGAATGTTTTGTTTTTTCATGTTTTATATTTACTTACTATTATCTATTTACACACACACACACACACACACACACACACACACACACACACACACACACACACACACACACACACACACACACACACACATTCATAAATATATGATGTGATTTGCTATATTTAATATAAAAAAGTCAAGAGTGATCAATATCATTGATAGAGCATACATGTCTAAGTTAGGGTAGCGAGTCTTGGTTTGAATATCGGACACGTGAGAAACTGACAGTTACCATGCGCCGTTGACTTTATGTCTTCGCTACTCTAATATATATATATATATATATATATATATATATATGTATATATGTATATATATATATGTATATATATATATATATATATATATATATATATATATATATATATATATATATATGTGTGTGTGTATGTGTATCTATAATACAGAAATACTAACTTGTGTAGTGTAAACAATGTATTAGATGATTTTGGAATCATACTAAAACCTAGATAGGTGTTAAACATTTTTAGAATTAATTGGCAATTTTTACTTTTACTTTTAAAATAATAAAACAATGAAATATGTAAGAAACAAGAAAAGCCATAAGCAAGCAAACAAAAAGAAAAAAATGATGCCCTGAATAAAATAAGGAAAGAAAGTAATTGAATATTAGTTTTCATTTTGTTATTATTTGCGAAGCTGTTGTTGAATGTGGCTTTAAATATTATCATAAGGGCACGATGGAAATGTAATTGGGGACCCATTCAGGTCAGGTGACATGCATTCTTGATAAAAATAGTGAATTTGATATTAGAAAAATTAATTAATAATTATAATAATAACAATTGTAATAATTAAAAAAAAGAAACCCTGCTTCTCTAGCATGGAATGTATGTACGATTAAAAATAGTACAAAGGCGGGCAAAAGTTTAGCCTGTTTGATGGAATAATGGAAGTAACTCGTCATTTGTTTCTACATGTCCGCTTGTTTTATTAGACTGTCACCCCAGTGATCATTTACTAATGTTTTAAATTAAACACTTTAGAATAAAAAAAAGTTCTGGCTATTATCAAGATATTTGTTGGTGTGAAAAACGTGGTCGGTTCTAAAGTCACAGAAAAATATTACATTTTTGTGTTGGAAAAAGTCATTGGAAAAAGTCACAATTAATTCATGGTGGTCGGTTACGGTTAATCCAAGTGAAACGAGATTTATCGAGTAAACACTTGTGGTTTAAGATTCTTTTCTTTACTGTGACATTTTTCCTGTGATTTTTTTTTTTACCTGTGACATTTTTTTATCTGTGACTTTAAAAAAAAACCTGGATTCGTGACAACAATCTAATTTAAAGCTAACTTGATGTCAGACCCTCAGAAAATTACTCTAAATATGTGACAGAACAAAGAAAACCAGGCAAGTCTCTAAATATTAAATATGTATATGCGTGTAATATATATATATATATATATATATATATATATATATATATATATATATATATATTCGTTTTTATATAAATATATAAATTACGTTTATTTGTATCTGCCCGTTAGTGCATAAGTGCATGAATATATAACTGTAAGAGTTATAAAAAGGGATTTAATTTGAAATAAAATATTATAAATTTGTTCTTTTTTTCGTTTGATTATCTACCATTGTTTTTTTTTTTAATCAATCGTTTTGAATCTATTTTCTTTTTAATGTTTTTCTCTGGAACTTTTTTCTCAATCTGCCACAGTTGAAAGGTAGAAGGGCAGCAATTTCTTTCATTGCGTTTTATTTTTTGTAAAATCTGATCTTCCACCTCTTTGAGCAACCAGCATTTTAAGAGGAGTTGAAAAAGGCTAAAAAATGTTTGCTGCTGCAACCAACGACAAATATTTAAAAAATAGAACAAACATATATAAACAAACAAAAAAACAAACAAACAATATATATATATATATATATATATATATATATATATATATATATATATATATATATATATATATTAAAGCAACAATCCACGAAAATTAAAAATTCAAACGAACAAAAATTAAACAAAAGCTGAGCAAAATCCTCACAAACCCATCCTATTTTTATGTTTGTTTGTTTCATGGCATATCAACATTTATGGGTTATTTAATGCCAAAGTCATCATTATAGAAGAACAGTAATACTATTTAATCCATATCAGGTGGACAAGAGTTATTGTGAACATAATTGTGAGATTGGAGTTCCAAATCGTTTACTACGAAATTGAAGTCCAACACAAAATCCCTACGCCATGCGGACTCGCGCCGTTTTTTTTTATAACAAACTTCACAAAATCTATTAAACTCCAATAAATACGACACTTCATATCATCAGGGGACGTAACTTTTGGAAAATCTCTTTTTTGTGTGAGTATGAATCCTTAAGACATTTGATAAGCTTAGCTTAGTTCAGCACAGTACCAAAGAGGAGTAAATGCGATGTTGGAGGATTGTGTTGCGCCAAAATGAGAATGAAGGTCTATCCATAAAAAGTTAACCTTCAAAATCCAAGCTTATCGTAAAATACGCAATTAATTCAGCCATCATGGAAGGCCTATTTACCTTCTTTAGTATATATATATATATATATATATATATATATATATATATATATATATATATGCTGAGTAGTAATTTCTTAAAATAATTCGTACGTATATGTATATAAACATGAATGTAATTTTATGATTATATGTGTATATACATAAGTGTGGAGGGAAGAAGTGTAGATTTTTTAAAAGTCTCTTTCGTTTTCTTTTTTTTCTGTCTCATTTTTAAAAAAAATATTTTTTTAAAAAGAAGCAAAACAAAATAACCCCTAAAAATATATATATATATATATCAAGATGATTTTTTTTTCTTCAACGTAGTAAATGAAAAAAAAAAAAAAAAAAAAAAGACTCCTTTTTCAATTTTTTTGGTGGTAATCTGGTGTATATCATCATTCTTCAGCGGGTAAAGAGAAAAAAGAAAAAGCAGTTTTTTTTTTCATTTTTCCTCCTTCAAATCAGTATTTTCTCTTTATTCCTTTCTTTCTTTCTTTCTTTCTTTCTTTTCAATGCTGTTTTTAAATTTTCTTTTTTTTGATTTTCACTTTTGCGTTCTCTGTTTTCTACAAACCGAAACATTTTTTTTGTTTGAAAAAAAAAAAAAAAAAATCATTTAGAACATAATAATTCATCATTTTATCCAAACGAAATTTTGATTTAGCAATCAATATTGTCAAGTAATAAACCAATCAAACATTTTGTTCATGTATATCCTGAGATTTTAGAAATGATATCACTTGACATTGTCTTTTTTCTTCTGGCACAATAGTCAAATGAAAAAAAAAAAAGGATGGATGTCGGACTTGGGTGTGCAGAAAATGATATCATCCGTGGTCTTTTGGGAACCAGAGTAGCACATGACCGAACACAGCTCATCCACAACATTCAATACGTTTTGGATATATCTTGTGACATTAAGAGAAATACGCACACATCGATATATATATATATATATATATATATATATATATATATATATATATATATATATATATATATATATATATACATAGTTCAATAGAGAAGACATTACACACAAACATTTGTATCTGTGTGAACACACACGCATACACGCACATACATAGACACGCACACGCATACACGCACATGCATAGACACGCACACATAGATACACACAAACACACACACACACACACATAGACATGCACACACACATACACACATACACACATACACACACACATAGACACGCACACACACATACACACATACACACAAACACACAAACACACACACACACACACACACACACACACACACATATATATATTTATATATATACGAAGAACAAGGAGAAGATAACAGTTGCTTATTTGAAAATCGCAAACGGCGAGAGACAAACCGTCATAAGCCAAACTGGTGAATATAATATATTGTATTTAGACAATGCACGCACGCTTGCACACACATTTCTTTTATATACGCAGGAAAACGGCATCGAACGTTTAAAACCATTTATGTGAGCTTGAAGAAATGAGTGATTATTTGATTGCACCAGAATTAGTACAAGAGGCTATTTTCTTGTTTGTTTAAGGCTAACATATTTTGAAGCTATCCAGTGATCCACTCACATAAAATTAATTTAATACTATCCTAGATTCGTTATTTTTTTGTTAAAGATGATTTCTGAAGAAAATAGGGCTTTCGAAACATTCAAGAATTTATTTCATTTATCAATAGAAAATAATAAATATGTCATTACTTTTTTGTTTTTAACACACACACACACACACACACACAGACACACACACACACACACACACACACACACACACACACACACACACACACAACCCCCAAAAACGCACACACAAACAAATATATATATATATATATATATATATATATATATATATATATATATATGCATGCGTTCACACAAGCACGCATTTATATTTTTATACTAAGCTTCTGATAATCCACAAGTCATATAGGGGCAATGGAAGTAGAAAGTATTGCGTCAATCTTGTACATCAAGAATACTTGTCTTGAAAATCAGCTTAGAAATCATGTTTTTTTTTTAAATCTGGGATCGAACATTGATCATTGCTAGCTCTGTTCATATCAATCGCAGCATATTCATAACTTAATTTGTCAAATCTATCTATCTATCTATCTATCTATCTATGTATCTGCGCGTGTGTACACATATGCATGTAAGTTGCAATATACATGCATTGTTAAGAATATTTTATATGAGATTCATATATTAGTATGTAAAATAGGTATTTACTAATCTTAGCTTCGCCTGACTCAAGGCCAATTGAAAATAATTAATTTAAGAAGTTTCTATTGCACAAACTCTTCCAAGTTTGGGAGATTCTGCTTGCGTGTAAAATCAGCGTTTGGAGTCCTGGTAATTTACTTGAGTTTGAATACCAATACATGGTGCCCGTGGGAAATGTGCAATTAATGTAGCATCACAAGGTATTTACTAGATTCATCTTCGATTGGCACAAGGTCATGATAATCGAGCGATGGGTAAGGTGTGAGTTATATAAATTAGTAATGATCTGTATGACAAGCTTTCTAACCACTATTTCATGCCGAGGTAATCTATTTTTTCAAACGTCTGAATCCATCTTTCAGTGCAAAATTTGAATCGATATATTCCCCATCCTTCCGCGGATGTATGCTTATATGGTTTTTATATTCAATTCGTTCATTTATTTTCGAATTATAAAGACAGTGTATAACATACGCATGAAAAATATATAAGTTCTGTTGAAAACAACAAAGATGAAGACAATAGTCGAAAAAATCTATGGAATAATAAAATTTAATAAAAATTACTTAATAAAGATTTTTTAAAATGCTTAATTTCAAAAGTTCAGATAAAACAGGAAGGGTGAAGACTACATCAGCGTAAATGTTATGCAAAATCAAAATTTATGCAAAATCAAATTAAATAAAATAAGTAAAAAAAAATAAATAAAAAAAGTAATTGGAATAATGAAAATATTTCTGTGAGGATTTTAGAAGAAATTGAGGAAAATGCTTTGGGCAAACACATCTACAAATGTGTTTCGTTTCAAATAATTAAGTGGCATACATTAAAAATATATTCATGCATACTTTCATTCATTGTTTTCTTTTTGTAGACCCAAACAAATCTATAATGGAATCCTTTACTGAATTTAGAGAGAAGGCTAGAAGTAATCGGTATGTCAATATCATTAATTCTATTCCATTCTGTAAATAAAGAAGTCAATACATACGTACTTGTTGATACGCGAAAGTATTGAATGATTTACTGATAATTATAGAGATATGAGTAAATTTCTTATTAGATAAATCTTAATGACATTATATGTATATATATATATGTATATATATATATATATGTACAGAAACATGATTACTTTCTAACGTTTTCGGATATATATATATATATATATATATATATATATATATATATATATGTGTGTGTGTGTGTGTGTGTGTGTGTGTGTGTAAATGTGTATGTATAAATTTATACATTTGTAGGTACACATGTATATATATATTCTCATACGTAGTAATAGAATAGTCTAAAATCATATATATACACCTATTTCAGGTTATATATATATGCTATTATTGTTAATACACTATTTCAAAGTAGACATATATGGTGAAAAAATATACATACATATATATATATATATATATATATATATATATATATATATTGCTATTTTCTGTTATTTTATGCAAATTGATTTATTGCTTAAAATTAAAAATATAACTATATTATTATGTCACTCCTTGTGAGATTTTACACCTATTATTATTATTATTATTATTATTATTATTATTATTATTATTATTATTATTATTATTATTATTATTATTATTATTATTATTATTAATTAATAATAATAATAATAATAATAATAATAATAATAATAATAATAATAATAATTATCTAATAGTCTTTCACCGCTGTTTCTTTTGCAATAAATTTATAAATAAGTATTTGAAGTTCAATACATTTATTCAAATGGATGTTTATATACAATCTAGAACTTCAAACGCCCATTCCAATAATTCTATTGAAAATAAACCCGCTGTTATTGGCTATTAGATTAAAATATTGATTATGTTTGATTATTAATCAATGAGACCCCCATATATATATATATATATATATATATATATATATATATATATATATATATATATATATATATAAGGTGCACAATATGGTATAAGAGATATCGCATCTTTATATTTGCAGAATCCTTATTCACTGTTAAGCACTGTCTCATGCAGCAAATATTTTGACCCACCCACAAGAATGTGATACACTCGTCTTCCGTCTCGCAGTAAACTCTATCCGAGTAAGGCTACTTGTGATTCTTTTTTCTGTGTGTCCGAATTGGACGTGCTTTTTTAAAATATGGTTTACATATTATTATTATTACATATTATTATTATTACTCTGTTCATATCAATACTCAACGACCCTAAGTAAAGGGTATCTAATGATTAAGAAAAGTCGAAAAGGGCCAAGAAATGAATGAATTTGAATGCGGGGGGGGTGATTAATTTCAGTGTCGTGAAAGGGTTTGATACCCAAAATAGAAAAGAAAACTGAATCCAGTGGTGAATGTTCGCATTCATGAAGTAAATAAAAAAATGATAATTAAATTGAAGTGTGCTATACAATTTTGCTGAGTTAATTAGAATGATTGTGTAAGTATTTAGGTATGTGTACAAATGATATGGGGATGTTGGCAGAATTATTTCACGTGTTTACGGGAGGAGTGACTCCAGCGAAGACTCGACTGTATACTGAACCAACAAACACACACACACACACACACACACACACACACACACACACACACACACACAACAACAACAACACCCCCAAAAAAAACAAAAACAATTATGCATCCATTCATACACATAAATACACATAAAATTCTCTCTCTATCTTTTTCTCTCTCTGTCACACACATCCACCTAAACACAGACCCCCCATATATATATATATATATATATATATATATATATATATATATATATATATATATACATGTAGAATTAAACAAAAGGCACATCTCCTGTTTAATAATTTTATTTTTGATCTTTTCTAATTTTCTGGCCAACTTTTTAATGTTTGGGTGGAATTGGTGGATAAGTCCACCAAAGTTCTACACACATTCTAAAATGCTTATAACACCTTTCTCACCAATTCTTCTCCTTCCAGCCTCCATATTAATATAATTAAAAAAAAACTGGAATACATCACCCCTGGTGATGGCACTTCGAAGTGCCGAAAGTACTCGGGAACTGAACTTTGGTGGACTTATCCACCAATTCCACCCAAACATTAAAAAGTTGGCCAGAACATTAGAAAAGATCAAAAATAAAATTGTTAAACAGGAGATGTGCCTTTTGTTTAATTCTACATGTATAAATGAAAGAATGCTGCCCAAATACACACATATATATATATGAGCATATATATTGATGGATTATACATCTGTCTCTTTTGCTGAAATTTGTGTTCTTTCATGGATGCAATCTCGATAAAGAAGTTATGCAAATAAATACGCAAACACACCGTTTTTCCTCATCCGCAGCCACCCACCTATACATCTATACATATGCACATTTTAATGCGTAAACGCACACACAAACAAACACACACACACACACATATATAACTATGTGTATGTATGGATATATATATGCAAGCATGTACATATATATGTGTGTGAATATAGTAGTGGGCATATACACATCTATATTTATATGAACACACACAGATACACACACACACACACACACACACACATATATATATATATACATATATATATATATATATCTGTGTGTGTGTGTGTATGTGTGTGTGTTTATGTGTGTGTGTGTGTGTGTGTGTGTGTGAGAGTG
The DNA here is from genome assembly GCA_023376005.1 of Doryteuthis pealeii. Classification (NCBI taxonomy): domain Eukaryota; kingdom Metazoa; phylum Mollusca; class Cephalopoda; order Myopsida; family Loliginidae; genus Doryteuthis; species Doryteuthis pealeii. The sequence continues at coordinate 23,423,552 of CM042142.1, forward strand.
AATAAATAAACTTTGAAATACGTTAATGTAATCAATATTTAATTGACAAACAGAAAAGTATTTCTACTTTTGTTTATATTTCAATGTTTACTTTTCATGTTCATCAGGATATTGCTGGTGGCTGTGAAGGTCGTGGAAAAACATTGGAATGTAAACAAAATTTAATTCCAAATTCATGTTTGTTAATCAAATGTTGATGACAAGAAAATTATTTTCGTTTATTTCATCATGTAAATACAATGTATATAACAACCACTGAATATATATATATATATATATATATATATATATATATATATATATATATATATGCATTTGTAGTGTGTATTTAAACAATAATCTTTCCACAATCCTGCTGAAAGAGGATTGATAAGAATATTTTCTTTGTTTTTAGTAAACTTTTCTTGTTCCTATACGAGATAACGCATATCTGAGGTTAACGGTTGTCCAAACTTTTGCGATAGAGCTCATTCAAGCATAATATTGGTCATTATCAAGATAAGGAAAAGAAACTGTTGATGTTATTCGTTTACTGCTATTTAACTTTTGAATTCAAAATTATAACAGTCACACTGCAAACCCTGATTAAAAAAAAAAAAAAAAAACCAACAAAAAATAAACTAATATCACTCACAGTTTTTCTTGATCTTAATACTGACGCAAGATGTAGTTAAAAGCGCTCGATCACAGACGTTTGGACATTATTCATATCCACGCATACATTCCCATGTATGTAAATAAGAAAGGTTATTTATAAAATTAAAAGAAAACTACCTGTCTGTCGTCTTTAATCATATATATATATATATATATATATATATATATATATATATATATATATATATATATATATATATATATATATATATAGTCGTGCGTGCATTTGTTTGCTAATAATGTGATTATTTTTTTCTCATAAATCTCACGTATTGCTTACGTAACTGCTACGTTGTTAGTGACTGATTTGGTCGCACAAAGTGTTTTATGTACATTCTGGCCTTTATTTTGCGAACTTGCTGAACTGGCCCCCTCCTCCATATTTATCTCCTCATCAAAGGCCTCTTTTTCTTCTGAACACATCAAGCATAGTGATGTCTCTTCGTCCCTTAATGATAACGGGTCGTTCGTCGTGGGAGGCAAAAGACAGCTCCGAGCAGACCTTGGCTCCTCAGAAAACAGATCCTTAATCGGCCGATTCCTGTCGTACGTTATTCGCTCAGACATAGTTCGGTGCGGTACCTCGTTGTAAGAGAGACACCGATATGTGACACGTTTCTTAATCCGCTGTCCAAGATCGGACAGATTCCTTTGCATAGGTCGGCTGGGATTTCGCAAACCCGTTGGCGTGTTGGGTTCGCTAGTGTACTGTTTGTCCACGAGAATAGGTCGCGGTTTTATGGACGATAATGGTTGGGGTTTTTTGCGACTCTCAACTGTCGGTCCTTCCGGGGCGTTCTGCCCACCAAGAACATGTCTGAGGACCAATTGTCGATCTTCTTTGTACAAGTCAATCAGCAAATCCAATTTCGACTCAATATCTTCCACCTGGAAAAGAAAGTAGCCGTTAATTTAAATTACATAAAGATTATATATATATATATATATATATATATATATATATATATATATATATATATATAAGAAAATTTGAAAAAAACACGTATTCCGAAATTGGGATGAATTTAATAATCGATGTTTAAAACATTTCGGTTACATTGAACCTTCATCAGGATGTCTCTTGGGGTGAAGAAAATGATGGAAGTTTTTATATGTGACAGGAGATGAAAATCTTTTTAGTTATGTAACTGTATTTGATCAGCGTTTTAATTTTGAAAGGCAAGTCGCGATCTACTCACGCGAAGGTGTCATGACGCGTGACGCCACTCGAAGAAATGCAAAAGACGAGAAAAAGTATTAATGGACTGATTATTTTTAAGAGAACATAGGGAAACAAAGTGGGAATGATGTAGATCGCGACTTGCCTTTCAAAAATAAAACGCTGATCAAATACAGTTACATAACTAAAAAGATTTTCATCTCCTGTCACATATAAAAACATCCATCATTTTCTTCACCCCAAGATACATCCTGATGAAGGTTCAATGTAACCGAAATGTTTTAAACATCGATTATTAAATTCATCCCAATTCGGAATACGTGTTTTTTTCAAATTTCTTTATATTGTCGGATTTAATTTCCATATTTACTCCCATATATATATATATATATATATATATATATATATATATATATATATATATATATATATGGTCATCAAGAATATAAGCCTAACAAGTTTGAATAGTATAGACATTTAGATAGCATAGATTTAACGGCACTTGGTTGACAGTCACCTATGTGATCATTAGACCTGATGGGTATCATTTTATATTCTGTTGTGTGGGGCATGACGGGAATTGTATTCTGGTCTAGTTTGTTTACGTGGTTATATTATATTAATTTACTTATTATTATTATTATTATTATTATTATTATTATTATTATTATTATTATTATTTTTGAGTTTTCACATCAGTGTTAGCTGATGGTTATTATTATTATTATTATTATTATTATTATTATTTGTTGTTGTTGTTCTTGCTGCTGCTGTTGTCATTTAGTTTGACTTGTCTTTGGAATAGTTAGTTTTCAAGTGAAGTAGAATTCTGGCAGTAAATAACACACACACACACACACACACACACACACACACACACGTGTGCGTCAGTGCGCGTCTCTTTTGGAAGGGTCCAGAGATTTTGGATTCTTATTCTCAGATATTAAGTACTGCCAATTTGTGTGCTCATTTTCATTTTAAAAACGAATTAAAATTAATTAAATCAATTATTTAAGGTTAAATAGTCGAAAAGTAGTTACATAATGAGCCCAGTATAAAAAAGCAAAATAATATTACATATGTAATTCATTTTTATTACACTTTAAACAATTGAATTCGCCCTCAAAATGGCTTAGTTCACTAAGCCATTTTGGGGGCAAATTTAATTGTGATATATATATATGTGGTTTAAAGAACACCACACTCTCACTTTCGTCTCGGTTAGATTATATTTTCTGGTGCCCGTTACCCCTTGGTAAACTGGTTTCGAAGTGCTAGATCAAACGTATCATGTTACTACAGCGCAGTCAAAGAGAGATTGAAATCTGTTATCTCATATTTACCTCGACTATTAGCTCTTTGGCTAACCCGGTACCATTTGCTTATGATGACACAAATAATTTGACGATTAAATTACATTTTATAGAAGTTTTTGGATGTTTTTTCTCTCTCAAGTATCGAACATTTTAAAACGTGTGTATGTTTACCAAAATAACTGGTATCTTTATGAAAATTTAACTGGTGATTTGATCAAAAGCGTTATGTGATGGTGGGGACTCACAACAAATCTATTTCATTCTGCTATATGATCGTGCCAGAATTGAGAAAATGAAGTTATTAGTTTCATGATGAAAATATCTGTTTTTGATACTAGATCTTTTTTATGCTTGTTTTTAAATTGTGATGGTAACTCTTGACGTGATGTAAGGAAGAAAAGAAGAAGAAATGTAAGTATGGGAGCCTTAAAATGTATAATTCTATTTGTTTAAAATCAAACATCCAAGTCAAACTCTATGTATCCATTTCATTTAGTTTGATACTGCCTTGTGCTATTAATACACTTCCAAAATCTGGCAGCGGCAGGAAGCCAACAATTTTTCACCGTTGATAAACCAGTAAAATAAAAGAAACCGAATTGCGTTTGTCCATGCCAGCAAACAGGAGAGTATAATAATGTACATGTGGAAATTAATTTGCACAATTCTTCTTGACAATTTAATATTTTCTTTGTGGTTTTTCAACCGTTTAAAAATATTTATTACTCACCTGCCTTTCTACCTTGACAACTCGTGACGCAAGGCTAACCTTGGACTCATAGACGTCTTTATTTTTACTCCCAGATTTACCAAGGATTTGATCCAGTCTGGAAACAGAAAATATTTTAAGTCTATTATACAGTACTGGTTAATCATTTTTGAAAAGTAAACGTTCAGCTTATGTAATACAAATAAACATATAAATTAAATGAAAATTAAGTCGTGCAACGACAGCTGTGATCTTTATTCATTTTTATGAGGTGCTTTACTTGAAGTCGATTTGCAATTTAAGGAATCCATTTGCAACAGGTTGTAGTACATGCATAAAAAGTTTTAAAAATTGTGAAAGCCAAAATAAAACATTGAGATCACAAAGACAATCTCACTATTTTTTCTGTTTTTATTCAGGATGTTTATATAGTGGGATAAGGTGGCCAGAAATTGGCTATTTTTGAAGACAGCTAACGTAATAGGACATATACATATTCTTAATCCCGATTTGATAACAAAACATCTCCGATGAACGTATCTTATAATCTCTTCTCTGCACTATTTCATTTTTTTAATACCCTGTGCGGTGGCGAAAGCTGCTTGGTAGCGCTAGGAAGTGGCAGTCATGCCTTAGCTACCGAAACTGTTTCATCACTCCTAGTTGGCAGCTGATGGGGGCAGGGTATCGCACGTGCTATCACACGTTGTATGACGAAAATTCTTAATCCCTATTTTCGGCGCAAACATTTTTCAAATTTTGTTTCTATCATTTTTTGTTGAAACGTTTTGGTGTTTTGAAGTAGACAGTTTCATCGAAAAAATAATGTTAAAATTTGTGCGTGTAAATTTATCATTGAAATTGTGGTGGAATCTTTAAAATGTTTTTCTATGTTAATTTAAGACAAAATAACCCGGTGGTTTCAGAAATGTTCTGATTATTTTTTCTAATTTGTAGCTATATATTTTTATGACCATTTCAGTAGAACTTTACTTCGTATAACCAGATTTTAAGGTAACACCTCTCACAAATCTCTATTTTGGGAATAGCACCACAAATATATATCTGTATATCTGGAAACATAATAGAAACGCCCAGATAGAACATAATATTCACATATTTATTCTAAAACCATGACCTACATAGCCTACTGCTTTAAAGTAATTTAATTTAGTTCTGCCTCAGCTATTTAAGACATCCTCAATGAAAGTTTTCTAATTGTTAATATTTAGTCACCAAAGTTGATTTGTAGTATAAATATCAGGTACATGAAATGTATAATTCTATTTGTTAAAAGAAAACATTCAAGTCAAACCCTATGTATCCATTTCATTTAGTTTGATACTGTCTTGTGCTATTGATACACTTCCAAAATCTAGTTTTAGAAGTCATTTTATGTGCTCAAAGTCTAATAAATATGAAATTATTTCCAAGATTGGACTATTTTTATGTAATAAATGGATTCCTGGTTTGCCCATTATATAGTTTATCATATTTATTAAGAATACAGCAAAGTTCAATCATTATAAAGTATTTGTAATCACATAATCTAATAGATATTGTCTCATCAAAAAAATTGGAAAAGTATGCCCGGTATCATCTTTAGCCTAAAAAAATATTTTCTTTCTACTAGCAAAATAAAAAACGCCATCTGGCGACGTAAAATAAATATTGCCTGAGGGGATGGGAGTTGAAAATTTAATATCAGAGAGTTTGTATCATAAGTAAAGTAAAATCATCAAATTTATCAAAGGAGTAAAGAATAAAATAAATTTATTAAAGAAGTAAAAAATATAAAAAAATTGAAATGGAAACTTAGTTCTTATAACTTTAAATATATATCAAAATAAAACAAACTATATATAGATAGATAATACCAGGTATGTATTTATTAAAACTTGTTTAAAAAACCAATGAGGACTGTCTAACATGCTCAAATTTTGAGTGTATTTATTCTACGTTATGACGTTTTAGGTAGTGTGACGTAATCAGTGACGTCGTTTTTGTTACAGACAAAAACCGGAAGCGAATCTCCATTATTAATAGATATTTTCTATATTCAATTCATATAAAACAATGGTTTAACTTTTTTTCTGGTATCCTTTTCCGTTTATCTGATATATTTTTCCTTGACATCTGGTACATTTTTTTTTATCTAATACATTTTATCTGATATCTAATATCCTTTTACACATCGATCTTTACCTTTTACCTTTTTACTTTTTTATCTATCGATTCACCGTTGATGACTAGGCAATTAAGAGAAAAAAGTTACAAAATTATTCCTTAAGGAAAAGGTGTTTTTTTTATGTAGATACTTAGTGTTCTAGTTTTAATGAGAAAGATCAAATTTCATCCCACATAAAAGTATAGATGCAGCACAGTTTTCCTTGTTATTTTATGTTAGGCTAAGTTAAACTTCATATATCTGTATTGCTAAAGTTGATTTTGTTCATTAGAGCTGAGATAATGCAGAGGACAATACTTCGTTGTTTGGCCTGCAATTTGCATTCTTAAACTAATTACCCGAAGCAGATGACAGACTTCATTAGCAAGGCAATCAACATAGCGTTTACTAATGAGGTAGATCATCTTCTGTGAAGACTTATTTGTGATTCTGAAGTTTCAATCCCAGGCTGTAATAATTCGTGCCGCTTGGTCGATTATGGCATTGGCTAAAACTAGTCTAGCATATGGCTACAATTATTTAGCACCTCACTCATGAGGTATGCCCTATGATACCAGATTACTAAACTACATTTCTCTATAGAAAGATTCATCCAGTTTAATATAGTAAGCACAAAGCTAAATTAATTAAACACAAGAATAGAACAGAATAGACTAGTTTGGTAGGAATCCCTTAAGAGCAAGTTGATTACTCGATATGAGGAGGGATATATAAAGAAAATATCATTGAGTGTTTTCTAAACCTAATTAAGAAAAAAAACTGTACAAATATATATATATATATATATATATATATATATATATATATGGGTTTTGTAATTTGCTTGAAGCATTGTGTATATATTGGTTTGTTGGTTGGTTTTGAAGGCTGTCACAATGCGAATGTAAAGAAAAAAGAAGGTAACTATGATGTTTTTTGTTAACCTGTCATTTTATTCCTTGAATATTTCGGGATGAAAATTCCCATCATCAGAAGAATACTGGAACTGAAGTTGTCTTAGCGGCTGCTAAATTCGTTCTGTCATGGGTCTTCCAAATTCTGTGTGTGTATGTGTACGGTTGGGGTGCTTGCTTATGTGTGTGTTTGTGTGTGTAAGTATGTGTGCGTGCGTGCTTGTTTGTGTAAATTTAAGCGTATGTTGTGTGTGCGTGGTGCTTATGTCTGTGTGTCTGATCATTTCTTTTTATTTTATTTCAATTATTATTCCAGATTTGATTCGCCTCTAAGCAAGGTTTTATTTTTATTTTTTATTTTTATTTTATTTTTATTTTTGTTTTTTTAAATTTTATTTATTTATTCATTTTTTTTATATATAAGAGAGTTAGTTATTTATTTAGTTTTTCCTAACCAATATATATATATATATATATATATATATATATATATATATATATATATATATATATATATATATATGAGGAAAATGGGATTGGAATTAATCCGACAGAATGGGGTAAAATAAGGAATGAAAGAACAAAACTCAGACAAAAATGTGTAGTATATTTCGCTGGAACGTTAAGCTCGGCTTCCTCAAGCCTTTATTGAATCATTAGGATATGATACAAGTGTTTTATAGAAGGGTGAAGTAGGTAAGTGGGTAAGTTTTGTGGTGAGGGAAAGAATTTGATTGGTTATAGGAGACATCTTTGGGGAGGTAAGGAAAGAGATGGAAGGGAAAGGAGTAGGTAGAAAAATGAATGGTGAGGACATCAGATATGGGAGGGGAAGTAGCCATTTCTTGGAAAGGGATTTGAGTGAAAGGAATAGTAGACGAGAGTAATAAAAGGGGATGGTGGTTAAATGACCATAAAATCAAAATCAAACCAGTAAATTAGTGAGTGGGTATAGGCCAAACAAAAAAAAAAGTAAGGATTTTGATTTTATGATCATTTTTTATTACTCTCATTTACTATTCTTTTCACTTAAATCCCTTTCCAAGAAATGGCTACTTTCCCTCCCCTATCTGATATCGTCACCATTCATTTTTTCTACCTATTTAGTCCTCTCTTTTGAAATTGGAGTCCTTCTTTCTTTTGACATTGGAGTCCTTCTCTCTTTTGACATTAGAGTCCTTCTCTCTTTTGACATTGGAGTCCTTCTCTCTTTTGACATATCCTCTGTTTATCAACATTCCTTTAGATGAAACTGTTTGTATTTGTGCTGAGTATTTATATCAGAGCCGTTTAAAATCTCCATCTTTTCCGGAAAATATTTTCGTCGAATTAATGAATTTAGCTACCGAGTCGATCTCTTTCAGTTTTAATAATATTATGTACGGTCAAGTTGATATATGGATAGTCCCGTTGGTATCCTTATGGCGAATGTGTTGTTAGGGTTCTTAGAAAAACAACTTTTCGATAAAGTTCCCAAGACATATTGTTATTTTCGTTATGTTGATGATACTTTTGCTTGTTTCACATCATGGAATGAGACAATTAGATTTTATCAATGCCTAAATAATCTTATTTCCTCTTTGTTGTTTACTATGGAAGAGGAGAATAACAATATGTTGTCCTTTCTGGACGTATTGGTCGAGATAAACGATCATCCTTTGTTACTAGTGTATGTTGAAAACCCATCTTTAAAGGGTTATACTTTAGTAGAGATTCTTTTGCCGTTAAATCTAGAAAGATGAACCTTGTCAAATATCTTACTCATCGGAAATTGATGATTTGTTCTGAGAGTAAGATTGAAGCAGAGCTTAATAAAGTCACTAATATTTTCTTAAAAAAAATGGGTATCCAGAAGATGTTATTTCGAGTAACATTAAATATTTGATAGAAATAATGTATTTGGTTTTCCTAAATGCCCTGTCTATATTAAACTCCTGTAGATTGGATTTACCAGTCAGGAATTTGCTGAAAAAAAGTTATCGTCGGTCATGCAGTGTTTTAATTCTATTATGCTTAAAATTATCTTTACAACCAGACCTGTATTTTTGATCATTCCAGAAGGTGGTCATCAATGTCAGAGTGAACGATCCATAAATTGGAAGTGAGAATAACACAGCATGTGAGAATAACTCGTAGGCATACCCAATCAACATCCGGGATTTCACAAGTGTATGAGTCTGTCATTGGCAAGAACTATCAATGTAGGAATGATTACTCTCATGAGTTTTTATCTGTCTTAGACAAGGATAGGACATCGAAACACCTTGGCATTCTCGGGGTAGTTGCTATTAATGCATACCTTCCTTGACTTTGTAGACAGGGGGGGTGTGCTAAAACATCAATTAGTCATATTTGTGGGATCATTAAACTATTCTGAATATAAGTATTTTTTTCTCTCTGCTTTCTCCAGTCTCTCCATTTCAAATGAATAATATTTTGTCTGTGACTTTTAATGTTACCGAAAGTTTCCTTTGAAAAAGTTTTGGGTCCTAAAGTGTTTCCTTTATTTATCTACATAATAAAGTATTATCCCCCTCATATATATATATATATATATATATATATATATATATATATATATAATATATATATATATATATATATATATATGATTAATTACGAAACCGGTGATAATATTCTTAAATGCCTTAAATAAATAAAACAATTCTTATTCTTCATAACGTTTGCATACAACGTCACATATTTCTTTAAATTATAGTTTAGATCTTCTAAAATACCCCCTCCCCCTCTCTGTCTCCCCCTCTCTGTCTGTCTGTCTGTCTGTCTCTCTCTCTATATATATATGTGGTGTGGTGGTGAGGTGGTTAAATTCTTACCACTTTAGATTATTAATTTTATACATGCACTTTTTGTTTCAGCTTTTGTTTACATTGCAGCAAACTCAAATCAGTTGGGCACTGTCTGTGAGTAAAAGCAGCACCATGACGCAATTTACCCCTCCAGAAATTTGGAAATGACATTCTGTGCTGTTTGAGTCCGATGTTGATTACAAAGGTATGACGCCTCATTCTGGTAGTTCTGATAAGAAAATAATTCTAGAATTTGTTGGTCAGATCTAGGCTATTATTGGCAACGACCCCAGCAAGTCAATCAAGTCCGTAACTAGGGACGGGAGAGTATCTGAGTTTCTTATCAGGATGGTCAAGCAAGAAGGTATTCAGTATTTCTCGTACAAGATAAGAAAGGGCAAATTTTTATCACATGCCATCAAGAGGAAAGACCGTGCTGCAAAGATTTTCAACAAACTCAAGCATTCCATCCAACCGAATATGCTTTGCTTTTTCTCAGATGAGAAAAAAATTCTGCCATGATCAGATTATAAACTCACAGAACAGCCGTTGGCTTGTTATGGCATCACTCAACACTGAATCCTACATCAAGTGCCTTAGAGAGGTAGTCTTGTTCTGGATCGAGAAGGTGGCCGCTGGAAGATCCTAAGTCTAGAAAAGGACTCATGTCACACAAGCAGGGGAACCCAATGTTTACTGAGAAAATCTCTATGACCACATCACCACTAACACCTAACCGCCTCCCTCGGATTGCAATCCCATTATTTTTTATGTGAGGCCTGGTTGAGCAAGAGACCAACAAAACCATAGATTAAATGGATGCTAGGATAGCGACACGTTGAAGACAAATGTGGACACCCTTGTATGAATTTAATCTATATTATTTATAGATATTTCCATGTAACTTTGGTAAATATATCCCATAAAGTGAGATAGTATTATTTTCATTTTTGCGTAAGTTAGACGATAATTTACCCATAGCTAGGGTGAATTTGAATATTATTCTTAATTGTAATAATTAATTATTGATAATTTATATAAAGATCAATCTAAATGAAATTAAAATAAGTGTAATCTTTTTATATAAATTCTTATTTAGTTTCGTCAATTTTTATAGTTTAATATGATATTTTGTTACATTAAGACTTAAATACTTGTGCCCGGCGGAGGGTGCATATTTTTCCTCGTAATTTCTAAAGTCGTCACTTTCAAGATTGATCACGGAAAGACTAGTCACTAATAATATAGATCATCTAAGTATCTTTATCAACTTCATCATTATCATCATGATCGTGTGCTGAGAGCACGGATTCTCTGGAGTCTCTCTAGCCACCCGTCCTTATTTATCATAGTTCTTTGCAATTCCTCTAGATGGCACCCAGTATCCACACAGAGCAGATGAATGTAATTTTTTGCTGGTCGACCAACACTGAGGTGTCCATGTGTAGGAGTCCATACGAAAACGTCACTTATGAATTCATCTTTTTTGTAGTATACTGCTTTCAGGGTTTGTTCAAAATAGCAAACAACATTCTTGTGTAGTTACCGTTGAGCTTTTTCTCCAGGTGTTTCCTTAACGTTTAAGTAGTGCAAATAATTCACACAATCACATATATGTTATCAAAGCGAAACACCTGTAAGGTATTGTTATGGATATTATTTCAAACAAGATGGACAAAACAGGACACTTGTAAAAGGTTTGAAGAAAAACATTACAAATATCGCTGGTACCGCTACGTGACATATTACGAATTGAAAGGCGTAACATTACAATGACCCCCCCACGATATATATATATTTTTTTTCTGGGTCCAAGCAAGCCAATGATACCGACACGACTAAAGATTGTGAGCAACTTAGAATACAATTACTATTATAGCATAGTTATCGACGACTGCTATGTCAGTGATTGCTAATCGTATGATGGGAAAGAAAATAGAAAAACACAACACGCTTTAACTCTAGGATCCTTTGTTATTTTATTCCTTCTGCCCATTGTCTGTAGTCTGAAGTCTGAGGCCGTGGAATTATGTGGAAACTGATAAAGGACACAATGTGCAGGGCAAATTTTTCGTTCTAGTAAGACTCAGTTCTTGAATGATTCAATCGCTATCCACCCACAGTATCAATGGTCTCCTCATATCTCCAACCACTAAGACAGAGCGAATCGAGAAACCCAGCTTCTTTCATTGGGTTTCCCATATCAACCTCCACTTACACCTTGCGCAGGCAGCATCGTCTCAGTCAGCTTCCGTCACCACTTAGATGGCCAATCGAGTTTTGTAACTTCGGCAAATCTAGATAACTGTTGTCATTTCATCTCCCTCCCGGCTGTTAGTTTTAAGAATAAGTTTTCGCACCTCGGCACCATTTGCTTACAACGATATACTACTATTTATGCTGGGTAGTCAACAGTGTTGCAGAGGAAGAAAATGGCCGAGAAAACGATTAGAGATACAAAAAAACAAAAACAAAAAAAAACCATGAATAATAATAAAAATCTCAACAACTTTTTATTTGATCAAGATAAAAATGAAGCATTATTCATTTTTGTCTAGACTTTCTTTCATCTTAATTTTACTTGTTTTTAAAATTTTTTATTACAACTATTAAGGCCTTCAGTCTACGGCAAATAATACAGTATAGATTGAACATAAAACAAAAAATGGCTCGATTTTGTACTCGCTGCTCTGCGAAAGACTTTTGGGAGATGATCAAAAGAATGAAAATTCAAGTCTGGTTGATGGCATATTCATTATATCCGATACACGCACTGAAACTGATGGTCGTAGTTTGATCGTGTGAAGAGTTGCAATGCAAAGAAATTAAGATTAACCCTTTATCAGGCAAACCGACATACTCAAGCAGGATGACATTTTGTCATTTTTTTCAGTAGATCAGACATTTTTCTCTCGGGTACTCGTTGACTAATTCAATGTTAATGTATAGAAAAATCACTGGGAGGCTCCACGGTGGTGTAGGATTGGGCAAATGTTGTTTTGCAAACTATCATAATTAAAGGTGAGTACTTTATTGTTTTATACTATTGTACTATGACATACAATTGCTGATTAAATTATCATATTAAGAATATATATGATTAATTGATTTGTTTGAACATACCTACTATTTTGCACTTTTTTCTGAAAATAATTCGCCCATTCTACGGGGATTAAAAGAATTATCTGCATGCAAGAGTTCAAATGAAGAAATAACAGTTAAAAAATAATAATGGTTGAAAACGCTTCCGATAATAATAATAATAATAATAATAATAATAATAATAATAATAATAATGAAAGTCAAAGTGATACCAATTGTAGTTGGTGCACTTGGAACGGCCAAAAGAAAACTTGGAAAAAAGACTGGAAAATCTGGAAATCAGAGGAAGAATTGAGACCATCCAGAATACTGCATAGCTGCAATCTGCTAGAATGCTCATACGAGTCCTGGAGACCTGAGGAGACTTGTTGTCACTCAAACTCCAGTGAAATGCCATCAGCTAACGCTGATGTGAAAAACTAAATAGAGTGAAAATAATAATAATAATGTAAAGTTGCTTCATACTAAACAGCATTTATACAGACGACAAATAAGAATTTAGTAATAAAATATTACTTACCTTAATTGTAAGTTTTTAATTCGACTTAACATATCTACATGTCCGGCCGAATATTGTTCAATAACGTCCTTGACGTCGTAGGGTCGTAAAGCTTCTCGAAATTTGCGTCTGGCCACGAAGTATTTGATCTTCCGTATGGCTCTGATGGCGGCTTTGTGAGTGTCTGTCAATTGGGTGACACGCGGGGACAGATCTGGTTCTTCTGGAAGAAACCGTAAACACCGTCAAAAATGGAACTCTTAATTTGATCGCTTTTAGAATCACCCCCTTCCTATAATCCCCACCCCCTCAATGGTATTTCGCATGACAAGGCGTGCGTGCAAGCTGGTGGGTTTAATAATTTTTGAAGATGGAAGAAAGCTGGGAATTCTTTAGAATGACATGCGTGCCTCTTGCGGAATCTGCATGCGCGAAACGTGTGGTTGAAAGTTCATTGTAATGATTATTAGAACTTTATTTTATTGGTAACCTTATTTACTTACAAACCTACATAGATAAAGACTCACCCCCCTCTCTCTCTCTCTCTCTCTCTCTCTCTCTCTCTATATATATATATATATATATATATATATATAATTATGATTATTACATAAACATTTAATGTCTAATTTGTTACCTGTAGTTTCAAAGCACTATATTCAAATCGCCTTTAAGGAAGCGCGTAGTGTAATGGTTAAAGTCATGGGAAATGGACTCGTCGCCACGAGTTCAAATCCTTGATGTGGTAATTGCATTTCACTTGACGCTAATATCCTTGGGAAAGATATGAATCCTACTCTCCCTCCAGCTATGGATAAATAGTAGGGCAGACTGGGCTCTTTAACCTTGGTTAGGCATCCGGTATAGGAGAAGGAAAACTCTGAATTCAAACCTGCTTAACTCCGCTTAATAAATTGACCTTGTGTCGCATCCTGCTGGTGCGGAGGGGTTGGTAAATATATATATTCAAATCGCCTTGTAAATGACATCCAAATGAATATCCGTTATGAATAGCATTCTTTCTTTAAAAATAAAACTTTGCAAGTGTTATTTTTAACATCACACACGCACGCACGAGGAAGACACGCGGTCAAATAAAGCGAGAATGCTATTCATAACGGATATTCATTTGGATGTCATTTACAAGGCGATTTGTCTGACGATAAGCATATAGTGCTTTGAACACACCGGTTATAAATTAGCCATTAAATGTATAGATTATAATAATAATAAATATAGCTCTTACAACTGTAATCGAGCACTTAAAAATCCCATATATATATATATATATATATATATATATATATATATATATATATATATATATATATATATATATATGGGAGTAAAATGAGGAAATCAATACGGCAGTAGAAATGTAGACAAACACGGGATATTACAAAGGATGAATATTTACTCCTGGTGATAATGTCGGTGCTATAACGTTTCGGTCTTCATGACCTTCTTCAGGACGTAAGATTCATTCTTTCTAACATCCTGCGTTTGTCTACATTTCTCCATATATATATATATATATATATAATATATATATATATATATATATTATATATATATATATATGGGTAGGTAGGTAGAAAAATAGATAGACTGATATATACACAAATATAACAGACTGATATAATCATAAAGAGTTTTAAAAAGTCTAATAAAATTTTGCCCATTTATTTCTAAATAAATTTGCAATAAAAACTCGACCAAATCGTGTTTTATATTTTTAAACAGAGAAAGAAAAAGATACCATGGTTCAGGATAATAAATATAGAAAATGTGCACAATACATACTTGTTATATATATATATATATATATATATATATATATATATATATATATATATATATATATATATAAGATAATCTACTGAGTCAGACGAACCTACTATTAGTTTCGCAATAAAGCTCTTCAGGGCTAAAAAGTCCAGATTTTAGCCCTGAAGAGCTTTATTGCGAAACTAATAGTAGGTTCGTCTGACTCAGTAGATTATCTTTATTACTTGGCTCTACTTAGGTATCGAGCACTTTTTACAAATTAGCTTCTCCAGCGGTTATATGAATATATATATATCTTATATACATATATATACATATAAATTGTTTTTTCTTTTGGCCAAATACTATACCAATAGATTATTTTTTGTTGGTACGAATATCTTGGTCTTTTCTTTTTTTCAAAAATTTTTTCTTCCTGGTTGATGTTTGGTAGTATATTTTTACAATCAAACTCTCTGCCGGGTTTTTTCTCTCCGCAAGGATCTACCAACACGCTTGGTATATTAAATTATATATATATATATATATATATAATGAGAGAGAGAGAGAGAGAGAGAGAGAGAGAGAGAGAGAGAGAGAGAGAGAGGGAGAGGGAGAGATATGAATTAAAAAGCAAAATACTTTAAATTTGCATCCTGTAATAATTTATTTCAACTGAAATAAGCTTAACTCGTTTCACTATAAGAAACAAAATATGGGTAGGACTGATTTTTCGGGATATCTTTTGGGCATATATCGCTATGTTTCTATTTTTTAGTGGGAGTGTGTGATTTGGTGGGGCGATGGGGTGGGTGAAAGATCAAGGGGAGTTAAGGAGCAGTGGTGTAAGAGGACGGTTAGATTATGTGGGTTGGATAGGTTACTAAACATATCTGTAGTTAGCCGGGTCACTATCTACTCCACAGAAAAAAAAACCCAGATAAATGAACATACATAGGGATATCAGCAGGTAATTGAAAATAGAGGTATTATTATCATATACATTCATTCTCAAACTCTACAAAAAACATTCCAAACGACGCAGTTGAAAAAATTCTGGAAATTAAAGAAAAGCAATCCTGCCCCACACATATGGAAAATAATTAGAAAATAGACCCCCCCCCACAAACTTCAAAATTAAATGATTACTTTGAAGAAAAAAATACAAACAATTAAATTTAGAGACAAAGAAACTGTTGAACACACGCAACGAATTAATTTTCAAGCACAGGCACAAAAATATATATAATCTACAATAATTAGAAGATAAAGAAATCAAATATACATGAAGTCAGCAAATAAAATAAAAAATGACCAATATTAGGATACTTATGGTTTGAATCATCATCATCATCATCCTCATTCTCATCATCATCATCATGCTGGCAGCACGGATATTCATGACAATCTGTTGCTATCTGTCGTCGCCTATCTGTGCAGCATCTAGAATCCGTACGGAGCAGATCGATATAAGTCCTTGCTAGACGGCTCACACTAGCGGGCCCATGTGCAAATTTCCACTGCAGAACGTCACTTATGAGTTCGTCCTTGATTCTCCACCAGTGTCCATTATGTACTGTTTGTCTTAATCGGATGGTTTGTGTGACAGCTACTTTCTTGTAGGGTGTTATTTACACGATTTGTGTAAGACCGCACATAGCATTTTTGTGCAGCTCGCATCTACCTTATTCTCTAAGTACTTCGTTAGGGTCCAAGTGATGCATCCCTACATTAAATACACTGATACAAATATGGTTAGGAAGAATTATCCCTGTAACCTATTCCTCCAATAAACATATCATAAGCTTATTAATACCTTTGTTGTATACTCTCTTTCCTTTCTTACTTCTATTATTCTTCTGCTCATCTTTGGTATCTTATGTTCTTCTAGCGTCTCTTCTAACGTCTCTGTTCTTGCTGGTTGGTCGTCCCCTATTCATTTCTTCTTCTAGGTCAGTCTTGTTGCCAAGACATTCATCAATCACAAAACCTTATTATTTATTTAAACCTTTATTTACTTAAAACTAAACATATTTCTCTAACTAAACACAACGTGCGTGTGCAAGTGAGCTCAGCTAAAGCAGATACATCTTATCTGCCTGACGCCCAAGCTGAAACTGAGACCAACCAGGTCCCACGTGACTTCACGTATTTCGCGGGCTTTCTGTAATATTCCATGGAATGTCCCGCCCGTGATATGAAAAGGGGCCATCCCTTCAGAAATACAGGGGGTTGACAATAATCTATGCGTAGATTATTCAACACCATTACACATTAATTATTAACATTAATTTTTATCATAAACAATTTACTATTATCTTACTGCTATTTACTATCAGCATACCTACTATCATTATTACCATTATCATAATTATCATTAAAATATTGTTATCAATATAACTACAATTAGTACCATAAAGATCACCAATAGGGTTAACATTTTCACATTAACTACTGTAGGGGTTATTTTCGTATTTGCCTGGGGAGTTGTCTGCCCGTTTAATGTCGCTGGTTCCCGCTAGGGACCTCGTGTATTTAAGCGGCTGTTTTGAATTTCTCTTCCTCTTTGCCTGCTGCTCGACCTACGAGACACAATGAGGTAGTCTTACGCCTACCCTTTTCTTGGTGGGGCTTTGGCCCCCCTTACATTACTGTAAGTGATTTCCCAGCATGGACTACTTCAGTCTCATGTCATATTACTATTGTATACGTATGTATGTTCTATGTAATTTATCTATCCTTTGTGTATTCATGTGCTGTACCATATTAAATGTTTTGTCCCTCAAACTTTGTCGGAGTTGTATGTTGTTCAATTATGACTTTGAACCTTACACTACCATTATCTCTAGTATTTTTTCCAGGCTGTGGTTATATCAGTATTGCTGTATGGCTGCACTACCTGGACCCTAACGAAGCGCCTTAAGAATAAGCTAGATGGGACCTGCACAAAAATACTGCGTGCAGTCTTGAACAAGTCGTGGAAATAGCAACAAGGAGGCAGCTGTATGGCCATTTTCCCCCAATCTCCCAAACCATACGAGTAAGACTAGGCACGCGGACACTGCTGGAGAAACAAGGACGAGCTCATAAGCGACATACTCCTGAGGAAGCCAACACATGGGCATACACTGACCAACTATGTGAGGATGCTGGATGCTGTGCAGAAAAACTCCCAGAGGCAATAAATGATAGGGAAGGTTGGCGATAGATTGTCATGGATATCCGTGCTGCCTGCGCGACATGATGATGATGATGATGATGATCTCTAGTATTATCAATATTACTATTGTTACATTATTATTATTTATTATATTATTATTATTATTATTATTATTATTAGTTTCTTTGTTTATAAATAAGTATTTGAAGTTCAATACATTTATTCAAATGGATCAATCTAGAACTTCAAACGCCCATTCCAATAATTCTATTGAAAATAGCAATAGACCCCATATATATATATATATATATATATAATATATATATATGGATAAGGTGCACAATATGGCATATGTTGTTATTAATATTAATAGTACTGTGAGAATAGGTAATAATTGCTAACTTATTTTACACGGATTACTAGACCAGCAATTAAAAGTCAAATAAAGTTTTTGTCCATTTATTTTCCAAATAAATTCTTAAACACTCCACCAAATCGTTTTTCACCCGTGAAATGATCCTCAATACTAAGAATATATGTACATATATATATATGAGTATAGATAAAAGGATATGAAAACAACACAATATGCTTTTAAAGTGAAAAGATTTTATATCATCCTGTTTGAAAAAGAGAATTTGTCCATCGTCAAGTTTGGAATATGTCTTCTTTTTTAAAAAAACTCTTACAATAAGAGATACATAACTATAAAAAAGCTCTGGAGATGATTTTTATAAAACGAAATATTGTTCAATATTAGCTAAGTGAAAAGATTTTATATCATATTCATAGCTAATATTGAACAATATTTCGATTTATAAAAATCATCTTCAGAGCTTGTTTATACTCCAGACTTATCAATAGCAGAGACGAAAATAATTTGAATTCAAAACGAAAACAATGATGTTGCAAAAAGTTATGTGGAAGTTTCAAATATAAGCAACCGCCAACGCTTTTCTCGGTCAGCGGCAGTTATGTATCTCTTATTGTAACAGTTTTTGAAAAAAGAAGACATATTCCAAACTCGATGATAGACAAATTCTCTTTTTCAAACAGAATGAGTATTAACCCGTGACGGTAGACCCGCAACGGATTTTTAGAAAAGTTACTCACTCCACTAAAACAATCAAAAACATCTTACAGAAGAAAAATAATCAAAAACACACACATTCCAAAGCTGGAGTCTAGACAATAGATTGCTCACTTTAACAGCATATTGTGTTGTTTTCATATCCTTTTATCTATAGTCATCCGTCGGATTAATTTCCTTTCTCTTATATATATATATATATATATATATATATATATATATATTCCTGGTAATTAGGATCTTTCATGTATGGTTTAACCGCAGTGATACAGGTAAACCGTAGTGAGACCTTAATGTGCCTAATGCCAGTGAGTGGACGGACGGACAGAGCAAAATATTTAAGAAATGAAGGAACAAACTCTAAATTTGCTTTATTACAATAATTTATTTAAACCGCATTACTGCGGCATGTTCATGTATGAGCAAAAGCATGGATATTACCAAAAAAAAATCCCAAGAAACAATGGTTTAAATCTCTCAAGTTTTGAGGAGTGTCTTATTTTAGGAGGGTAGAAGGGGTGGGGCTTGGAAATTTGAAAAAGTGAGGGGGCTGGACAAGGGATAGTGTATATGTTAGTAAGTGTCTGGGTTGACTGACAAAATTAGGTTGGGAGTTGAAATATAACAAAGTAATTACAAAAAAATACATAAAAACCCAGTTAAACATAAACAACCAAATTTTAAAACTTTTTATCTATTTAACGTATAGATGGGACTCTAACAGATACTACCTGGGAGTAATGCAAATGAAAGGGTACTCTACACTCCCCGGCTTCATCACTAGATGCAGTTTAACGTCACACTCAGGACAGTAAGAGACTGAACCACCGCTTTCTTGCACATATATGATAAAATGTCTGGGGCTTGTCATAAGAACAATACAGTCGGAACAATCATATATATATTTATATATTTATATTTTCCTTTTCCTAGACCGGTTGCCTAACCAAGGTTAAAGAGCACAGTCTGCCCTACTATTTACCCATAGCTGGAGGGAGAGTAGAATTCATACCTTTCCCAAGGATATTCACAATCATATAGGTGCTAGGGCTTGAGGTGATCTGTCGATTGATCGTAATGGGACTCTCCAACCGCCCGTCAAGCCTAAGTAAGAGCCAAAGGCAAGTGTTGCATATTATAAACTGCTCATCCACCAGGATTCCGTTCTTAAGCATCACAGGCCCCCATTCACGGCCAACCGGTGGCTCCATTGGATGGCATATTCTACAGCCCCAGTAGACAGGGAGGATATATGTGTGTGTATGTGCGCGTGTGTGTATGTATAAATATATTTACCCAACCCATCTGCACAAACAGCATGCGACTAAGATAACGTCTAACAGTTTTGAATTTAGAGCTGCCTTACCAAATTAAACCACCCAGTATACCTTATTATTTACCCATAGATGGAGGGAGAATAGTTGCAGGCATATCTTTTCCAAGAGTATTTGCTCTATTTGAAATGTAAACGGCCCAGTCCCGGATTTGAACTTGGGTCCCTGTGTCCTTTCCTACGATGATAACCATTACATAACAGATATCTCCTGTATGTATATGTGTATGTATCATATACACATGTACACATGGGTGGTAAAATATAGAAATAAATCCGATGGTATGTAGAAAATAAGTAAAAAGTATTCCAAAAAGATGAATTGATGGAAATATTTTCAAACTGAAACGAGAGATGAGAAAGTATAAGAGAAAAACGTTCTTTTTCCCCGTTTATTTTGTTCTTTTTTCTTTAAAAGTTTACGGGATTGGTAATTGAAAGAATATTTGAAATGTAACAAAGTATTTAAATTAAAAGAATAGAAAGGAAGGAAGAGAGAAAAACTAACTAATCTATAGATTATTAAGTTAGGTTTAAAACATGTAATTGTTATATTACGTTTATGTATGTTTATTATAATGTACTTTTTTCCACACTGTAGAAGGAAAAACATAAAATTAACAGCTTCTAAAATGGATGTTATTAAAAAACAGCAATGCAGGAAACTATTGGTTACAGCACAATCCACACATAAACATAAAGGCTTTTTATTAGCATATTTTCACTAGAGGGTCATTCAAAATGGCTAAACTGGATTCCACGGATCCATTTACCGTATATTCTCCGGATCACATCATATTTTTCATAGATATATTGAAGCCCTCCTATTTGTACTCAAGTTTGTAACTGGATTATTCAAATAACTTTTATATTTATTTATTTCAAAATTTGAAGAGTTTTTCTTTTCCAGATTCGAGACACATTATTTTTTTCAACCAAGAAACGTTTAAGGACACAGGAAATTAAATCGGTGACTCAAGTTCAGATTCTAATTGAGGCAGTTTGTGTTCATTTAGTACTAAGGCCCTTGAAAAGAACATGCATCAATTCATATCTTTCAATAGGTCAATTCATATTATCATCAAATAACAAGGAAATGGGAGTCTTTTAGCTGAAGAGCAATCAAACTAATCGAAGATTTATCGAAAAAACAAAAAAAACAAAAAACAAAAAAACAAACCAAACCAACAACAACAACAACAATAACAACAAACAAAAACAAAAATCTCAACAAATTTGCAGTTGCGTTGTATGTGGTTACCCATTTGAGTAACGGATTTTCCAAGAACTGTGTGAAAGGAACGATCAGTGAAATGTGCAAAGTAGACATGCAAAAAGTATTTATTCGCTTTCTCTGCTTCTTCGCTGACTTTCCATGCAAGAATGAGTGAATCAAAATAGATAAATAAATAAATAAATAAAGAGCACATTTTAGATAAAGTTACACGTGAAAAAAAACTATATAGTTAATAAAAGAAGACAATTATAAAAGGTTAAAACATGAAAAGTTCTAAAGGATAAAAGCTGAAAGTATCCAGTGTAAAAATGGGATCAAGTCGATGTGACTAGAGATGAGTTTCTTAAATTTTATAATCAAGTATTGATTTCATATCTTCGGTAATTCTTTCAGCTTTTATGTAACGAACGAATACATTATATATATATATATATATATATATATGTTAATAGTGTGTGTATGTGTTGTTTGAGCTGTGTATGTGTGTGTGTGTGTATAATGGTGACAGCAAAGTGATCATTTTGTGTTAACTGCAATAAAGAACGAAATTCCTAAGAAAATACGTGGATTAGAGAGAGAGAGAGAGAGAGAGAGAGAGAGAGAGAGAGAGAGAGAGAGAGAGAGAGAGAGAGAGAGAGAGAGAGAGAGATGGTCGTAAAATAAAAAGAAATTTGAAGAAAATCAATAAAGAAAAAAATCTATCTATGCACTAAAATCATAAAAATCAATCGAATCAAATAAAAAAAGCACTTCTAAACCTCCTTATGTTCATTTTACAGGGTGAACCAAAAGGTAGATGGACAGTAAATAACACCGATTATTTTACCTACTATCCACTTACTTTTGACTCACCATATATATATATATATATATATATATATATATATATATATTATATATTAAAAAGGTATAGATAGATAACCTACTGAAGTTTCATCAAAACAGGATCATCAGGGTTAATTGTAATGAATTAATCAAGAAATTGATTAATTAAAGACAATTATGGAAGTGAATAATACAATACATTTTCCAGCGCTAGCACAAACAGCGTTACTTGAAAAATAACAAAAATATGAGTTCTACCAAGTTTTCTCAAAACACTCATGATTCATAAACTTTTCCAGCGTTACAAAAGATAGCGTAACATAAAAAATAACGAAATATCATGTGTCACTCTACTTTTGATATACTTAATTTCAATAATTTTTCTGTACTAATAAAAATAATCATAAAATTTCGAACTTGTTCATTTTTCACGTAAAATTTGCATTAGCAATTATTATAATTTATCATAAAATTTACTCCATTTTATTGTAGTCTCATTTTTATCACAACACTATTTATTGATAAACTTTTAGCGCTACCACAAACAGTGTAATATATATACAAAAAATAACGAAATATGGGTTCTACCAAGTGTTGAACTGGAATTCTACATGTCTTAATCAGAGGTCACTTGAAGCACTTTAACCCCTTTAAATCGGCAAGGGTTTCTTGAAATAAGAATTTGTAGAATCTAATCATTCATTTAATCAATCATCCTATTACTTGTTTACATTTATCTACTTTGCAAAAGTTGATATTTACCCAACCTTTCTGCACGAGAAGGAGGTGGCACAAGGTCAATTTTTAAGCTGGGCTTAACAGACTTAAATTCAGAATTTTTCTCTTCTTATACCGGTTACTTCAGGACTGGAGAGAGAATCATCATCATCATCATCATCATGTCGCGCTTTCAGCGCGGATATCCATGACAATCTCTCTCCATCCGTCCCTATCGCTCATCATTCTCGGGAGGTCCTCTATGCAGCATCCCGCATCCGCACAGAGCTGATCAACGTACGTTTTTGCTGGTCGGCCCACACTGGCTTGTCCATGTGCTGGCTTCCACAGGAGGACGTCGCTTATGAGTTCGTCCTTGCTTCTCCAGCAGTGTCCCGCGTGTCATTTTCCAATGGTATTAGCGCAATTTTAAATGCAAATAGTCTCGTCCAGGATTTAAACTCGATTCGCTATGTACATTTCGACGACGATAACAATTGCACCACAAGGGGCTACAAAAGTAGAGATAACTTAATTTTCAAAGCTTTTTAGATTAAGCCTTTTCAATATTAATATATTATCATTATTATCTTAATGTCATATTATCCGTAGAAATAAGGTTATTCCTGACCTTCCTGTCTATGAAGACCCAGAGTTTCTGATTAGGATTAAATAATTGATCTCCCTTGGACCACAGTATAGTATTTATACATTCTGTACAATCTATACTTGTTCTGCCAAGGATCACAGTATAATAACTGTGCGCTTTCTTTGGTATACATACCCTATTAATAAAATTAGCTCAATACAATCTTCCTAATCATTTTTTTCATTTAACCTTATTCTAATCTTCTATCACTTCTATCTCAAGTTAAATTTCTAGGCAATCAGGTAGGCTTTTTCCTTGTATAAGATTGGTGGGCTCCATAAAAATTCTCTTACATTCTATCTACTTTTAAATATCAACACGTAATGAACGTATGTCTTTATTGGGAAATGAATACTTTACATCCGAGTCTGTTCCCATCTCTCTATTTATCTCAGCACTTTGAAATGTATGTATTTATCCAACCTCTCCACCACAGACAGGATGTTACACGAGGTAAATTCTTAAGCGGTGTACAGCTGGTTTGTAATCAGAGTTTTCCTTCTCCTAGACTGGTTGCCTAACCATGGCTGAAGAACACAGTATGCCCTATTATGTATCCATAGATAATGAGAGAATATAGCGATTCATGCCTTTATCAAGGGTATTAGCGTGAAGGGAATAGCAAACTGCATCGTCAAGGATTTGAACTCGGATCACCGATTTCATTTCTCATGACGATAAATCGTCGCTTCTTACAGATGATATAATTCTGTATTTTTTATTCCTGTTGTTGGAAACATTAAAGTTCGTCATTGCTGAATTAGTGACTTGAAGTCAATCATAGTTGTCTACCCTTGGATCAGCCACTGATGAGTGTTGACTTTAACTGGACAACAATTGAGTTAGTTTTTAATAAATTGTAATAAATGAGGAACAAGGTAAAAGCTCTATTCAAATATAACTTAACTTAGCAAAGTTTAGTTTTGGTGGAATGTTGATAAAGATTACTTTTCACTAACATTTGATTTAAGATTTAAAATTTTTTTACCAGGGATCGAAAACAGGTAGGATGAAAAATGCGACAATTGCGCCAAATTATTCACAGTGCAACATTTAACAAACATTTTTATAGATCATGTATTTCTGTATAAAATAATGCGGGATTTGCATCTAAATTTGTGTATACTGAGACGATCTTTAAGATTAAATCTAATAATGATAAATAAGAATAACAATGTTCATAATAAAGTGAAAATAAGAATGATAATGTTTATAATAAAGTGAAAATAAGAATGATAATGTTCATAATAAAGTGATAAAATTAAAAACAAACAGCAGGATTTTTATCTATGATAAAATATATATAATGATGGTTCAATAATTACAAAATAATCGATTTACATCTTGAAGAATTATTAAAAGATAAATTAATTCTGGGTAAAATATAATCAATAAAAAAGAAAGAAAAAAAGGAACAAATAAAAAAAGAAGAAGACAAAAACAAACAAAAAACATAATTTTTAGAATTTTGCCTTTCAGAATTTTTTAATTTTTTTTATTGCAAACGGTGATATTCTCAAGTAAGATTTAAAAAAAAGTACAATTATTCAAAAAAGAAATATTAGAATTATAGAATCCTGAAATAGAAAAAAAAAATAAAGATAAATTCTTGAGAAAGTTTCATTTTTTCGTAAGAGCGATTCAAAGGAAGAGAAGATGAAAAGCAGAAAAAAATGAGGAGTGAAAAAAGTTGTTGAAAAATAGAAAAGAAATGTCTGCCGGTAGAAAACTTAGAATTTTTTGAGAGTTGAAAAGTATTCGTTCTGATGCAGTTTATAATCATTCGATGGATTTAATAAATAAATGAATAAATAAAATGCAAAAGAAATCTCCCCTTCGAGAGAAAAATGGAAATAACCCATAAAAATGAAACGAGAAAGTGCCCGACAAAAGAAAAAAATAAATAAATAGAAAAATGGCTAAAAAAAAACAAAAAAACAACTTACCAAATTACTAATATTGATGTGATAAAAATAAAATTATGGCAAATGCATATTTTTTAGGAGAATATAAAAGGAAAAAAAATAAACAAAAAGCAAACACACACACAACATACATACAGGATAAAAAGGTCAAAATGCATGTAGGAACAACAACTCGTAGACAAAAATTGAAAGAAGCCTTTTCCCATTGAAAAACAAAAAGCGACACTGGCGGTGGCGTAGTCTATACATTACTTTCTGTAACATTTGCTCAGTGGTTTAATCCTTTTTTCTTTTACTCAAATAAAAGTAAGAAATACAGAAATGAAGTTATGGCTTTATATATATAAACAAGAAAGCTTTTTATTTATCAATCTATATCAAATTTGCATCATAGGGCTGTGGTTTATTCACTTACCAAGGCTGGAAAAGAGAGAATTTTGAATGCTGATTTTCAAGATGAGAATGTCATCCATACATGGAAGTACAGAACAACTGCATCTTTTCAATATATATATATATATATATATATATATATATATATATATATATATATATATATAATATATATATATATAATATATGAGCTCGATGTACATGTATAAAGGAATATAATAATATTCCTTTAAACATATACATCGAGCTCTTCAACCTAGGCAAACGGAAGTTTCTACATATCGAATATTATATATATATATATATATATATATATATATATATATATATATATATATAAAACCGATATCGAAAATATTCGATATCCGTATACTTCCAAGTGCTTGGGCAGGATGGTTCGATGTACATGTATAAAGGGATTTAAAAATGTATATATATATATATAATATATATATATATATATATATATGTCTGTGTGTGTGTGTGTGTGTGTGTGTGTGTGTGTGTGTGTTGTGTGTGTGTGTGTTGTGTGTGTGTTTTGCCTATCTTTCTTGTGCATAGATCATACTTTATTGGCCTTACTACAACTTTGGTAAATGTTACAAAATGTACCCCTACTTTAACGTGATACTATCTGACACACACCTCAAACTATCTGGCCATATCTGTTTATTTATTTTTATTCATTTTCCGTTAAATTTTACGAGACCAACAGGCCAAAATAAATTCATTCGATAAATACCTGAAAGTCTTTTCATTTATTTCATTATATATATATATATATATATATATATATATATATATATATATATATATATGATAAGTTGTAAACAAGGTATGTTTGGAATGGCTTTTTTGCCGACAATTTTTAGGAGAATATGTGCTTAATTGGAGTCGTACCTAATTTTGAAAATTAATTAATTAATAATGAATTAGGCGGGAATGCCTATTTACATGTGCACATTAAATAGGCATTCCCGCCTAATTCATTATTAATTAATTAATTTTCAAAATTAGGTACGACTCCTATTAAGCACATATTCTCCTAAATATATATATATATATAATATATATATATATATATATATATATATATATATATATAGATAGATAGATAGATAGATAGATATGCTAATCTGTTCCCATCTATCTCTATGGATTCATATATCGTGTGTTTTCTTCGTGTATCCTATTTTTATTGATAACTCTCAATTTTTAACGCTTTTGGACGCGCATGTGCACAAACTCACATCCGGTCAAACTCGTGTTCACTGAATAAATATAAGCAGTATATTGCCAATAACTTTCTCATATAATGGCATCTTTTTATACCCTTTTTGTCTACGAGATGTAATTTAATTTGGGATTGAAAAACGGAGCATTGCTTTAGGTGCCTAAGCAAAACGGAAAAGGATGTTTTTTTTGTATAGGAATTGCATAGAAAGCGTTTTGAAAAAAAAAAAGAGTACAAGGAAAAAATAAATATAAAACAACAACAATGAATGAATCATTGAAGTAAGGGTAAAAAAAAGCAGTTAAAAATTGAAATATTTTTGAAAAGTACCCACCTTAATAATAATAATAATAATAATAATGGAATCATACTTATTAATATATAAGAGATATGATGAGAAAGTATGTGTGTGTGTGTTTTCTAGGGGTGTGTGCGCGCATATGAATGAATTCAAACATGTGTGTGTAACAGAGGTAATCTTTACATTAGGGTCTTGTAATAAGAATCTAATATTTATCCGATTTTTCCTCAGAAATCTCTAAAGAATATTTAAAGTATTTCAATAAAATTCAAATAAAAATAATATGAATAAAGATAAAATGAATTTAATTACTATATCATCGAAATAAACTTTCTGAAAACATGATTCAGCCAGTTAAAAGTCACTCAACAATTTCATTTCAAAGTTCGAATATTTGCTCCTGTGTCTGATTGTAAATCTATGAAAGCCCATGATTAGAGGAAAATGTTATTATAAAGTAATTTTAGAGATATAATTAATTACATAAGTAAAGATTTTGTTTCGTTTAATATATTGTCCATTTCGGTCTTCCTATACTACATACGAAATCTTTAAAATAGGCTTAGAATTATTTGTTTTCCTATTAATTTATTTCATATCCTATTTTTAAGAATACGATAGTTTGATAGAATCACAGGACCGAGTATTAAGGTTTAGTTATGACAGTATTAGTCCATAGAATTTGTAATTCTTGTTTTTCATTATTCTCTGTTGCTTTTTTTTTTTTTTTTTGGTGTTTGCATTTCCCTTAACGCTAATAACCTTTTGAAAGGTGTGAATTTAACCATTATCGATCCAGCTATTGATAAATAGTAGGGAAGACTGGGCTGTTTAGCATTGCTATGGCAACTTAGACAGAGAAGGAAAACTCTGAATTCAAACCAGTTGTAGACCTGGAAAATGATAACACCAACTATTTGAATACTATTTTGGAAAATACAGTATTGGACAAAAAAGACAAAAAAGAAGAAAGCTGCTATAAGGGGCTTTACTAAGACAATTGATGACAATGTAGTTTATGGAAAGATAGGACAATTTCTGATCAAATGGTAGGATATCCATTAGCGTCAATTACTGAATTGCAGGTTAGATTCAAGTTATTTAAGTTTTCTTATATTTTTGAGGAAGATTTCAACTGAGGAATTAGAGCGATTCAATTTATTTTAAATATCTTAAATAAAGTGGCAGTCCACAATTATTGTATACCCCAATTTGACCTTGACTCAGACAACAGCTTACTAGCCATTTATCAAAGGAATAAACATGAATTAGGATAGAGCCAAAGGAAAAATTTCCTATTTTTGGTATTTCTGAGAATTTATGCTTTTGAAAACTTTGACTTTTCACTACAACTGAGTGAAGTTTGACAACAAAAATCACGGAGAATAATCACTTCCATTGAAGTTTTATTATATGTGGCAACAATAAAAATGGTTTAGTTTTTTCACTGTTTTTATTGTCCAATACTATAAATCCTGTGAACACTTCCATAAATAAGCAGAGAGTCTATTTAGGATTTGTCTATTTACGATTTTATAAATCTTATGAACATCTTTCTAAAGTTTTTGGGAATTAATGTTAGAAACAGAAGAACGGACAGACACAAAGTCTGAATGAATTTAAGCTAATCGTAAATCATTTTTTGAAGAAGTGAACTGGGGAAATTCTCTTTCGTTTGATAAGACCTGTACACACGCACACATATACGCACACACGCATATTACATATGTACAGGTTAGTAGGTAAAAATCTTTTTGTGTATAATGATGAAAATTTACGTTTTTTTTTCAAAGAAAGTTCTTTTAAATAAACGTACTATTGGAAATACAATACTTATTCGCTTAGGAAAAACGATGAAATAAATAAATAAAGAAGGGAATACACTTGCCAGCGATTACAATAGCCCTCATATATACACACACACACACACACACACACACACACACACACACACACATATATATATATATATATATATATATATATATATATATATATATATATACTATGGTTATGATCTATTCTTGTTTTTTTCTCAGGCTTTCGTACTATTTCTTTTTTGTCGGGGTCCATATATATATATATATATATATATATATATATATATATATATATATATATACACATGCGTTTAATTATTAACGAGTGACATTTTCTCATTTTGTACAAATAATACCGATTGGAATTTAACAAAATTTTCACAGTAGAATAGAAATGGGTGTATGCACAGGTTGTATAAAAACTGTATTGTTCTGCGCAACAGGAAACAAACAGTGACCATTTGCAATATAAACACGATATAGAAGTGTCCCAGATATTAAACAAGTGTCCCTCCCTGTCGATTTGTGGCGTTAGAGTGCACCGGCTGCACCTCTACAGAGGGGTAAGACTCCCCAAATGGGGCCACCTGTTGGCCGTGGGTGGTGACCCGTGATGCTTAAGGATAGAACCCAGGTGGATGAGCAGTTCATGACTTGCAATACTCCACTTTGGCCCTATCTTGGGCTAGATGGGCGGTCGGAGAGGCCCCCTCCGATCAATCGGCTGGTCACGTCAAGCTCTAGCACCTATATGATTTTCCCAACCCTATTGCCCTTATGGCAAGCCCCAACCCTCTTTTTATCTTATGGGTGCTAGAAGGCGGTGACTGAGGGTCTACATGTCCTGGGAATGACGTTAAACTATATCTGATGGTGAGGTTCCAGTTTTGGAGGTTTGGGGAATGTGGAGCACCCCTTCATCACCATTGCTCCCTGGTCCACTCTGATCCGGAGTGTTAGTACCTGTTAGGGTCCCATCTATGGGTTATATATAAAAATGTATTTATAAAAAAATGTATTATCCATTAAGAATTGATTTATTTCAAAACTTTATCGGCATTATGACCCACTGAGGTTGATATGCCGTAAAACCAAACCAAACCAAACAAGTGTCATTATACTCGTGCAATTATGGGCCGCAAATGTGACTTGACCCCTTCTGAGAAAGATATCATAACATCTGAACTTTCCAAAGACAAGTCTACGTTAGAAATATCCAAAATAATTGGAAGATATCGCCAAACTGTGAAAAGATTTGTTGCAGCTCCTACGAAGGTACGTAAGAGGGCCGATAAGGGTTACTCGAGGGTTGTTTCCCGATGTTCTTTGTCACGAATGAAACGTGAAGCTGTAAATAACCCAGGCCTGACGAGTGGAGCACTTTTCAGAAGCATTGGAGAAGCAACAATGCCCAGAAGTACTCGCTGTGGTCTTCTGAAAAAGGTCGGGGGCATCAGTAAGACAGTGACAAAGCCTCGATTTACAAAAATACACATACAAATACGTTTGAAATGGGCAAAGGAGAACATGAAAGTCGATTTCTCAAAAGTACTGTTCACAGATAAAACTCGTGAAGCACTTGATGGCCCTGATGGCTGGAGCAAAGGTTGGGTACGAAAATAATCGCAGATGCTTATATAGCCTTCCTCAAAGAGCACCTGGAATCTTGGCTAAAAAGGCAGAGAATCACCTTAAGAACCATCATATGTTTGCAAAATAATGCATTAAGCACATAAAGCTACAGAGTACCTGCAAAAATTATGCTTCTTTGGACCTCGGAAGATGAACTGGCCGGCCAATTCTCCAGACTTAAACCCAATTGAAAACTTGTGGAGCATTCTGAAGCGACGTGTTTATGAGAATGGACGCCAATTTAGAAGCAAAGATGACTTGTGTCAGGAAATAGTCAACGTATCACGTAAAATTACATCAGAGGAGATTCAGAAATTGACATGTTCAATCGACCAGCGCCTTTTCCAAGTCATTTTTAAAAAGGATCACATATTAACTAACTTCGCTATCATTTTTGAATTCTTTTTACTTTTTTTTATTTCAATTTAATTTTATCTTAGTTACTCTATGTATCCATAAAATCTATAAATAAAACAATAAAAGTATTATTTTCTCTTTTACCGGGGTTTTAATTACACCTCGCTAATAATTTGACACATGAATAATTTAAGTAAATTAGGTAACTTCTGTTCCTTTTCATAGAACCTTAAATCTTTATGGAGTAGGTGTATATACAGGTTGTTATTATTCCCTGATAATTTAGTTAAATTCCAATCAGTAGTTTGTGGATAGGAGGAAAATGTGTCACTACTTTAATAATTTGAAACGCAGTATATATATATATATATATATATATATATATATATATATATATATATATATATATATATATATATATATATAGAGGTGTGTATTCTGGTATATAAGGCCGTATACGATTGCTGAAAACTGCAAATTGGAATCTAAAGAAGTGTTTCTAGTTTAATCGACACCATTCAATTTTTACTTATTACATCAAGAACATCAATAGTAGGAATAGTAAGAAAAATCTTAAAATCTAATTAGACTGTAGAAAAATGATCACCATAATTCTCTGCACACTGCTGATATATATATATATATATATATATATATATATATATATATATATATATATATATATATATACACTGATGAACCAAAAAATGAACACCTACCTAATAAGGTAAAAGTGCTCTATGACAGAAGTGCCATCTCGAATCAACTTGAAGATGTCACTGCTGTCATAGAGCACTTTTACAATGAAGGCATGCACTTGACTTTCACTGATGCTGCAATTGATTTGAATGGCATATCAACCCATCTAGAGTTATTTTATACCAATAGTATGGGAATTCCGTACATTGTACGCTCCGTTTACATCTACATTTTTTGCATAGTTTCTTAAGTTGTTTGCACATATTAAAAAATCATATGAAATATTCCTAATATGAATAATTTTTAAACAGATCTATTTGATCCATAAAGTGGCCTTAGCAGGTTGTTAACCTTAATGAAGGGTACACCACATTCCCCTGGGCAATATGTCAAATCATTGATTTACTGAGGCACCGAATATAAAAATACATTCATTTTATTGATTTAACCAACTCTAATAAAAATTATAATAAGATTAGTATCAATTTACCAATTACATACAGTGAAGTTCACAATAGTTAACTTCCACACATAAGAATTGAATTTTTCATATAAGTTAGTAACTTGACTCACAGATTTGTCCCGAGAAGACTGTCCACTGTCATTTATCTCTGATTTAAATTTCAGAACATTTCGAATGGCTGTTTTTAGTTCTTCAGCCCCCAAATTTTTTTATCGTCCATCCAATATTTTGATTCCCCTCTTCTGCTGAATATCAGGTCTTATAGTTACTGAGGTAACTGACTTCAGCCAAAAGCTGATCTTTTGTCAAATTGTTCAATGAATCTAATGAGGATCAGTGTGGCGCTTATAAATATGTAGTTGATCCTTAGTTCTCTGAGTTTTTTTCTTTTTCAGAACTGCTAATTCTTTGGTGGCTTTCAGCGTTGACAGAATGTCTCTTTCTAGCTTTTTCACTCCCACTATTATTATCATTATCATTATTATTATTATTATTATTATTATTATTATTATTATTTGTCATCATTGTCATCATCATCATTATCATTATTATTTATCATTATCATTATTATTATTGTCATCATTGGCATCATTATTATTATTATTATTATTATTATTATATTATCATCATTATCATTTATCATTATTATTATATTATTATTATTATATCATTATCATTATCATTATTATTATTGTCATCATCATATTATCATTATATTATTATTATTATTATTATTATTATTTATTATTATTATTATTATTATATTATCATTATTATTATTATTATTATTATTTATTATTATTATCATCATTATATTATTATTATTATTATTATTATTTGTCATCATCATTATTATTATTATTATTATTATTATTATTATTATTATTATTATTATTATTATTATTATTATTATTATTATTTGTCATCATTGTCATCATCATCATTTACAACGATCTTTCTTTTCACTGTTTGACTTACTTTCAAAGGATGAAACTACAATTAACCTATTTGTTGAGACCGCATTTCTTTGTGAGTCTGTTGTAACAGATGTGCTATCTCCACTAACCATGATTCAGTTATCAAACTTAGCAAACTGGGATTCATATCCTAATTTTGTCAGGAGTGCATATTGTAGTGCCTTACTATTATCATCTTGTCATAAGTGTCCTACCTCCAACACTTGCCTGTAAACAGCATCAATAACTTTCTCCATTGCTGCAGCTTTTAGCTTTTCAATCCCATTTGGCTCATCCTCTCTTTTTACATCATTTAATTCCTTGAGAACAGTTAATTTATGTTCAAAGAAAACTTTCAGTCCAGTTCAGTTTCTGAAGTATTTGTAATTGATAGCATAAAGTTTCTGAAGTATTTGTAATTGATAGCATAAACACCTGGACATAATTGTATAATGTTCACTTAGAATACATAATAAAAAGACAAGAGTTTGTTAAATCATTAAAATGAAGGTATTTTCATATTATATAACCCAGAAACTTATATATAGGCATATTACACCACTATTACTTATAAAATTGTTAACATTCTTTAAAAGAATAACGGTTTTCAGTCGCCATTTTAAAAATCGTCCTGAAACTAACGTCATATAAAAAATTCATCAAAATCGTAATCAGCAGCAAAAATGGCCATAGAAAACGCTCGTTCCATAAATTCGATCTCCATTTGCCCACCCCTATTAATATAGCACTAACTCACACATCAGTTACGAGCCTGTAGACGTTATTCTTGTTACATGTCGCTAGTCCTATTTTGGTTCATCAGTGATTATAGATACTTTATAAAATATATCATATATAATAATATAATGTTATATAATCATATGATATAAAATATGATAGGATATGGTATGACGTTATATGATATATATTATCTGATATATAATATTGTATATATGTTATCCATAATATGAAATACGTAATACAATATATATATATATATATATATATATATATATTAATATATATGAAATATGTATAATATAATATAGTTTAACATAATATAATATATAATATAATATATATAATTCATATATGAGGTATTTTATAAAGTAATTATAAGTTCTAAGTGATAAATGAAAACAGACAGACATACACACACACGCGCGCGTGCGTGCACACACACAAGCACAAAAAACACAAAAAAACACAAGTATATACGCACATACATGTAAACAGATCTATTAAAAACCAACTTAGTTTACTCTGGTACAAGATCAAATAGAATGAACGTGACAAGAAGATCATGTTGAATCAATATTCAAAGAAGGGAGTACATTTCTGTTTACCTCTAATATCAGCATTATGAATCCAATTCCTTACTCTTACCCGGGCTCGAACACCGACCTTCTGTTTGCCCAGTGTTAAATAGAATGAACTAAACCCGTGGTTTTCAAACTGCGGTCCGGAATCCACAGAATTAACAGCACGGATCAGCAGATGCTACAAGGGTGCCTTGAAAATGCATATTATCCATTTTCAAACCTCAAATTTTTTTTAAACAGACTGAATAACAAAGACTACCACTCGTTTTTCTCGTTATTCTGTGATAAAAAAATTTCTTATCACCTTCCATATACCAACAAATGCCCTGAAGATGATCTAATTAATAGATCGAAACACTGCAGCGTCGGCCAATAAACTCACCACTTAACCCATTTAAACCTGTGTTTTTTCATTTTTCTTAATATACTACATACCGTCGGATTCACTTCCTTTCTTCACATATTATCCATTAGCAATAGAATCGTGAATTCATTTTCTAGTTATAGTACGAAAATAGGAAAGTACAGTTTAAACAGCATTTCCAAAATTTTGGCTTCGCGTGTTTTTTGAGTATCAAAAAATTATTTGTTTTTTCAAAATGGTTAAAATGCTGCTACCATTTGCAACATTCATGCAAAACAGCATTTTAGTCCCTTACTAATATCATGACCAAATATAAATCTTAGACATTTTGGGCAAAGAGAATTATATGTATCTTTGTCTAGAATATCATCAAGCATTTACAATTTTGCCAAACAAGCACATCCTCTCACTAAATATCATTACACATTATTGGATAGGAATTTCATTTTCGTTCTGGTAGGAATATCATACTCTGTATTTTGCAGTTCAAAATATTTCGAGTCATGATATTTTAAAATATCTAAAATTATGAAAGAAAACAGCTTCATACTAAAAAGCAAGAAACAAACGATATCCCGCGGAAACTATTATTGATGCAGACTACACGGATGATATAGCACTTCTTGCAAACACACCTGCTCATAGCTTAATCTAAAGCAAACATCAAAAGGCATTGGTTTCAACGTTCATGTTTTTAACCACGATGACACCCTCTCCTTGTTACATGACAGGCTTTAAAATTAGTAGACTAGTTAATATACTTAAGTAACAAGATCTCACCAACTGAAAGCGATAACAATATATGTATGGGTAAAGCATGGACTGCTATTGACAGGTGAACGACCATATGGATATCTGATCACTGGTAAAATAAAACGGAAATAATTCCAAACTGTAACAGTATCAATACTACTGTATGGCTGCACCACTTGGGCACAAAACACTTGGAGAAAAAGCTAAATGGGAACTACACAAGGATGCTGCATGCTGTTTTAAACATCCTGGAGACAGTGCCTACAAAACGGCAACTGTGAGGCCACTTACCACCCATCTCACATAGCATCCATGTGAATAGATCAATACACGATGAACACTGCTGAGGAAGTGAAAATCATCAGCGACTTTCTCTTATGTACACACGGACACACGAGTGTTGACCGACTAGGAAAAAGTACATTGATCAGCTCTGTACGGGCACTGGATGCCAAGGATATATATATATATATATATATATATATATATATATAATATAATATATATATATATAGAGAGAGAGAGAGAGAGAGAGAGAGAGAGAGAGAGTCAAGGGAATCCGTGCTGTCGACACACCTTGATGATTAAATGATGAATTAAAATTATTTATAAAAAGAAACATTGATTTTGTGCTTGCAAATATTTTACGTAAAGATTATCTAATTATCCTCCATTGAATGTAAATTAAAATATTCTAAAGACATTTCTTTCCTTTACTTATCTATAATGTTCGGGGTTCAGGGAAAATAATTTGATATACTTTATCAATTTATATATCTTTAAAAGTGAGTGTCTAAAAATGTGAAATCGTCCTTTATAAAAAGCCTGAGATTATCTCGAAATATTTCGTTGATGAGAGCAACACTATTTTTTCCAAATTCATACTAAACTTTCATAGATATCAATAACACATTACTAATGGAGCTGATATAGTGGTTCCCCCCATCGGTAACAAGGATCGGAGTTTGAGCCGTGGTTAAAGTTAGACATTTTATGTTGATTTTCAAGGCAGGCATATATGCCCTCTCTATCTTGGAAATCTACACAACATAATCTTCTTTTGGTTTGACCCTGTGCTAAGCTAGGCTGAACTTTGTAAATACCTTCAATGTACGTGTGTATATAAATGTAGGAAGTCGGAGAATTCTCACCAAAGTAAGTTAAAGCAAGTAAGATTTTCATAACAGATAAAAGCCATAATTAAAATTATTGCATGTGAAATCTGATCCCTGTTGTTAATACAAACTAATTAAAAAGAAAACACAGGAAGAAAATAATTCAAAGATAAAAACGATAGTGTGAAGAATCATTTGATATTTTTGATATTGATAGCTTAAATAAAATAGAAATTTGTTGGTTGTTTACGAGTTGTGTGTAGTCAGCAGTATTTAACGAACGTATTGGTGCGTACCTCTATGCAAAAGCTGACATATGGGCGGACAGCCAAAACAGTGCGCATCTGGAGAGAAAGGAAGCAGCAGACACAATTTCAATATCATATACACTATAGAACAACACAAAGCTTGTTCATTGTTAGAGACAAAGATAGGTCAATTGTTTTTTTTTTTTTTTTAGCTCGGCCGGTGAGTGAAATAGTTTATTCTCAAAGAATCTCTTGTATTTGTCAGAAGGCAAATCATCAGCACTTGCAATTTTTGGACTTCAACCACTTGTTTTTTTAAAAATTTCTTTAAAGAAAATCATTTCGAAAAGTTTTTGGTTCACTTGTAAATGGCATCAAATGTGATTACATTTTAAAGAGTTTAACGTTATCATTGTCGGTTACGTATCTGAATGCCTTTGGGATCAGACAAAATGTCTGCCTCAAGGCGTTTTAAATTTAATTAGGTGAAAGCATAAGTCCAATATCGACATTAAAATTACTCCACTTGTATCTCCCACATAGGAGGTGATTTTAAAATCTGGACAGAAAGATATTGATGCTGATAAAATAGACACACATTTGAATTAAA
Organism: Doryteuthis pealeii; assembly: GCA_023376005.1. NCBI lineage: Eukaryota > Metazoa > Mollusca > Cephalopoda > Myopsida > Loliginidae > Doryteuthis > Doryteuthis pealeii. Next base: position 23,461,876 of record CM042142.1, read on the forward strand.
AGATAAACCTCTATATAGGAATTTGAGTGGGAGCCTTGCATGTTGTAATGCTAAGCGGTTGAGGTTATCAGATAATTACTTGGGAGTTCGATTCTCATTGGATGCCTCATATTGCTGGCCTCGTTTTAAAGTAAGCTAATATTAGTCAATGTCTATACTCAAATATGGTTTTATTTCGATCTGGTTCTTTTCCTTTGCAGATAAATATTATTGCCGACTTTTATGGTAGGTGGGACCTGCTGTCAGATAAAGAAAGAAAACATCTTCATTGATCAAGACAAATTAGAACAAATGACCCAAATGGTGTCAAAATTCGCGGAATTCCATGGAAAATGATCATCACCGAATAAATAATCTATGAAAAAGTTTTTGTTTTCGAATCACTTATAGTGACTACATTGTTAAGCAATAAAATAATAAAAAAAAAAATATGTAACATTTTTCAACTATTTTTCAGTAAGTGATAAGCCGTGTATATAAAAAGTTAGTTTTTTACAGGATTAAAACAATATTTTTTGTCTACAAGAATATGAATAGGTGTTTTTTACTAATTTGGGTGTGCTGAATTTAAATTTATAAACAGTTTTGCTCTATCACCTCTAGTTTTCTGTCTTTTAAATAGTCTCATTTTAGTATATACAGAGAATATACGTGCTTATTTCAACAGTTGCAGCAACTTATTACAGATAAAACAGGATAGATAAAGAACATTGACGGAATAAATATACTTGGATGACACAATGTACACAATTCATAGTACCGCAGACAGTTAGAAATGTGTTTTCTTAGATGATCTGTTGACTGCCAGTGCACTACTGGCTGTTGATTGAGACGTGTTGGCTACGTTTAACTGTCGAAATCCGTCTTGATATATAGCTATATATATATATAATGTAATGCTATCACTTACATTTATTGCAGAATAACTAAAAAAGAAGACATAAGTCACACAATATTAGAAATTAACCCTAAATGCATATACGCCTTTATATACAGTTATATATAATGTGCAAAATGTACAGTATGAATATCTAAAAAAAACTAGAGGTGATGAGTACAAACGGATTTCAATCTGAATTCAGCACCCTCAAATTAGGTTAAAACAGCTATTTTTGTGCTTGCCTCAATTTCTTTGTAAACCAGTGTAATTGGAGGTTGAAATATATAGATTCTATTTACTTACTTAATTATATTTGCTTGATTTTAAGATATTGCTTCACAACCATAATGTAATGTAGATGTTATTACTTGACAGGAACACAGTGTGACATTACGGGGCCTCGGAGAAAGTTGTCAAGACAAAGATGAGATGAAGAGATGACAATGAGTTAAAGGCAAAAAAAAGTCAGACCTCTGGTCACAGAAAAATACTGCTCACTTTATTACTGATGTTGCAAGGTACCTCGCAAACGGGCTCAAAAAGAGGAAGACGTAAAGTAGCATTCTCGAGTCGATGAAGGAAAGATCTAATGTTTGACAAATCGTAGCCATTCTGTTCGCTAGCACCAAAATAGAGGTCGTTACTTGTCGCACTGTCAGTAGAGTTATCATGATTGATCCTTTGTTGTAAGTTACACATTCTGGCACCAGGGTCTCAGTTGGTGGGAGGCGACCACTTCATGCACTAAGCCTTAGGTTTGTTAAAGATGAAACACATTAAAACCAAAATATTGTATAAATTTAATTCTTCCGATTGAGTTTCAAAATTTAATCAAAAATCACTGCAGCTGCTAAATTGATAAGTTTATCAAAATTGACACTTTGACCTTTTACTGAAGCCGGAAAATTGAACCGGTTGACATTGAAAGGTCAGTGGCCGAACGAGATAGCTATGGATTATTTTTTTTTTAGCCCCACCTGATCTCAACGTGATACGAGAACGTAGTACCCAATCACCATCCCTCCCGATAAGACGGGGTTCTCATTGGTTGGCCAATGAAATGCAATATAATATGATCTGCAAGTCAATCAGAGGTGCTTGGGGCTACAATTTTTCAATTAAATATAGACTCCCCGTTTTTTGAAGATACAGTCGGGAGATTTATTCTAACTATACACTTCAAATTGCCGCCGTAAGAAAATGGCATGAGAAAGAATCGACGAAGTCGCAAGTCGGAAAACACCTGTGGTCAACCCAGTGATAGATACACAACCCACATAAGTGCTAAACAGGTCAATAACTTCTTAACTTGATTCATCTTGTGGGGAATCGGTGCTTTCAGCATTATAACTGTAAATACTAAGTATGGTAAAAGTTGTTACAGGTTTGCCTCCCCCCAAAAAAAGACAAAACAACAACAACAACAACAACAAAAGCAACAATAAAAACACTTAAATTCTCACTTTGAAAGAGATAGCTATGAGGGGCCAGTGAGTCAGTAAAATAAGAAGCCAACTTATTTTCAAGCATATAGTCATAAACTCGTAAGATTTATACGCAAACCAAACAATATACAAAATGTATAAGGTACCATCAGAATTATCTAGCACTTTTTCGATTTAATTTAATGATTTAGATCGGTTAATTAAAATCGGTTAATTAAAAAAAATATTAAAATTTAGTTAAACCGATGAAATATAAAATGTGGAAAACCGAACTTTATCAAAAAATAAAAAGTAGAGATGTACATTTTGATTTGCGCTAAGAAGTCAGCACACACTCAGGAAAAATGATAAATCTATCATAAATATGGTTTATTGTTTTTTGGCTTCACAAAATAACATTTCAAATGGGTTATTCGATTGATGCAACAGGCATGCAAGTGGTTGATGTGTAACGTCAATAAGGGGACAAGAGAGTAATGTCTGAGAAGTTGTTGGTTCCGTTGCCGCATTGTCAAGAGATGACTTTAATAATGATTTGCTGCCAATGTTATCTTTGGCTGTACAGTTGTCGATTTTACAGGAGATGAGTTTTTTAATAGGTGGCTTTGTATTTCATGGTGCTCCATTGATAATCTTTCAGATAGCTTTCTGAAAAGTAATCTTAGTGGGTTGATAGACTTCTCTTCTGGTAACGTCGCCTATCCTGGATCATTCGTCGTGTCAAAGTCGATGAACGTGACAAACAACCCTTTGCTTTTTTCCTAGAAGTTTTCTTGAGTCTTGGACAGAAGACAGACCATATCAGTAGTTCTGCAGTCTGTCAAAAAGCCCATTGGCTTTCAGGTATGTTGTCCTCAGCAATGGCAGGAACACATCTATTTTGCAGAACCCTGGCAAAAACCTTCCCAGAGCAAATTGATTCAACGGTAGTTTGATGACTGACTTTACTCCTTTGTTTTGATAAATGGTGATGATAACTGCGACTCTGAAGTGGAATTTTAGCCTGCTACTTGCAACAGTCAACAAGCTCATGGATTTCTCCGTGTACTGCTGTCGTACTTGCATATTTCCGACGGCTGCCATACTTGCATATTTCCGAGGAATGTCATCGATTCATACAGATTTTACTCTTTTAAGTTGATCACAGATATTTTTGATTTCTGGGAGAATAGGTGTACCATCTTCACTGGTTTGATTTCAATCTGGTTTAGCGCGGTCTCTTTGGCTGTACGACTTACGCTGAAAGGTTATTAAAGTATTTGGACCATTGATTCAGTATGGGTAATTAATTCATGTCAAATCATCCAGGCCATTTCACCACCCCCTCCAATTTTTTGAAATTTTGTACAGGTATGGACTATGTTCAAGTTAGACAATCCCAAAATTTGAGCTTCCAATTCCAAGAATTGCGGAGTTATGTTGATTTTTAGCTTTCAAACTTGAGGGGGTTAAGTTTATTATTTTAGTCAACTAATTTTATTATTTTAGGTATAAATATGAGACACCCAATGAAAATCGACTCGACTAACAATGCCAGAGTAGCAGGTTCAGTATACTACGGTACGTGTGAAAGGTAACATATTTGTAACGAATATAGCAAATGTTACCACACTGCAATAAACTTCATATTCCAAATGGATTGTTTCTTAGTTTCTTATCATTGGCAATGGGTTCTTGGTATTAGACAAAAATGAAACTCTTGAGTCGTGAAAACAAAAACTTGCAAATACTGATGAGAGGACATCTGACTCGAAGGAAAACAAGCAAACGATTTTAACAAAGACAGTAACATTATTTGAAACGTTTAGATGTTTTAAAACACATTTAATTTTTCGGAGGATTTGTTCACAAAAAAAAACAATGACACCACGCACAAATGTGAAGGCAAAAAAAAAAGAGAAAAAAAAAAAAAAAGAAAAAGAAAAGTGAAAACATTAAAAAGATAATTTAAATAATTTAAAACCCAAACCGGTCATACCAGCCCGACCCCACCAAAATGAAACAATACCAAATTATGCAGAACTCAGAGTCTCATTTCAGTTTTCTTTCTGATCGTATTTATTGATTACCGTACAGGAGTAATCTTTGGAACCAATAGTTAGTTTCCTTTCCTCATTTTCCTTTCTGAATAAACACATCTTTAGACTCATTATTGAAATTTCACTAAACAGTAATATCGATGAATTTCTTTCTTCAGTCAATGGCTATATTTTATCTATAAAGACTGTGTAGAAATAGCTGTCTACAGTCTATAAGGAAAAAGATATGTTCACAGAACGTAAAGACAGAAAGGAAAACACATGTACTTTTTACCTTATTTATTCACATATAAACTCAACAACAGTCAATATAACAAAGTACTTAGGGACAGTACTTACAGTTCATATATCTCCCTCGTTGAGGGGAGTGTCAGGTTGGGTCTGAGTTGTTACTCCCTCACTGAGGGGAAAGTTCCTTCAGTCACAAGTGTCTGAGACAAGAGCTCGTTACCACGAGGCTCCCACGTTGGTACCAAAACCGTAAAGAGGGTTCTTCCCCCAACCTGACAAGGGACGTTACCTTTTCTACTTCCTGTCCCCGAAGGCACAGAAGAGTTTTAGTCCCTACAACTGTTTGATAGAAAGGATCGTGTTTTCATTTTGTTATCTTTCGTATTGTTAGACCAAATAAAACTGTTCTCATCAAACTAAGTGACAGATATAACAGGATTGAACAGATTCTTTTAGAACAAATTGATTACATTAAGTTTACTTATAAATATACGCTTAGAAAGAAATGAATTGTAAGATGAATCTTGAAGATTTTCTCACTGAGAAATAAATAAAATGGCATGTCTGTATAGAAATAAAAAACTAAAGAAAGAATAGAATCTTCTCAAAGGTAATGTCAGGTAATGTCGGGAGGATTAGTATGTTCTAATGTAATCTGCATATGATATATATATATATATATATATATATATATATATATATATATTATATATATATATATATTTGTGTGTGTGTGTGCATGTGTGCGTGTGTGCGTGTATTGTGAGCATTCGTTTCCTGTCTATAAATTCTGCATTAATGCAATTTCTATAACTTTTATTAAAGTAAAATGACAGAAACTGTTATAATATATATATATATATATATATATATATATATATATATATATATATATATATATATATATATGTGTGTGTGTGTGTGTGTGTGTGTGTGTAAGCGTTCGTGTCTACAAATTCTGCATTAATAATGCAATTTCTATAACATTTATTAAAATAAACAAAAATTACACAATGTAAATTTCATTCATATTAGCTCATATTGGAGCTGTGTATTCGGTAAGCCTAAGTATTTTTTCAATTAATTCTCCAAATGACTCCTTTCAGCGGCAATAAAATCAAAATTGTCATTATTACCATAGGATATAGCAGTCATTCTTGCTTTTATTGTTTTGACACAAATTCATGGTGAGACTGGATAACCAAGTGTTTGTTTCAAATACCAAAGCGTGTCAAAGAAACAAACTTTGTTGAAAATAATTGGTCAGCTGTGAAAAATATCCATTAGAAAGATTTGATCTTCGTTTATTGAGTGGCTAACAACGTTTGAACATATCAATATATTTGAGGAAACAAATGATACAAATGAAATGAGAAGGGTTTACATTAAACAAATCTCAGATTTTTAATCTTCTCAGATTTTAAAATTCATACGAATATTTTTATTATGCTGTATCTTATAGGCGTATCATAAATATGCTTTTCTCTATCATTTGATACTCTATTATTTCGGCCTTGTATCACTCTAAAATAAACCGACTAAATATTTACACGTTAAAACAATGACAATCATATGCAACCAAATGGGAAATGAAAAGATAATATCAATACTAATGATAATATATATATATATATATATTATATATATATATATATATATATATATATGGCTGAGAATAGAGAAAAGTGTGGATATAACAACACAGACAGTATAAATTCAATTGATATTTCGCCTCATAATTGGATGAAGCTTCTTCAGAACTTTATTGACATAAGTAGATGTACATTCTGCTTTTATAGTGAAAAGGTGTATAGGTGAGGATGAGGAAAATCTCAAATTTCTTGATACACGTCAACACATTTGACCCACATTCCAAATATCAAATTCTCTTCTAAGTCAACCGACTGACCCCCATAGAAAAATAAAAGACCCTACACACCAACTCCACCCGACTTTCCCTCACCCTCACCCATTCACCTTTTCACTATAAAAGCAGAATGTACATGTTAATAAAGTTCTGAAGAAGCTTCATTCAATTATGAGGCGAACCATCAATTGAATTTATGCTGTCTGTGCTGTTATATCCTCCACACTTTCCTCTATTCTCAACCACATTTTGTCGGATTTATTCAAATCTTACACTCCTCGTATATATATATATATATATATATATATATATATATATATATATAATATATATATTGGGTTTGGAGGTTGATTTTGAAGGCTATCACAGTGCAGGTGTAAAGAATAAGGTAACAATGGTGTTGTGTGTTAACCTGTATTTTATTCTTGAATTTTCGTCTTGTTATGGCATTTCTAGTTAAAACTAGAAATGTCATAACAAGACGACTTCAGTTCCAGTAATCTTCTGACAAAGAGATTTTATCTCGAAAATTCAAGAATAAAATACAGGCTAACACACAACACCATTGTTACCATATTATTTTTTCTTTACACCTGCATTGTGATAGCCTTCAAAATCAACATCCAGACCAATATATACACAATGCTTCAAGCAAATTATAAACTCTCTCTTATATATATATATATATATATATATATATATATATTATATATATATATATATATAAAGAGTCCCGTCTATTTTGGTATGTTAGTGTAGACATAACTCAGAAATCAAGAAAAGGTACAAAATGTATTATTTATGTTTTACTGATTAAATGATATAATTCAATAATTCAAAAAACAATCGATTTGTAGGACTCCTCCAAATTCTTCATAAGTAAATACAAAAAACACGTGCAACCCATTAGTTCTTCTTAAGATGTTTAAATATCACACAGATTCCATGAGAAAAATTGAATTTAATGATTTTTCGAAAATCATTGTTTTGTAATTTAGTAATAATAGTAAAAACGTTCGTAATTTTTGGAAAACTATTTTTAACAATTTAAAAAAAAATCTTTAGCTTAATTTTATTGACAAGTTTATTGACATTTTATTTTTATTGTACATACCTATACTGTTACTTTTAGAAAGAATAACGAAAATTAAACGAAAGCATTCTTTATTGGTACCTTTGATATGTGACTTTGTAAACAAATACTTCATATTTCCTAGTACAATATATATTAAATTTTAATCAGTGTAATTCCAAAACTTAAAAAGAAAAAGAAAAAGAAATAAATTATTTATAGAATAAACTATTAATTTTAATTTGAAAAATTACACAAAATCTCCCCCCCCAAGAAACAAGGACATATGTTTAATTATTAGCTTCTGATATTGTTACATTTTTAAATGTAAAAAGAAGATAAAATAAATGAATATATTGTAACTCAATAGGCAATTAAAAACTAACCTTAAAAAAATAAAATTATATTTCAAACCACTCATGAGTTTAAAGTTAAATTTTTGAAAATAATATCTTAAATGTAAACAAAAATGTTCCTGAAATAAATGAATGTTATAATACGCAAATTCTTAGCTTCTTTTATCATTAAAGTTAATTTTAATCAGTGTAACCTGAAAACTATCTAAAGAACACACGAATACTTTGCATTTCTGTCACATAAGGGCTTATTTCTTAAAATGAAATATATAAATTCTTAATCAATGTAACCCAAAAACTTAAAAAAAGAAGAAATAGACTATTCACAGAATAAATGAATTATTTTCATTTGAATTATAACGCAAAATTTTCCAACAACAAATAAAAACACATGTTTAATTATTAGTTTCTTTTTATTGTTATATTTTGGGGGTAAAAAGAAACATAAATTAAGCAAATATATTTTTTTAGCACTTTAAAGTATTTGTTCATTGACTGCATACAACAAATAATGTTTCCTGTGCTGTACGTTTGGTTGTAGATGTGGCTAATTTTTTATTTTCCTCTTACTCCTCTCTTATTCATCTCTCATTAATTCCTCTCTCACTCTCTGGTGTCCCTAAAATCCTTTTAGTCCGGCCAGCGACATGGACAGAGTATATATATATATATATATATATATATATATATATATATATATCCAAAGAAACTATACTTAGAGAGAAACATGCCCATTTAATTTTCCGTAGTGTCTTTCCCCACTCTCTCTCACACACACATGCGCATATATATATATATATATATATATATATATATATATATATATATATATAGAGAGAGAGAGAGAGAGAGTACCGTTAATTAAGGCTCAATGTATTGATTCACGTTCGATCACCTTCGTTTGGCAGTTATATATATATATATATATATATATATGTGTGTGTGTGTGTGTGTGTGAAACTTTATACACGTGTTAAGCTAATATTCAGAAACAGGACTAGCTAATTGAATTTCAATAAAAATCATTATCTGTGAGTGATTGTTACAATGGAAGAGGAAATAGAACCTGTTTCAGAGAGAGAGAGAGAGAGAAGAGAGAGAGAGAGAGAGAGAGAGAGAGAGAGAGAGAGAGAGAGAGAGAGAGAGAGAGAGAGAGAGATAATATATTAATTTTGATTTTTTTTAAACGATTTTTTTAATCGAATTTAAAACGAATTCCTTAAAAAACAAAGGTCGATTGCGCAACTATCAGTTTCACGAAATTCATCGTTCACCGGTGTTTTCAAGGAATTCGTTGTCAGGTTTGTTTTTTAAATTCTTTTTTTTTTAAACTGGTCCTTATTTTTTTAATCCTGTACGAGTGACTTCACCGCTGGATACTGAGCATTACAAAAAAATAAAACCAAAAAAACACTGTTGTCTATCTTTTAAAACATGTTATATATATATTGTTGACAATATTGTTGACAATATCTAATCGCCGTAAGAATCGTTTCTAAATCGCCGCAAGATTCATTTTTCATTCACTACAAAACTTGTTTTGTTATCACAATAAACAGACAACTACTGTCCTTTATCGGTTCAGTATTCTTTTTGATATACTAATGGATGCTGTGAATTCCGAGGATAGTTGTTCATAATTGCAGTTATCAAACTGTACGTAGCCTATTCCGTATCTCATAGGAAGCGTGTGGTGTAATGGTTAAAGTCATGAGAAATGGACTCGTCGCCCCGAGTTCAAATCCCGGACGTGGTAATTGCATTTCATTTAGCGCTAATATCCTTGGGAAAGGTATAAATCCTACTCTCCCTCAAGCTATGGGTAAATAGTAGGGCAGGCTGGGCTCTTTAACCATGGCTAGGCAACCGGTCTAGGAGAAGGAAAACTTTGAATTCAAACCTGCTGAACTCCGCTTAAGAAATTGACCTTGTGTCGCATCCTGCTTGTGCGGAAGGGTTGGTAAATATATATTCCGTATCTCTTTTGGTATTAATTGATAAATCTCTCGTTTTCGCTTTTTGTGTTATAGCCATTCCCTCATTTTACTCCCCTCCATATATATATATATATATATATATATATATATATATATATATATATATATATAGTCAACGACGAAATTATTCGTATACCCATCAATTTTGAATATTCTCTTGATTTCTCAGAATCTAATAACCGTATGCCAAGTCTTTTGTAGATGTTAATAGGCACCAGCAAAGAAATAATACTTAATTTTTAAAACAACTGGTTAGGTACAACAACCTTGAAAGGCGAATTATGTAAAATTTGAAAATACAAAATTATTCCTACAGAAAATATCGTTTTAAACTTACTGGTTTGTGTAAGTATAAGCAATTTATATAATTATTAGTTTTCTAAACTATTTATTCCGTAGAATTTATGTGATAATTCTAGCAAAGGACATCACGTAGTGCATAGAGTGTCACTATTGTTATTCTTAAATTAACAACACAATCGGGAAGACAAAGGAGCTTGGCATTGACTTGACACAGAGAACTATTATTTCTCTGAAGGCTTGAAGATTAGTATTATCTGCGTTATTCGGACTATTGTCCCCATATTCATTGTTATTTGTACAACGTTTCGGCCGATATGCCCTCCGGCCTTCTTCAGGTATTTCTTGTCGGACTCGGGAACCTTCTCGGACTCGGGAACCTTCTTTTCGAACTCGGGAACTTTCTTGTCGTAAAAGTTAGGTTCAAAGTTCCGTGACGGCTCCCGATTACGACAAGAAAGATCCCGAGTTCGAAAAGAAGGTTCCCGAGTCTGAGAAGGTCCCCGAGTCCGACAAGAAATACATTTTTTTTGTTAATCAACACTAGGTCTGGTCTCCTGGCTGGGATAGGGTGATCCCAGACAGGAGACCAGACCTAGTGTTGATTATCTCGGCTTTATCTCGAAGTCCCATAGAATTTTATGCATTTCATTCTCAAGAACAGATTTTGGTTTATGCATATAGCATTTAGTTTATTATTATTCCTTTTGAGTTTTCACATCAGTGTTAGCTGATGGTCTTTCACTGGAGTCTGAGTGACAGCAAGTCTCCTCAGGTCTCCAGGACTCTTCTGAGTATTCTGGCAGATTGCAGCAGTGCAGTGTTCTGAATGGTTTCAATCCTTCCTCTGATATCCAAACTTTCCAAACCCTTTTCTAATCCTTTTGGGACTGTTCCAAGTGCACCAACTACAATTGGTATAACTTTCACTTTCATATTCCATAACTTTTTCAGTTCTCTGGCAAGGTCCAGATATTGTCAATTTTTTCATTTTCCTTTAACTTCACCCTGTGATCCGCTGGCACTGCAAAATCCACCAGTTGACAAGTTCTTTCTTTTTTGTTAATCAACACTAGGTCTGGTCTTCTTGCTGGGATAAGGTGATCCGTTTTAATTTCAAAGTCCCAGAGAATTTTGTGCGTTTCGTTCTCAAGAACAGAATCTGGTTTATGCATATACCATTTTGTTGTGTGGTCAAAATTTAATTTCTTGCATAATTCCCAGTGGATCACCTTCCCAACCCAGTCGTGTCTAGTTTTGTATTCTCGTTGTGCTAGTTTGCTACATTCGCAGAGTATATGGTTAACAGTCTCATCTCTATTACCGCAAAGTCTACATTTACTATTTTGTTGGGTCTTATCAATTTTCGCTTTGATGTAGTTTGTCCTTATGGCATTATTTTGTGCAGCAATTATAAGTGATTCTGTTTCTCTTTTGAGGTTTCCCTTTCTTAACCATGTCCAAGTCTTTCCATGTGCAACCTCATCTATTTGTCGTTTGAAGCGTCCATATAATTGTTTTTCTTCCCATTTTTGTTTTCTAGTCCTTGTCGTTTTTCTGTTTGTCCACCTGCCGTTTCTACTATTGTTGGCCGCCATAAGTAATTTGTCTTTGCTCTTCCTTGTGTAATCTTCAAGTTGTTGGATTGTGGTTTCTACGCATTCCTCTATGTTGGCAAGACCTCTTCCCCCTTCCTTTCTTGACACATACAATCTATCTCTATCATCTCTAGGGTGGAGAGCCTTGTGCATGGTCATTAATTTTCTCCTTTTTTTTTCTTTTTTCTCGTCCTTTGGTCTATCTGTCTTTATCTGTGTTTATTATTATTATTATTATTTATTATTATTATTATTATTATTATTATAATAGAATTTTCACACCAGCGTCAGCTGATGATATTTCACTGGATTTTGAGTGACAGCAATTCTTCTCAGGTCTCCAGGACTCTTCTGGGTACTCTAGAAGATTGCAGCAATGCAGTAGTCTGGATGGTCTCAATTCCTCCTCTGATTTCCAGATTCTCCAGTCTTTTTTCCAAGCTTTTTCGGACCGTTCCAAGTGCACCAACTACAATTGGTATCACTTTGACCTTCATATTCCATATATTTTTCAATTCTCTGGCAAGGTCCAGGTATTTGTCCATTTCATCTTCACCCTGTGGTCTGCTGGAATTGCAAAATCCACCAGTTGACAAGTTCTTTCTTTTTTATTAATCAACACTAGGTCTGGTCTACTCGCTGGGATAAGGGGATCCGTCTTTATTTCGAAATCCCAGAGAATGTTATGCGTTTCATTCTCAAGAACAGATTCTCGTTTATGCATATATCATTTTTTTTTTTGCATAATTCCAAGTGGATCACCTTCCCAACCCAGTCGTGCCTAGTTTTGTATTTCCATTGTGTTAGTTTGCTACATTCGCTTAAAACATGGTTTACAGTCTCATTCCTGTAACCACACAGTCTACATTTACTGTTTAATTGCGTCTTATCAATTTTTGCTTTGATATAATTTGTTTTTTATGGCGTTATTTTGTGCAGCAATTATTAGTGATTCAGTTTCTCTTTTAAGATTTCCTCTTCTTAACCATGTCCAGATCTTTTCTTGTGCAGCCTCTCCGATTTGTCATTTGAAGTGTCCATATAATTGTTTTTCTTCCCATTTTTGTTTTCTAGTTTTCGTTGTTTTTCTGTTTATCCATATATTACATCTGCTATTGTTGGCTGCCATAAGTAATCTTTCTTTGCTCTTTTTTGTATTATTATTATTATTATTATTATTATTATTATTTACTCCTTTCGAGTTTTCACATCAGCGTTAACTGATGGTCTTTCACTGGAGTCTGAGTGACAGCGTTTCGTTCTCAAGAACAGATTCTGGTTTATGCATATATCATTTTATTGTATGGTCAAAATTAAATTTTTTGCATAATTTCCAGTGGATCACTTTCCCAACCTAGTCGCGTCTAGTTTTGTATTCTCGTTGTGCTAGTTTGCTACATTCGCAGAGTATATGGTTTACAGTCTCATCTCTATTTCTGCAAAGTCTACATTTACTATTTTGTTGGGTCCTATCAATTTTCGCTTTGATGTAGTTTGTCCTTATGGTATTATTTTGTGCAGCAATTATAAGTGATTCAGTTTCTCTTTTGAAGTTTCCTTTTCTTAACCATGTCCAAGTCTTTTCATAGGCAACCTCTTCAATTTGTCGTTTGAAGCATCCACATAATTGCTTTTCTTCCCATTTTTATTTTCTAGTCTTTGTTGTTTTTCTGATTGTCCATCTGTCGCTTCTACTATTGTTGGCCGCCATAAGTAGTTTGTCTTTACTTTTTCTTGTGTAATCTTCAAGTTGTTGGATTGTTGTTTCTACGCATTCCTCTATGTTGGCAAGACCTCTTCCCCCATCCTTTATTGACACATATAATCTATCTCTATCATCTCTAGGGTGGAGAGCCTTGTGCATGGTCATTGTTACTGTTATTTGTTTGTTTGTTTTACCTCCTTGAGTATATCTCCCCTTTTCTCTCTTCTCACATGAACCTTAAAAAATCTTTGCACACTCTTAATATAATATCTATATAAAGATAAGATTTTGTTAAGTAATTCATCCGATCTTTTCTGAAAATGCCCTCTAAAATTTCTCTCAACATTTTTTCTGAAATCATCCAAGTTATTCTAATATTTTTACGCTATTGGTGATTTTGTTGTCATTAAACAATTTGTCCCAAAATCATATATATTTAGTCATCCACAACCAATTCAGTTTCGACGTATTGCGTCTCCTCGGTACGGCTAAACTCTGCAGGCTACCTATAATTATGTATAGAGTGAGTATATAAACAATGTGTTTATTTGATATGGCTTTTAGCCGACAACTTTTTCAATTAAGCACATAACCTCCATATATATATATATATATATATATATATATATATATATATATATATATATATATATTCAACCAAACACTGACACCAAAACGGTAATCGAGAACCACGAATACAGATGGATACAAATGTTAAAAAGCTTTCATCCGTACGACTTTAATAAAAAAACAGGTCCTCTTTAATAGTGGGTAATAAACCTGTCTACACCTACGAGGGTGGCCGAGGTCACATAAATAAACAAACACTGACCACCACACATCAAACAAGCCACTCTTGACCCAATTAAAAATCTAGAAGTCACGCGCACAGTACCTTGATACAGACACACGCTCACACTCACACAGTATATGTAAACACACACATACATATATATGTATACACATACAGTCATACACACAATTCCCATGAACCCCTCCCTCACATATATAAGAGCATCTAAAAAAATAACCTACCTCATAGAGGTTCTTCACGGAACAAATGAACATGCTACTATTAAACACACTCGCCTACCCGGATTTTAACAGCATGTTAAACCCACTATAACACTTGAACTTTTATAATTTTTCTATAATGCTCCCTTTCTAATAATGTATCAACAATTTCTTCAAATAAGAAATTTTCTCCTGAAGATGACCGAAGGTCGAAACTAGTTGAGAATAAACAACATACAAGAAATATTCTGATTGTCTTAATGATTTTTGTTCACAACACCACACACACACACACACACACACACACACACACACACACACACACACACTATAATATATATATATATATATATATATATATATATATTATATCTTGGTTGGAAAAATCTAAATAAAAATAAATATATATGTCTTGGTAAAAATATATATATATACCTTGGTTGGAAAATCGCATAGGCGAAAAACGGACAGTTACCAAGCACCGTTGACGTTATGTCTTTTACCCCAGACTTTATACACACACACACACACACACACACACACACACACACACAATATATATATAATATATATATACTAAGTGTTACTCGGAAAAGCATATCCGTATGTATAATATCTGATTAAAAATGGTTATTTTCTTTTGTTTTAATATAAATATTTATTGTCATCATAACCAGAACGTTATCATTGAATAATATATTGAATATGGTGAAAATATTTATCAAAATATCAACACAATTATTCCTTTCAGATTTGCCCTATCCATCCATGTCTGCTTAGCTACCTACTTACCTAACTACACACTTACATGTATATATGTAAGTAACTATTGATCAGCTAAAATACATTCACAGAGAGTTTTAATTGGCCTTTGACTTTACTCTGTCAAATCATCACCCAGAACATTGCAGTATTTACCAAAAACGAATCGACACAAATAATTTCTACTTTTCCTTTGGCGACTGGAGACAAAGTGTCCATTATTTTTCTTTCAGAATGAATATAATTTGCCGACAAGCATTGCTGCAAATCTTTAGGGTGTTGTGAAACTCTATCCTGACAATGAAATTAAACTATTTACCCTACAATTAAGTTCTAAGCAGTAATGACACACTATAGGCTACTGTATCAGAGGCGAAAAGTGCATTAGTTTTTAAAATCCGTCGGATGTAAAAGATGACTCAATAATTTTGACGTAATGATTAAGATAAAATCACAAAAAGTGTCCACTTATTTTTCTCACATAGGTTTCTTGGTTTCATAATTAATTAATTAATTATGGTTTAAATGAGGGAAATACGTATAAAAACTAAGTAGCTCTGAAATTAAAATTAGCCAATGAGATTACTGATTTTATCAGCCATGTTATAATCAGCCAATCAGAACTGTGTTTACGAAATAAACAAGCTGATGACACAAGCAGTGTTTTTTTTTTCGGAAAGAAATACAAAATATAATTTTCAATTAAAACATAAACTCGCTTTTTAGAATATGTCGAAAGGTTGAAAAAGTTAAAGCAAATTCAGAAAAAATAGAAATAATAATATTTTGCATACATATATTGTTTCGCATACACATATTGTTTAAATTATCTATTTCCAGGAATTGCTTACATACACATGAATATACACACACATACATATAAATACAAACACACACACATATATATACATATGATATATATATATATATATATTATATATTATATATATTTACACAATTTTTGTCATTTTTAAGGAACTTTTTCGTATTACCCGATGAATGCTCTAAGCAAGAAACCGCTGGTTGTAATACCGTTCCCGTAATTAAATAAATAAAAAGCAAAAACTTTTATTTGTTTTGATTTCTCATTTGAATTATCAACGCTCTATCACAGATATTGAGCACTCTTCTAATAACACTGTACGTTGGATTACTATTACTTTTTCTAGTATACTGTGCCAACCATACACATTAATATATATATATATATATATATATATATATATATATATATATATATATAATATATACCTTTGGTGGATTGCTACACCAATTTCATCCTGACATTAAAGATGGTCTGACAGTTAGATAGGATCGAACAAAAACTCGTCCGATAAGAATCGTCAGTAGAGTTTAACAAAAGATGTTTAAAAGAAAAATGCTGGCCGAAATATACTTTATTTTAATATATATATATATATAATATATATATAATATATATATATTATTATATAATATATATGAATATACAATATAGGGATAGATATACAGTACATACATACATATATATGTATAGATTATATATAGTGTATAATACATGTACATATATATGTATATTATATACATATATACATACATACAAATATATATGTATATATATATACATACATATATATGTATATATAGCATAGCAAGAGCATGATCTTTACAGATCATTGACGTCCCTCACAATCCTATAACTCCGCGACACATGAGCCCTGAAATGACTCATCAAACCCGCTGCAGATCCACAAAGTTTGATGCAAATATGACATAGGAAGGACGTCCTTTCTGTTACATCATATGGATCAGATGATGACATTTTATCCTCATGCACCACCACATGTCTCTTAAGACCAGAAGCTGACTTACAGACTTTGTTACAGATTGCACAGATTGTTTGTTCCCGGAGTCTGCATGAATTTTCCCGATGAGATTTCCTATGATTGACATATCCAGCCTTAAAAAGCAGAATTAAACCACATGTTTGACATTTCAACCCTCCACGTTTTCTCTAATATGACAGGTGTATCCCTTTCGAAGTTGACGCTTGAGTTTTTCATGCTCAATTCTTTCACTCTCAAAACGTGTACAGCCCTAATCCACATGAATTCTCCAGTCAGTTCTCTTCAATGCCAGCTTTTCCCAATTGTCTGAATTTATTTTTATTTTTACAAGGTTGTTTTGTAAGCAATCTTTATACCTCTTCCAAGGCTTATGCTTGGCCTTTTTCATCATGCAACTGACCGTAAAGGAGTTGCTTTGGCATTCTAGCATCACTCATACTCACAACATGACCAGCCCATCGCAATTGGGCCGTTATGATAAGAGTTTCAATGCTTGTGCATCCTGTCCTTATTAGGACTTCTGTGGTAGGTGTGTTGGAATTCCACTTGATGTTTAGAATGCGTCTCAAACATTTCTGATGAAAGTGTTTAAAAAATGTCAAATGTCTTCGAAACAAAGTCCATGTTTCCGAGGAGTACAATAGAACACTCAACACGCAGGACCTATAAACCTTCAATTTCTTCATGTTTTCTGGGTAATGCTGGTTTTTCGAGCCTTACATAGGCCACAAATGCCTTCTGGGTGCGGAGGTGAATCTCAGCATCTAAAGATCCATCATAAGTCAATGTATTTCCCAAATATGTGAAAGATTCAAGAACATCATAAATGGTTATAGTTGGTTTGATATACGGTTCACTTTTATATATATATATATATATATATATATATATATATATATATTATGGGAGATTATGTGCTTAATTAAAGTCATATATATTATATATATATATATATATATATATATATAATATATATATATATATATATATATTATTCATTCTAAATTATTTTTTAATTTGATTAATTAATTTATTTTTACCTGTGTTTTTGCCTCTCGTAAACACTTCAATCCAGACAATGACTTGCAACAATCCCGTAAAAACAAAGACACACACACACAACACACCACACACACACACACAACACACACAATATATATATATATATATATATATATTATAAATATATATGTGTGTGTGTGTGTGTGTGTGTATATATCAAAGACTTGATATTAGAATAAAGCAACTCTCTTGTCTTCTATTTATTCTGTGAAAAAAAAAAAACGCTTTCCATTAATGAAATATACTCCTATAGAGAGGATCGGATGAAATGTGGTAGGATCTGAAACCGCACAGAGCTGTCCAAAAAGATATTATGACTCCTCATATAGACATTTAATTTTTCTTCCTAAACTTTTCTAATTTCTTTTTTCTTATCAAAGTGTTTAATTAAATTTCAGTTTAGAAATTGACTGAAATTGACAATGTAGTAAAACAATTGTCGGGTAACACTGTATCAAAAGATAAAAGACTTTTAAAAAATAGAATGATTTTATTAGTATGGAAATCTGATGAAAGAAGGAAACAGAAATTGTTGTGTTGTGTGTGCGCGCGTGTGTGGTGTGTGGTTTTGTGTGTGTGTATGTGTGTTTAGTGTGTGTGTGTGTGTGTGTGTGTGTGTGTGAGAGAGAGAGAGAGAGAGAGAGAGAGAGAGAGAGAGAGAGAGAGAGAGAGAGAGAGAGAGGAGAGAGAAGGAAATAACAGCGAAAAAAGAAAAAAATTACATAAAAGGGAGAGGAAGAGAGGAAACCTATGTGTGAATAAGAAGGTAGATAAAAAGGAGAAAGAAAGAAAGAGATAGATAGATAGATAGATAGAGAGAGAGAGAGAGAGAGAGAGAGAGAGAGAGAGAGAGAGAGAGAGAGAAGAGAGAGAGAGAGAAAACAGACAGAGTAAAAGGCACTGAAAGAGAGGTAGAGAGAGTAAAAGTTAGAGAAAGAAATGGGGATAAAAAGAAAGCCGTAAAGAAAAAAAAGAGAAAGAGAAAAAGGTTTAAAAATACGAAATGGGAGAGAAAAAGAAAGAAAAGAATAGGGAATAAGAGATTAACCAGAAAGAAAAGGAAGAAGAGAACAGGGGAAAACGTACTGAAGAGATAGATAGATAGATAAAATTATTATTAATAATATAATTTTGAATAATACATGTGTGTGTGTGTGTGTGTGTGTGTGTGTGAGAGAGAGAGAGAGAGAGAGAGAGAGAGAGAGAGAGAGAAGAGAGAGAGGAGAGAGAGAGAGAGAGAGCTTTGTGTGTGTATATTCAGACTGGGATGCTCCGAATGTGTTGACTGTCGATGGAAGCAAACGGAAGCAGTCAAATGATTGGTTTATATTTGGGGCCACTGCCAAAATGTCCTCCCGACTGGTGGAAAGGTGTTATTAATGATGTTTCTGTGTGGTTATTAGTAGGCGATGCAGACAAGTGCATCAGTCGGCGTCAGATGAAGAAGGAAGAAGGTCCCGGGTCAGCAGCTGCAGCAGCAGCAGCAGCAGCAGCATCAGCAGCATCAGCAGCCGCAGCAGCAGCATCAGCAGCATCAGCAGCCCGGTTTGATGATCACTGCTGAGTCATCAAATACAAACTTTAGTTACATTTTTGGTTGTGACATTCAAGGAGAGAAAAGAATTTTCAGTAACGGACACTTACAGGAAACTTTTGGGCTTTTGTGAGATAATAAAATTAACAGCAGCTAAATTAAAACACTATACACATACATCACGGAAACATAAACTCACAAAAAAAAAAAACGTAGTCGTAACATATAGACGATAACGCACACACGCACACACGCACACACACGCGCGCGAATTTATATATATAGTGGCTGTGTACTCGATACAAAGTGACCGTCTCTCTTCTTTTCGCGGACACGGAATAATATATATATATATATATATATATATATATATATATATATATTATATACTTGGTGCGGTACCAAGTTTCTTGGTACAAAGTGATTCTAGGCGGGTCCTAATTCTCTACCAGTAGTTTGTTGTAGAGTTCAGGTTCCGTATGAGAGCTCAATGTTTAATTATTGTAAACAGAGGAAAGTTATTTGGGAATATGGTATTTAAGGTATTTAAGGCCTTTTATTCCCATATATATATATATATATATATATATAGATAGATAGATAGATAGATAGAGAGAGAGAGAGAGAGAAGAGAGAAGAGAGAGAGAGGAGAGAGAGAGAGAGAGAGAGAGAGAGAGAGACTCATTGTGTAATGGTTAGGGTAATAGGAAATGGACACAGCGACCCGAGTTCAAATCCTGGACGAGGATGTTTGCCATTTCACATAGCACTAATACTCCAGGGAAAGGTGTGAATTCAACAATTTTTCCCTCCAGCTATGGGTAAATAGTAGAGCAGACTGTGTTCTTTGTCCACATATTTTTGCTTTCAAGCAACCCAATGGTTGTTACTATTTCTGACCGAAATTGCCATAACCAATTATTCTCAAGTACTTTCGGTCCCATCGTCGATCGTCGAGGTATGGGTATATTGTAAAAACTACAACTTTAAATGCGATCTACTTACACTGGTGTAATGTAATATGTAGTGGTGTTTGTTTTATTAAAGGTTGTTTCTTTGAATAACAGTTGCTGAAGACATTTAAGTACATTGCCACTGGATTCGAAATTGATTTAATCGATATCTCTGAATTTTTGACACGAGGCTTGATAATTAGTATTATTTGTATATTTCGGACCATTGTCCTCATCTTCATTGTTATCTGTACAACGTTTCAGCCAATGTGTCCTCCAGCCTTCAGGTATTTCTTGTCGGACTAGGGAACCTTCTTTGGATTAATTAGGAATTAATACGGATAACTTGGTGATTGTGATTGATTATCTGTCTGATAAGAAACTCAAATACTCCCAGGTCTCTAGCTATGGAGCTGATTTTATTACTGGGATTGTTGTCAATCATGTCCTAGATCTCACCAAAATATTCGGAAGTTCTCATATCTAAACGATCAGAAAGAGCCATCCAACTTTTTTCAAATTCTTTGCACTATCCTTGACACTGTGAAATCTTCGTATTGGAGCTTTCGGTGTGAATACCAAGTAGTACAGCATGCCACTTTTTAATTTCTGGAAGACTGAATCGCACTATAGTGTGGCATTTCTTGCAGAAAGTGCTCAACTGAGTCTAGTTTGCTGCACAGTAGACAAAACCCGAAACAATCAAAGCGCATACACGAAAACAATTGTTTGAAATGGTGATAATTTACCCATCGCGCACGCTTGCAGACACACACACACACACATACATACACATATATATTATATATATATATATATATATATATATATATATATATATGTGTGTGTGTGTGTGTGTGTGTGTGTGTGTGTGTGTGTGTGTGTAAAGTAAAATGATATATACATATATATATAACGTAGTTTTTTAGTATTGAGAATTGAAAATAAAGTGCTCGCTTACGGGTGTAAGACCTGTATTTATTTCTTAGAGAATGCGATACATTTGTACTTGAAATCCAATGGGCAATGCCCACAAAGGGAGATGATATTCGTTTTTCGTACTTTCCAGGCACGTTGTCTTCATGATAAGTGGCCAATACGCTGCTCTGAAACCAATGGTAGCAATTGCACCTTAAATGTATTGTACACAATGACACATATATATATATATATGTGTGTGTGTATGTGTGTTGTGTGTGTGTGTGTGTGTGTGTGTGCATCAGTGCCTATGTGAGTATAACTGTTGTTTTGGTTTATATTTAAAGGGAATACATATTCTCAAAATTCCAATTAATATATGCATACACATGTCTGTGATTGTGTATCAACAGAAAAGTATTGACTCAAATGTACAATGAAGGAAAATACAATTGCAACAACGGGAATGTTTTTCAATTTACTCAAGATTAAACATTTAATTGACATTGTTGGATTGCAGTATATGGTTATTTATACTGATAAAAAGGTGTAAAGGTTCCAAATTAAGATGGTGTATCAACAGTACTCTGACCCCATAAACAAACTGAACCCAAGTCAAAATCATCATCATCGTCCTTTATGGTGTTGTAGTTTTATTTATATATATTTGTATAAGATATATATATTCATATAAACCACCAGGAGACTAAAGCTGATAAGTAAAAAGTGCTCAGTACCTAAGTAGAGCAAATAATAAATAATAAATATCTTTATATTTATCTTTATATATATATATATATATATATATATATATATATATATATATATATATAGATAGAGAGAGAGAGAGAGAGAACAGTTACCCTATAGCATAGAGTTTCTTCCTTCATCTGAATAATGGCGGCTACATGTGACATGGTCTCAATTTGGTACTGGAATCTTGGTATATCTGTCCTGGAACATTTGAGTACTGTCCGTAACAGAGTTTGTATTTACTTAATCACTCAGTCACGGATAAAATGTGACACAAGTTCATTTTTAAAAAAAAATTTGAATTTGGAATTTTCCTCCTCCTAGTCCGGCTACCGTTCCAAGGCTAATAAATCTAGCCTGTAATACTATTTACTAATAGTTGGGAGTAAGAATTGAAAACTTCTTAATCCAAGATTTCGTCGCTGAGTCTATTTTCTAAGCCAATAACCATTACACTAACTGTGATTCCATAACAGTCCATAATTGTATTCTGTTTTTTTTTGTTGTGTACCTAAAATAGTGGGGTCTGCAATGTTTCCCTTGTATACTTAATGGAGTTTCAATCTTGAAGGCACAGAAGCCAGTAAAGTACTTGGAAGTCAGCTTAGTCTTCCTAGAACACATTAGATGTCACTAGCGTACGATTGAGGTTGAATTATTTGACTCGAACTAGCCATCACTACCAGAAAACATAGCAAAAGAGTGGAAATGGTCTGCAAGAAATAAAAATATACACCAGTTTCATCGGCAGTCCTTGTGAACAGTAACAGAACAAACTATGTCGAATTACAAAGCCGTAAACAAATTTCACTACATTCTTCTGACAGATTAGATCCATAACCTCATTCGGTCTCCCCCAAAAAGTGAAAATGAGATTTGTCCGACTAGTCATTACCTGGAAACAGTTTCGAATTCCTCGCAAACAATGGAAAATTACGTTATATTGTTAGAAAAACTATCATCACCGAAAAACATAGAGATCATGAGGAGATATAAATGGTATGCAACAAGATAAGTGAATATCACACATATCAAGACAATCTCTACACCATTACAAACTGCGATAAACTTGCACAACACTTTGCTATCAAGTTGTATCTATATCCCAGTGAAGTCTCCTTCACATACGAACTCGACAGTCTGTCCGAAAGAGCTGAAAACAGTCACATATTCTGGAATTTAATTTTGTTTCTTTTTTTCTTTCTTTGTGGGGCTGACCCGTGGCTCATACAGTTTCTACCAAAACCTCATCCAACTAATATTTTATTAGAAATAAACACAACGTGGGATTGAGGTCGTTTTGCAGGTGGAACTGTACGGGTACGAGCGATACGGCCACACTTGTAAATCAATCGATTGTTCTGGGTACAAGCCGCTCGCATAGTATCAAGGTAGATTTGCGTGGTCTTGTTGAAAGAAACTCCCACTTCCTGGAATATGGCGGGTATAAATCTATGTTACTGCTGCCTCTGGCCAGGATTGAACCTGCAGTCTAGAGATAGAACTGTCTTAACCTAACTCCTTTATGAACTAGGCTATGTGTCAAATTAAACAGTCCGAGAAGGTTCCTGAGGCCGAGAAGGTCCCCGAGTCCGAGAAAAAAAATACTTGAAGAAGGCCAGAGGTCACATCGGTCGAAATGTTGTACAGATAATAATAAAGATGAGGAACAATAGTCCAAATAATGCATATAATTCTAATTATCAAGCCTCATCTAAAAAATTCAGATAAATAGTAAAATAGAACAGTAAAACGCTATGAATTAATAATATTAAAATTCCTAAAACATAATTAGAATTATATTTTAAAATTTTAAGTGTTTTCACTAGCTGTTGTTTATAATTAGAAATAAGTTAAAACAATAAAGAGATGAGAACTATGAAATGAATAAACGAACAGAAGAAACCCCACGCAACAATATAAAAATAGGAAAATATGAACCATTACTATCGGAAAATACGTTTATTTCAAGTAATGACTTCAACTTAGTCAAATATAAGGTCGGGTCCAGATGACATCGTATTGATCGATACCGTGATAGATCCATAACTGTTTTCTACTATATATATATATATTTGTGGATACTATATTACCGTTAATCAAGTTTTATGTGTATAACACAATGCTCAGACGGGGGAAACTTGAGAAACGTTAATTCTATATTTTAGGTTTTAAACCTGCTATGCTACCATAGCATTGAACACCCTTTCTATGTATGCACTTTTAATATTTGTTGTTCTTCATTGTATTATATATATATATATATATATATATATATATATATATATATATATATATATATATCATGTTCCTCTTATCACCCCTCTTACTCCTATCTTGACCCTTTTCTCACACTACCCGGTGTTTCTTAAATCCTTTTAGTCTGGTCAGAGACCGGGTACTTCTGATAATATATATATATATGATACTTCTGCTATATATATATATATATTGGTGTGAAAAAAGGGTAAGAGAGGAGCAAGGAGGGGGTAAGGGGAAGGTAATTTAGTAAATCATTTATCATTTTTTTGATTTACTCAAAATTCGTGTATTACGATGTTCTTTTTTTCTAGGAATGTTTTTTTTTGTTTACATTTTAAATATCATCATAAAAAATGTAACTCTAAACTCGTGAGTGTTTTGAAGCATAATCGTATTTTTCTTAATTTTTTTTTTTCATATGATAAAAACTTAAATTCAGTTCTCAATTGCTGGTTGAATTAAAGTGATAAAAATGTATTTGTTTAATTTATTTTCATTTTACCCCTAAAAATGTAACAATAAAAAGAAGCTAGGAAACAAACATGTGTCCTTATTTGTAGGCGGAAAATTTCGGTTATTAATAAAAATACAAATTATTCTTTATTCAATGAAAAGCTTATTTCTTCTTAAAAAAAGATTTTGAATTACACATATTAAGAATTAATATATTTTGTCATAAGAAATACATCCTTATATGACAAAAATTAAAATTCGTTTCTTAATTGCCATTGAAACAATATGTATTCGTTTTTACATGCTTTTTATACTTACTTAAGAAGATCTGTAAATAGTTGTACAAATAGATTTAAATCAGTAAATTATATCATTTAATCAGTAAAAATCAAAAACTAAATTTTGTTCTTTTCCTAATTATAAAACATTAACTCTATGCCCAATGACATCTATTTTCTGACACGTACATACCAAAAACAGGCGTGACACCTTTGTATCCACCGGTAAGCTACTACTCATACATTAACACACACACACACACACACACATATATATATATATATATATATATATTATATATATATATATATATATATTCAAATCTTAGGAGAGGGTGTTTGCATCTCACATAGTGGTAATACTCTTGGGAAAGGTATG
>CM042142.1:23492559-23550059 GCA_023376005.1 Doryteuthis pealeii
GACAAAACAACTCACACATGCATCAATACACATGAAGCCACGGTATTGATAACAATAAAATCGCAACACTAATTTAAAAAAAGAAGAAAAAAGAATGAAAAAAAAAAAAAAAAACAAACAAAAAAAACAACAACACAAAAACAACACAAAAAAAAAACAAAAGCAAAAACAAAACATCTCTGACCTTCGGATTCTTTGGTGTAAACTGAAGATATGGAACTTTCTTTTCGAACCGACACCTGATCTTGATCCCCAACCGACAGACTTAGTTGACTTCTGAAATCAAACCAATAAATGAACGACATAAAATTATATATATATATATATATATATATATATATATATATATATATATATATATATAAAACAAGGTTTGTTTAGAATGGCTTTTTGCCGATAATTTTTTGGAGAATAAGTGTTTAATTGGAGTCGTACCTAATTTTGAAAATTAATTAATTAATAATGAATTAGGCGGGAATACCTATTAAATGTATGGCTAAACAAATCGAGAAAAATCAATCTCTGTATGTACATTTCGGCCTACATTTAATAGGTATTCCCGCCTAATTCATTATTAATTAATTAATTTTCAAAATTAGGTACGACTCCAATTAAACACTTATATATATATATATATATATATATATATATATATATATATATATATATATATATGTAACGTAACTGTTTTTGTCAGTCTCAGTGAAAATACCTGTTTGAAAAGAGTAAAGAAATAAGATAATTTTTCAGGGATTTTAACAGACATCATATAAATTTAAATAGGCTGCTTTTTCATTTTCTTTTCCTAATTTCTATTTCATTTTTCAAATGTTTGAAGAGATTTGAATACAAGGGATTTGAATACAGTCAACAAATATTTAGGTAGAAATTCATTTTAAATCTATTTCATCTTACAATCGTGAGAACAGGAAATTCGTTGTCAGTGAAATTCACTGTCACTAAATTCAAAGTAAATTCATTGTATAGTAAATTTGTCGTTAGTGAATTTATCATATGGTAACTTCTATTGTGAAGTTGTGAAAGGGTAATGTAGGAATCGTAAGGAATATCTAAATGAAAATATACCCAAACACATATGCACTTATAACCCCCACATATATATGTATGTGTATGTGTGTGTGTGTAATAGTTCTCACAATACAGCAACTGCTTATGCAGCCTTTTAATTAGGTGCATCTACACAATATCCTTCATCCTATTTATCCTCAATTATTATGATAATTGTTGAAATATGGAATATAAAACAATTTTCATGTGTGACAATATTAGACGGTTGATCACGAAAACTTGAAAGATAGTATTTTGAGAAATTTCATTTAAAACGAAGCTTTTTTTAACATTAGTATGTTTCATAACTAAAATAACTAAAGCATTTGATTTCTATACATTAACTAATCAAAAGAAAGAAAAGAAGAAAAACAAGAACCTTTCAGATGCAATTCAACGATACCCATCTTAATCAAGCACACGTGTTTACGATCAAGTAACGCTGAAAGCATCGGTTCCTGGGAGGACAGAAAAGTTAAAGCATCAATGAGCCTGTTAATTACTTAGATGGTTGACCACGAAAGAATCAACAGCGGCTACTGTAAGTCACCCGAGTGCCATATCTAAACAAAACTTTGCAAATAACGACATACACGTTCAGACAATTTTACAGTACAATCTCCCTAAGATTCTTTAAAAAGTACCCCATTACGTGTCTTATTTTTGATCTTCATAGTGATTTTAAGTAAGAATGTTTTTCGGAGTTATCTTTTAAACCTCTGACGATAGAAAATATTTTGCAATGAAGAATAGTTAAGACTTGATATTGATTAAAGAAACAAAGCTTCAATCATCATATTTGAGATCAATATTTCAAAGAGAATTGTATACTCACTTCTAAATATGGTATGAATTATCATTTGCTGAAACCATTTTTTCTTGGATTAGATTAAAACGAGAACAAATTACATATGATTACTTTGAGTTATAATTTTTAGTCTTTCATTGTGCCACGTTCGTAAAAAGGTTCTGTTCAATATGTCTGATATATAAAAAAAAAGTTTTAATCGTTTCGACTGCTGGCAAATTAACTTTCAATTAAATGGGACAGTGGTAAAAATATTTGAATTAGTCAATTGATATGTAAAATTAGTCGACTGATTGATTTATTAATTGATTTTAACGGCATGGCAACACGTCTAGAGTTATTTTATGTCTTAGAATCACGTTAATTCTAAGTTCACGTTTATATCTTTTTATGTGATTGATTCATAAGAGTTTCTTTTGCTCTATTGAATGCGAATGATTTTCAAACACATTCATTTGATCTATAGATTAAACCCTAACGCTCCAGGTCAGAGTGGATCTGAGAGTAATGACAATGAAGGGACACTGCACACTCCCGAGATCTTCAGAACTGGAGCCGGACTATCAGATACAGTTTAAGTTCATAGCCAGGACACTAAACTGCATTTGTGTGTATGTGTCCCGGAGGTATTATCCCCAGCACTGGATACAGCCAGCGTATTGTAAGCCACGTCAACAAGGCTAAAATTAGCCGAGGTTTTATTTGTTTTCTTCCCTTTGTTTAGTCCTATTATCCCCTCTTGTACTCTCTTTAAGAATAATGGGAAATTATTACATTGAAAAGCAATACAAGCTCCTTGGTCCTATTTTCGACAGATGTGCTCAATAACACGTGGTCTATGCATATAATTATTGACTTGCGTTGCCCGGGTAAATATTTTTCTCTCTCCGTTCTTCTATTCGAGCCCTGGCATACGCAACTGAATATCTATCTATCTATCTATCTATCTATCTATCTATATAATATATATATATATATATATATATATATATATATATATATGCTTATGTGTATGTGTCAATGTATATTTACCTATGTATGTATATGGGTGTGTTTGTTTCTTTTGGTTGTGTTGGATGTACGTGTGAAAAAGCAGAAAAGTTAATTGTCAATTAGATATAGTAGTTGCGTGAGTGAAATCTCATAGCAACAGAAACATTTGTTCAGCGTTACTAAAACATTAAACACATTTAAAAATGACCATCAAAAGTTTGGAAAAATTCCTAAAAGCCATCTTAATGGTTCCTAAACAATTTATCCAGAAAAAACAAACATTACTTGATTATTTTTTAAAATTCGAAATTAAAAATAAATGACAAAAATTTATCCAAATTTATTAGAGCAATGAAAACAAAAACAAAAACAACCACCCCCTAAAAAAACTTTAAAAAAAACAAATAAAAAGAAACACGCAAACAAATCGTCTTGCAGCTTCTCTGCATTTGATCTATGGACAAGAAACAAAAAAAGAAATGGGGAAAATAATGAAGGCATTAAATTCTTTCTTTAAAAAAGAAAGAGGAAATAAAAGACTATGCGAAAAGATGATGGCATCGATGCACGTATTTATGGAAGCTAATAGTGGATATAACATATCAAACAATCATTGCAGTAATTGTTCAGTTTTTCATATGAACTCAAAATATTTGGCTTAGTCAAAAGTTTTTTCTGGATTTTCACAGATGATTTTTGGCATCTTGTATCTCCATATTATATTTGATCCAAATTTTTGTTCAATCATTGCTTAATTGTTTCTTTATTTCAATGTATAATATATAAACATTGTTATTTTCTTTAGTTCTCACTTTTGATAATGAATCGTTAAAAATTGCAATTAGAGCCATTTTATGCTGCCTGTGGAAAAATGAGTCAAGGGCAGCGGCAAAATAAATTAAGAATATGGAAGAACTAGGAACTTTGAATGAACTGTGGCACAAAACTGGTTCAGACGTTTTCAGTAAGGTGACACTGGCCTCGTAGAAAAACCAATAAATTAAGAATATGGAAGAACTAGGAACTTTGAATGAACTGTGGCACAAAACTGGTTAACAGAATATTTTTTGTTATACTGTGATAATATTACAAATTACGTTTCTGCCAGAGAGGAGCATTTTAAAGAAATATTTTTAAGTTTTTCTTTTAAAAATATATACTCAAAAGCAATGATTTTACACATTAATCCTCCTATCAATACGTTTTTTTATCCATTATGTAGGATACACTGAAATTACCATTGTTATCCGAGTAAAAATAAGGAAACAAATATTGTTGTATCAGTGACGATGATACGATTTAACATTTCATCGGATACTGTCGTTTGAAAACAAGATTTATTTGAAAATGTCCCAATAGGGATTAAACCAATTGAAATATTCAACATAATTCTCAGTATTTGTAGCTTTTTTATCTGAAACATTTCAGTTCTTGCTCTCATATTTCAATATTACGTTCATTGATTATGCTTTAGAGTGCTCCAGGAACATTAAATTTTATATTCAACATTTCCTTTTGCTTTTAAGCAAAGATTAATAAATTATCTATATTCTTCAGCTATATTTTGAATTTCTAATCGTCCACTACCATGACTATATTGTCTGTTTTAAGATTTTTTGTCTTATGTAAAATCAGTTGGCTGTTAACTGTTCAGACGTTTTCAGTAAGGTGACACTGGCTGCGTAGAAAAACCAATGTCAAGGAGACCTTCTATTGTGGAAGATGAAGCCTTGCTTGATTAACAAAAGTCAAGCACAAGTACTCGTACATAATAGACAGAATGTAGTACTCTACAAAGTACCATTAATCGACACCTCCATAAATTTGGTCTTGTAAACAGAAGCTGACATACTTTAAATACGAAATAACTTGACATACGAAAGACTTTGGTCTTACCCCGTAATATCAAATTCTTATTTCAATTACAAAAAAAAAAAAAAAAATAATAATAAAAATTTCCATTACTTAAATTTTCTATGAAAAATATTTTAACTTTTACTGAAAAAAATTATCCCTCAAATGAATCCAGGATTTAAATCGAAATCCTGAAAGATACGAAATTATTGTCTATCGCTTTCAACATAAAAACATTGATCGTTAAAACGGTTTTATGTTTTTCTTGAAATTATATTAAAAAATGTTTCAATATCAAAGTTATCACAAATATTCAAAATTTGTGATTTAAAAACTTTTTTGTATTTCGATTTTTTAATAAAGAAAGCCTCCAAATCAAAATGAAAAGATATGTTATACCCACTTACAAAATATTTGTAAAAAAGTCATGCTTTGCTTGAAAGGAAATCTTCTGTAGTGCAAATAAAAATATTTCATGACAACTTAGTTTCTTATAATACGTTAGTGATCATCACACACACACACACACACACACACACACACACACACACACACACACACACACACACATGCGCGCACGCACACACGCGTACACACACACGCACACACGCACACGCACACATACATACACACACACACACACACACACACACACATATATATATATATATATATATATATATATATACATTCACACACACACACATATATATAATCACCACCTCATGACTATAATTTTTATTTAAAAATAAAATCATCGAATGAAAAACTTGAAAGGTAAGGATAGTTAAACGCATAAACGTATATATATATATGTGGTTTTCTCACAGAAAAATAAATAGATAAACAATAGCATATTATCTGTGTTTTTGAAAACCTGAAAAAATTCACGCCTTCAAAAACTGTTGAGTCTTTTTCGTCGTTCCTCCCAAAAAATTAACGTCCATCGTTTTGAATTACAGAGGCATTAAAATGAAAAATGGTTACATTGCATTTTTTTCGCTTACTAGAAACCCAGAGTGTGATGTTAATCTGGTGACAAAACTTTAGTAGCAATTTGGCCTTGGAAAATCAAATAATTTCAGTCTTTGATATTATTTTATTTACCCTCCAGATCAAGTTGTCAGATTTTTACAGCTTTCCCCAGAAAAAAGATTTTAAAATGTTTGAAATAAGAAAAATAGCGATATAGGGCATAGCATTGAGAATTGCTTTTTCGTTAGCTTTTATCAGACAAAAATTTCACATCCAGTGGCAATTTGTATGTGAAATTTATTTCGGTATTCCATCCCCTAGGTTTAGAGGTTTGAGTTTAGGTTTAGAATTTCGTTTTCGTAGTGGAGACTAGCAGCGCTTACCAAGGATTGTGATATTTTCCAGCATGAAATGTAACCAAATCCTTCCATACTATAAAAGAATAGCCATACCCGTCATCAATTAGGTCCACAAGCCGTGACGTAACCCGATTTTTGACTTAAACTGGATATAATGTCTTAAAAATGTTTTACAATAAGACAAATTACACCGTAAAACTAGCGCAAATAACTTGCGAAAGAATATAACTTTTGCTAAATTCTAAAGAACACTAAAACAGATTTTTAAAAGAATAATGATAAATTATATTATTTACTTTGTTATATATCCTTAATATGCCTTAGGTATTAATATTTTATTGTACTGTTATATACATTTTAATGCTTTTTTATTGTATTTTAAATTCGTTTTAGCTTCTTTTGTTGTTTGTTGTTAATTTCACATTCTTTTATTGTGATGTTGGTAACGTTTCTGAGTAACATAACATCGGATGTAATGACGTTTACTTGACTAAAATTTAGTCTACAAAAGTGTCGTAAACACAAATATTACATGTAAAGTGAAGTATTAACGTTAATTTTTGGTGGGGACAAACGAAAAGAACTCAGTTAGTTAATGATATATAATCAGTTAAAATAATGTTGAAAGTAATATGCAAAAAAGCCAGTTCGATAAAGTCAACTGGAAACGAAGACAAAGCATTCTAAATAAGTGTGTAAGTCTAAAAAGAAGTGATAATCAGCAAAATATGAATGAAATAATTAATCATAAAAAATAGCAGAAAGAAAAAATTAATTAAAAATTAGAGAAGCGAAAATGTTCATATTGCAAATTTGATTGTGAAATCCCTTTTTGTTTCTGGGTTCAATCCCGGTTTGTGCAATAAGGAACTCAATCGTTTGCATCCCCTTAATACACTTAAAAAAAACCTGTCCTAACTGAACAGCTCCGACAAAATCACCTTAACGGATTTCTGGAATACAAGAAGAAAAAAGAAGAGTTAAAAAGAGGATCATAAATGTTAGGGTTAAGAAGATATATATATATATATATATATATATATATATATATATATATGTGTGTGTGTGTGTGTGTGTGTGTGTGTGTGTGTGTGTGTGCGGGTAGAGAGAGAGAGAGAGAGAGAGAGAGAGAGAGAGAGAGAGAGAGAGAGAGAGAGAGAGAGAGAGAGAGAGAAATTATCAACAAGAAATCGAGAAAGAAAGAAAGAAAAGAATAACGGTTAATAAGGAGAGGGTAGAGGGGGAAGGGATATAAATAATACAAGGTGGGGCAGAAATATCTCTTACATTCTAAACCGTCATCTGTCTGTTGCAAGTTAACTTCGGCAATGGTCACTCCAACTATAGTTAATTTCTTATAATCTTTGTTTCAGATACGATCAATTACCGTGATGACTAATACCGATGGACATTTCGCGTTTGCTATTGAAACTTTTCCAGACTGGTGAATCTGTAACACCTACACAAAGTGCGCTTTTTGTGCTTATATCATGTTACGTTGGAATGATACTGTTCCGGATACAATTTTCAACCCATCTATTTTATATCCGGAACAGTATCGTACGACTTAACATAAAATGAACACGAAAAGTTCTCTGTTTAGTAAATATAGATTCGTCAGTTTCAAAAAGACTTTCAACAGCAAACGCATGATATGCACCGATCCAAGCCATAATTGTAAATGATCGTATATATATATATATAAAAGAACTTAGCTCAATGGAACTACTATTACAACTAAGTTCACTTGCGCCATACAGGTGACAATTCAAAATCTTGGAGGAAATTCTGTTGTACTGTATATAAAAAAAAAACTGAAAAAGAGAAAAAAAGGGGGGAAGGAACGATAGAAGGAAAGAGTAAAAAAATAAAAACTTTGGAGAGAAAAAAGTAGGATAAAAATAGTTAAAATGATGATTAAAGATACAATTAAGAAAATACAAGTTGTCTGGGCTAGAATTCGAACTCGAGTTGCTGATTCCGGATTACTTACTCCACCTTAAAACTTTAAAAATAAGTAAAAAAAAGTGGAGCAGAGAAAATAAAAAGACAGGATAAAGCAAAAACATTTTTGAATCAATATATCAGGAGAAAGAAAGATGGCTGGCCAGGTCAGCATTTTTCAGTTATATGACATCAAAAAGATGAAGAAGAAAAATCAGAAAAAAAGAGGAATTGAAGGAAAAGAATATAAAGAAAGAAAGAAAGAAAGAAAGAATCATTAACAGAAAAGAAGGAAAACAATGCAATTCAAGAGAAAGGAATGAAGAACATTTTGAATGTAAAATAACCAAAGTTGCAGGATGATTGTCTGCTGTCTTACCTGTTCAAAGATTCAGAAATCTCCTCATCTCCCGCCATGAAAACTTTGCGAAGTTGTCGGGGCACCATTGGTGACTGTACATTGTTAGTCACTTGAGAAGAACGGTCGCGTCGTCGTGTGGAAAAGCGACTGACAAAAGACGTATTGTTCTTCCAACGGGGCTCTCTGCAAACAGTCAAAATTTGAAAGGTTAGATATTAAAATACAATTCTTTTCGTCGCGTTGCCATAGTGATCAAAGAAACAAGTACTTGATTTTTTTACATTGCAGTTTCGCCGCCGCCGCCGTGAGATCATAAAAAGTTTGCACAATTTTTGGTTTGTTTATTTCTGTTATCCATGATTTTCAGGAGATTCTTTGCTTCCCAGAAAAAAACTTTTAAAATATTTTCCGCTTAAATTTCCTTGAATGAGAACATTGTTCGAATCCCAGAAGAATTTTATTATTCCTTCTTATCGTTTAACAACCAATCGATCAATCAATAAATAAGTAAATGAATAAAAACACGTGACATCAAATCAACAAGGCAGATTTTATGAACAGTTAAAGGAGTCAAAGAAAATTTCATAGATTATTTTGAAAATCAGTTTAAGTTTTTATTTTAACTACTTCAATTTATGCGAGAGCATTTTGTGTACTCCTAGATGCACATGTATTTGTGTGGGTGCATTTTTGTGCATATGTGTGTACATAATTTCGTGTTTATGTATTCATATATTGTGAGCGTATATCCGATATTGAGTGCGTTTAGTTAGATGATTGGTTTATTTTGATGGCAGGAGACAGAGACAGACATGTTAGTCCGTTCCATCGTAAATATCCCAGTGAGTGATAAACGGTCGGAAGAAATCAGACAAAAACAAATCACTGGCAAAATCTGCAGTCAGGTTATCAACTTTTATAAGAGGAATTATTGGCACGAAGCAGTAACACAAGAGTCTGAACTGAGACACTACTGGTTTGTAAGGCAATATATTACAGTTCATCAGGGACTCTTACTGTATAAGAGCCGACTTATAATCTCTGCAGACCTCCAA
Source organism: Doryteuthis pealeii (assembly GCA_023376005.1). NCBI lineage: Eukaryota > Metazoa > Mollusca > Cephalopoda > Myopsida > Loliginidae > Doryteuthis > Doryteuthis pealeii. Next base: position 23,501,977 of record CM042142.1, read on the forward strand.
AAAGAAACAGATTGTTTACTCGAAAGACATCAAGGTATAGTCAAATGCTGAGCACTAACCAGGGACAATGTCTGGTGGCCAGGGCTTTCAAAACAAAATTGCTGAGAAGATAAGAGGGTGCAACATCTGTGAAAAAAAAAGGAAATATTCATCAGATACCACGACTTACCAAATAAACTCATTACCCATGGTAGAAGATAGGAATATACTTATTTGAATTGAAAGCACACCGATACGTAATAGTTATCGACTATTATTCCAGATGGATAGAGATATAACATCTACAAACTGCAATTTCTGTCAGTATTGTTGACAATTGCAAATCAGTGTTCGCTCGAAATGGTATTCTCGAGGTTGTCATTAGTGATAACGGCTCTCAGTTCATATCAAAAGAGATATTGGATTTCTCTAATTGTTTTTGGTTTTGTACACGCCACAAGTAGCCCACAAGGAGCGTGCATCTTTTACTGAAGGACAGCCAGTTTGGTTGAAGACACCCAAAACTAGTCCAACTTTAGTAGTGAACACTCTATCGCTTGTCAAGACAGATTCAGGACTACTTCGTCGAAGTGGAAGCCATCTTTGTAACTAGGTTTCATCAAGTAGCTACTCCAACAGAATTGTCTTACCAACCGTACTCAGGCATTCCCGAGTACAGCCTAGACGATTCAGCAGAACATCTCGCCGAACGAGTTGACCAATCAGAGACCCTGTTCACCGCGCACAGGGATGTCCCACCTGTCAACTCAGGAAGTCCCAGGCCATCAGTGTACACAAGGTGTGGTCGGAACATTCAACTACCGAATAAACTTTCATTATGAAAGGGAAATGTGGTGTAACTTAAAGTGACCTCCCTAAGTTACTTCCCTTAGATAATAGAATAAGAAAGTAAGAACTCTTTTGGTTTAAAAGGGCTATTTCCGGACCCTTAAAAACATTAGTCATATATATTCAGTCAATATTACATTTAGTACCATACCCAGGAAATTTTATTCCTAATTTGGGGTGGGTGGGGTGGGTTTTTCTTAACCCTCTGCGGGGGATATATTCAGTGTATTTTAAGCCCTGGTAACAGAGCGAGTGTTTAGTGATTATGATCTTGTTTGTGTAAATGTGTAACTAGGTATATATATGCTTATATGTGTATTTGTATACTTATATGTGCAATTAGTACAACCCCTCTCTCTCTTTCTGTGTGTGTGTGTGTGATTTGAATGCATTAGACACGAATTACTGAGATATTTTTCGCCACATTTACAAACATTTATCTCAAAGAAAGTTTAAAAAAAAAATATATATTTATCTTATTTCAGTTCAGAAGCGTGTGACGTTTAATTTGCAAAGAAATGTCGAGACATTCAATTTTCTGTAAATTTACAAAATTACTTGATTTTTAAAACTAAATATTTGGGCGTACCTGAGCGTTGAAAGCTTAAACATCTTTCTTTGGTGGCATTTTTGATTTCAAATGATTTATTAATTATTTAATTAGTTTATATTTCATCTTATTTTTATTGCATTTTATCGAAGAGCTCAGATAAAACACAGGTTAAAATTGAAAACTCTGTTTATTCTTTCCTGAGAATGGTAGAGATTTATAATGTACACCTTTTCTACGAATTCTAACGAGAAATTGGAATGTGTCTTTTGTAAGAATTACGAAAACAACTTACAAAGATATGATGCCTTGATGCAAAGACCAATCGAGGAAAGCCTATTCTTGCAACTCAAAAAATTGAGCTTTGGCTGTATTACGACTGGACACTATTCTGTGGATTGTGCATCTCGAGTCATATGTGATAAATGTAAGAGACAACATCTCACATGCTTTTAATGTCAATCCAAAGACGAGGAATGGTGTCCAAAACAATAATTTCAAACAAGGTTTCTCAAGAGACAAGGTACGCTTATACCTCCTCAATAGTTCCTGTATATATATATATATATATATATATATATATATATATATATATATATATATAGATAGATAGATAGATAGATAGATAGATATAAAATGGACTCTCCCGTCGATTTTCGACGTATGAGGGTTCATACACACAATGAACTCCCACACAGGGATTTGTTTATAGTGGTGAAGGCTTGTGTTGGACCATCCGCACAGTCGATAGGAAAGAATTGGTGCATCAAGGGTTGCCACAAACCCAATCAACGACCGACCTCAGGAATTTTGAATTCAGAGTTATCCCTCTCCTAGACTATATATATATATATATATATATATATATACATATATATATATACATATATATATACATATATATATATATATATAATATATATATATATATATATATATATACATATATATATATATATATATATATTATATATATATATATATATATTATATATATTTCTGGATTATCTATATCTGATATATATATATATATATATATATATATATATATATATATATATATATATATATATCAGATATAGATAATCTTGAATATGAAATATTAGTGTATTCTCTGCTTGACACTGAAAGTGACACGACATTTATATCGGAGAGTGTGGCCGAAGCGCTAAATGTCTCAAAGGAGCCATTCAATCTCAAATTTTCAACAATGACTGCTATAACAAAGGTTGTTTCTAGCCAGAAGTTGAGAGGATTATATGTAAGAAGCATTAAAGGCATGGATAATGTCAAACTCTCGATGACATACATAAGAGAACAAATACCTGCTAAAAGATACCACATACCCACGTGTGTCTAAGGAGGATTTAAGATCCTAGCAATACCAAAAGAAGGTATTAAAAAGACTCCAGATGGATTTCCATTATGGAATGCAATTATCCTTTAAAAAGGAAATACCAGATTCGTCAAATAATAGGATTTGTGTTGAACATAGACTCTGACAGCTGCAAAAACTTCTGAAAGCAATCAATATTGCAAAAGGTATATAGAATTTATGGAGAACATGATATTACGAGGTGATTCTAAACAGGTTCCGTGGTCAAGATTGAATAACCAGCTAGTATGGTACATATCTACACATGTGGTTTACCACCCTCAAAACTCAGGCAAGATTCGTGTTTTGTTTGATGGTTCTGCAAAGTTCCAACAATTATCTGCTGACTGGACTTGACCTCACAAATACACTTGTAGGAGTTTTGAGTCATTTCTGGAAAGGACAGGTGGCTCTTATGTGTGATGTGGACCTTATGTTTTATCAGTTCCATGTTTGTTACAAGATCTAGGATTATCTTAGATTTCTCTGGTGGGAAAATAGCAACTTTACTAAATGCTACTCTAATAGTATTTGTCATGAAGGTTCATTTGTTTGGAGTTACCTTCTCTTGAATGCACAAACATTTATTTTAAACATTCTGCGGCAAAAAGTAAATGAGAGTTCAGCAAAGCTGCCAAGAACTTCATTCAACGAAAGTTTTATTCAGATGATGGCTTAATCAGTTTGGACACGGAAGAGGAAGCTATTCAATTGTTTAAAGAAACGAGGGATTTATACCATACTGGGAAGCTACATGTAAATAAATTGGTTTCAAGTCATAGAGAGTAATTAAGAAAATTCCTAAGCATAAGAGCATTGAATATGACCGTTAACAGTTCACGTTTTACCTATTCGCGTGTGGACATTGCTTTAAGTAGATGAGATATTTCTACCGGTGTATATGAACTAGTCTACTAATTTCAAAGACTTGCTATTTAATGAGATGGTGTCATCTTGATTAAAACACATGGACTCTGTTTTATTCGTGTTCAGGTGCTTCTTGCTGCTTGCTTCAGGCCACGATAGTCGGTACCCAATGAAGAGTGAAGTCCCTACTCAAAAGAGCAGAATGCTAACAATTGCATTATTAAAACTATACATATTTAGTCGGTTTAGTTTTATGTATTTCAAAGCTCAATTGGTTTAATGTTGTTTGGAAAATCAAAAAGACTTTGAAAACTGTTAAAATTTCTGGCACCCCCATCTAAAATTTTTGTTTTTAATTTTTTTTCTTTTTCTTCAATGGATTATTATCGATTACACACCATTCTATCAGATTGTAAAAAAAAAAAAATTCTAAAAAGTTCTTTATTTTTCGAGTTTTCAGGGGTGCTCAAGTCCCCCTATAAGTTTATCGTAAATCGATCCCCCATATCGGAACCGCTCTATCTTAACAGTTGGGCTGAATTTGCACTAAGGTGTCAAAATTAAGGTGACACAGAAAAAACAGAACCCACAAATTTTGTAATAAAACAGTTACTTTTAACGTAGGGGGTTCAGGGTTAGGGTTAGGGGTTAGGGGTTAGGGTTAGGGGTTGGGGTTGGTGTTGGTGTTTAAGATTAGTTTAATGGGAAAATAAATAATTTGGCTTCTGTTTTTTCTGGGCCACTTTGACACCTTTGCGCAAGTTCAGTTCGGGCGGTTCCGATATCGGGGGTCGATTTACTATAAACTTATACGGGGAAATGAGCACCCCTGAAAACTCAAAAAATAAAAAACTTTTAAGAATTAAAAAAAAAATCTGATAGATTGGTGTGTAATCGATAATAATCCATTGATGGAAAAAAAATAATAAATAAATAAAAAATTTTTTTTAGCTGTTCCGATATGGGGGATCGTTTTACGATAAACTTATACGGGGAACTGAGCACCCCTGAAAACTCGAAAAATAAATAACATTTTTGAATTATTTTTTTACAGACTGATAGATTGGCGTGCAATCAATAATAATCCATTGAAAGAAGAAGAAGAAAAAATTAAAAAAAAAATGTTAGATGGGGGGGTCAGATGCTCAGGTCCGCCAAATTTTGGCTTTTACTAAGGATTGGAACTTTACTTCACAAACAATGGGTAACAATGTAATTGGTAAAAGAACCCTCATCTGTGTCTAAAATACCCATGGGCAAACCGCAGCCTGCTGGCCAGATGCGGCCCCTGCGCTTTCTGATTAGCCCGCCTATAACTTCAATTTTTCTTTTATAGAAAAGCTATTTTTACTGCCGAGAAAAATATTTTTTCCTATTTCTAAGCCAGATGCTTACTCGTATCGTCTTCAGCAGTGACAATGGTTGAGGTATTTCAACATAAAATGACCTTGAATGTTTTTAGTAGGGCAGTCTGACTGGATGATTAGCCATATCTCATGAGGCCCGTTTCTAGAAAAAAGCTTGTCCATTCCTGGTCTAAATGGAATGTATTAGAAGAAATGGATGTGGAGTTACTTACGTGGTTGGGCTTGGACATGGTGTCATGTGACGCTTCCACGTAGCAATTGACATTGAGTTTTCATCGGCTGCATAGCTTCGCCACACACACTGAATCAACATGGCTGCGGGCACACGTCGCCGATTTAGATGTTTCTGTCTCTGTTGCTGCTGCACTTTCAACGCGAACCCGGAACCAAGGATTCCCTAAAGAAAATAATTGTAAAATATTAAGAGATGAAGAAAAAGAAAGAAAGAAAGCAAACTCTACACATCTACATACGTCATCAGTACAGAGCAGTAGTAACGAAGTTTGTCCCCGAGTTTAAACATTTCGGAAGGTGGTGATTGATGGCTAAATGGTGAAAGATTTTAAGTTATCATGTGAATTGAATAAAATAGGATTTTGGTTAGAATATATATATATATATATATATATATATATATATATATAATATACAAACTTGTTGGTAGATCCTCGCGGTGAGAAAAAAAACAGCAAATAGTTTGATTATAAACATATACTACCAAACATCACCCGGGGAGAAAAGATTTTTGGAAAAAAAAGAAGAAAAGACCAAGATAATCGTACCAACCAAAAAGTAATCTATTGGTACAATATTTGGCCAAAAGAAAAAACAGTTTATATATATATATATATATATATATATATATATATATATATATAAAATAGATATATTCATACAAAATCGCCAGGAAACTAAAGTTAATAAGTAAAAAGTGCTCAATACCTAAGTAGAGCAAATAATAAAGATAAACCTAATGAGTCAGATAAACCTACTAAAAGTTTCGCTTAGTGCTCTTCAGGGCTAAGATCCGACTCTTTTTTATCTGACTCATTAGGTTTATATATATATATATATATATATATATATATATATATATATATATATATATATATATATATATGGGCCGGGTTAGCTCGGTTGGTAGAGCGTTCGCCTAGAAACCACAAAGTTTCTAGTTCGATACCAGTCCTCGCCAACTCAGCGTATGAGTAGCACAGGGATCTGTGCGGTAAAGTAAGGAGCTGATGGTAGATGTGGCGCTTCACCTCAGACGCCAAAACAATCTCCTTGGTCTAGCGCTATTGAAAAGGGGATAGACTCCCTCGCTGACTGGCTGATACCGACTTTAGGCCGCCCCGACGACTTTACTTATATCTATCTATCTATCTATCTATATATATATAATATATATATATATATATATATATATATATTTAAAGTCTCATAATAGATTATTTGTGATAAGTATGGGAGTAATGTGAAGAAAAATAAGGTGCCATTGGCCTAGATGGGCAATTTTTTCGTTAATATTAAATGGTTGGAAATTTTCGTATACATTAGGAGAACTGTGTTGATGAATATATTTAAAATAGATCTATTGATTAAAAAATATTACTGGATTAACAGATAGAATGATAAACACTCGGTATAAGGAACTAGAGTCTCATGAGTCATCGTTATTTTCTGTTTCTTTAACGAGATCTAATAAGCATTATTCCGTGATTTTATCCAAGTTTTTTTTATATCTCTGGTGCCGCCGTCAGGGGTAGTAATATTATTTCCCCTACCAGAGAGTTGCCATGGAAACTGATTGAAGAAAAAAGCAATTGAAACGTCACAGCTTTATTAAGAAATACTGGGTACCCGTATAAAAATTCCCCCAAGATTTGCGGCCAATTGAAACGTTGTCACGCAGTTGTTGTCTTTTGATATATTTAAGAAGGACAATAAAAATGAGGCAATAGAAATGAAGACGTAGACAAATATATAAAAAACAATATAATACAAAGGAAAACGTTGTAAAAGAGAAAGAAAGAGATGAAAAGAAAATGAATGAAATTTATTTCTACTTGAAGGATATAATATCTATTTATATCCATGTTTATTATCTCTGTCTCTCTCAGTATATATATATATATATATATATATATATATATATATATATATATATATATATAATGGATGCTATATAGATGATAACTACCAACAAAATTAAGATTTATCTATAATCCGCTAGGATAGCGTAGACAGAGTCAACGGTGCTTGGTAGGTATCAATTTCTCGCCTATGTGATCATCTGATCAAGTATATATATATATATATATATATATATATATATATATATATATATATATATATATATATATATATATATATATATATATATATATATAATATATATATATAAGGAATGGAGCACTCTGTGACGACCTATAAAAACAGTTAAAATCCCTTTCCCATTCTGTAAGTGAAGACAGCCTAATGGTTAAGGTACCGGACTGACACCCAAAACGATCGGATTTCAATTCCGGCTGTAGGTAGCTTACAAAATGTCTAGCCACACTGAAGAGACTTGATAAGTCGAAACACGTGTCTGTGGATGACCCTATATATATATGTGTGTATTTGGGCAGCATTCTTTCATTTATACATGTAGAATTAAACAAAAGGCACATCTCCTGTTTAACAATTTTATCTTTTCTAATTTTTCTTAGAAAAGATAAAAAATAAAATTGTTAAACAGTAGATGTGCCTTTTGTTTAATTCTACACACACACACACACACACACACACACACATATATATATATATATATATATATATATATATATATATAGACAGACAGGAATATAGATGCCCTGGAATGTTCTCGGCCTTAACCAAGAACTAAATTATTAAAAAAAAAACTTATTTATTTTTAGAAGAATTTAAAAATTCTAGAAATGATGTGTTAAGTGTGTTGAACTATGTAATGAATTATGGAATGATCTGTAAGTTTATTTCAAAGCACTCACCCCCCGTGAATAGATAGATATTAACAGAGATAGATACGTATATATAAACAGATTTAAATAAATACATAAACAAAATAAAATCCCAAATAAAAAGAAAAGAAAAAGAGAGAGAGAGAGAGAGAGAGAGAGAGAGAGAGAGAGAGAGAGAGAGAGAGAGAGAGAGAGAGAGAGAGAGAGAGAGAAAGAATAAAAGAAGAAGAAAAAGAAGGTCATCAAAGCTAATATCGACTGCATTTCCATTGACAACGGACGAAACTTACGTAATTAACTAATGAAAAAATGACTAAGCAGATAATTCTAAATAGAATTTCCTTCCAACCACAACGTTTGATGCATTGTTTGATGAGATCCATTCAAAGGAAAAAATGCTTTCTTTGAAAAAAGAAAAAAAATTAAAGAAACATGATCAACTTTTAAAGCAGTGGGATCTCTTGAGATATTTTTGATATACAGTCAGCAAAGAATATTTACAGGGTATTTAAATATCATGCCCCCACCAGTAATGTAATGGTTAGCAAGTTAGTCTGACAAATCAACTACTACTGACAAGTATGTTCAATTCTCTATGCTGCCCCTGTGCCAAAAGGAAGCGCGTGGTGTAATGGTTAAAGTCATGGGAAATCGACTCGTCGCCCCGAGTTCAAATCCTGGACGTGGTAATTGCATTTCATTTAGCGCCAATACCCTTGGGAAAGGTATGAACCCTACTCTCCCTCCAGCTATGGGTAAATAGTAGGGCAGACTGGGCTCTTTATCCTTGGTGAGGCAACCGGTCTAGGAGAAGGAAAACTCTGAATTCAAACCTGCTGAACTCCGCTTACGAAATTTACCTCGTGTCGCATCCTGCTCGTGCGGAGGGGTTGGTAAATATATATACAAAATTTAAACAATACCTAGTACATAATTATACCTTTCTTAAATGTTGCCTACTCTGTGAATGTCCGCTCTGTCAGCAGGGTCTGTAGAATACGCCTGACTGCACCTTTGTAGAGGGTAATGCATGAGGACGGGATCGTGATGGCCGAGCAATCCATGACCCGAGCACTAAGTGATCATGTGACATGCAACACTCCACTTTGGCTAGATGTGTGGTTAGAGAAGCCCGACCCGACCAATCGGCTGGATTCTTCAAATTTCTCCAATAGCAAACAAAAGCCCAACCCTTTTAATCTTATAGGTGCTAGAAGGAGGTGCCTGAGGGTAAACCACCAGTTTATTAATAAATATGAAGTTAGTTTTCTAATATATAAAGTAAACACATGAAGTAAACGAAAATTATTTCTACTAATTTATTAATACACATGAAATTAATGAAACATCTAACATAAAAGTTATTCCTACAAATTTAGTGTCCTGAGTGGTGAGGTTCCAATTCTGGAGCTGTGAGGAATGTGGAGTACCACGCCATTGACATCGCTTCCAAGTCCACTCTATGGGCCAATTAAAGCTGTTTGCAAGTTTATAAAATATTTCTACCGGTTTATTGATATACGTGAAAAAAATGAAATTTATTTCTACCAGTTTATTAATACACATGAAGTTAATGAGAATTATTTCTACCAGTCTATAAAACCAAACCCAGCAAAATATTTACCTGCAAATTATTCGCTTACAAATCATATGTGTAAAAAAAAAACCCAGAAAAAACAACAGCAAGAAAAGTCCAACGAGATTTACATACATAGCCCACACAGGTTTATATGCCATTAAACAAAATAACCAACCAACCATCTCTGTATGATACAGACGAGCTGTACATATTACATACGGGTGTTAGCGTCTATATATGGGTTCATCTGAGCTTCTAGAGGAATGCCCAGCATGTCTTTTGTGAGATGGGAGATAAGTTGCTGTTTTGTGGAGTGTTGCTTTCAGGATTTTTTCAAAACAGCACGTAGCACCCTTGTGTAGTTCCCAACTAGCCCTTTTTTCCAGGTGTTTTGTTTTACTTTATCAGAGAGATCAGATTTTCATATGATCATTAACCTCTCAATAACAGTCACCGCTTTCAGTCAATGAGATATTGCTACCGAGGTATATTTATTGATCTCCTAATTTCAGAGGCTTGCCATGGCGCCATATTGATTAAGACTGATGAACTCTGTTTTATCTGAGTTCACGTAAAGTCCAAGATCTCTTGCTGCCTGCTCCTAGCTATTTAGCAGATATTCGGCGTGAGATGGTATATTCTAAAGAAGGGCTAGATCATCAAAGATATCATTAGTAGAACTAGCAACAAAAAAAACACCCTCCGGGTGGTGTAAAATTAATTTTTAAAAGATATTGTCTGAGGGGAGGCAGTTAAAAATTTGATGTCTGAGAGTTTTTATTATAAGTAAGGAAAATCATTAAATTTATTAAAGGAAAAAAAAAATAGCAATTTGAAATGGAAACTTAGTCCTGTTCCCCTCAAATAATATGTTGCGTGCATCTATTAATTATCAATTAAATAATTATTTTGAATATTTTGCACATAAATTTTACACAAAATCGTAGGTTTTTTTATTTGTAAACTTTTAGTTAACTTTTGTGACTGAAAAAGGGACGAGATTAAAAAATAATTTTTTAAATGGATTACAAATTTGGTAAATAATTTTTTCCATTTAAAGTAATACAATTTTCTAATTAATTTCATAGTTTATATATTTTATTTATTTAAATAATACATAGTTTATTTATTACAATTGAAAGGATTCAAACATTGAATTATAAAGAATAGCTTATATCTATTTTATTATCAATAATTGTTCATTATTCTATGTATTGGTGACTTTGGTAATTGTGACGTAGGCAGTGACGTAATTTTTTCTTACAGACAAAAACCGGAAGCGAATCTCCATTATTAATAGAATAAAGCATTAGAAAACGAAAATTCTTTTGATACACGCTAATAATTATATTCATATACATATAAATAAACTGCAAAGACCCAGGTAATTATGATTTGAAATGTCAAACACTAGAGAAGGAAACAAAATGTCGACGTCGGCCTCTTGAAGAAGCAAACAGTGTTGACCACATTTATACAATTACAGCCAATCAACTTCTACTGAAAACCAACTGACCTTTTTAGACAAAATCTCCATGTGCTAAAGTGAGGTACTTGTAGGAAAATCTAACACTTGTCAATTGCTATTTCCTCGGAACACGACCGGTTTCGGATGAACAAGTCTCTAATTAGTCAAGTGTTTACTCATCGCACATGATCGGTAAGTGCTCAGCCAATCAAAATAGTTTACTTGTTTGTGCTTCTCTCGTTGAGATCTTTTAGCCGGCTGATATAATTGCATTCACTTAGAATGAGGTGCATATCCACTGACATCGATTCAAAATGGTAGTATTAAAATTTCTGATTTCAAGTTTTACTTATTGACAAATCAACAACAAAAACAAGAACAGTATCTGATCTAATGGAATGACCCATCTCCCCCAATACCTTAACAGTGGCGATGGTTCTAACCACTATTTAAGAACACACATATTACTCTGTGCAGAACTCACTTGAAGTACTTAGACGACGGACTCTCCTCCTAATACTCACGTGACCTTACTATATGACAGTATCATAACATTACAAAAGCTTCAGATGGAATTTGAACCACTTTCGATGATTTTATTTTCTGTCTCAAACGACGATTCTCGTTCTGTTTGAAATCCGTTACAACTGAAAAGCGAGTTAGCCCCCCTCCATACTTTTGACATTGTGTCAAATCCTTCCTTTTGGGTAAATAGTTTTTTAAATGTCACCCTTATAACATAATCGTTCATTTTGATATCTATCTATCTATCTATCTATGTTGGAGTTACGGTCAAGTCACATTGAAAGCACCGGTTTCCGTCAGATCGAAGTTAAAAAGCCACGAGTCTGTTCAACACTTAGATGGGTGACCATTTAAGCAAGAACAGCTACTACAAGAAAGCGAATATTTAAATGAATTGATTCGGCATTAAATGATCTGAAGATGCTTTAAAACAAAACAACCATTCTGTTTATATATATATATATATATATAATTGGTAAAGAAAAAGCTTAAAAATCGTACATTTTGTGGTTATATATCTATTTCTACTTACAGGTATCAGTGTATACCTATGAGTATCATCAGACCACTGACATTATAAGGAATATATATATATATATATATATATATATATATATATATATATATATATATATATTGAAAAATACACGTATAACATGTAGTTGGATGCATCATTAGTCACTTTCTTTAATTCATTATGGTTTTCGGGTCGTTTCAACATCAAACTCCCTCCTAAAGTAATCCTGCCAAGATTGATCATGTCTGAGCCTACATAGTTGTTTGTCAGCACTTCATGCGTTGCTCTTAGCTAAGAAATGACTTCGGGTTTCGAATACATACTGGTGATCAAAATGAGATTTAACCAAGCAATTATTTTGGTAACATATATATATGTCACATTGTAGGATTGCCATATCCACGCTGATGCGGTTAGAGCTTTATCCTGGATCTTTTTTTAAATGTATTTCCTCTTGTCTGGTGGAGAAAGCCCAAGTTTAGACAAAAATGCCAAGGTTGAGTTGGTAATAAATCCCCGACATCCGACTTCGATAGGAAATCCATCCGTTATCCATCCGTCATCCATCTATAAATGTAAGGTAATCCAAATGCGTGTTGTAAGGGATGATTCTATTTGGGATCTTCAAAATCTCACTGTATAACCATACTGTGCGCTCTTGTATGTGCAAAAATATATTCATACAAGGATTTTTATGAATCCCTAAAGAGAGCTCAATGTATAATAATCAATAAATTAGATTATATACAGAGCAATATTTAAGAATTAAAAATTAAAAAAAATGATTTTTGAGTTTCTGGTCGAAATAAATTATTACAGAATGACGGTTTGTTAAGTTTTTCTTTCTTTGAAAGTTTTTGAAAATGATAGATTGTATTTGAGCCTAAAAAACAATGTGGGTGAAGAATTTTCGAAAATGTATTAAATTCAAATTTCGCCTTTGTTTAATGGCATATCAACCTTCGTGTTCAGTACCTAGATGTGTGACCATTTAAGCAACAGCAAGTATCGTAGGAAACCGAATATCAAAATGATTTAGTTCGACATTAAATGACCCGAAAAGGGTTGATATGCCGTAAAAGAAAACAACTAACCAACCAACTATTTTCGTGGGTTATTTGATGTCAAAAACATATTTGTAAAAGAACAGCAATACTACTTAATCCATAGATTGGGGGATGCAGGATAAACACAGGGCACATCACATAACACACACACACACACACACACACCCACACACACACACAGTTACACATACATGGGCATACAACAAACATACATTACACACTTCCACACCCACTGACAACAACAAATTACAAATAATAACAACAACAGTAACAATTATAATACAGCTGTGTCTCAGGAACACACACACACACACACACACACACACACACACACACACACACACACACACACACACACACACACACACAAAACAAACAAACAAATAAATAAATAAACAACAAAGGGGTGGAACATACCTCACCTCAAGGATAGGTCAAGTCACCCCAGCCACTACCCCACCAAAAAACGACTTAAAAGCACACATACATGGGAAAGACCAACACATACACACACACACGCACACCCAAACACACACACACACACACACACACACACACACACACACACACACACACACACAAACCACACAAAAACTCACACAAACAGACACGCGGGAAAAATCTGTAATGATACTAAGACATTATTAAAGAAACATACACAGATAAACACACACTCGAAGAATTCGAAGGAATAAGACATTATGAAACAAACATACAACAGAATGGGCAAATTCTATTAACAGTTAACATTTCCCTTTGCAGGGGCTTCATGCTTACAGAAATCATCTGACGAAGGGATTTTTTCATCCCAAACTATTAAGAGAATAAATCAGAGTTAACTGAACAACATCATAGATGCATCGTTTTTCTATTTTGCATTGTGATTGCCCCGCCCCTAAAAATAACCGCCAAACCAATAAAACACAATATTTCAAACACACACACACACACACACACACACACACATACATATATATATATATTAATAATGGAGATTCGCTTCCGGTTTTTGTTTGTAACAAAAATTACGTCACTGCTTACGTCACATAACCCAAAATCGTCATAACATAGAATAAATACACTCAAAATTTGAACATGCAACATTAGAGAGTCAAAGTTTTTTAAAACAAGTTTTAATAAATAAATGACTGGTATTATATATCTATATATAGTTTGTTTTATTTTAATACATATTTAAAGTTTACATTTCAAATTGTTTTATTTTTTAATCCTTTAATGAATTTGATGATTTTACTTACTTAGGCTACAAACTCGCTGACATTGAATTTTTTTCTCCCACTTATTTTTCTCAATATTTTCTCTCAATCTATTTTTACATCACCCGGAGGGTGTTTTTTAAATTTTATACTAGTATATATAATGCATGTATGCATTAATTATGTACATATATCCCTCATTTTCTCTTTTTCAATATTTTATTTCCTCCATAAATAAGATCGGTGTTTCTTTCCGCTGATATCAACTAATCTATTCCTCATTCAAGACAATGATGAAATTCAAATTGAACTTTAATGCACTTCTCTAAACTTTTGAAACATGTGCTTAACTTATTTATTGCATCTTTCATCGTAGAAGGGAGAAACTTCCAGTTTAAAACTTAATTTCATAACTAATGAAAGAACCGAAAATGGCAAGAGACACAACTTGTCGGACTCAAGTGATGGATGACGAGGAGGGTGGAAAGTTTTTGGTTAATTATACCGTTGTCTGAACTCTGGCTACAGCGATCAATCATTAACAGAGCGAGAAAGAGAACGGTCACTTTGTTATCGTAAGAAAAACGCGAACAAAGATATTTCAAGACAAAAGTAGTGTTCAAACTTTGAAAGTAAGTAAGTGAGAAATGAAAGCAAAAAGAAAAGAAAAACAATGGAAATTGGAACCATTGAGCAGAGTAAAGTTTAGTAACTTTATTTTACTGACCATTAAGCAAAGGGGATTACCCTAAACTTCTTAGTGCAATGGAGATGCTGCCGAAGGGATAGAATACCTTGAAATACATATTGAACATTTTCTCATTTAGTAGCAAATGACACGGATTCGAGTTCTAAACTCTAATACAGTGTCAGAAAAGAAAATATTGTTACCTCTAATCAGTTAATTAATTCTAGCACCCTCGACAAAGGTATGTTTCTTAAAACATTTATCGATGAATTGATTTAAAAATAAAAATACACTCAAAATTAAATCTCATTGTTAAGTTAAGAATTAATTACGGAAAAGGGTTTTCTAAAATAATGAATCCTTTGAAACCTTAGCCACTCGGCCCTCGAAAACGCTGTATATATTTATCCAATCCCTCCACCACGGGCAAGATGTGAAAAAATGTCATTCTTTAAAGCGGGATACAGCTGGTTTGAATTTAGAGTTTTCCTTCTTCTAGACTGGTTGCTATTAAAAGGAGAAATATACTAGTCTGCTCTACTATTTATCATAGCATGAAATCAAACGCAATAGCCTCGTCCAGGATTTGAACTTGGGTCACCGATTCCATTTCATACGACGATAACTATTACACTAGGGGCGCTTCATCTGAAAACCCTGTACCTGAAATCAATGATGAAAAAAGATCAAGCATATTATACATTCAAACTTCATTGTAGAGTAGATAATGTTTTTTTTATATAAAGTTATTCAAACATCCGAGAAAAAGAAAACATGTGAACTGTTGCTGTTTTAAAAATCTTAGTATTAGTATCTGACATGATCCTCCTGTGCACAAAATACAGGGCTCATCTTATTATAATGGAGATTGTGTGTTTTTCTGTCTGTAACCGAAACTATATCACTCAAGTCACAATTCCCTTAATTATTTACGTCAAATTCTCCATGATTTCATTCTTTTAAACCTTCAGTTATTAATAAAATTGTTTTACATTATTAATACTGTTGACCATATCTACGTACTAATAACATGCAATTGTATTTATATATACAACAAAATAGTGGTTTACAGTTTGAACGAGAAGGCTAATTTGCATATTGATATTTAAAATTTTATTTTAATAAATATGTGCTTGGTATTATTGATTTCAAATTGTTTGGTTTTATCTTAAGAAATATAAACAAAAATCTCATAGATCTTAAATAATTTATTTACAAGAAGAAATAACTGTAATATTATCCTTTACTTCCTATTTTAACTAAATAGTTAAATTATTTACCAATGAAAGAGGGGAGTAAGGAAAAATGATGGAATAGTTAGTTTCAAAGTTGTTCTGTTTTTCGATTATACCCCCCTCTGTTCCAAATCTTTTTATCTGCATTCTTAGTCAGTTTCATTAGACTTTCTTATTTAATATGATATTTTATTATATCAAAACTTAAATACTTGCACCCGGAGGGTGCACATATTTGCTAGTGGTGTATAATAAAGTATCATCCTGCTTGGAATACTGGACTCACGAACTGAAGGGTTAAACCAGCTACAGATAAAAATAAAATCTACATAGATTAAAATGTTTTCAAACACCTGTGGACACTTTATTACAAAGTGCGGAGATTCTGGTGCAATAAAAAATATAAATGTCTGATTTGTCGCTGGTATCTTCCAATTCGGTAATAGATATTTTCATTTAATCAAATATTTCACACTATTTGAGCAACTGATAAACTTGTCAATCGTTCCTTGTCTCCTGAGATTTCATTCGCGCCATTATCCCTCAATTCGCTTCATTTTGGCAGCAAATCTACAAATAAAACGATTTATCAGACCAATGTACGAGTGGATGCTTTTGTTTATCAGATCATCGAATTCGGGTCAAAAGTTTAGCTGATGCACTCAGCTGAACCGGAACTCAGTTTTTACGTACGAGATAATTTGTTTTATTATCTTTAATTTGTTCATTTCCGATGATAAAAATATTACATTATGATAGAAGAAGAATTCTTTTAGACTAATATCTGTATCTTTGCCGCCTTTATTGGGCCAAAATAATTTCGTAAAATGCCCTTTTCGAACGTTTTTATTTCAAACTTAACCCATACATTGAAAAGGAAAAAGACTTCAGATTCTTTTTCTTTCGTATGAAGTTCTGTATTAATGACACTAATATTTTTTTTCTATAAAAAGCAGACATTTACTGGCTTAGCTTAATCAAGTGTAAGATGACAAAAGAAGATAATCCAGTCTGATAATTATGCTGGCAAGAAATTGGAGGCACTCGTTATGTAATGGTTACCGTCATAGAAAATGGACATGACGAACCAAGTTCAAATCCTGGACAAGGCTGTTTACATTTCATATAGCGTTAATACTCTTGGGAAAGGTATGAATTCAACTAATCCCCTCCATCTATCCATAAATAGTAAGTCACACACACACACACACACACACACACACACACACATATATATATATATATATATATATATATATATAACAGCAGTGAAATACATATAACCTTACAATATCAAAGTCTGGACTGAAAATCTAAGTTTCGCTTTTGAGTACCTCACCTTTATAGTAAAATAGCTGCAGTATCCGGTAATACCCGGGAAAGGTGGGGCTAATCGCAATTCCAGGAGGGCGCATGGAAATTCTAGCGAACCCGTGTCCCCATATTGGATTTTCAACATTTGCTAGGTGTGTTTATGGCAAATCAATTTTTGTATAGTTCCATCAATAGCTGTTTACGTCATAAGTTATTCTTCTATCCAGCTTTCTTCATTCAAAGTGAATAAGCCAGGTAATTTTGAGCTCGAAAAGTATCGAAAGTTTTCTAAAAACTTGTGTATAAGAATAGTAAACATACTGCCTTAATGCTCAAGAAAACAGAAAAATTCAGGAAGTCATCGCAATTAGTAAAATCTAATTATCTAATTTTAATTCTTTACATTTTTACTCTTCCTCTCCTCCTCTTCCTCCTCCTCCTCCTACTACTACGCTGCCGCCGCCGCCGACGACGATGACTGTGTTTTTTGTTTGTTTTTTTTATTATTTTAATTCATTGATTTTACCTTATTTTAAAATATTTTAATTTAAAGTATTTTACGCTTAAATTGTTCATATTGATAAAAACACGAATTTTGTCTTTTTAATCAAATAAAGGAAGAAAAAGAAAGTGGAGTTATTTGATAAAATGAAAATGTTTGTACTTTTGATGTAAGGGTTCCTTAAATATTTACCCTATGTTTATTTCTCTAGAAAATCATTTTAATTTTTAAAAAGTACTTTAAATATTGCCCGTCTATTAACCACAAAATAGACAACAACATTATTATATTATTTTTTTTACGATAAACTGTTTGAATTATTCTATTTCATATCGTAATAGTATTTTTTTTTTAAATAATTAAATTCGTAACGTAGGTGATATTCTCTCGCTGTTACTTGATTTTAACTTTCTTGTACTCCTCTTCCAGTTTTCTCAATAACAATTTTTTCCCTTTTTACTATAGAAACCACACACCCCATATCTTTCACTTTTATCGTAAAAGATTTATCTCAGCCTTTTACAGGTGAGCGGGATTGAGGTCGCTATGCTGACGAGTTAGAATAAATGCAAAACGATCGAGAATATTTTGAATAAAAAGATTTTTGATACATTTTTCATGTATTCTTTCTATCCAATTTTATGTGTTCAACTTGATAAGGTTGTTTATTTTGAATGAATTCAAGCAGAATATCATTCAGTTTAAGAAAAAAAGAAAAAAAAAGAATGCTTTGACCACAATCCTGGATATTATTATCGTTTATCGTATTTTTTAAATAAAGAATTCTCGAGAAAGATAAATCATAACTAGCTTTCTAGATCGAGGGAGAGAGACTGGATGGAATAAAATTTTAATTGAATGAATATCATATGCTTTTGAAAAGTAAAGTTTCGATCAAAGAATTATATTATTTCTATTGGGAAAATAAGACAAATACTACATAAATTGCTATTTTTGCATGTCCCCGAGAGGTAAGAAAATATATAATGCTGTTAATTTTTCTCTATCTCTTTCTCTCTCTCTCTCTCTCTCTCTCTCTCTCTCTCTCTCTCTCTCTCTCTCTCTCTCTCTCTCACACACACACACATGTATATTATTCAAATATTATTAATAATAATTTTGTATTATCCTTCCCTTTGTAAATTTTAGATAAATTGCAATGAAAAGCAAATAGTATTAGGGAGATGAAGGATGATACTAGTCCTTCATCTAAAGAATAAAAAGATATGAGTATTATTGTTTATGAATTTCGTCAGCAAATTGCTAATAACAGATAGACTTGTCTCCCTTTTTTTAATGAGTCTTGTTTAGAGTTTTATTCTTGTTAAATAGAGTTTGTATATAAATATTTATCGCCAAAAAATTGCAAATGGCAGCGTCCGAAAAAGATGGTTCATACAACTCTTAGGGTTTTATTTGGAAGACCAAAAGTAGACATATACAGGTTGTAGGCGCCCTTTTTATTGAACCAATATCCATTCAAGAGACGAGATTTTCCGTACGGCATATTTTTATAATCTGTTGTGTTCTTTACTGTTGCTAATTGACATATCGGAAATTTGATGATTCTTAAGAAAAAAACATTTTTCCGGTTTTGACAATAAACAAAACCTAATTGGAAGTCATTATGCTATATCGAATTTGTGTTTTGGTCTGTTATTAAAAACGAAAAGATTTCAAACATTTATGCAAATAGTCATACTTAGAAATTAAAAAAAAAATTAAATTAAAATAAGATAAAACATGAAAATATGAATTTAAAAATACTGAAAGAATGAGAATCGCAAATCAAATATTTGAAATTAAATTTGTCATTTGTTTTGTGTGATTGATGCAAAATACTTACTGCAGGCAGGGCGAAGAATGAAATACCAAGAATTGCGCAAAAAGCAGCTATAAGTTTCCCTGACCAAGTCTGGGGAACAGCATCTCCATAGCCGACGGTACACAATGTAATCTGAAAGAGAGAGAGAAAAATAAATCAATCAAAATAACATATATCTATAATTATGACAATTAGCTTAAATGCCATCCTCGCTAGATGTGAAATTGTTTTCTTGCTACTGAATTTATATAACTTTTTCCAAATGCAAATTATCATTAAGTTTCATTATTTCAACATATCATTGCTGGTATGCCACTATTACAGATATCAAGAATGCAGACAGATCAAATTTTTCCCTAATTATTTTTCTTATTTTCTTATAAAGAAAATCCAGAGAAACGGCACTGTAATTAGCAGTTGATATGAGGTTATATCCCTTTCACACAATTCTTTGCTAAGATACTGGCGGAAGAGATACCGGGACATAACCAAGCAATACAAACTAAACAGGAAATTCCAAAATAATGAAAGGAAATTTTACTAGCAATTCAGTGGAGAAAACACTAAAACATACGAATACCCAAATGCCAAGGAAGCAGAACATTTTTAGAACAAGATATGTGAAAAGAAAGATCATAAAAGAAATGCTAAATGGATAAATAAATGAAAAATGAACAGCAAAGGCTCGAAGAAGGCAGACATATACCTAGACTCCCGAAGAGCTACACTCAGGAAAGTATCAAACTAGAAGACACCGGGACATAATGGCATGCATCATTGGGTTTTCACGTTGATCCACAACAGATTAGCCCCACAACTGCGTAAATGTAAAAGAAGTAAGCATACTCGAATTGATTATAAAAGGGAAAACTACCCTGATCCAGAAAGAAATCACCCAAAAGAACCATACACAGCAACTATAGGCCAATAACGTATCTACCAATGATATGGAAAATCATAACCGCTCAGATGAAAGAAAAAAATCTACTACTCACTAGGGAGCCAGAGAATACTTCCAGAACAAAATAGGGGATGCCGAAAGCGAACAAGAGAAACAAATGATCTACTCTATACAGATCAGCAGATTCTTAAAGAGGTTAAAACAAGGCAAAAAATCTAGCCATGGCATGTATCGACTACAGAAAAGCCTCTGACATGGTCCCACACACTTGGATAATTGAATGTTTGAAAATGTAAAAAATATCCGTCAAAGTAATAATTCCGTCGCTAAAGCCATGGGAAACTGAAAAGTGGAATTAACAGGTGGAGGACATGTCTTAGCAAAGGTGAACATCCAAAGATGTATCTTTCAGGGAGACTCCTTATTATTACCGCTATTTGTAATAGCAATGATGCCACTCAACTATAAACTTAGGAAGCGTACAAGAGGCTAAAAAATTACAACATCGACGGAGGCTAAATCACCTTATGTATATGGATTTCAAGATATTTGCCAAAAACGAAAAATAATTAGAAACCCTTGCACAAACCATAAAAATATACAGCCAGGATATAGGAATGGAATTCGGAATCGACAAGTGTGCCATGCTCGTGATGAAAAAAAGGAAAAAAGAAACCGTCAAGGAATAGAACTGCCGAATACAGAAAAAATAAGAAAACTCGGAGAAAAGGGGAACTACAAATCATTGGGAATACTCGAAGCTGTCAAACAAACAGATATGAAATAAAATGTAAGGAAAGAGTACCACAAAAGAACAAGAAAACTTCTAGAAACCAAGCTCTGCAGCAAAAATATATTTTAAAAAATAAACACCTGAACTGTCTCTCTGGTACGATACTCTGGACCATTCTTAAAATTGACAAGAGAGGAACTCCAAAAAAATGGACCCAAGGTCAAGGAAACTTATGACAATGCACAAGGTGCTACACCTGAGAAACGACATCGACAGACTATTTGTCTAGAGAGAGGGGGAAGAGGTCTCGCCAACATTGACGACTGCGTAGATACGACAATCCAGACACTCGAAGAATACATTTAAAAGAACAAAGAAAAACTAGTTGCAGATGCCACAGGGAATTGTGCAAGAGATTAAAATGTGAGTCTACTGCCATTTGATATAGTTACAAAACAGAATATGAGACCCATAAAATTCACTGTGACTTTGAAATACAAATAAATAATCAAATTGTGACTAGAAGACCTGACCTATTGTTAATTAACAAGAAGAAAAGGACTTCTCATATAGTGCATTTGCATCCTAGTAGACAATAGAATGAAAATAAGGGAAAGCGAAGAGATAAAGAAATACTTAGATATTGATGGAGAGCTGAAACATTGTGGAACACGAAGATGGTGGTGATACCAAATGTAGGTGATGTGTTTGGAACGACCAACAAAGGCCTACAAAAGTAATTGGAGGAATGAATGAAGACTATCCAGACCACGGCACTTTTAAGATCAGCGAGAATACATAGAAAAGTCGTGGATACCTGAGGGAAATTGTTGTCACACAGACTCCAGTAAAAGTTAAAGCTTGTGTGAAAAACTCTCAAGGAGAAAAATAATGATAATGATCGTTAAAATACAAAGATAAATGTTGCTGGATTTTACTAGATACCCAGTGTAAAAATAACGAAATACTACTGGATCAAACTAAGCTGTGATCAGCAGCTATTTCTATATTAGGAGACTGTATGTATCTTGTAAAATCCGATAGATATGGAGAGTCTTCTACTTTTCACCAAATATCTACGTGATGCGAAGACAATGAACATCTCAAAATCAATTTTATGTAAATGCTACTCATTTGGACGTGAATGGGCTGGTATTTATCGATTTAAATAGGGAAACCTTTATAAATTCGAGTAAATAATCTTGGGCTGTAAATAATCTTAACGCGAATGTATGATGCTAGAGATACAATTTCACATTGGAACCCAATCAACGGCTAACGTCTTCTAATACAATACCTTTAAGAAATATTCGGAACTTGTAAAAATTCACCTTTGTTATATTTGGTTGGATCACACAGAAAGGAAAGTAATGAAGCCAAACAAGGGCGAAATCCAAATGGAAAATGACATATTCTTGAAGTTTTCATTATTGCCAATATTCTTCGAATAATTCATGGAATACGGAGACTATTTCATCTCAGAACTTCAGTCGGTGTTGAGGGAGACACGACAGTCTACAATTCGATACGTCATGATGGAAACAATAAAGATGATGTATTCGAATACTTCCCCGACAACACTTCAACTAAACATATATGAAGTAAAATACTTGTTGCTTACTTGTTGGTTTTAACGGCATGTCAGTCCGTCTAGGATTATTTTATTGTAAGAAGGAAATTATGTTAATCCGACGTTCATATTCACATTTATACTGTTGTTTCTTAAAAGTCTTTTGCACACAGTTATATGAATTAGGGAAGTGCGTGGTGTAATGGTTAAAGTCAGGGGAAATGGACTCGTCGCCCCGAGTTCAAATCCTGGATGTGGTAATTGCATTTCATTTAGCGCTAATATCCTTGGGAAAGGTATGAATCCTACTCTCCCTCCAGCTATGGGTAAATAGTAGGGTAGACTGGGCTCTTTAACCTTGGTTAGGCAACCGGTATAGGAGAAGGAAAACTCTGAATTCAAACCTGTTAAACCCCGCTTAAGAAATTGACCTTGTGTCATATCCTGCTTGTGTGGAGAGGTTGGTAAATAAATATATGAATTATCAATTGGTTTTAACTATATTTTAATTTGTCTAAGGTTATTTGATTCAGAGGGTTTGGGAAGTCGCGTTCATAGTATGTTTATATTTACATTTTTGTGTAGTTGATCTTTTGTTTTGTAAACTGTTATATGATATCAAATATTCATATCTAATACGAATAATTTGCACACATTAGTATGGTTTAACGTATTCCTATCTAATATTAACAATTATATGGTTCAAGTAATTATTTCTATATAAGAATAGTCATTCGTTTGTACACAGTTATATGATTTCAAGTAACTAATAATATTCCTTAGTAAACAATTATAGCTTCAAGTAACTATTCTTAATACAAATAATTTACAGTTATATGGCATCAAGTATTTCTATAGAATACGAATAACTTTTAACCCAATCTATTTAACCCCGTATTATGTTGTATACCCTTTCTTTACTTCTTACTTCTGGTCGCATTTTCTTCTGGTCGGCTTTGCTATTCTGATCGTCTATCTTGGTCTGGTCTCTTCTAAGGTCTGGACTTTCTTGGGGACTTCGGGTCTCGTTTCTGTTAGGGATTTCTCCTTATCAGAAGCCCTGTGTCATTGTTAGTTTTTAGGTAATAAACACAAGACTTCGATTTACTTTGATGTTACTTTATTTGTAAACCCCCAAACCAGACATCTGCGCACATCCTATGAGCTCGGCTCCTACTTGCTAACTGACTTAAACTTACTATCCTTAAACCGGAAGACAGGGTCTTCCATGCCTTCCGGTTCTCACGATTTATCTCCGGAAGGTAAGGTGAGAGTGAGGTCAAGCACAGTCACTCACTCTCAAGTCCATCAGCTGCACTAATCGCCATTATGTTTCTATACTACCTTATATCCTTATTAGGGATCTAATAATTATGTAACAATTAGAGTGGAACTTGGAGTAATAGCAATAATAAATAAAATCTCGAGAAGAGAAACCCCATCATCAGTCTCAATTTAGTGTAATACTCAGGACATTCTAGAAAGCAGAAGAAATGAGAAACTAAGAGAATGTAATTAAAAAAAAGCAAACTTAAAACTTTTATGCAGAGGTTTATAGGAATTATTAAGATAATTTTGAATTCTTGTTCCTGTCTTTACGTTCAGTGTTCTGTTTCCCCAAATAAAATTTGTACATTGCAGCCAAAATAGACTAATGTTGATTGTAATGGCAATGAAGGGGTACTTCATACTCCCAAGATATCCAGAACTGAAACTGTTTAGTGTCATACACAGGACATCCCATCTTTTCTTTTGTGTGTGTGGGCGGGGAGAGTCTTACCTCTTTGCAGAGGATGCAGTCAGCGTATTCTAAGCTCTGCTGACTGGATGATTAAAGTAAAAAGGTTACTGAGGTGTTTAAGATAAAACACTGTGTCCATTCAAATAGTTCAAACAACTTGCAAATGAGAAACAGTCGAGGTACATTATTGTTTTTAAAATTATTTTTCTCTTTTTATATAATATTTATTTTGCTTATTATTAAAAATTTGATTTCGATTTGAACTTGAAATCTCGCATTCAATAGATTCATTTCCATTTATGAGATTCACAGCCATTAGAGCAACGAATCTGTCCTAATCATGGAGGTTTCCCAGAGTCTTCATTAATTCTTACAACTTATCTGATCATTCTTTTTTTCTTTCTTTTCCTTACGTCATCTCTTCTTTCTTTTACATTTATTGATTGTTTCATCAATTCTTTTATTCTTTCTTTTTCGGTCATATATCATTTATTTCCTTTTTTCATTCATTCATTGTTTCGTTCATCTTTTCCGTCATATCTTATTTCTTCCCCTTTTAAATTCATTAATTCTTTTATTCTTTTGTAGCATTTTCTTTGCATCATATCTTATTTCCTTTCTTTTTTTTATTCATTCACTCCTACTCTCTTTCTTTCCGTCATATATTCTTTCTTTCTTTCTTTCTTTCTTTCTTTCTTTCTTTCTTATTTCCTTTTTCATTCATTCATTATAACATTAATTATTTCATTCTTTCTTTCTTTCAATCTTATCTTATCTATCTAATTTTTTATTCATTCATTCTTTCGTTCTTTCTTTCCGTCATATCTTATTTCATTCATTCATTCATTCTTTCGTTGCTTCTCGTTTGTTCTTGATTCTTTATTTCTATTTTCCCATATACATCCATTCTTCTTAATTCGTTTATTCTTTCTATCATTATTTTCAAATTCATTCTTCTTTTCATTAGCTTCTCTTTATTTCTCTCTTTAGTTTTCGTAAGTTCTTAATTTCTTCTTTCTTTTTTTCTTTTCTTTCATTCTTCTTTTGCTTTCTTCAGCTACTTATTCATTTACTTACTACAATTTTATTTTCATATTCATTCTTTCGTTTAATTTTTAGCTCTTTATTCTTTCCATTCTTCGGTTTTTATTTCTGTCTTTTCTTCTATCATTCATTTTAGTTGTAGTAATAGTGTTTGGTTTAGATTAAATTGTTTGTGATGAAATAAATAAAAAATACAAAAGAAAACTTAATAGTAATTTGAGTTTATGAAATCAAATTCGTTTTTGACACGTGTTTTGTCGACTTAACAATCAAATATGGAGGCTAAGAAGTATTTGTTTAGCGAGTGAAAAGAAAATTATATCCCCTTCCTCAATTTTCTTTTATATCTCTGATTAAAAAGCAATAATAAGTCGTTTAAGCTGATATCTATTTTATATGCGGACTTTCCTCTGCAAAGGTTACGCCGGTTATAATTTTAGGATAACTCTGACAACGTCTGTTCATTCTCTTACTCAAAATGACATCTTGTTTACACCATTTTATCTCATTTTACAGCTAAATGAAATTTGAACTTTCAATACATTGATTTTAATTTGTGATTCCCCTCCACAATCAGACCTGCAACGTTTGCGTTTAGTCTTTAAAATTTCTGGACTGTGTTTATTTGCAACAGAGTTTTTTTTATATCAAAAGATGATATTGACGAGTTCAGTTTGTTGACCTTGTGTGTTGAACTAGTAAAAAAGGAGAATCAAAGCATTGTCATTTGCAAGTATTATTCGAAATTATTAATTAGGTTATAATAAAAAGGAAGGAAAATTAAGAATATAATTTTCTAAAAAATATTTCCATATCTGCTGCCAATTTTATTTATATTTTTTTTTGTTTTCTTTTAAATTTTTCTTTTGTTTTCTTTTTCTTATTCATTGTGTACTTCTTTCTCTATTTCCCTATTTTGGTTTTTGTTATAGGTGATATAACCTATTGACATAAATGGAATGCGCCGACGGCTACTATAAGTACCAGGAACAATTGTGGCTTGTCGCGAAGCAAATGCGAGTCAGCTCGTAACTGTATTGGTCGAACGCAATCTCCACTTTCTTTGCTGTAAACTTCTACTCTTTTGTTCAATACATTTGTATACATTGTTACCAGTCGTTTGTCTTATTTTGTACCCTTAAAACCCCACAACAGTTTTTCTTTCCTCTCTTCTACTTTTCACTTGTTTTAATTTTCCTATTTTATTTTTCTACAAGAACAGTGACGATACCGGAGTTAATACATCTAAGGATCTCAAACAAGATGAAAGATATAGTACAAATAGCAACCAGTCTAATCTCAAAGAGCAACGTGGAAACTGACCATTTTGATCTTTCAAACGGACTTTTGTTAGAAAAATATTTGAATAGATTGGATTCACAGGAGGAGTATATTTTTCTGCGAGAATAATAAGTAAAAGAGTTTGCTAATTAAAAAGAAAATGTCACTTGGATATCCGTTGTCATACTCACTTTCTGTCTACGAGTTACCCTTTTTATTTTCCCTCCCTTTGTCATACTCACGTTCCTTCTACGTGTTACCCGTTCTACTTTCCCGCCCTTGGTCTTATTCACTTTCTGTCTACGTGTTATCCTTTGTATGTTCCCTCCCTCCCATGGTTTTACTCACTTTCTTTCTATGTGTTACCCGTTCTATTTTCCCTCCCTTGGTCTTATTCACTTTTTTTCTACGTATTATCCTTTCTATTTTCTCTCCCTCGTTCATTCTCACGTTCTTCTACGTGTTACCATTGTCTATTTTCCCCTCCCTCCCTTGGTTGTACTCACTTCCTTTCTACGTGTTATCCCTTCTCTGTTCCCTGGTTATTTCCATTTTGTTTCTACGTGTTACCCTTTCTATTTTCCCTTCCTTCCTTGGTCATTCTGACTTTCATTTTACGTGTTACCCTTTCTATTTTCCCTCCCTTCGTCATACTCACTTTCTACTCCGTGTTACCCTTTCTATTTTCCTTCCGTTGGTCAATCTCACTTTCTTTCTACGTGTTACCCTTTCTATTTCCCCTCCCTTGGCCATTCCCACTTTCTTTCTACCCTTTATATTTTCCCTTCGTTGATCATTCTCACTTTCTTTCTGCGTGTTACCCTCTTTCATGTTCATCTTCGTCTTATTCTCACTTTCTATCTATTGTCACTCATTCCCTATCCTTCTCTCTATCACAATTTCTCTATATATTTATCTTTTAGACACTATTTCCTTTTTTATCTATCAATCTTTATTCTTGGTAATACTTTTCTCACTATACTTTTCAGTTATTTTAAATATATATATATTTATTGTAATCAATAATTGGACTAATGACATTCTATTATTATTATTAGAGTATATTCTGAAGAGTTCTGTAGACCCGAGGAGACTTGTTGTTACTCAGACTCTGGTGAAAGACCATAAGATTACGCTGAAGTGAAAACCTGGTAAGCTGATATCTATTTAACAACTACTACTACTACTACTACTACTACTACTACTACTACTACTAATAATAATAATAATATTAATAGTAATAATAATAATTTTTTATCTGTGACAAGGGCACAGATTTTAATCTATCCCTGGATCCAGTATAACCACATATACCATCCCATGAAAAATGTCAAATGTTAAATTTTCTCACCGTGGACACAGATCTGTGTGTCATGATCGGCAAGTAATGGCCAATATGTGGGACCCGATAGACATCCTACAAATGTTGGCTCAATATTTTCTTTCAGGTACATAGCCCAAGAAGAAAAATGCCCGGAAAGAGATCAAGGGACAAATGAACAGTTCTTCCACTGTAGCAAACTTGGGGAATCTGATCGACTTTCAACGATTGTAGGCTGCTACATGTTCTTTCAAGTATATGTGATAATAAAAGCCCAAATGAGAGACAGCCCAGCACCAGCCCAGCCGAGAGACAGCCCAGAAAGAGCCCAGCCGGAGACAGCCCAGGAAGAACCCAGCCGAGTCAGCCCAGGTAGAGCGCAACTGAGGGACAGCCAGTGACAACCGATCAGATAGACACTCCAGCGACAGCCAACACAAAGGGACTATAGAAAAAGAATGATTCAAATTTGAAATGACAATAATTATTTAAGCATAACCAGCCAGAGACTGGCAGACAAAGCAAGGATGATCTCCGATGTCAAGATAATAGAAATATGTGGAAATGAAAATCAATGAAAGTATCCCGAGTACAATCTTTAATAAAAAAAATATTCCTGTCCTCTCACACTAGCGCCGTTGTTACTACTGTCTTCTTAAGCGTTTGGGCTGCTTATATTGTGCATGTCTGCCCACATATGTTGAGGACGACTTCTGGCCACCACCACACCAACTTGCGGATGCTTCGACCTTGGTAAGCTACACTCCCCACTGATCTCTGGATGACACATGTCATATCTAGGAAGCGGTTGCCTCAGACTTGTGCTTCGTCGCAGCGGAACCACAGTGGCATATGTCTCTTCAGTAGGGGGGTCATTGGTATAGGGGAATTGGTGTGCTGCACCCCCATCACTGCAAGACTGATCATCATCATCCGTCGTGTCGCTTGATGTCTGTGTGGAATTCTCTTGCTCTGCTGCGATCCGTACCTCTGATCACTCGCTGTCCCCACACTCGCATTCCGAGGACCCACTTTCTTCGTCGATGGGTAATAAATCCATTCTCTTAATAAGGCGAAGTCTTTGATATGGCGTGGCATTCCATTGACCATTCGGTGGGAGGGGCTGTGAAGGCTGATGTATCATCCTTTGGTGTTATATTGTAGAGGTACACCGCTTACTCGACAGAACAATGCTTTTTGGAAACAATGCTTTTGACGGTGCGATGGCATCTTTCCACTATGCCATTCCCAGCTAGAAAGTAAGCACACTGTGAACGCCACAGTCTTCTGCAGATTTTCTGAATGCGTTCCACAGAATGCTGCTCCATTGTCGGTGAGCACTTCAGTTAGTGTGCCCCATTCATAAAATACCGATTCCAGCTGTTGGATGATATTGGCAGAATCTTGAGGAAACAGTGGGCGCCAAATAGAGAACCCAGTTGGGCCACAATCGATCAGCTTCAGATAGTGTTGGCCACTAAGATGGGTCATGTTCATCCCTACTCGACACCAAGTGTTTTCTAACGTCTAACCATCCAGACTTCTACTGTACCGGAGCTCAGATCGTTACATTTTTTTTGCAATTTGGGTATTTCAAAGGAGGCATATTTACCGAGTTGTTCTTTGGGCATTGATTGTCCGACAATAATAATGATTACACTGGTTTACAAAAAAATATTTTTTGTCTGAGGCAAGAATGTGAATAGGTGTTTTTTTTTACTAATTTGGGTGTGTTGAATTCAAATTTAGAAACAGTTTTGCTCTATCACCTCTAGTTTTCTGTCTTTTAAATAGTCTCATTTTAGTATATACAGAGTATATACGTGCTTATTTCAACAGTTGCAGCAGCTTATTACAGATAAAACAGGATAGATGAAGAACATTGACGGAATAAATGTACTTGGATGACACAATGTACACAATTCATAGTACCGCAGACAGTTAGAAGAGTGTTTTCTTAGATGATCTGCTGTATTTTGCCTCTGGGATGTCACGCAAGAGCATCCAGCAGAAGTCTCCCATCATGCCGGGGTTCCACTTACCTTGGTAGTTGCTCTCCATCTTCGTAATGTCTTGTGGAATCTTTCTCCGTGCTCATCACTCACTGCTCCAAGGTTTGGAGGGAAGAAGTTGAAGTGGGAATGGAGAAAATTAATTTTGAGTGACATTCGGCATCCCATATACTCATAAGTCTTTAGCAACTTCTTAATACAGGCTTGGTAATTTGGTACGCGTGTGTTACCAAGGAAGCTACTACAGACTGACTTAAATGCTTCCCATGCTCTCAGTTCCTTTAAGGTCAGTATCCTTCAGCATTTCTCTGATCTGAGGTCCGACAAAGATGCCCTCTTTGAGTTTAGCAGCACTGAGACCTGGGAACACAGTACACAAGTGTTGGAAGGCAGCACCATTTTTGTCCATGGCCTTCACGAAATTCTTCATCAAACCAAGCCTGATGTGAAGAGGAGGAAGAAGCACCTTATTCATGTCAACCAGAGGATTCTCCTTGATGTTGTGTTCGCTGTTGATTGAGACGTGTTGGCTACGCTTAACTGCTAAAATCCGTCTTGATATATAGCTATATATATATAATGTAATGCTATCACTTACATTTATTGCATAATAACTAAAAAAGAAGACATAAGTCACACAATATTAGAAATTAACCCTGAATGCATATATGCCTTTATGTACAGTATGTGTACAAAATGTACAGTATGCATATCTAAAAAAAAACTAGAGGTGATGAGTAAAAACGGATTTCCAATCTGAATTCAGCACCCCCAAATTAGGTTAAAACAGCTATTTTGTGCTTGCCTCAATTTCTTTGTAAACCAGTGTTACCATAGGGAAAATATATCGAAATGACAAATACTACAATTTCCAAAGGTCGCATCTGTTCAACGAAAGCTCATCCGGTAACAAAAACTGACTTCTGCAAAATTCTTGTTGATAATTGTAGCGTAGAATCGTCACTGACGGCTGCTATATCGGTGATGGATAATCGTCAGATGAGGAGGTAAATATACAACAAACACAACGCGTCTTAAGCATTAGGGCATGTTCTGCATTATTCTCTCCAT
The DNA here is from genome assembly GCA_023376005.1 of Doryteuthis pealeii. Taxonomy (NCBI): domain Eukaryota; kingdom Metazoa; phylum Mollusca; class Cephalopoda; order Myopsida; family Loliginidae; genus Doryteuthis; species Doryteuthis pealeii. Next base: position 23,533,559 of record CM042142.1, read on the forward strand.
TCAGAATTTAAACTGGCTTTTCCGGTATCTTTGTATCGTTCCTCATTCACTGTTCACGCAAACGCTTGTGATCTTGTACACCAGCCATCAAGAGAGAGAGAGAGAGAGAGAGAGAGAGAGAGAGAGAGAGAGAGAGAGAGAGAGAGAGAGAGAGAGAGAGAGAGAATGCTATATTTATAAGTAGATTGTGGTCAATGTCATTGGTAGACCATGTATATCTTTGGGTAGCGTGGACATGAAGTCAACAGTACTTGATAACTGATAGTTTCATATCTATGCGATTTTCAAACGTAACGTAGATATATATGGTTTAGAGCTGATATTGAACACTCATTGTTTATAAATATGGCAAACTATATTATCAATGCTAATACTATATATATATATATATATATATATGTGTGTGTGTGTGTGTGTGTGTGTATGTATGTGTGTGTATGTGTGTGTGTGTGTCTTTTTTATGTTGAAGTTGGGCGTTATTATGAAGCATTTAAAAATAAATGGAGGAACTCGATGTTATGGAGTACTGGATTCACTTATTTTTTATTATTTGTTATTATAAATTTTCGGGATCGTTAGATTCCCTTCTTCAAATGAACGTCACTCCTATTCAACGGATCCTTTGTCTTTGTTTTTATTGACAGCGGCAGCGTCTGTAAAATATTTTTAATAAAGTGTATTCCGATATCGGCGTTTAGTCTCCTCACGTGAGTTCGTAGTTTTAAAATCCATTTGGTTTCTGCTTGTTTTCGAGATTACGTTGTTGGAAATGCGTGGTCTATTAAAATACATTTGAGGTGTGTAAGGTTGTGTGGTGGGGTGTTAAAGTGAAGTGCTATCGTGCTATGGGGTGATTTGAGTTTATATATTATATATATATATATATATATATATATATATATATATATATATATATTTTATTTATTTTACAATGTTTTCATAGATCAATGTTCATTATCAGCGACCGCGGTTTCATGCCAAAGGCAATCATCAGGCTGAGGAGTAAGATCCTATGGTGTTTGTTGGAGTTCTTTACTCAATGTCACATTTAGGATTGTAAATAACGTCGGTTAGTTTTACGGACGCTGTTATTATTTTCAAAAATTTGAATTTTTTTGAAGTATATATATATATATATATATATATTATGAGATAAATATAATTAAAAAAAAACTTATTCATGATAAATAGAGCTTTCATAAATAGAGAACTTTCTTTTCTTTTCTCCAATACAAAATGCCTATATTTGAATTGGTAAACATAAGTAAAAGAGTGTAAGTCGATTATCTTGGAAGTTTATGTTATTCTTAGTTTGATTTATCGAATAATTGATCAATCAATAGATTGATAATTTGAAAAATAAAATCGAGGAAGTGCATCTACATGCGTGTCGGACACAGACATGGTTGAGAGAGAGAGAGAGAGAGAGAGAGAGAGAGAGAGAGAGAGGTGGAGGTGGAAAGAAGGAAGATACGCTTTTTATAACTCGTTAATAGAAAGTATCAGTGTATATACATATCACACTAAACTAATATGGTTATTGAATAAGTTTACATTTAGTTTAGTAAAAGAGTGTTTGGCATAAGGTGACAAATCGTAAATGCTCTCTCTCTTTCTCTCTCTCTCACACACACACACACACACACACACACACATATATATATATATATATATATATATATATATATATATATAATATACATATTTTTTGTTGACATCCCTCCGTCTACGTAAGACGATAGCGTAGTGTCCATTTTTATCTGCAACTGCGTGAGTGGCTGAATAGACCAATTCTTGAATGCCAATCTCTGGAGCAGTGACTGCAAAAAACAAAACAAAACAGTAATGCTTGCTAGAGTTGCTGTTGTCTCTCCTTCCTTTTGGCTCTCTTTTCCGTGGCGGCTTCTTTCCTCTCTTTTTCATTCCTTTTCGTTCAATGTCTGACGAGGAGTTGCCAGGTAGCACGGTCTTCTGCACAAGCCTCCCATGTGTTGGTGTTCATGTGGCATGTCTTCATGCTTCTCAAGACCTCTGCCCGTATGCCGCCGCTCCCTGTTCCTATCAGCTAGGCGGTCGATGGCTTTGTCGAGCTCTTCCACCGTCGGTAGTGTATCCAGATATGGCACTTAGGGCGTTTTCTGTCACTTCGTTTTGGGTTGCATACAGTTCCAGGTAATGCTCAACCCAACGTTGCAGCTGCTTCCCATGGTCAGTGATGACTCCTCCCGTTTTATCTTTTAGAGGTGCTTTGTTATGGATGGGCCTGTAGCTCTTTTGATGCCCTCGTACATGCCCCTTGCATCTCCTGTGTGGGCAGCTGTCTTTATGCCGTGTTGGCAGCTGTCTCTCTCTCTCTCTCTCTCGCTCTCTCTCTCTCTATATATATAGAAACGACTCAGTTGGTAGCGCGGAGGACGGTAGAAGGTATATGTTAAGGGCCGGTTTAGCTCAGTTGGTAGAGCGTTCAGTTAGAAACCACAAGGTTCCTAGTTCGATACCGGTCCTTGCCAACTCAGCATATGAGTAGCACAGGGATCTGTGTGGTAAAGTAAGGAGCTGATGGTAGGTGTGTAAAGAAAGTGTCTAACTCTCCCGACTCATCAAGTCTAAGCTCCCTGAAATAGACTATAATGCAAAATCCCTAAGTCTTTTGTTATTTCTTTACTTATAAAATTTGCTCTGTCACTCTAACATTAAGAGCACACATTGAGCTCTCAAACTGCGACAGGTTTTAAAAAAAAACTCTTGTGTCGTAAGGAAGATTTCTTCTCTGGACTTTTGTATTATATATATATATATAATATATATATATATATATATGTGGTGTGTGTGTGTGTGTGTGTGTGTGTGTGTGTTTTGTTGAACTTAACGGCCAATTCTTGTCGGACGAGTTTTTGTTCGACCGTTTCTAACTGTCTGGCCATCTTTTTAATATCCGGGTGTATGAACCACGAAATGTTTTACCACGAAATGTTTTACCACGAACGCTTTCTACACAACCTAGTGCCATCATCAGGTGTGGAACTGATGAGATGTTTCCATTGTTTCTTTAGCAGTAGGAATTAGTAGAAGGAGGGGCTCACAAGTTTTAATACTCACAAAACACACACACACACACACACACACACACACACACACACACAGACATATGTATATATAATATATATATATATATATATATAAGATTATATACACATATATATTTATATATAAATATTGCTACCTAGTTATAGGAACTGTAAGAATTAAAAAACTCACACACACACACACACACACACACACACACATATATATATATATATATATATATATAATATATAGCTGCTGATTAAGCTAAAATTTCATAGCTCTCTATAAAACGTTTATAGCTCTCTTAGCAGTCTTTATATATGTGCGTATGTATCTGTATCAATAGAATTCCCTTCTGTGTGTGGATTATGCTGGTGTCCCAGTTGGTAGAGATTCTGACTGACGAAAAATCGGTCGAGTTTCGATCCAGGCCTATGTCTAAAATACCATAAAACGGCGAAACAGCACTGTATATTGATGACTGTCTCTCTTTCTCTCTCTCTCTCTGTCTCTGTCTGTATGTCTGTCTGTCTCTCTCTATATATATATATTAAAAGAGAGAGAGAGAGAGAGAGAGAGAGAGAGAGTAAGGGAGAGAGTAGAGACTATATATATATTATATATAATATATATATATATATATATATATAATATATATATATATATATATATAGAGAGAGAGAGAGAGAGAGATGGGTTTTTCAAGTTTCAGAAAACATGACCTTCTTTATTGATCACAGCGCCCGGAACTTTTTCATTACTGGGGAAGCAGTGTGTTTATACTCCATGGTCTGTATTTTTGTTTAGTTCATTCATACCCCACTAATAAGTTGATGACAGACTTCTGTTCAAGCCAGAGGTGCACAGCTTGAATTGCTGTCATTTTAGATCATTTTTATGAGATTAAAATAATTTTTGCTATTAACTAATTTCAAACAATACAGAGTATACATTTATGGAAAAATATTCTGAAGAAATGTATTTTGCTTTTTAAAAAAAAGTTCTCCTGATTTATTGAATGACCCTCATATACATATATATATATATTTGTGTGTGTTTTTTGGTGTGTGTGTTTGTGTTGTGTGTGTGTGTGTGTGTGTGTGTGTAAAACAGACATACTTGTGTTACAATTGGATATGTACCGTCGTCTCAATGAAGAAAGAGGATATTTAAAAGAAATCAATAAGTCCATCGATAAACGAAGAAACACGGTGATTATTTTATTTGAATTCTTTGGATTATTCTATACTTAACCATTATTTTTCCTTTAGGTGATCGTACTAAATCAATCCTCAGCCCACGTTACTGACGTCACAAGATGGGATTATGTCAAATCAAGTGTAAATCCTTTGCAAATCCATCGGCGCGAATCTGAAACTAATTTGGTTTCGAACACTTAATAGCCTCGTTCTCAATCTGCACCCCTAACATTTCACTCATCTCTCTGTTTAGAAGAGTTTGAACTTACAAGCATGTTTTTGCAACGGGATTGAACGATTTGTACCTTTTTGCCTTTAAGTAATTCATCTTGTCGGTTTTGGATATATAATTAGTTTTCTTTCGATAAAGACACGCGTGGTGAAAAGGTACTTACTGCCCCCAGCTACTTAATAGTTTAAAACTATGATTGGTAATCGTTAAGAAGTTTTATACTTATCAATCAGGTCTGTGGAATCTCATGTCACATTCCACACAAAAACAAAAAAGAAATAAAATAGAATAAAAAGCAAAAACAATTTCTGAAGCTGTCTTATTTACTAGAATTAGCAGCAAAGGATCCACTTTGTTTAGTGATTGTTGTACACACAACTATGTTTTGTGATTTCGATCGTGGATGTCGTCTTTTATGTTGATTCAAGCTATATGCTTTTGCACTGTTGGGGAATAAGCAAATAAGTTGCTAATAAAATTTGTGGAAATGATAAATGTCTTTTGTGCCTATGAGCAATAGGAAATAAGTGTGTTTATTACGGTTTTAATTCATTTTTCAAGAATCGCGGCTTATTGTGTGGACAGACTGTCTTTTGTATGCCTTTATTATTTATTTACAAAAATAATTTGTTAATAAAAAACAAAAATTCAAATAGTAATACCTTTAATTTTGATGATCACGCAATCAATTTTAAAAAAAAAAGATCACTTATTAAAAAAGGGCACGGAACGATTATTTATTGATAATTACTACTGCCAAAAATTCATATTAAAATTTAAAAAACATGAAAAGAAAAGAATATAATAATAATAAAAAAATAAAATAATCAGAATTTTAAACCCATTTATTTCTAAAAATAGCGAATTATTTTTTGACATTAAATAACTAAGGATGAATGAGACAAAAACCTATCTTAGTAATACTGGCATGAAATAGGTAACTATTCATTCACCCTCTAGTTTAAAACTAATTTCTAAGAAAAGAAAAAAAAATCCTATTTCCATTTTACTAATTTCTTAACAAATATTTTTCCGTTTTTACTAATTTCTTGACAAAATTTTTTCCGTTTTTACTAATTTCTTAAAAATTTTTCCGTTTTTACTAATTTCTTATCAAAAATTTTTCCGTTTTTACTAATATCTTAACAAAAATTTTTCCGTTTTTACTAATTTCTTAACAAAAATTTTTCCGTTTTTACTAATTTCTTAACAAAAATGCGCAAAGACTTTCTTTTCTTTTTAATATAAAAAATTAAATAAATTTCGAAAATAGTATAAGTGAAACCATTTCACTTATAGTACTGTTTCACTGAAATGGTGAAAAGGTTTTTCTTTCCGGTTTGGGTTGTATACATATTTCAGTTTTGCTTTTCGTAAAAATAGTTAAGAGTCGATCAGATAAAAGTTTTAAGCAATCTATTTAATCTCCCAGATCGGTTGACCAAGTTGCTGCGAGGGGTAAGGGCTACTTTCACTAGTGTGTCACAAATCTTGAGAAAGTAAACAAAAGTAGTATGAGACTGATGCATATCTAAGACGTTTTCATTCATATTTTTGACGATGTGGTCATTTTCTTTACTTTCTTCCTGGATGAAACTACACTGGATGTAGATCCACATGTTGTTAAAAAGATCTCTCGATGGAGGTCACACTTAAATGTACGGCTCCTTTATATTATTTCATGGGGTTTTCTAATAAAGGAGAGTTATCATCTGTATTCTTAGGTCTTATAATAGACATCAGTTTTGTCGTCTAATTGCTTCGATTTTTGAGGAAATATTTAAGTATTGAGACAGTCGCTATGATATTGTAAGCAGCAAACTATTCATTTCTTCATTCAAGAATCTTTGGAGATGAAAATCCGAAAAAAAAGTATATGGATTATGAAAAAATGATGGAAATACTATCCATATTAGCATCTAAAATGTATTGTGACGCGGAACAAAAAGAATATACGACCACTGTCCAAAGGGAAAAATGCTTTCTCAAGAACAAACAAAGAATTTAGATTATACATATAACAAGTCTATTCTGTCAATAATGCTTTCATTAATTCTTAACCAATGACAATTACTTTCTTCCTGTTCTGTTGTTCAATGAATTTCTATAGTAAAATCATTCCAAAGGAATTTCCATTATACATATTATAAGTCTATTCTATGAGTAATATTTGCATTAATTCTTGACCACTGACAATGCTTTTATATCCTGATTCACAAATTGTAGATTAAGTCGGAAAACTTGAAAAAAACAAACCCAAAAAACAAAAAAACAAAACAAAAAACAAACAAATCTTAGATGATAATTAAAAAAATTCTGTGTTCAATTATTAATTTTATTTTATTACCACCGAAAAGTTGTTTTTATTGAAAAATAATAAATGCTAACCGTAAGAGTGGTGGAGTAGCAATAACGTTAGTGTGAGCCAACAGAAAAAAACTGTAACCTTACTTATATAAACCACATAGCCATGATCATTGTTTATTTTTTCTCGAATATATATATATATATATATATATATATATATGGAAAGAGGATTGGAATGAATCCGATAGAATGTGGTGGAGATGTGAGGAACAAAAGAACAAAAGTGTGTAGGATATGTTTCGCTAGAGCGTTGAGCTCGGCATCATCAGTCGTTTTAATGAATTATCAGGTTATCATACAAGTGTTTTATAGAAGGGTTAGTGTGGCGGGAGGCGGTGGATAGGAGAGGAGGTGAAGTGGGTGGGTAAGCATTAGTGAGGAGAGGTTTTGAATGGTCAAGCAGGAATCATTGGAGAGGAAGAGAAGGAAATCAGAAGGGGAGAGAGAGATAGAGATAGTGAGCAGGGAGAAAGTAGAGAGACATATTGTAAAAGAAACACGTTAGGGGCGGAGGTGAGTGGCCTTCTTGGAGAGAAATTTGATCAGAGTAGCAGCAAAATGGAGTAATAAAACGGGAGTGATTGGGTAGGGGAGGGTTAGGGCAGAGTAGGTCACTGAGTGTGAGGGAAGGGGTCAGGAGAGGAAGTTTGGTTAGTTGAAGGGGATTGGGGAAGTGGTTAGGTGAAAGGGAGAGGTAGGGGTTAAGAGGGAAATTTTGAAACATAGGCAAAAAGGGGAGAAAGTCACTAACCCTGCTGGCCTTTAAAAAAATAACATATCTATTTGCACATCTGTACCATTCGCTTTAAATGTTACAGAATCACATTTAAGCTTCAAGTTGTATTTATGTTTATCCTCATGCTCTTAAGAAAGGAATGAAATGTTTCAGTCCTTACATGCCACAGTAGTGAACAGGATTGGTTAACTAATCATATGTGAATACAGTTTTCTCATAGCTTTCTTAACGAGATGTTAAACAGGAAGATGTTAATCGGCCTTAACAGGGATTCTCAAATTAAAGGAATAGATGAAATATGTACTTACCACACCCCACCAGAGGGCGTCAGCGTACGTTTTGAATTTGGTATCTTTGGCATCCTTCTCAACCAAAAACACAGAAATGATGAGATTATAAGACCTAAGAACCCAATGTATAATGTTGTAACAAGCTCCTGCAAAGAAATAAGAAGAGAGGGAAAAGGTTAGTTGGTATCTTGAAATGAAAAAGATACAATCGTTAAAATGAATCATTACACTGGTTTACAAAGAAATTGAGGCAAGCACAAAAATAGCAGTTTTAACCTAATTTGGGGTGCTGAATTCAGATTTGAAATCCGTTTTTACTCATCACCTCTAGTTTTTAGATATGCATACTGTACATTTTGTACACATACTGTACATAAAGGCGTATATGCATTCAGGGTTAATTTCTAATATTGTGTGACTTATGTCTTCTTTTTTAGTTATTATGCAATAAATATAAGTGATAGCATTACATTATATATATATATATATAAATATAAGACGGATTTTGGCAGTTAAGGGTAGCCAACACGTCTCAATCAACAGCCAGTAGTACACTGGCAGTCAACAGATCATCTAAGAAAACACATTTCTAAATGTCTGCGGTACTATGAATTTTGTACATTGTGTCATCCAAGTATATTTATTCCGTCAATGTTCTTTATCTGTCCTGTTTTATCTGTAATAAGCTGCTGCAACTGTTGAAACAAGCACGTATATACTCTGTATGTACTAAAATGAGACTATTTAAATGACAGAAAACTAGAAGTCGTAGAGCAAACCTGTTTATAAATTTGAATTCAGCACACCCAAATTAGTAAAAAAAACACCTATTCACATTCTTGCCTCAGACAAAAAATATTTTTTTCTAAACCAGTGTTATTATTATTCCATAAGCCATTAGGTCTTGTACCGAGGACATGAAGGTGACGAACCACAGAGGATTATGAGATTCCGAGGTTGTCTGATACTCTCTCTCGTCGGTTTTGCTTCTATGGCTTGGAACACGGTCTCGGAATCCACCAGGTTTTTGGTTATTTAAAGGTCTTATGTCTCAGTTCAAACTGGTAACCGTTTGAACCAGTTTTGTGCAATACGTTTGTTGACATTTACCAGGCATTTCACATCAGTTTCTTCTTCAAGTTAATAGCAATACAAAGTTTCCCAAAATGATCTGTGGAAATCCGATAAAAAATACTTTTGACTCAAATAGCTTGAAATATTGCAAAACTCATCCTAATATCTAATTAATTCTGCTATCTTCATTATTGGCGATAATATAACGTTTCGCAATTCCTACGATGGAATGAAATACCGAGATCTATCATTATTCCACAACTTATTTGAATGAGAATCATATTAGATTTGAACAAGTCAGAATGTCGAATTTGATTTTCAAGAAAGACAAGCCCTTTCATTTTAGATGATTGCTCTAAAACAATGTATCTACTACGCTCTGTTGCCCGGGCTTAGAATAAGCTGAACATATCCTCCACTGAGGGATGAGAACAGCCTAAACATGGGTCTTATGAGTAGATACGGTATGTATTCTTTACAAGAGAGAAGATAACAAGTGATAATAAGTTGAATCGAAATGATGAAGCCATATAAACATTCATCAGCTATAAAGATGTTATTGATGATATCAAATTCAAAAGAAAATGGAGCGTAATCCTGCTACGATGTCACTGAATATTTGACAGAAAAATGAACGCAATGCATTGGCATCCAACATTTTTTCAACAAAGACCGAACGATCACTTTTTATCTGAGAAGAATATAACAAAGAAATGTTTACATGTCTTAGAAAAGTCAGCTTCATTGTAAGCTTCGTCGGAAAGAGACTGCTATTGATTTGATATCCAAAATTTGCTTTTTTTGTGTCAAAATCATTTGTGCCTTGAGTTTCTGTAATGGATAAATGTGATTCCAAATAACATACTTGAAGATAGTCGAGATTCCAAATCCTTATCGTTTTAGTTAATAATTTCTTCATACTTTTCTGGTTATAGGCTGCATCCGATGATCCTTGAATGTCATCCAGTGTTAATTTTAAAATTTTGTAATCAGATGAACCAATTTACAGATCTAAATAGTCAACATGAAATCCTGTCGTTCCGACCTAGGAATGAACCCACTCCCCCCAAAATCTAACAAATAAACTAACCTGTCTGTCTCGTTATATCTATATTAGTCTGTTTGACTCTGTCTCTGTCTCTCTCCTCTATCTGTCTATCTGTCTGTATTTCTTTCTTTCTTTCTCTCTCTCTCTCTCTTTATATATATATTCTCCCAAATATATATATATATATATATATGTGTGTGTGTGTGTGTGTGTGTGTGTGTGTGTGTGGTGTGTGTTGTGTGTATGTGTGTGTGTAAATATAGTACCTAAAATAATGAGAATCGAACCGCTTGTTTTCCTATAAATTATGTCTCACGAAAACCTCGGAAGGGGAAATAAACGAAATCCCACGAGACCTGTTAATTCAGCCTTGAAATTGCTAATTACTCTGTTCACTTTGTATATTTGGTTAGTAAACCGTTTCTCACACCCTTAATATTCGTGTTTCTTACTTTTATATCTCTGTTAACACTTAGACTTGAGTGACAACAATATATCTATGTATATAATGTAATTTGCTATATTTATAAATAAAGAATGCTCAATATCGGTGATACTGTATAGAAATATGATTTAGGATAGCGTAGAGACAGCGCTTGGGGACTATAAGTTTCTCGCCTATGTGATGGTCATGCATAAGCGAGAAATTGACAGTTACCAAGCGCCGTTAATTCTGTGTACGTTATCCATCTATCTGTATATCTATCTATCCGTCTTAGTATTTTCTATCTATCTATCTATCTATGTCAGTATTTTTGTATCTATCAAGCTATCACAGTTCCACCGTATCTAAATATACTAGTCTTTTTGTATGTATGTATGTATGTATGTATCTATCTATCTATCTATCTCTCAGCCTATTTCTATCTATGTTTCATGAACTGATGATACACAAATAAACATATTTTTCTTTCTCTCACGCTTATTACATTAAGGTATTTGCTTGCGATCTTTCACAAAGACCCCAAGAATCCCATTTCCTCATTCTTTAAATACGACACAAAAAAAAAAAAAGAAAAAAGTAAAAAAAAAACAGCAAAGAAAAAGTAAGCTACTTGATCAGAAAAGAAAATGACAAAAATAAAACTGAATGTAGAATCGGCAAAAAAATACGAGTAGGAAAAGATTCCCTGGAGGAATTTCAATTCAACAAGAAAAATCAAAACCCAAAGAAATAAATGTGAAGTGAAGACATGAAAGAGAAAGTGAATGTGAAAGTGAAAGTGAAAGAAAACTACCGTTGGACGACAGTTAGGAATAATGGTCGAATCCTCGAAATAGAAATGTATCTTTGAGAAAGAGAAAGGTCAAAAATCCAAGCAGACTAAGAGATGAAGCAAAGTTTTTGCTAGAGTGTCGATTATTTTATATATTGGCTTGCTTTTGTGAGAAAAGAAAATGACATGGAAGGAAAGACAAGATGTAAATCGTTGTCTATATATAATATATATATATATATATATATATATATATATATATATATATATATAAACAAAAACAAAACAAAAAGAAACCGAAGGGATGTTGGTGGTTAAGAGGTTTCTAGAAATAGAGGAAATATTAACGGCGGATGTTCTTATTCTGTAAAGGAAACTTGTATTTGCACAAATATTAAGTTTATTACAATATAGAGCAGGTGTTGAATAGAAATCATGATGTACCTTATTTACACACACACACACACACACACACACACAAATATATATATACATATATAATAAGATTGTTAATAGTGTGCTATCAATGATATTGAGCACTATTTACTTGTACAAGTAAATAGCGCCCAATATCATTGATAGCGTGTATATCTAAGAGTAGCATGGACACGAAGTCAACGGCACTTGGTAGCTGACAGTTTCTTGCCAAGTTTCAAACCAAGTGCACACACACACACACACACACACACACACACACACACACACACACAGGCAGGTATTGTTGAAAACCACAGAATATTTCTTCTTTATGATTTTTATCAAGCTGATATAATATATATATATATATATATATATATATATATATATATATATATATGTAGACATTCAAAAACAAAGAAAAAATAAATTACAGTTATTCGCCCATTTCATTCATAACATGAGGAAAAAAGAAAGGAGAGAAGAAGAAAGAAAAAAAGGAGAGGAAAAAGAAACAAGAAGAGAAATTATAACCACACAAAGAAAAACGTAAGCACGTCAATTTCTGATACGAATCTCTGATGATGAAGTTTATGCTTCGAAATCGATAAGACAAAAATAACATCTTTTTGTTTTTATTTTTCATACGCATTGTATTTGCTTTCAAATTATTAATATATATATATATATATAATATATATATATATATATATATAATATATCTGTGTGTGTGTAAACTTTTACGATTAGTTTGTGTTTTACCTCTTTACTTATACATATATGTATGTGTGCACGTGTGCTATTGTCAGTAATATATGTGTGTATTTAACAAACCACCACACGAGCAGGTTTTGACACAAGGTCAATTTTTAAGCGGAGTTTAACAGGTTTGAAATCAGAATTCTTCCTTTAGACCGGTTAAAGAGACTATTCTCCTATTTACCCATATCTGGAGGGAGAACTAGTTGGATGTGTACCTTTCTCAAGTGTATTAACGCTGTATGAAATGTACCCAGCTCATCCAGTATTTGAACACGTGTCGCCGTGTCCACTGCCTCAGTTTGTATATCAGCTTAATAAGTTGGTGGAACGTGGTATTATAGTTAACGTTGCAGGAAATGAACTCGGCGGCCGGAGTTCAAATCCTGGACGAAGTATTTCACATGCAGATCATGGAAAATCAATCTCTCCGATAGGTAAATAGTAGAAGTAAAATTGGGAATTGAACCTGTGAAACACCGCTTTAAAATTGACAATGCATCACGTCCTATTCGTGTGTCGGTATATATATATATATATATATATATATATATATATATGTATATATATATATGAGCTTGATATAGATATAATCTTGATGTATATATATTTACCAACCCCTCCGCATGAGCAGGATGCGACACATGGTCAATTTCTTAAGCAGAGTTTAACAGGTTTGAATTCAGAGTTTTCCGTCTCTTAGACTAATTAAGGAGCCCAGTCTGCCCTGCTATGTACCCATAGCTGGGGGAGAATTGGAATCATACCTTTCCCAAGGGTATTAGCACAATGTAAAATGCAAACAGCTTCGTCCAGGAATTGAACTCGGGTCGGCGAGTCCATTTCCTACAATTCTACCAATTAGACCACGCACCTCCATAATCTTGATGTATAAGCACACACAAACACATACGCTCAAGTATATATATATATATATATATATATATATATATATATATATAGAGAGAGAGAGAGAGAGAGAGACAGAGACAGACAGACAGACAGACAGACAGACAGAGGGGGAGAGAAAGAGAGAAACGCATATTGGCAACTGGTATGTGCGTGTGTATGTATGTTTTTGTGTGTGTATACACACACACACACACAAACATACATACACACGCACATACCATATAAGTATATATGTTTGCGTATATATATATATACAAACCTATACGTATATATTTCCTAGAGAATTAAATGGATATAATGTGTATGACGTTGTAATTGTTTCTATACATAGGTTTATTTTTAAGTTAATTGGTATGTATATGTGTGTGTAATCATGCTGTTCTCCTATTTTTCTGTGTGTGTGTATGTGTGTGTATGTGTGTGTGTGTGTGTGTGTGTCTGCATGTATGGTTAATCTGTCGAGTGACAGTTTATATTTTTCTAAGTGTTTTACTACTAAGTAGTAAATAATCATTCGTCTAATAACTCAGTTAAATAACAGTCTTCTTTTAGACAGCCTTATTAAAAACCACAATGACCAAATTATCACAAATCGTTCTCAAAAACCCATAAACACCCAAAAATAATTCCATTTTAAGAACAATCACTCCACATAATATATATATATATATATATATATATATATATATATATAGTTTTATCATCAATATATATATTTATTTTTTGAATTTTAAAAATATAATTGTTTCCCATAGGCAACTACCCAGGTTTCAGGCTATTTTGCCATCATCATGTTGATAATAATTCTTCTGGTGTTTATGCGAAAACATTTCTTGCTGTTATGTTTTTGGACCGCAAATTACGTCGGTTGATTATTGTAGACGTTCTTTATGCTTTGGATTTTATTTTTGAATTTCTGCATTTCTTTAAATTTAATATATATATATAAATACATATATATATATATTGATGATAAAACTGCACACACAGAGACATATAATTATATTTGTGAATGACAGCATATACACTAAGGGAATATAAAATTGAATGTGTATTTCAATTTAGTCAAAATTAAAAGTGGCCACTTAGAGTGTTGTAATGGTTAGTGAACTACGCTAGCATACTTAGCTATTTGAGTTCGATTATTATTGGCTGCTTCATACTTGTTCTTGTACCAAACTAAGTTACGCTTTGTAAACACCCAGTCAAGATTAAACGTACAGTTAATATATCTCAATCACTGTAAAGGAATACACATACTGAGCATTATATGTTCAGGTTACAGATCACAATGGTGTATCCTCAGTACTCAGGCCCCATGAACATCCTGTACCTAGGTCTGAGTCGTCTTACAGGAGGGCGCATTTTGATATTTCATCATCTCACTTATTGGTGCTTGGATCCCGTTGGTAAAAATATCCTCAGCTGCAGACATGATGCTACTATATGAACTTTCAGTCTATAGGCTGCTTATATATATATATATATATATATATATATATATATATATATATATATATATATATATATGTTTTTTAATATATATACGTTTTTTATTGGCAAAAATCCGTAATATATATATATATATATATATATATATATATATATATATATATATATATTAGTGTGACAACAGCATATATATGTATATATGTATGTATTTACGTATTAGTTATCAATATTTGTTCAGCACACACACACACACACACACACAGACACACACACACACGCACATACACATACACATACACACACACACACACACACACACACATATATATATATATAAATATATACATGTGCACACATACACCTATATATATCTGCATAGGTAAATAGCTAGGTATTCAATCGCCCCCCCCCCGTGCTGGATTGTGACTTAATGGGAAGTTCTACCACAAACCAATCTACCCGTGGGGCGGGGCCAAAATTGCTCAGCTCTCTACCTCTTTTTGAAAAGGGGACAGTTGCTGCCTTATACGAAGGTTTCATTGAGCCGAACGGATTTATTTTAACATAATCCGCCATACAAATAGATAAAAATAAGTTAAAACTATTCTTACATTTTCTATTTTATGAACTTTCTGTCGTTCAAGTCCACCTGCGTTTCAAAATCTGTTTGAAAGACGAACCTTTTCGCGTCACTACTGCTGTTTTTAGATTTGGACTTTTGTAAGCTAAACTTTGTAAATAGCAATAATGTTCCCGGTTTGCATATATTGATTCATAGAAACTTTCATTTATAAAGAAGTATTTCTCAATTGTCACCATCATCCCCATGAAGGCGTATTAACAGCACGGATTCTCTTGACTATTTCTCGCCATCCGTCCCTATCAGCCATTGTTGTTGACAAGTTTTCTTGACGAGGTCTACTGTCCACACAGAGCTGATGAATGATATCAATCCGCCTGGGATTATTTCATGCCTAAAGATTAGGGAATCGCCTTCCTTGTACGTTTATATTTACATTTTGGTGTAGTTGTTTGTTAAGGGTCTTTTTTAAACATATTGTTGAGTATCTGGCCGCCATCCTTGGCCAGATGTAAAAGGACTTAAAGTGAATAAGTAAGTAAGTCAATAAGTATCCGGTTGTATTGTACTACGTTCCGTCGTCCACGAAGATCCCAGTTAGTAATGATCTAAGGTTAAGAATCAGGCTAGTATAAATACAACAACAGCAGCAGCAGCACTGCCAGTGATTGGACAATAGGAATCTTTCCCATGTCCCGTGCTTATAGGCTAGTCTATAAATAGAAGTGACCATCTGACGCACGCCTTATATACCAAAAAACTCCAACACATATGATATCAAGTATTCCTATCGAATACAAATAATTTTCAAATATACCTATTTAACCCATAGAAGACTCCCTAACTGGTAGTAACACTCTGGGTCAGAGAGAACCTGGAAGTAATAACAAGTAAAAGTACTCCACATTACCCAGATCTTCAAAACTAGAATCTCAGATGTAGTTTATTGTCATTTTTGTGTGTAGGTATGTCCTATCCCTCTGCATAGGTTACAAACAGCGCACTTTAACTTTCACGTCTTATCCCTAAAGTGAATTTTCTGTTAAAGTCCAAGTTTAATCGAGGTAGATCTGTTGGATATAAAGGATGCTACACTTGCACAATCTTATATTTCACCAAACCCGATGGTCGAAAACTATTGAGACTGCT
>CM042142.1:23555059-23574611 GCA_023376005.1 Doryteuthis pealeii
GTAAAAACAAATGTATTTTTCACTATAACTCAACAGGCAATTTTAAGGACTGAATTTAATTTTTTAATACGAGGACTTATTTCTTGAACACAGTACATTACTGGCTCAGTAAATCCTGAACCTTGCAAAACTGTCTTTTCAGGAGACTCTAAAGACTAAGACTAGATTGCACTTCCAAAATTCAACCCTGAATTTAGTAAAGAACGAAAAAATTCGTTCTGCAATCGTCTGTGTGATTAACTCTACAAAGTATATAACATTAATATCTGAATCCCCACCCCGCAAAGTATTAAAAAGTGTGACGAAGAACGGGAAAGGAAAGGGAGCAAGACATTGTCTTGCCTGCTGGGATCGAACCCGCGTCCTCCCGCATGCGAAAACAGATGCGATGTAGGAACTGGAAGGACGCGAGGTTTGACTGACGTGCCCGGATGTTTGGCTAATATGCCCATAAAATAACAAGTGAGTCAAGCGCTGGGCAGTCAGCAGTCAGCAGCAGCAGAAGCAGTCGACGATGACGAAGCGCTTTTCAGTAAATAAATGGATTTTAGTCGAACAGAAACAAAAATTATAGGAAATGTGATTTTGAACTGCTAAAGATTATTTCGACTACGACGACGGATATCCAGCTGCTAGACGAAGAATGTGTTGACCAACTGGCTTGTGATAAGACGAAGAACTCGCTTGTTTTTGGTTCCCCCTCGGCGGGAGCTTGTTGATTCGAAGGTTTATTTCGCCCCATATATTTTCCCCCCTTCTATATCTACATTATGATATTTTCGTCTAGAATAGTTGTTATCAGTTGTTGCGACACACAGCCTAGAACAATAATTTGAACAGGAACCCATTAAACCTAACATTAATGATATGAAATCAAAGGCAAACTCTGTTCACAATTTTCCTTTATTTAACATTCTTGTAAATTTCTCATGATCCATTTATATTTGAATTATATGTATCCAATTTTATGAAAAAAAAAAAATTTTAACATTTAGGAAATGCTCTCCTAGCAGCCGTTTCATAGACTGTGGAGTGTACATTAAAATAACCGATCATAATGTGTTTATTCTTTTCTATATTTTCGCGACCCATTTTTTTCATATTTTTTTAAAATTCATTTTTTACGATCCATTTTTATTTTTCGACCCAATTTATTTATTCCGCGACCTACAGAAGGGTCGGGACACATGCTTTGAAAATCCCTGGTCAAGAAAACCGGAAATTTATTGACATGAAGATAAGGAAACGCTTAGCTGACAAAATAATCCACAAATAAAATGTGACATATGGTCGAAAGTTTGGGTATATACATCGAGGATCGAACTCGCTATTCAGTAATAATGAGCCTGCAACACTAGCGTGTTAACCACGATGAACACATTTTTTTACCAGACCTTTTCGCCATGGGTGGGATGTAATAAAAAGTCGCAAGTATGGGGCATTCTGCGAGGATCTAACTCACTACCCAGTAGTAATGGATCTGTATGACTAGCTTGCTAACCATTACAACACGAACATTATCGAACCAAGTATTTCGTCATGGCCTGCCAAAATTGTTGTTAATAACGACGAAAGCAGAAAGAAATTATCATACCTTAATGTTTATAGTAAGGAACAGTACAAAATTTTAATATTTTTTTTCACTTTAACTCAACAAGATCTGAATTTATGTTTTTGTCATATGTTTAAAACAGTTTTTCGAAAAATAAAACTGTTTCAAAATTCTCATGAATTTTGGGTTACATTTTGTTAAATAATATTTTAAATGCAAAACAAAAAGAACATTTCCTAAAATAAACGAACAAATATATAAATTATCAGTGTTCTTTTAATTTGATAAGAATTTGTCTTAATTGTTTTCCTCTAACACTCTCTCCTCCACCTGTTTTACCCCCTTCTCTCTCACATCCTCGTGTTCCTAAAATCATTTTAGTACAGTAATGCACCGGGTTTCTCTGCTAATCTTTCTCTCTCCCCCCCCTCTCTCTCTCTCCCTCTCTCTCTCTCTCTATATATATAATATATATATATATATATATGGTCAGATGTTGATTGCCACTTCTTCACAGAAAAAGGCCCCCTCTACAAAGTTCGGTTGTGAGCACGAATATATATTCATCAAAAAGTTTCTACCACGATTTTATTATAATAGCATAAGTAGTTAATCCAAAAGGGCTCAATATATTTCGTAAAATATAGAGAGCATTTATAGTTGTAGAAAAAAGTTTTTTTCTCACTACCACGGTTTCGGTATTCAATGTATATCTTCCTCAGGAAACTGTTCCCTTTGAAATTAAAGATTAGTTTTCCATATGCTTATCAGGCAAAAGTAATTTGTAGAACAAGACGATACAGCTGAAAATGATTGTGAAAAAAGATATTGCAAACTATTTTGAAAAGCGGAAGGGATTTTGGTATAATGTGGGATGTCCAACTGGGTGTACTTTGAATGGGACTATATATATATATATATATATATTCTTGGTTAATATATGCATACACATACGCACATGTAAATGAGCGTATGCAAACGAATGTACATTTTATGTGGATGGAGAAATATGAATGTGTATTTGATCAAGGAGAAAGGAGTTTCTCCAAATTGGTCTGTAATCCAGAAGATTTACGAATGTACTTATTCGTCCATAATAGTCTCGCAGAGAGAGAGAGAGAGAGAGAGAGAGAGAGAGAGAGAGAGAGAGAGAGAGAGAGAGAGAGAGAGAGGGGGGGCAGTGTGTGTGTGTGTTAAGGAATGTGTTGTCTGTGAGTGAACAGAGAAATGAATATTTACAGCTGCAGAGTTACAATACCAATTGTAAATCAATAGAAATCACCAGAGATTCACTTGCACATTCCTGTGTATCAGTTGGAGTTGTATTTAATCTGTGAAACCTTCGAGGGTATAATTCTATGGATCTATTTAAACGAGACAAAATATAGACAAATATAGATTGTTAGATCGATCAGTATGTTGCTGCAAAAACCCACGGATGTGCTTAGCAGAACCGAAGACAAATATTTCAGGCTGATTTTCTGATATATTTGTCTATCTTGGATGTTATCTTTGACGAGACATTTTATTACTTGAAATCAATGAAAGTATGAAACTTTAATTTTATTTTCATTGAAAGTCGCAGTCAAAAAAGTTATATCAGGTTTTGTAACAACGACAACAACAACAACAACAACAATAATAATAATAATAATAATAATAATAATAATAATAATAATTATAATAATAATAATAATAATGAGATACAAACGGATTACCTAATCCATACCAGTAGACAGTCAAAGACGATACTGTCAATCACATAATAAGCAAATGCAACAATCTTGCACAAAAGAAGCTCAAGTATAGGAACGATTGGGTGGGAAAGATGATCCACTGGAGATTGTGCAATAAATCAAATATTGACCATACCAAGAAAATGATATATACACAAACCAGAATCCAGAAATCACATGAAATTCTCTGTGATTTTGAGATACAAACGGATACTTAATCCTGTCTAGAAGTTGCTAATTAACAAGATAAAATAACTCGTCAGCTAGTTGATTTTGCTGTTCCAGCGGACCACAGTGTGGAAATGAAAGAAAGCGAAAAGACAGGACCTTGCCAGAGAATTTAAAAAAAAGAAGGCGATACCAATTGTATTTAGTACCCTTGAAAGGAATCCTAGATCCCCCAGTGAAAAACCACCAGCTAATGCTGGCGTGAAAAACTCACAAGGAGTATAATAATAATAATAATTATAATAATAATGATAATAATAATTGAGAATGAAACACATAAAATTCTCTGGGACTTTGAAATAAAAACGGACCACCTTATCCCAGCAAGAAGACCAGACCTAGTGTTGATAAACAAAAAATAAAGAACTTGTCAACTGGTGGATTTTGCAGTTCCAGCGGATCACAGAGTGAAGCTAAAAGAAAATGAAAAAAAAATGGACAAATATTTGGACCTTGCCAGAGAACTGAAAAAGCTATGGAATATGAAAGTCAAAGTGATACCAATTGTAGTTGGTGCACTTGGAACGGTCCCAAAAGGATTGGAAAGAGGTTTGGAAAGTTTGGAAACCAGAGGAAGGATTGAAACCATTCATAACACTGCACTGCTGCAATCTGCCAGAATACTCAGAAGAGTCCTGGATACCTGAGGAGACTACAACTAAGTACACATTAAGAACAAATACCCTGATATTTAATGAGATAAAAATAGCCACCAAAAGATTACCAGGACTACAAACCAAAACAAACGTCCAAACCGCATCGACCTTCGTGCGGATCAAGGGACGCGTTCTGCTGAGATTGTAGCTCTTGCCCCAGTGTTTGAAAAATCTTATTCTTAATGTGTACTACAACTAAGTACACATTAAGAACAAATACCCTGATATTGAAAAAAGGCATTGTATCTACATTTTCTCTAATAAAAAGTATTTATTGGGTTGATAGCACTGATTTTATATTTCAATACTGTATTTTAAACTTTTGTAAATACTTTTAGTAGATAAACATTTTTTTCGATATTAATATAATTTTGTTTGCTTCCAATTTTCAATACTAAAATGAAATGTGGTGCCGATATTGACCTTTGTATATTGTCAGAATTTTGCAGGCAATATTATTGATACATGGGAAATATATTGTTTGTACAATATTTTAAATATATCCAACCACCAACACAATTCTGATAATTTCTATCGAACTCTGACAATTTTTGCTCCATACAGCCCTTAATCAATGGCTGAACGGAGAAACTCAAAAATTTCTAAATCTATCTAGTGTTGTAACTTTGCTTGTGATCAAAAACCAAACTCTATTTTTGGTACAAAAATCCTTAATAACTTTAAAAGAGTTAATTTTATGCCTATTTTGATAAGATTTTTCAATTCCCCAGGCCAAAAAGCTTCTAGAAGCCAATTTTCAGAAGTAGAGGAGCTCTAGAACCCATTTTATAGACAGAAATAGATTACAAAATGGCGCCAATTTTCTCACCCCTCCTCAAATTTAAGTTTAAAATCGACATAACTCGATTTTCGAATTGGAAGCTCAAATCTGGGGGATTGTCTAATTCCAACCTACGTAGAGTACAAAATTTCAGAAAAATTGAAGGGGGTGGGTGACAATTTTATTTTTTTCTGGATGATTTGACTTGGAATTGCCCATATATAGGGGATAAGATATTGGACTACCATGAGGTCAGTCTGAGTTCGAACCCTACCCAAGGATAGTTGTGTCTAGCCACACTGAAGAGGCATGATATGCCGAAACACGTGTCTGTGGATGACTTATTAATATATGCTCCCATAAATTTGGTAATGAGCTCTCTAATTGGTGATTTAAATTAACTCTCACTACTAAGCACATAAGCAATGATCATTTCTCCGGAAATTTGATCTCTCAGTGACCGAAAGATACATACATTCTTACGTATTTAATAGTTTAAAAAACACCAGTCCCCGCATCAGCTGTCAGTGGGCGAGGGGATAAGATATTGGACTACCATGAGGTCAGTCTGAGTTCGAACCCTACCCAAGGATAGTTGTGTCTAGCCACACTGAAGAGGCATGATATGCCGAAACACGTGTCTGTGGATGACTTATTAATATATATATATATATATATATATATATATATATATAATATATATATATATATATATATATATATATATAATACATATAATAAAAAGGGTAGTAGAGAATAACGGAAGGAATAGAACTACTAAATCAGGAAAGCATCTTGAAGAAAAAGAAAATTATAAACACGTCGGATGAACCCAATATGGGCTGACAGCGTGCTTCAAAAGATGGTGAGCGGATAAACCCAAAAGCGGGTCAACGGCAAAAATCAAACAGTTCAGTAAGGAAATTACTGCTCCTCATCTTTAAGTCAAGTGCCTATTGATGAGTTAACAAAATAGCCACCGAAAGGTATCGATGACATCGACCCAACCCAAACAATAAAAACATACAACTCCTGAGATTCAAGCAGCATCGTTCTTTCAGTTGTCATAAAAGGTTAGAGCTCTGACGCAGTGTTCGAAAAATAATCTACGGAGCCCCAACAACATCACACCCCCAAACCCCATCACTCTCAGCACAAGTAAACAAGATACATACACTCCAGAGGACATAGCTCTCGCCAGAGTCTCTGAAAAGATAGAAAGATAACCTAAACATTATACAGACTTATTTATATGCCAATTTGTTGTTTTTTTTTTTTTAACTTAGCGACATTTAACGTCGGGACACTAAAATAATAAGCGAACGGCCCATAGTTAATGGCGTCTGCAGCCGATAAAAATATAGACATCACATACGTACAAGAGCATAGATTTGATCATAGCGAATTAGAATTAATGTACAACGAAGATGGTAATGGCCGAATATTTGTATCGGTATGCGCATGGGAAACACCCCTAATGTAACCCTATGAGTTATAGGAATGATTCTCAGCCCTAGAACTCTAAAATCGCTAAACAGCACAGAAAATAGCTAAAGGAGAATCACGAATACTACGTTTAATGGCAATCAATGCATAACTGTAGTCTCGTGTTACAGTCCTACAAATATCAGCGATGAAACAGACATCGCAAAGTTTTACCATGAGATATTCTCCCTATGAATACACACCCCGAAACACAATGTCCTGATCATTGGGTGAGACATGAATGCGCAGATAGTAAAAAAAGAGAACAATAGATTCTGTTTACACAACACTCCAAACAGGAACGGTGAACCCCAAGCCGAATTCTGTATGCTTAAACACCAAATTCTAAAAACGAAAGGGTAAAGTATAGACCTACACTTACCCAAGTAACACAAAAGCACGACTAGACTACATCCTAAAACATAAAAAGTGGATAAATAGCGCTATGACCTGCGAAGCATACTCCTCTTTCGAAGAAGAATTGTCCGATCACAAAATAGTCACAGCAAATTTACTCCAAATCTACGCAGAAACAAAAGGCAAACCAGTAAATCTGTACGATACGAATGGTCCTCACTTTCCAACAGCGATATATGCAATCGCTATTCAGTACCAGTAAGAAATAAGTTTGACATCCTTCAGGAAACATCTACAAGGCACACCACTAATGAGGAATACGAAACCTTTTTTTGAGCCAAATACGCTCACCTGATGGTAACACTGATTTCTTTGACATGGTCGCTTGAGTCCTACAAGGAGATATATTAGAACCATATATATTCATTATATGTATAGACTATGTACTTCGAACATCATTAGATCCCATTAAAGAATAAAGTATCTCACTAAAACTGGCAAGAAGCAGGCGTTATACTGCAGAAACTATTACGGATGCATAAAATGGATAGGAAATTAATGACGATGCACAAAGCCCCACACGCAAGGGATGATATAGACAGACTCTATGTGTCAATAAAAGAGAAAGAAGTGGACTTGCCATCACTAAGGATGGCAACAATTCAATGACTCGAGGAATACTGGTAAGAGAGAGAGAGAGAGAGAGAGAGAGAGAGAGAGAGAGAGAGGAGAGAGAGAGAGAGAGAGAAGACAGACAGACAGACAGACAGACAGACAGACAGGGGGTAATATATCATACTTATCATAGATGTTTACTCGAACTTCTTCGACGATTCGATGAATGATCAGAATCTGAGAAGTTGTGGAAAATTCTTTTTATTTTTCCTAAGAAATTTCTTGACTTCAGCTTGGATGCGATTCAGAAGCAGGGCATTATATACCCTAGCAGCAATGGCAGTAAGAGTTATATCTCTGTAGTTCTTAGTGATTCTAAGGTCGCCTTTGATGCAACCTTTTCGTTCATTCCTCTATTGTATTTTGTTTATACACTGTTAAATTTCCTTGACTTCCATACTTCAGTTGAAAATCAATAATAATCGGTTATTGCATAAGGCCAAAGAAAAACAATTGTTACGATTAGAGTCACCCGTATATTTGAAGGTGTAATCGTCAAATGGAGCTATTATGGAAATTAGTGCTACTCAAGAAAAAGTGTTGTTAGAAATCGAACTTTTTTACTTATTTTTGAGAATAACGGTAAGTATTTTTTCCTAATTACTGTTTTTCTTAAATCTTCATAGTCGCGTCAAACACGTAACTTTGTTTTGTTTACACAATTCCCTAAACTTTAGCATGCTATTAAAATCAATCAATCATCTGGTCTCAGATTCTTATTGAGTAGTCTCATCCACAGTGGAAGTGTTGTATACCTCTTTACTTCTTCTATTCTTCTTCTGTTAGTCTTTGACATCTTAAGTTCTTCTAGCGTCTCTACTATCGTCTTGACTTCGTCTTGGTGGTCGGTCGCACTTAACTCATTTCTTCCTTCTTTCTCAGTCTTGTTACCAAGACATTCACCAACCACAAAACTGTGTTATTTTCTTAAGCTTTTATTTACCTAACTATACATTTCATGTAACTTAAATATCTGACTAACATAGCGCGTGTATACAGAGTGAGTTACAGTTAAGGCAGGACATCTTCACTGCCTGACGTCCAACTGAAAACTGAGGACCTAGCCAGGTCCCACGTGACTTCACGTATTTCGCGGGCTTTCTGTACTATTCCATGGAATGTCCCGTCCGTGATATGAAAAGGGCAATCCTTTTAGAATTACAGGGGTTTGACAATAATCTTATGCAACCGCATAGATTATGTAACAGAAGACCCATAATAAATCTCGGACACAAAATAATTTTAACATTTGTAATGTACGCCCTTCTTGTATTGACAAGGCACACCGGATTTGTTTCTGCTTTTGATTTTTTTTTAGAACATCGTCAAGTTCATTCTTCGTAAAATGTCCGTATAACGTCTTTCTGGTTTATTAATAATGAGTATGTTCAGTTGTGATTTTAGGAGGGTTTCCAAACAGTTTCCTGAAGTGTTCTTTCCACTTCAAACATCTATCGTCTTAGCTATGATCCCGAGTTGCTTTTCCTAGCGATAACCTCCTTTACTGTCTGTTCTGCTAATTGGGATTGTTTATATTCTACAGAATTTCTGATTTTATTTATTTGGCCTTAAATATATTCTACTTGTTCTTTTTTGTTTGCTTTAGTTTGTTCTGAGCTTTGTTAATATGCTGATCATTGCTGAGACTTTAGAATACACCGACTGCACCTCTGCAGAGGATTAAGAATCCCCCAATGAGGCCACCTGTTGGCTGTGGGTGGCTATCCGGGATGATTAAGGACGGAATCCAGGTGGTTGAGCAAATAATACGCAACATTACACTTTGGGCCTTACTTAGGCTAGACGGGTGGTCAGAGACACCCCCTGCGATCAATCAGCTGGTAATGTCAAGCCCTAGCACCTATATGATTGTCCCAACACTATTTTCCTTATGGTGACCCCCAACCCTTTTTATCATATACGTGCTAGAAGGCATTGGCTGCGAGTTTACATGTCCGGGGTATGACGTTAGACTCTATCTGATGGTAAGGTTTCAGTATTGGAGGTCTGGGGAATTTGGAGCACGCTTTTCATCACCATTACTCCCACATCCACTGACCCGGAGAGGTAGTACCTGTTAAGGTTCCATCTATGGGTTAAATTTTAAAAAAATCAGTTTAAAAATGTATTTGGCGTAAAATGACCCAATTGGCTGACATACCGTAAAACCCAACCAATCAATCAATAAACCAACCAACCATGCAGATACCGACACAAAATTACAGCTGTTACCGGATTCATGATATTCTAATAATATTTTTCTAGTGTAATTTCTATTGAGAAATTTCTCATATAAGGTGTGTGCTAGACGCCCGCTCCTATTTATAGACTCGGCGATAACCATATGATCATACTCTTGGCCAATCATTGACAGTACTCTGCTGCTGAGACAATACTTAAACTGAGCATACTAAGCATACTGGCTATAATTACTTTGAACCTTCGTGGACGACGGATATAGTATTGAATCACTGGACCTTTAACACTACGCAAGATAGGATTTATTCACTTACCAAAGGATTCCATAACTCAGGACTTACTTACTCTAAGCCCTTTTCAACTGGCCAAGGATGGCATTTAAAAAAACTTAACAATTTCAATGTATGCTTCAGTGAGGATATTATGTCTATATTTTTATCGCCTACAGACGCTCGGATAGATGATTTATCATTTGTAATGTTTTGACGTTAAAAACTGTGACGTTGAATATTTTTGCTTCCAAGTAAATTTGAGTTCAGTAGCTGATTTTTCAAACACTGGGGCAAGAGCTACAATCTCAGCAGAACGCGTCTCTTGATCCGCACGAAGGTCGATGCGGTTTTGACGTTTGTTTTGGTTTGTAGTCCTGGTAATCTTTTGGTGGCTATTTTGATCTCATCAAAAAGTGAATAGCATTAGTTTCTTGACTGAACATTTTGATCCAAGCCATTGACCTATGAGGGTCGTCCGACCATCATCAGATGGAACTTGCGGTTGACCCGCTTTTCGATTCATCCGCCCTTCTTTATCCACTATGCTACTGCCCATTGTTTCCAGTTGTAAACGGTTTTATAGCGCGTATAATTTTCTTCTATCAGAATCTGATATCCAGTGATAGGCCAGTGCAAGATTACTGAATAAATATAATAATAGATAAAGGCTGCATGTTTGTTTAACGTGGACATTGATCTCTATGGTTTGAACGTTGTTTTATTGCCACAGAGTTATGACTCGCCAGTTACTACACAAATAAAGTTTTCTCAATAAGTAAAAAATAAAAAAAGTGTTTCTTTTTTTCCTTTCCTTGTTTTCTTTTTCTATTTTTTCCTCTTTTAAGTTTTACTGTCATATTTGATTTAAAATCAAAGATTTTGGATTCTTATTTAAATTTTGGATTCTTCGAATTTTTAACTTATTTACTTCCCACATCTACATTTTCATTTAGCATCATTTTAGCAGTTAATTTTTTCTTTTCTTCTCTCTCTTTCCCTTAGTATATATATTTACCAACCCCTCCGCACGAGCAGGATTTGACACAAGGTAAATTTCCTAAGCGGAGTTCAACAGGTTTGAATTCAGAGTGTTCCTTCTCGTAGACCAGTTGCCTAACCAAGGTTAAAGAGCCCAGTCTGCCCTGCTATTTATCCATATCTAGAGGAGGAGTAGGATTCATACCTTTC
This sequence comes from Doryteuthis pealeii, assembly GCA_023376005.1. Classification (NCBI taxonomy): domain Eukaryota; kingdom Metazoa; phylum Mollusca; class Cephalopoda; order Myopsida; family Loliginidae; genus Doryteuthis; species Doryteuthis pealeii. The sequence goes on from CM042142.1 coordinate 23,566,189, forward strand.
CCAAGGGTATTAGCGCTAAGTGAAATGCAATTACCACGTCTAGGATTTGAACTCGTGACGAGTCCATTTCCCATGATTTTAACCATTACACCACGCGCTTTCCTTAGTATACGTTTGGACATTTCAACATAAAAATTTATTTGGTATAATAAATTAATTTTCAAAGAAAATATAAGTTTGTTACCTTCTATGGACTCTCTCGTCGATTCCGACGCATAAGGATTCATACAATGAACAACCCACACAGTGATTTGTTTATAGTGGTGAAGGCTTGTGTTGGTCCATCCGCACTTTTTGACACAGTCGATAGGAAACAATTGGTGCACGAATGCCACAAACCCAATCAACGACTGACCTCAGAAATTTTGAATTCAGAGTTTTACCTCCCCTAGACTGGTTCCCTACCCAAGGTTAAAGAGCCCAGTCTGCCCTACTATTTTATCCATAGCTGGAGGGAGAATATATGGATTCATACCTTTCCCAAGGGTATTAGCACTATGTGAAACGCAAACAGCCTTGTCTGGGATTTGAACTCGGGTCGACAAGTCCATTTCCCACGACTCTAACCATTACACACACACACACACACACACACACACACACACATATATATATAATATATATATATATATATATATAGAGAGAGAGAGAGAGAGAGAGAAAGAGAGATAGATAGAGAGAAGAGTGATAGATAGATAGATAGATAGATAGATATCAGTCTGTGTACCAATCTGTGTATAGATAAAAACGTGTATATATAGAAACTGTGCATACATGTGCATCTCTGTATATGTAATACATATGTGTGTTTGTTGATGTAGACATTTATATGGATATATATTCATGAGCCTACATGTGTGTCTATGTATGCATTTATGTATATATGTGTATAATTCTTTGTCAGTCGAAGATTGGTATCATATAATTCAATACTATGTGACGTATGTGAGTCTAGTGAGTGGGATAACCAAACTCTTGTCAGGATAACAAGTAAGATCTGTCAAAGAGTAAATGCACCCTCTTGTAGGGTCAGCAGTTATGTATCACATATATATCATGGATAGCGATATATATATATATATATATATATATATATATATATATATATATATATTTAATGATTCACTGTATTTATACATACTGGATCATCAATATTAGTACAGTGGATCTTGAAATCACATACAGAATCATCCCTTACTACCAAGTTTTGGATAAATCTCTTATATATATATATATATATATGTGGAGAAAAGTAGACAAACACGGGATGTTGTGGAAACTTGATGTTTATTGTCGACGGTGCAACGTTTCGGTCTCTTATTAGACCATCTTCAGGACTTGAATATAGTTCTTACTCCAATGATGGAAATTCTCAAAATGCTGAAAAAGGAAATACATAGGCGAGACCTCCAGAAATTTAAAAAAACGCTTATATGAGCACAAACGCAATATAAAATTAGGTGACAGCAACAACTGTTTATTCCAACACATATTTAAAACACAACATAGGTTTAATTTCAACAATGCATCCATGATCGCATACATCCACAACAAAAGATTACGACAAATATTCGAAGCCAGTGCCATTAGCAACATTCCCAACATCAATTCCAGATCCGGCTTCTTCAATATATCCTCACACCTAGGTAAAACCATCATGGATAGTTACAAACCAAACAGACAACAAGACAACACTTAGCATAAAGCCAATAACAACAACAACATCACAAAACAAACACAAACAATAACAATCTTAATAAACACACACTTACACATACACTCACACACACAAACATTTACAACCCTTCAAAATATGCATACACATAAAAAGATTTAAATAAAAAAAAACAAAAAAAACAGATAGATCGATAGATAGATAGACACCAACAGATTAAAGGTAGATAGAAGAACTGACAGACAGACAGATATTAACACACTAAATACAGATATATGCACAGATAGATAGGTAGATACTAACAGACTATGGATAGACAGACTAATAAACAGACTATAGACAGGCAGAGAGACAGATATGAACACACTCTAGTTAGATATATAGACAGATACATAGATAAAATAGAGACATACAGAATATAAACAGACATACAGATGGACAGAAAGATCAAAAATAGATGAACAGACACACATATAGACAACAGATTGGTAGACATGAACACATTCAAGCTAAATAGACAGATAGATAGATAGATAGATAGATAGATAGATAGTACAGATGGATGGATAGAGATATAGATAAATATTAACAGACAAAAAAAAAAAAAAAAAAAAAAAAGAATAAATAGATAGATAGACAGACAGACAGCACACAAACAATCATCGCAAACAAACAGACACATATGAAATTAACAGATTGAAGATAAATCAAAAATAGATAAAGACATGGATATGTCACAAAGCTATATAATACATAATAACATCAACAATAATAACATCGCCACTATTAATAACAATAACAATAACAATAATAATAATAATAATAATAATAATAATAATAATAAAAACAATAATAACAATAAGATATAACATTATACACACACGCTCGTACAATTTTAACAAATCTCACCCCCCCCTTCACTTAAATAAAACCTATATTAAAATTTAATAAAAAAAATAAATAAATAATAAATAAATAAAAATCTTTTTAAAAATAAATTTAATAATAAAAAAATAAATAAATAAAAAAAAAATTTAAAAAATAAATAGATATATAATAAAATAAAATAAAAATTAGAGTCTCATACATACATACCAGCTACATATTCAATTCAGATATATAGACAGATACACAAAAAGATAAGTAACAACCTAATAAAAATAGATAGATAGATAGATGGACTAAAAGACCAAAATATAGATGAACAGACACACAATAAAGAAAAACAAACAAAAAAAACAAAAAACAAAAACAGATAGGTTGATAGACATGAACACACTCAAGCTAAATAGATAGATAGACCACAGACAGATAGACATAATGTTAAATATTCATAAATAATGAATGACATTATAATATATATGATAATAATAATAATAATAACAATAATAGTATATAACATTATACATATGCTCACTTACAATTTTAACAAATCTTACCCTTACAAACCCTCACAAAAAAAAAAAAAAAAAATAAAATAAAATAAAATAAAATAAATAAATAATAAATCAAAAAAAATAAAAATCACACCAACATACCAACAACACACATATAACTTAACGACAAATCCAGTTCCCAATCACACATAAACAAAAAACAATTAAACAGACACACACACACACACACATACACATATTTAGCTAACCAATCCCCACAATCTAACACCTGTGGTACCCCATTGACCATTTCGGCACTCCCCATTCCAGAGAGAAGAAGAATCCACTAACCACCCCCAACTACACTTCCCCCTACTGACGACCTTCCGTTTTCAGCATTTTGAGAATTTCCATCATTGGAGTAAGAACTATATTCAAGTCCTGAAGATGGTCTAATAAGAGACCGAAACGTTGCACCGTCGACAATAAACATCAAGTTTCCACAACATCCCGTGTTTGTCTACTTTTCTCCACATACTGTCGGATTAACCTCCTCACATTTCTACCATATATATATATATATATATATATATATATATATATATATGAGAAGTAAATACACACGCGATGTGTTTATGATATGGCTTTTTTTAGACGACAAATTTTGGGGAGAATATGTGCTTAATTGAAGTCGTACCTAACTTTGAAAGTTAATTAATTAATAATTAATTAACTATTTTTGAAAGTTAATTAATTAATAATTAATGAACTATTTTTGAAAGTTAATTAATTAATAATTAATTAACTTTCAAAATTAGGTACGACTTCAATTAAGCACATATTCTCCCAAATATATATATATATATATATATATATATATATATATATATATATATACTAGCAGTAATTCAAATTCGTTATTCAAACATGTCTGGTTAAAGACTACGAAACTTTTCTTTTTATGATCGTTTTTCTCTCTTTCAGTGGAAGCGTGTTGGGCCCATAACCTGTTAAGTTTCTGACCGCCATCCTTGGCCATTTGAAAAGGACTTAAAGTAAGTAAGTCCTGAGCTATAGAATCCTTTGGTAAGTGAATAAGTCCTGAGTTATGGAATCCTGCGTAGTGTCAAAGGTCCAGTGATATAATCCTATGTTCCGTCGTCCACGAAGGTTCAAGTAGTTATGAGTAGGTATGACCAGAACAGCCGGTATAAATAACAATATCAGCAGCAGAGTACTGCCAGTGATTGGCCAAGAATATGGTCACATGATTATCGCCAAGTTTATAAATAAGAGTAGGTATCTAGCACACACCTTATATTACAAAACGCCTTCAAATCCTAGACGTGGTAATTGCATTTCACTTAGCGCTAATACACTTGGGAAAGGTATGAATCCTACTCTCCCTCCAGCTATGGATAGATAGTAGGACAGACTGGGCTCTTTAACCTTGGTTAGGCAACCGGTCTAGGAGAAGGAAAACTCTGAATTCAAACCTGTTGAACTCCGCTTAAGAAATTGACTTTGTGTCACATCCTGCTCGTGCGGAGGGTTGGTAAATATATATATTACAAAACGCCAACACTCTCTCTCTTTCTTGCTTGTATCTTTGTATGAAAGTCAATTTGACTTTCGAGGGTGGGATTTTTGTATGTATTGTTTGTGTTTGTTTGATTCGGTTGCAGGAGTTATTCTGTTGGAAGTCTTTATTATTGGTTGGTGTACTTTGCTAAGTGTGTACGTCATTGAAGATGTTTAATATGTTAGTGCCGATGTTGAATGCTATTTTATTTAGGGTTGGTAGTTTGCTTTTAATACTGATTGGTTCATGGAATTCAAGGCGTTTTCTGCAGTTATTTTTGTATATGATTTTCGTGTTATTAGTGAGGATTTTCTATATTTCGATAGATGTGAATTTATTGTTATATGTTATAGTTATATGTATTGGAATTGTGGTCTCTAAGGCGAAGGGAGATCATTGTTGTAGGTGTTAGGAGTTCTTAATATGTCGTTCGGGAGACATGTTAACTTGTTAATATATTTGTTTGGTTTAAGGACGATTTTGGGGTGTTAGTATTGTTTTCAGCGATGAGATTTGATGTTTTAAATTTGGTGTAGTAATGGTGAGTTTAATTGGACCATATGACCTTTAGGCATCCCTTTTTGATCGCGATTAAGAAAGGACATGTTTTTCATTTATACCGTCAATATCCGGTTGTTTTAATAGACGATTTTTAGATTTAAAAAAATATTATGAAACTAACCCCTAAACTTAACTCCTAACCCCTAATCCTAACCCCTAAACCTAACCCCTATCAAACAACGGATATTGACGGTGTAAATGAAAACATATTCTTTCTTAATTGAGATAAAAAAGGGGTGCCTATACTAATATTAATTTTTCAAAGCAAAAATACTAAATTAAAGTTTTGAAATAAAATAACTGATGTATTATAAAATTCATTAATTGATAAATCAATACTGAAAATTTCATTAAAATCGGATAATTTCCTGATTTTTGGTAATTTTTTTTCCATCCTAAATGTTATTTTAAAATTGTAAACAAGCGCCTAAACCCATTGAAAAAGGGGCAGAATGGCGGATCGCGTCGAAATTGACCAAAATAAATCGTTTTAAATCTATTAAAAATAAACTGCATATGTCATGATATTTTTCTTTTTTAATGATGGTCATTATGTTACTACTTATCATTTTAGACAAAAGTTTGACCTTAAATAATATATTTAATTAATTTTAATTAGTTTTTAAAAAGCTAGCAGCCGACAAAATTGGGTATCTCTAGCCTATAGGTAATATGGTCCGTTTAATTAGTTTCAGATGTTCGGTGGGTTTAGAATATCGCTCAATTGTGGTGGTTCATGCCATAACTTGTTAGAAATAGTTAAAAGAATTAACGCGTTAAGAATTAAATAGTTAAAAAGAAGAAGAAAAAAACGTAATTTATAAAATTTGTTTATTTTTAAATTTAAACAATTTAAGAATAGCAAGAGTTGTCCCCCTTGAACTGTTTAATAATAAACGACCATCGAGTGAAAATTTGTCTGAAAAAAAAAAAGAAAAAAGGCGGCCAGTCGCGACGATCAATAAGAACAGGCAATGAGTGACAGACATGGAGTATAGTCGGTAAACATTAAGACTATTGCATTGGGAAAATGCCGACACAGTGATATATTTTAAGCGGAAGTTATTTTGGCTGATGAAACTGGAAACGAATTTATGAATTGAAATTTGAAAGGAATTTATATTGTTTTCTATCCCTGGAACGAAATTTCTCTGCGGTTTTAATGTTTTAATTATTTTGTTATGCCTTTTGTATCTGTTTAAAAAAATAATGTCGTCAGTCGGAAAGAAACTGAGGAATGAGATTTTCCTCAATAAAAAAGGAAAATAGGATTTTCTAAAAAGAACACGTTTGAAACTTGTATGTTGTTATTTATTTTCACTTTTTGTTCACGTGTTGAAATAAATTATTTCCTAAAAATAATCATTTCAACTTATGTTGTTTTCTCAATTTTCTCGAGTTAAACTTCTTGAAATTGAACATTTTTAACTTCATCTTATTTATTTATCATTTTTCCTGGATGGATCGATTTTGCTGTTGCTATGATGACTGCAGGAAGAAAAGGGTTGATTTTTTAAAATTGAAAAATATTTCGTGACATTCACTTAATATATATTTTTTGTGATTTTATTCATATATATATATATATATATATATATATATATATATATATATATATATATATATAAAAATCGTTGGGGTGCCCTAATGTCAGTATCAGCCAGACAGCGAGGGAGTCTATCCCCTTTTTACTAGCCCTAGACCAAGGAGACTATTTGAGCACCTGAGGTGGAGCGCCACACCTACCATCAGCTCCTTACTTTACCGCACAGATCCCTGTGCTACTCATACGCTGAGTTGGCGGGGGCCAGTATCGAACCAAGAACCTTGAGATTCCTAGCCGAACGCTCTACCGACTGAGCTAAACCGGCCCCTTTTGTCTGTAAAATGAGTTCTAGAGCTTCTCTTCTCTGAAAAAATGGTTTATAAAAGCATTTTTGCCCAAGAAATCCAAAAGGTGCTATAAAAGGTCTTAAAGTTAAGAAAATTCCGAATACAGACTTAATAAAATTCATCAAACAAGCAGATTTTCGATAGCGTTAGTGATATACATAAAGCATTATATAATAATGGATATACTAAAAATAATATTAAATCCAACAACAATTGTTTTGCCAACAACGAGCAAAAGAATGAGAAACTAGATAGGAAAAAATAAAACAAGAAATAAATGCATTATGTCTACAATCCACAATTTAACCTCCAGGTGAAACACAAAATCGGTAAAATTAAAAAAAAATGGAATTAACAATCATTTTCCAATTAACCAAACTCTCTAAAAAATATTCAACAACAACAACTTAAATATTAGCTTCTCCGGTATGGATAATATAGAAAGAATAATTAAAAATTCACAATAATAAAATAATGAGCAATCACACAAACAATAGAAATAAAGATAAGAATAGACAGAAATCAAGCAACTGCCAAAACCCTGAAAAATTCCCTACAAAGGGAAAATGTTTGACAAAAGGTCTTATTTACCAAGCATCTGTGAAATCTACATAAGAACTAAACCTAACTAAATTTTATGTGAGATGCACAAAATCAGAGTTTAAAATAAGATTTGAAAATCACAAGCGCTCGTTTCCCAATATCAAGCTAAGAAATGTAACAAGCCTAATTAGTTATATTTGGGATTTAAAGGATCAAAACTTAACACTGATCATTAAATAGGAGGCCTTAAAAAAATCAAACATATGCAGAGCCTGAATGACCCATGATTTTGCTGCTTACGAGAAAAATATCCGTAATGGATAAGGAAAAAAACCTTATACAGCAGAAATGAATAGGTGGGAATGTGCAGGCACAGAATCAGCCGCATCACTAGTAATGTATAATTAAGAATAACCGCCTTAACCTATAAGACACCGACAAACAACACGGCTTAACCATTCTATAATATTAAGCTGCCAAAGAGTGAGGGGCATCGAAAAAAATAAATAATTGCAAACCACGAGTACTTAGACAAGAACTAATAACCGAGAAGGAAAGGGTTATGAGTAAGAAATGGAGGGATAATGAGAAACAGTTAGAATTACAAATTGATATTAACATACGAACTAAGTACCGTTATAAAGACGGACAGAGACCAGACAGAACTCATATTAGTTTGGCACTTTATTTGTGCACGAAATTTGCCATTTTGCCCAATCTTCAGTTGGGAATCAGGCTGTCAAAAAAATCATCTAAAAACTCCGAATTGAGGCACTTTTTTCACCATCAGTAA
>CM042142.1:23574711-23588127 GCA_023376005.1 Doryteuthis pealeii
AGAGTAAAGATAGAGAGACGTCAGTGCGCGCGTCGGGAGTGAGCATGAGTGATGGATCTATGCGTCAGCGCAAGACGTCCGGACCGTAGTAAAAACTTCCGTCTGAGAGTTTTATGCGGCAGTCTGGCAGAAGAAAGCAGATGGAGACATTCATCCAGGTCGTCGATTTGGGGCATTGAGTTCCAACTGATGATGCGGCACTAGTGTGGTTAGAAAGCGTTCGTGGTAAAACATTTGTGTTCATCACACGGCGGATATTTAAAAGATGGCAGACAGTTAAAACGGTGAACAAAACACGTCGACAAGAATTGGACGTTAGTTCAACAAAACAACACATATACCTCACTACACACACATCAGGCCACTATATTATAGTATATATAATATATATACTAACAAAGTAGGACGAATCTTCTTCGCACACAAGAGTTCTTTTTAAAAACCTGTCGCAGTTTTTGAGAGCTCAATGTGTGCTCTTAATGTTAGAGGTGACAGAGCAAATTTTTATAAGTAAGAAATTTAACAAAAGACTTAGGGATTTTGGGCATTATAGTCTATTTCAGGGAGCTTAGACTTGATGAGTCGCGAGAGGGTTAGAGACACTTTCTTTACTTATATATAATATATATATAATATATGTATATTATATATATATAATATATATATATGATTTAGGTACTTACCTTGGAGATAGAGAGACAGTAAGTAAAAAGTAAAAGTAAAGACGTCGGGGTGGCCTAAAATCGGTATCAGCCAATCAGCGAGGGAGTCTATCTCCTTTTCTATAGCGCTAGACCTAGAGATGTTTTTGCGTCTGAGGTGGAGCGCCACACCTACCATCATCTCTTACTTTACCACACAGATCCCTGTGCTACTCATATGCTGAGTTGGCAAGGACCGGTATCGAACTAGGAACCTTGTGGTTTCTAACCTGAACGCTCTACCAACTGAGCTAAACCGGCCCTTAACATATACCTTCTACCGTCCTCCGCGCTACCAACTGAGTCGTTTCTAATATATATTATATATATATATATATATATTATATATAGAGAGAGAGAGAGAGAAAAGACAGCGAGAGAGAGAGACAGTGAGAGAGAGAGACAGCTGCCAACACGGCATAAAGACAGCTGCCCACACAGGAGATGCAAGGGGCATGTACGAGGCCATCAAAGAGCTACAGGCCCATCCATAACAAAGACTGCACTCTAAAGATAAAACGGGAGGAGTCATCACTGACCAAGGGAAGCAGCTGCAACGTTGGGTTGAGCATTACCTGTAACTGTATGCAACCCAAAACGAAGTGACAGAAAACGCCCTAAGTGCCATATGAATGAGCTGGATACACTACCGACGGTGGAAGAGCTCGACAAAGCCATCGACCGCTAGCTGATAGGAACAGGGAGCGGCGGCATACGGGCAGAGGTCTTGAGAAGCATGAAGACGTGCCACATGAACACCAACACATGGGAGGCTTGTGCAGAAGACCGTGCTACCTGGCATCTCGTCAGACATTGAACGAAAAGGAGTGAAAAGAGAGGAAGAAGCCGCCACGGAAAGAGAGCCAAAAGAAAGGAGAGACAACAGCAACTCTAGCAAGCATTACTGTTTTTTTTTTTTTTTTTTTTTTCGTTTTTGCAGTCACTACTCCAGAGATTGGCATTCAAGAATTGGTCTATTAGCCACTCACGCAGTTGGCAGATAAAAATGGACACTACGCTATCGTCTTACGTAGACGGAGGGATGTCAACAAAAGATATGCATATATATATATATTATTGTGTGTGTGTGTGTGTGTGTGGGTGGGTGGGTGTGTGTGTGTGGGTGTGAGAGAGAGAGAGAGAGAGAGAGAGCATTTACGAATTTTGTCACCTTATGCCAAACACTCTTTTACTAAACTAAATGTAAACTTATTCAATAACCATATTAGTTTAGTGTGATATGTATACGTTTCATTAACGAGTTATAAAAGCGTATCTTCCTTCTTTCCACCTCCACCCCCCCCCTCTCTCTCTCTCTCTCTCTCTCTCTCTCTCTCTCTCTCTCTCTCTCTCTCAAGCATGTCTCTGTGTCCGACACGCATGTAGATGCACTTCCTCGATTTTATTTTTCAAATTATCAATCTATTGATTGATCAATTATTCGATAAATCAAACTAAGAATAACATAAACTTCCAAAATAATCGACTTACACTCTTTTACTTATGTTTACCAATTCAAATATTGGCATTTTTGTATTGGAGAAAATAAAAGAAAGTTCTCTATTTATGAAAGCTCTATTTATCATGAATAAGTTTTTTTTAATTATATAGTATATATATATATATATATATATATATATATATATATATATATATATATATATATATAAATTCAAATCACCCCATAGCACGATAGCACTTCACTTTAACACCCCACCACACAACCTTACACACCTCAAATGTATTTTAATAGACCACGCATTTCCAACAACGTAATCTCGAAAACAAGCAAAACCAAATGGATTTAAAACTACGAACTCACGTGAGGGGACTAAACGCCGATATCGGAATACACTTTATTAAAAATATTTACAGACGCTGCCGCTGTCATAAAAACAAAGACAAAGGATCCGTTGAATAGGAGTGACGTTCATTTGAAGAAGGGAATCTAACGATCCCGAAAATTTATAAATAACATAATAAAAAATAAGTGAATCCAGTACTCCATAACATCGAGTTCCTCCATTTATTTTAAAAATGCTTCATAATGACGCCCAACTTCAACATAAAAAAGACACACACACACACACACACACACACACACACACATATATATATATATATATATATATATATATACTATATATATATATATATATATATAGTATTAGCATTGATAATATAGTTTGCCATATTTATAAATAATGAGTGTTCAATATCAGCGCTAAACCATATATATCTACGTTACGTTTGAAAATCGCATAGATATGAAACTATCAGTTACCAAGTACTGTTGACTTCATGTCCACGCTACCCAAAGATATACATGGTCTAACAATGACATTGACCACAATCTACTTATAAATATAGCATTCTCTCTCTCTCTCTCTCTCTCTCTCTCTCTCTCTCTCTCTCTCTCTCTCTCTCTCTCTCTCTCTCTCTCTCTCTCTTGATGGCTGGTGTACAAGATCACAAGCGTTTGCGTGAATAGTGAATGAGGAACGATACAAAGATACGGGAAAAGCCAGTTTAAATTCTGAATGGAGAGAATAATGCAGAACATGCCCTAATGCTTAAGACGCGTTGTGTTTGTTGTATATTTACCTCCTCATCTGACGATTATCCATCACCGATATAGCAGCCGTCAGTGACGATTCTACGCTACAATTATCAACAAGAATTTTGCAGAAGTCAGTTTTTGTTACCGGATGGAGCTTTCGTTGAACAGATGCGACCTTTGGAAATTGTAGTATTTGTCATTTCGATATATTTTCCTATGGTAACACTGGTTTACAAAGAAATTGAGGCAAGCACAAAATAGCTGTTTTAACCTAATTTGGGGGTGCTGAATTCAGATTGGAAATCCGTTTTTACTCATCACCTCTAGTTTTTTTTTAGATATGCATACTGTACATTTTGTACACATACTGTACATAAAGGCATATATGCATTCAGGGTTAATTTCTAATATTGTGTGACTTATGTCTTCTTTTTCAGTCATTATGCAATAAATGTAAGTGATAGCATTACATTATATATATATAGCTATATATCAAGACGGATTTGGGCAGTTAAGCGTAGCGAACACGTCTCAATCAACAGCGAACACAGCATCAAGGAGAATCCTCTGGTTGACATGAATAAGGTGCTTCTTCCTTCTCTTCACATCAGGCTTGGTTTGATGAAGAATTTCGAGAAGGCCATGGACAAAAATAGTGCTGCTTTCCAACACTTGTGTCCTGTGTTCCCAGCTCTCAGTGCTGCTAAGCTCAAAGAGGGCATCTTTATCGGACCTCAGATCCGAGAAGTGCTGAAGGATACTGATTTTGAGGAGCTTCTTACCTTAAAGGAACTGAGAGCATGGGAAGCATTTAAGTCAGTCTGTAGTGGCTTCCTTGGTAACACACGCGTACCAAATTACCAAGCCTGTATTAAGAAGTTGCTAAAGACTTATGAGGATATGGGGTGCCGAATGTCACTCAAAATTAATTTTCTCCATTCCCACTTCAACTTCTTCCCTCTAAACCTTGGAGTAGTGAGTGATGAGCACGGAGAAAGATTCCACCAAGACATTACGATGGAGAGCAACTACCAAGGCAAGTGGAACCCTGGCATGATGGGAGACTTCTGCTGGGTGCTCTTGCGTGACATCCCGGAGGCAAAATACAGCAGATCATCTAAGAAAACACACTTCTAGCTGTCTGCGGTACTATGAATTGTGTACATTATGTCATCCAAGTATATTTATTCCGTAAATGTACTTTATCTATCCTGTTTTATCTGTAATACGCTGTTGCAACTGTTGAAATAAGCACGTATATACTCTGTATATACTAAAATGAGACTATTTAAAAGACAGAAAACTAGAGGTGATAGAGCAAAACTGTTTATAAATTTGAATTCAGCACACCCAAATTAGTAAAAAAAAAAACACCTATTCACATTCTTGCCTCAGACAAAAAATATTTTTTTGTAAACCAGTGTAATCATTATCATTGTCGGACAATCAATGTCCCAAAGAACAACTCGGTAAATATGCCTCCTTTGAAATACCCAAATTGCAAAAAAAATGTAACGATCTGAGGCTCCGGTACAGTAGAAGTCTGGATGGTTAGACGTTAGAAACACTTGGTGTCGAGTAGGGATGAACATGACCCATCTTAGTGGCCAACACTATCTGAAGCTGATCGATTGTGGCCCAACTGGGTTCTCTATTTGGCGCCCACTGTTTCCTCAAGATTCTGCCAATATCATCCAACAGCTGGAATCGGTATTTTATGAATGGGGCACACTAACTGAAGTGCTCACCGACAATGGAGCAGCATTCTGTGGGAACGCATTCAGAAAATCTGCAGAAGACTGTGGCGTTCACAGTGTGCTTACTTTCTAGCTGGGAATGGCATAGTGGAAAGATGCCATCGCACCGTCAAAAGCATTGTTTCCAAAAAGCATTGTTCTGTCGAGTAAGCGGTGTACCTCTACAATATAACACCAAAGGATGATACATCAGCCTTCACAGCCCCTCCCACCGAATGGTCAATGGAATGCCACGCCATATCAAAGACCTTCGCCTTATTAAGAGAATGGATTTATTACCCATCGACGAAGAAAGTGGGTCCTCGGAATGCGAGTGTGGAGACAGCGAGTGATCAGAGGTACGGATCGCAGCAGAGCAAGAGAATTCCACACAGACATCAAGCGACACGACGGATGATGATGATCAGTCTTGCACTGATGGGGGGTGCAGCACACCAATTCCCCTATACCAATGACCCTCCTACTGAAGAGACATATGCCACTGTGGTTCCGCTGCGACGAAGCACAAGTCTGAGGCAACCGCTTCCTAGATATTACATATGTGTCATCCAGAGATCAGTGGGGAGTGTAGCTTACCAAGGTCGAAGCATCCGCAAGTTGGTGTGGTGGTGGCCAGAAGTCGTCCTCAACATATGTGGGCAGACATGCACAATATAAGCAGCCCAAACGCTTAAGAAGACAGTAGTAACAACGGCGCTAGTGTGAGAGGACAGGAATATTTTTTTTTATTAAAGATTGTACTCGGGATACTTTCATTGATTTTCATTTCCACATATTTCTATTATCTTGACATCGGAGATCATCCTTGCTTTGTCTGCCAGTCTCTGGCTGGTTATGCTTAAATAATTATTGTCATTTCAAATTTGAATCATTCTTTTTCTATAGTCCCTTTGTGTTGGCTGTCGCTGGAGTGTCTATCTGATCGGTTGTCACTGGGCTGTCCCTCAGTTGCGCTCTACCTGGGCTGACTCGGCTGGGTTCTTCCTGGGCTGTCTCTCGGCTGGGCTCTTTCTGGGATGTCTCTCGGCTGGGCTGGTGCTGGGCTGTCTCTCATTTGGGCTTTTATTATCACATATACTTGAAAGAACATGTAGCAGCCTACAATCGTTGAAAGTCGATCAGATTCCCCAAGTTTGCTACAGTGGAAGAACTGTTCATTTGTCCCTTGATCTCTTTCCGGGCATTTTTCTTCTTGGGCTATGTACCTGAAAGAAAATATTGAGCCAACATTTGTAGGATGTCTATCGGGTCCCACATATTGGCCATTACTTGCCGATCATGACACACAGATCTGTGTCCACGGTGAGAAAATTTAACATTTGACATTTTTCATGGGGTGGTATATGTGGTTATACTGGATCCAGGGATAGATTAAAATCTGTGCCCTTGTCACAGATAAAAAATTATTATTATTACTATTACTATTATTATTATTATTAGTAGTAGTAGTAGTAGTAGTAGTAGTAGTTGATAAAATAGATATCAGCTTACCAGGTTTTCACTTCAGCGTAATCTTATGGTCTTTCACCAGAGTCTGAGTAACAACAAGTCTCCTCGGGTCTACAGAACTCTTCAGAATATACTCTAATAATAATAATAGAATGTCATTAGTCCAATTATTGATTACAATAAATATATATATATATATTTAAAATTACTGAAAAGTATAGTGAGAAAAGTATTACCAAGAATAAAGATTGATAGATAAAAAAGGAAATAGTGTCTAAAAGATAAATATATAGAGAAATTGTGATAGAGAGAAGGATAGGGAATGAGTGACAATAGATAGAAAGTGAGAATAAGACGAAGATGAACATGAAAGAGGGTAACACGCAGAAAGAAAGTGAGAATGATCAACGAAGGGAAAATATAAAGGGTAGAAAGAAAGTGGGAATGGCCAAGGGAGGGGAAATAGAAAGGGTAACACGTAGAAAGAAAGTGAGATTGACCAACGGAGGGAAAATAGAAAGGGTAACACGGGGTAGAAAGTGAGTATGACGAAGGGAGGGAAAATAGAAAGGGTAACACGTAAAATGAAAGTCAGAATGACCAAGGAAGGAAGGGAAAATAGAAAGGGTAACACGTAGAAACAAAATGGAAATAACCAGGGAACAGAGAAGGGATAACACGTAGAAAGGAAGTGAGTACAACCAAGGGAGGGAGAGAAAATAGAAAATGGTAACACGTAGAAAGAACGTGAGAATGACCGAGGGAGAGAAAATAGAAAGGATAATACGTAGAAAAAAGTGAATAAGACCAAGGGAGGGAAAATAGAACGGGTAACACATAGAAAGAAAGTGAGTAAAACCATGGGAGGGAGGGAACATACAAAGGATAACACGTAGACAGAAAGTGAATAAGACCAAGGGCGGGAAAGTAGAACGGGTAACACGTAGAAGGAACGTGATTATGACAAAGGGAGGGAAAATAAAAAGGGTAACTCGTAGACAGAAAGTGAGTATGACAAACAGGGGGGGTTGAAAGGATAACACGTAGAAAGAAAGTGAGTATCACCAAGGGAGGGAGCATAGAAAGGGTAACATGTAGAAAGAAAGAGAAATTGACCAAGGGAAGGAACAGAGAAAGGATACCACGTAGAAAGAAAATGAGATTGACCAAGGGAAGGAACGGAGAATGAATAACACGTAGAAAGAAAGTGAATATGGCCAAGGGAGGGAAAATAGAAAGAGTAACACGTAGAAAGAAAGTGAGAATGACCAAGGGAGGGAACAGAGAATGGATAACACGTCGAACGAAAGTGAGTATGATCAAGTGAGGGAAAACAGAAAGGGTAACACGTAGAAATAATGTGACAATTATACGGGAAGTTATCTAGAAAGCATAACATATAGATCGAAAGTGAAAATGATACGGGGAGGGAAAGGTGAATTGGTTACATATAGAAAAAAGTGAGAACTATACGGGAACGGAAAAGAAAAAGAGTGACACGTAAAAAGAAAGAGTTAACTTTGAACGGATATCCAAGTGACATTTTCTTTTTAATTAGCAAACTCTTTTACTTATTATTCTCGCAGAAAAATATACTCCTCCTGTGAATCCAATCTATTCGAATATTTTTCTAACAAAAGTTCGTTTGAAAGATCAAAATGGTCAGTTTCCACGTTGCTCTTTGAGATTAGACTGGCTGCTATTTGGACTATATCTTTCATCTTGTTTGAGATCCTTAGATGTATTAACTCCGGTATCGTCACTGTTCTTGTAGAAAAATAAAATAGGAAAATTAAAACAAGTGAAAAGTTGAAGAGAGGAAAGAAAAATCAAAATAGGGAAATAGGGAAAGAAGTACACAATAAATTAAAAAAAGAAAACCAAATAAAAATTTAAAAGAAAAAAAAATATGTAGTGAGAGAAGAGACGTACCTCGTGCAACACGGTGTGACAGAGAGAGTGGCGGGCGTGAAGACTTACCGTATTCTCGAAGGAAGCGGGCTAGGCTTTGTCTGGTGTGTAGGACTGACCTAGAGTCGAGCCCGCGTCCTTCGGAATGCGGAAGTGTTCTGGACGAGCAGAGCAGAGTAACCCGGATGTAAACAATCGCGTTGTGAGGATTGACGTGTACTTGCAGTGCTGACGAGTGTCGCACGTGCTGCACCGACAATTAAGAGTGGGGAGCCCGGATGTGGTGAGGATTGATGTGTATTTAAGGACTTGCACTCCAACACCAGGGAGAGAAACAACTGCAGTAGCATTTTGTCGTCGAGACGAGTGGGAAAAAGAAATATACTTGGATATTGTTGTTGAGACGAGCGTGATACAGTTGGGAGAGTGTTTAGACTGAAGACTGTCAGTTAGAAGAACATTGCGTCGGACTTGTCAGTGACCCCAATTAGAAAATATAAATAAAAGTGGCAGCTGATATGGAAATATTTCTTAGAAAATTATATTCTTAATTTTCCTTTTTATTATAACCTAATTAATAATTTAGAATAATACTTGCAAATGACAATGCACTGATTCTATTTTTTAACCAGTTCAACACACGAGGTCAACAAACTGAACTCGTCAATATCATCTTTTGATATAAAAAAAAAACTCTGTTGCAAATAAACACAGTCCAGAAATTTCAAAGACTAAACGCAAACGTTGCATGTCTGATTGTGGAGGGGAATCACAAATAAACATCAATGTATTGAAAGTTCAAATTTCATTTAGCTGTAAAATGAGAGAAAATGGTGTAAACAAGATGTCATTTTGAGTAAGAGAATGAACAGACGTTGTCAGAATTATCCTAAAATTATAACCGGCATAACCTTTGCAGAGGAAAGTCCGCATATAAAATAGATATCAGCTTAAACGACTTATTATTGCTTTTTAACCAGAGATATAAAAGAAAATTGATGAAGGGGATATAATTTTCTTTTCACTCACTAAACAAATACTTCTTAGCCTCCATATTTGATTGTTAAGTCGACAAAACACGTGTCAAAAACGAATTTAATTTCATAAACTCAAATTACTATTAAGTTTTCTTTTGTATTTTTTATTTCTTTTATCACAAACAATTTAATCTAAATCAAACACTATTACTACAACTAAAATGAATGATAGAAGAAAAGACAGAAATAAAAACCGAAGAATGGAAAGAATAAAGAGCTAAAGATTAAACGAAAGAATGAATATGAAAATAAAATTGTAGGAAGTAAATAAATAAGTAGCTGAAGAAAGCAAAAGAAGAATGAAAGAAAAGAAAAGAAAAAAAGAAAGAAGAAATTAGGAACTTACGAAAACTAAAGATAGAAATAAAGAGAAGCTAATGAAAAGAAGAATGAATTTGAAAATAATGATAGAAAGAATAAACGAATTAAGAAGAATGGATGTATACGGGGAAAAAATAGAAATAAAGAATCAAGAACAAACGAGAAGAAACGAAAGAACGAAAGAATGAATGAATAAAAAATTAGATAGATAAGATAAGATTGGAAGAAAGAATGAAATAATTAATGATATAATGAATGAATGAAAAAGGAAATAAGAAAGAAAGAAAGAAAGAAAGAAAGAATACATGACAGAAAGAAAGAGCGTAGGAGTGAATGAATAAAAAAAGGAATGAAATAATATATGATGCAAAGAAAAAGCAACAAAAGAATGAAAGAATTAATGAATTAAAAAGGGAAAGAAATAAGATATGACGAAAAAGATGAACGAAACAATGAATGAATGAATGAATGAAAAAAGGAAATAAATGATATATGACCGAAAAAGAAAGAATGAAAGAATTGATGAAACAATCAATGAATGTAAAAGAAAGAAGAAATGACGTAAGGAAAAGAAAGAAAAAAAGAATGATCAGATAAGTTGTAAGAATTAATGTGGACACTTGGAAACCTCCATGATTAGGACAGATTCGTTGCCCTAATGGCTGTGAATCTCATAAATGGAAGAGAATCTATTGAATGCGAGATGTCAAGTTCAAATCGAAATCAAATATTTAATAATAAGCAAATAAATATTATATAAAAAGAGAAAAATAATTTTAAAAACAATAATGTACCTCGACTGTTTCTCATTTGCAAGATGTTTAAGTTATTTGAATGGACACAGTGTTATATCTTAAACACCTCGGTAACCTTTTTACTTTAATCATCCAGTCAGCAGAGCTTAGAATACGCTGACTGCATCCTCTGCAAAGAGGTAAGACTCTCCCTCGCCCCCACATACAAGAAAAAATGGGATGTCCTGTGTATGACACTAAACAGTTTCAGTTCTGGATATCTGGGGAGTTGAAGTACCCCTTCATTGCCATTACAATCAACATTAGTCTATTTTGGCTGCAACTTACAAATTTTATTTGGAGAAACAGAACATTGAACGTAAAGACAGGAGCAAGAATTCAAAATTATCTTAATAATCCCTATAAACCACTGCATAAAAGTTTTAAATTTTCTTTGTTTTTTAATTACATTCTCTTAGTTTCTCATTTCTTCTGCTTTCTAGAATGTCCTGAGTATTACACTAAATTGAGACTGGTGATGGGGCTTCCCTTCTCGAGATTTTATTTATTATTGCTATTACTCCAAGTTCTACTCTAATACAGGGTGGATATTTTCCTCGTACCCCACTTGTACACGGTCAGGCACAAAGGCCCTATTAACGTGGGACCACCCACAAGCCGAGACTCATGGGTGGCAGGTGGACAAAATTGCGTTGATCCTGTCGGCATTCCCCTTCAAATCCAACCGTGTCCCTTTAAATCAAGGGGGCATGTATTACCTGGGGGATAACCCCCTGGGGTCGACGCTATTAATTCAACACACAGATCCAGTGGCCAAAGCACACCCGACCTCCGACCCGAAGGACTGGTGGGAGTGGGGTGATAGCACCTGATAGGGTCCAATCTATGGATTAAATAGATTGGGTTAAAAGTTATTCGTATTCTATAGAAATACTTGATGCCATATAACTGTAAATTATTTGTATTAAGAATAGTTACTTGAAGCTATAATTGTTTACTAAAGGGTTATTATTAGTTACTTGAAATCATATAATTGTGCACAAACGAATGACTATTCTTATATAGAAATAATTACTTGAAACCATATAATTGTTAATATTAGATGGAAATACTTTAAACCATACTAATGTGTGCAAATTATTTGTATTAGATATGAATATTTGATATCATATAACAGTTTACAAAACAAAAAATCAACTACACAAAAATGTATATATAAACATACAATGAACGCGACTTCCCAAACCCTCTGCATCAAATAACCTTAGACAAATTAAAATATAGTTAAAACCAATTGATAATTCATATATTTATTTACCAACCCCTCCACACGAGCAGGATATGACACAAGGACAATTTCTTAAGCAGAGTTTAACAGGTTTGAATTCCGAGTTTTCCTTCTCCTAGACCGGTTGCCTAACCAAGGTTAAATAGCCCAGTCTACCCTACTATTTACCCATATCTGGAGGGAGAGTAGGATTCGTACTTTTCCCAAGAGTATTAGCGCTAAATGAAATGCAATTACCACATCAAGGATTTGAACTCGGGGCGACGAGTCCATTTCCCCTGACTTTAACCATTACACCACGCACTTCCCTAATTCATATAACTGTGTGCAAAAGACTTTTAAGAAACAACAGTATAAATGTGAATATGAACGTCGGATTAACATAATTCCCTTCTTACAATAAAATAATCCTAGACGGACTGACATGCCGTTAAAACCAACAAGTAAGCAACAAGTATTTTACTTCATATATGTTTAGTTGAAGTGTTGTCAGGGAATTATTCGAATACATCATCTTTATTGTTTCCATCATGACGTATCGAATTGTAGACTGTCGTGTCTTCCTCCACACTGACTGAAGTTCTGAGATGAAATAGTCTCCGTATTCCATGAATTATTCGAAGAATATTGGCAATAATGAAAACTTCAAGAATATGTCATTTTCCATTTGGATTTCGCCCTTGTTTGGCTTCATTACTTTCCTTGCTGTGTGATCCAACCAAATATAACAAAGGTGAATTTTTACAAGTTCCGAATATTTCTTAAAGGTATTGTATTAGAAGACGTTAGCCGTTGATTGGGTTCCAATGTGAAATTGTATCTCTAGCATCATACATTCGCGTTAAGATTATTTACAGCCCAAGATTATTTACTCGAATTTATAAAGGTTTCCCTATTTAAATCGATAAATACCAGCCCATTCACGTCCAAATGAGTAGCATTTACATAAAATTGATTTTGAGATGTTCATTGTCTTCGCATCACGTAGATATTTGGCGAAAGGTAGAAGACTCTCCATATCTATCGGATTTTACAAGATACATACAGTCTCTTAATATAGAAATAGCTGCTGATCACAGCTTAGTTTGATCCAGTAGTATTTCGTTATTTTTACTGGGTATCTAGTAAAATCCAGCAACATTTATCTTTGTATTTTAGCTATCATTATCATTATTTTACTCCTTGAGAGTTTTTCACACCAGCTTTAACTTTTACTGGAGTCTGTGTGACAACAATTTCCCCCAGGTATCCACGACTTTTCTATGTATTCTCGCTGATCTTAAAAGTGCCGTGGTCTGGATAGTCTTCATTCATTCCTCTAATCACTTTTGTAGGCCTTTGTGGGTCGTTCCAAACACATCACTTACATTTGGTATCACCACCATCTTCATGTTCCACAATGTTTCAGCTCTCCATCAATATCTAAGTATTTGTTTATATCTTCGCTTTCCCTTATTTTCATTCTATTGTCTACTAGGACGCAAATGCACTATATGAGAAGTCCTTTTCTTCTTGTTAATTAACAATAGGTCAGGTCTTCTTGTCACAATTTGATTATTTATTTGTATTTCATAGTCACGGTGAATTTTATGGGTCTCATATTCTGTTTTGTAACTATATCAAATGGCAGTAGACTC
>CM042142.1:23588327-23590827 GCA_023376005.1 Doryteuthis pealeii
TGTTCAACGAAAGCTCCATCCGGTAACAAAAATGACTTCTGCAAAATTCTTGTTGATAATTTGTAGCGTAGAATCGTCACTGACGGGCTATATCGGTGATGGATAATCGTCAGATGAGGAGGTAAATATACAACAAACACAACGCGTCTTAAGCATTAGGCATGTTCTGCATTATTCTCTCCATTCAGAATTTAAACTGGCTTTCCCGTATCTTTGTATCGTTCCTCATTCACTATTCACGCAAACGCTTGTGATCTGTACACCAGCCATCGAGAAGAGAGAGAGAGAGAGAGAGAGGAGAAGAGAGAGAGAGAGAGAGAGAGAAGAGAGAGAGAGAGAGAGAGAGAGAATGCTATATTTATAAGTAGATTGTGGTCAATGTCATTGGTAGACCATGTATATCTTTGGGTAGCGTGGACATGAAGTCAACAGTACTTGGTAACTGATAGTTTCATATCTATGCGATTTTCAAACGTAACGTAGATATATATGGTTTAGCGCTGATATTGAACACTCATTATTTATAAATATGGCAAACTATATTATCAATGCTAATACTATATATATATATATATATATATATATGTATATATATATATATATATATATATATATGTGTGTGTGTGTGTGTGTGTGTGTGTGTGTGTGTGTCTTTTTTATGTTGAAGTTGGGCGTCATTATGAAGCATTTAAAAATAAATGGAGGAACTCGATGTTATGGAGTACTGGATTCACTTTTTTTATTATTTGTTATTATAAATTTTCGGGATCGTTAGATTCCCTTCTTCAAATGAACGTCACTCCTATTCAACGGATCCTTTGTCTTTGTTTTTATTGACAGCGGCAGCGTCTGTAAAATATTTTTAATAAAGTGTATTCCGATATCGGCGTTTAGTCCCCTCACGTGAGTTCGTAGTTTTAAAATCCATTTTTTCTGCTTGTTTTCGAGATTACGTTGTTGGAAATGCGTGGTCTATTAAAATACATTGAGGTGTGTAAGGTTGTGTGGGGTGTTAAAGTGAAGTGCTATCGTGCTATGGGTGATTTGAATTTATTACTATATATATATATATATATATATATATATAATATATATATATATTATGAGATACTATATAATTAAAAAAAACTTATTCATGATAAATAGAGCTTTCATAAATAGAGAACTTTCTTTTATTTCTCCAATACAAAATGCCAATATTTGAATTGGTAAACATAAGTAAAAGAGTGTAAGTCGATTATTTTGGAAGTTTATGTTATTCTTAGTTTGATTTATCGAATAATTGATCAATCAATAGATTGATAATTTGAAAAATAAAATCGAGGAAGTGCATCTACATGCGTGTCGGACACAGAGACATGCTTGAGAGAGAGAGAGAGAGAGAGAGAGAGAGAGAGAGAGAGAGAGAGAGAGGGGGGGTGGAGGTGGAAAGAAGGAAGATACGCTTTTTATAACTCGTTAATAGAACGTATACATATCACACTAAACTAATATGGTTATTGAATAAGTTTACATTTAGTTTAGTAAAAGAGTGTTTGGCATAAGTGACAAATCGTAAATGCTCTCTCTCTCTCTCTCTCTCTCTCTCACACCCACACACACACACCCACCCACCCACACACACACACACACACACATATATATATATATATATGCATATCTTTTGTTGACATCCCTCCGTCTACGTAAGACGATAGCGTAGTGTCCATTTTTATCTGCAACTGCGTGAGTGGCTGAATAGACCAATTCTTGAATGCCAAATCTCTGGAGTAGTGACTGCAAAAAACGAAAAAAAAAAAAAAAAAACAGTAATGCTTGCTAGAGTTGCTGTTGTCTCTCCTTTCTTTTGGCTCTCTTTTCCGTGGCGGCTTCTTTCCTCTCTTTTTCACTCCTTTTCGTTCAATGTCTGACGAGGAGTTGCCAGGTAGCACGGTCTTCTGCACAAGCCTCCCATGTGTTGGTGTTCATGTGGCACGTCTTCATGCTTCTCAAGACCTCTGCCCGTATGCCGCCGCTCCCTGTTCCTATCAGCTAGGCGGTCGATGGCTTTGTCGAGCTCTTCCACCGTCGGTAGTGTATCCAGCTCATTCATATGGCACTTAGGGCGTTTTCTGTCACTTCGTTTTGGGTTGCATACAGTTACAGGTAATGCTCAACCCAACGTTGCAGCTGCTTCCCTTGGTCAGTGATGACTCCTCCCGTTTTATCTTTTAGAGGTGCAGTCTTTGTTATGGATGGGCCTGTAGCTCTTTTGATGGCCTCGTACATGCCCCTTGCATCTCCTGTGTGGGCAGCTGTCTTTATGCCGTGTTGGCAGCTGTCTCTCTCTCTCACTGTCTCTCTCTCTCGCTGTCTTTCTCTCTCTCTCTCTCTCTCTATATATATATATATATATATATATATATATATATATATAGAAACGACTCAGTTGGTAGCGCGGAGGACGGTAGAAGGTATATGTTAAGGGCCGGTTTAGCTCAGTTGGTAGAGCGTTCAGGTT
>CM042142.1:23595827-23605827 GCA_023376005.1 Doryteuthis pealeii
AGTGGTTAGGTAGGGGAGGGTTAGGGCAGAGTAGGTCATTGAGTGTGAGGGAAGGGGTCAGGAGAGGAAGTTTGGTTAGTTGTAGGGAATTGGGGAAGTGGTTAGGTGAAAAGGAGAGGTAGGGGTAAGGAGAGAAATTTTGAAACATAGGCAAAAAGGGGAGAAAGTCACTAACCCTGTTGGCCTTTAAAAAAAATAACATATCTATTTGCACACCTGTACCATTCGCTTAAAATGTTACAGAATCACATTTAAGCTCCAAGTTGTATTTATGTTTATCCTCATGCTCTTAAGAAAGTAATGAAATATTTCAGTCCTTACATGCCACAGTAGTGAACAGGATTGGTTAACTAATCATATGTGAATACAGTTTTCTCATAGCTTTCTTAACGAGATGTTAAACAGGAAGATGTTAATCGGCCTTAACAGGGATTCTAAAATTAAAGGAATAGATGAAATATGTACTTACCACACCCCACCAGAGGGCGTCAGCGTACGTTTTGAATTTGGTATCTTTGGCATCCTTCTCAACCAAAAACACGAGAAATGATGAGATTATAAGACCTAAGAACCCAATGTATAATGTTGTAACAAGCTCCTGCAAAGAAATAAGAAGAGAAGGAAAAGGTTAGTTGGTATCTTGAAATGAAACAATACAATCGTTTAGAAGACAACATTATATACCATGAAATTCTAAAATGAATCATTACACTGGTTTACAAATAAATTGAGGCAAGCACAAAAATAGCTGTTTTAACCTAATTTGAGGGTGCTGAATTCAGATTTGAAATCCGTTTTTACTCATCACCTCTAGTTTTTTTTAGATATTCATACTGTACATTTTGTACACATACTGTATATAAAGGCGTATATGCATTCAGGGTTAATTTCTAATATTGTGTGACTTATGTCTTATTTTTTAGTTATTATGCAATAAATGTAAGTGATAGCATTGCATTATATATATATATAGCTATATATCAAGACGGATTTGGACAGTTAAGCGTAGCCAACACATCTCAATCAACAGCCAGTAGTGCACTGGAAGTCAGCAGATCATCTAAGAAAACACATTTCTAGCTGTCTGCGGTACTATGAATTTTGTACATTGTGTCATCCAAGTATATTTATTCCGTCAATGTTCTTTATCTGTCCTGTTTTATCTGTAATAAGCTGCTGCAACTGTTGAAATAAGCACGTATATACTGTGTATGTACTAAAATGAGACTATTTAAATGACAGAAAACTAGAAGTCGTAGAGCAAAACTGTTTATAAATTTGAATTCAGCACACACAAATTAGTAAAAATACCTATTCACATTCTTGCCTCAGACAAAAAATATTTTTTTCTAAACCAGTGTTATTATTCCATAAGCCATTAGGTCTTGTACCGACATGAAGGTAACAAACCACAGAGGATTATGAGATTCCGGGCTTGTCTGATACGCTCTCTCGTCGGGTTTGCTTCTGTGGCTTGGAACACGGACTCGGAATCCACCAGGTGTTTGGTTATTTAAAGGTCTTATGTCTCAGTTCGAACTTGTAAACGTTTGAACCAGTTCTGTGCAATACGTTTGTTGACATTTACCAGGCATTTCACATCAGTTTCTTCTTCAAGTTAATAGCAATACAAAGTTGCCCAAAATGATCTGTAGAAATCCGATAAAAAATACTTTTGACTCAAATAGCTTGAAATATTGCAAAACACATCCTAATATCTAATTAATTCTGCTATCTTCATTATTGGTGATAATATAACGTTTCGCAATTCCTACGATGGAATGAAATACCGAGATCTATCATTATTCCACAACTTATTTGAATGAGAATCATATTAGATTTGAACAAGTCAGAATGTCGAATTTGATTTTCAAGAAAGACAAGCCCTTTCATTTTAGATGATTGCTCTAAAACAATGTATCTACTACGCTCTGTCGCCGGGGCTTAGAATAAGCTGAACATATCCTCCACTGAGGGATGAGAACAGCCTAAACATGGGTCTTATGAGTAGATACGGTATGTATTCTTTACAAGAGAGAAGATAACAAGTGATAATAAGTTGAATCAAAATGATGAAGCCTTATAAACATTCATCATCTATAAAGATGTTATTGATGACATCAAATTCAAAAGAAAATAGAACGTAATCCTGCTACGATGTCACTGAATATTTGACAGAAAAAAAGAACGCAATGCATTATTTGGCATCCAACATTTTTTCAACAAAGACCGAACGATCACTTTTTATCTGAGAAGAATATAACAAAGAAATGTTTACATGTCTTAGAAAAGTCAGCTTCATTGTAAGCTTCGTCGGAAAGAGACTGCTATTGATTTGATATCCAAAATTTGCTTTTTTTGTGTCAAAATCATTTGTGCCTTGAGTTTTTGTAATGGATAAACGTGATTCCAAATAACATACTTGAAGATAATCGGGATTCCAAATCCTTATCGTTTTAGTTAATGATTTTTTCATACTTTTCTGGTTATAGGCTGGATCCGATGATCCTTGAATGTCATCCAGTGTTAATTTTAAAATTTTGTAATCAGGTGAACCAATTTACAGATCTAAATAGTCAACATGAAATCCTGTCGTTCCGACCTATGAATGAACCCCCCGCCCCCCCAAAAAAAACCAAAAACAAAAAAAAAACCCAAAAAAAGCTAACAAATAAACTAACCTGTCTGTCTCGTTATATCTATATTAGTCTGTTTGACTGTCTGTCTCGTTATATCTATATTAGTCTGTTTGACTGTCTGTCTCTGTCTCTATCTGTCTATCTGTCTATCTGTCTGTATTTCTTTCTTTCTCACACACACACACTCTCTCTCTCTATATATATATATTATATATATATATATATATATATATATATATATATATATATATATATATATATATATATGTGTGTGTGTGTGTGTGTGTGTGTTTGTGTGTTGTGTGTATGTGTGTGTTGTGTGTGTGATATAGTACCTAAATAATGAGAATCGAGCCGCTTGTTTTTCCTATAAATTATGTCTCACGAAAACCTCGGAAGAGGGAAATAACGAGATCCCACGAGACCTGTTAATTCAGCCTTGAAATTGCTAATTACTCTGTTCACTTTGTATATTTGGTTAGTAAACCGTTTCTCACACCCTTAATATTCGTGTTTCTTACTTTTATATCTCTGTTAACACTTAGACTTGAGTGACAACAATATATCTATGTATATAATGTAATTTGCTATATTTATAAATAAAGAATGCTCAATATCGGTGATACTGTATAGAAATATGATTTAGGATAGCGCAGAGATAGCGCGTGGTGACTATAAGTTTCTCGCCTATGTGATGGTCATGCATAAGCGTCATACACAAGCGAGAAATTGACAGTTACCAAGCGCCGTTAATTCTGTGTACGTTATCCATCTATCTGTATATCTATCTATCCGTCTTAGTATTTTCTATCTATCTATCTATCTCAGTATTTTTGTATCTATCAAGCTATCACAGTTCCACCGTATCTAAATATACTAGTCTTTTTGTATGTATGTATGTATGTATGTATGTATGTATCTATCTATCTATCTATCTATCTATCTCTCAGCCTATTTCTATCTATGTTTCATGAACTGATGATACACAAATAAACATATTTTTCTTCCTCTCACGCTTATTACATTAAGGTATTTGCTTGCGATCTTTCACAAAGACCCCAAGAATCCCATTTCTCATTCTTTAAATACGACACAAAAAACAAGAAAAAAGTAAAAAAAAAAAAAAACAGCAAAGAAAAAAGTAAGCTACTTGATCAGAAAAGAAAATGACAAAAATAAAACTGAATGTAGAATCGGCAAAAAAATACGAGTAGGAAAGATTCCCTGGAGGAATTTCAATTCAACAAAAAAAATCAAAATCCAAAGAAATAAATGTGAAGTGAAGACATGAAAGAGAAAGTGAATGTGAAAGTGAAAGTGAAAGAAAACTCTACCGTTGGACGACAGTTAGGAATAATGGTCGAATCCTCGAAATAGAAATGTATCCTTTGAGAAAGAGAAAGGTCAAAAATCCCAAGCAGACTAAGAGATGAAGCCAAAGTTTTGCTAGAGTGTCGATTATTTGTTATATATTGGCTTGCTTTTGTGAGAAAAGAAAATGACATGGAAGGAAAGACAAGATGTAAATCGTTGTCTATATATATATATATATATATATATATATATATATATATATATATATATATATATAAACAAAAACAAAACAAAAAGAAACCGAAGGGATGTTGGTGGTTAAGAGGTTTCTAGAAATAGAGGAAATATTAACGCGGATGTTCTTATTCTGTAAAGGAAACTTGTATTTGCACAAATATTAAGTTTATTACAATATAGAGCAGGTGTTGAATAGAAATCATGATGTACCTTATTTACACACACACACACACACACACACACACACACACACACACACACACACACAAATATATATATACATATATAATAAGATTGTTAATAGTGTGCTATCAATGATATTGAGCACTATTTACTTGTACAAGTAAATAGCGCCCAATATCATTGATAGCGTGTATATCTAAGAGTAGCATGGACACGAAGTCAACGGCACTTGGTAGCTGACAGTTTCTTGCCAAGTTTCAAACCAAGTGCACACACACACACACACACACAGGCAGGTATTGTTGAAAACCACAGAATATTTCTTCTTTATGATTTTATCAAGCTGATATATATATATATATATATATATATATATATATATATATATATAGACATTCAATATATATATATATATATATATATATATATATATATATATATATAGACATTCAAAAACAAAGAAAAAATAAATTACAGTTATTCGCCCATTTCATTCATAACATGAGGAAAAAAAGAAAGGAGAGAAGAAGAAAGAAAAAAAGGAGAGGAAAAAGAAATAAGAAGAGAAATTATAACACACAAAGAAAAACGTAAGCACGTCAATTTCTGATACGAATCTCTGATGATGAAGTTTATGCTTCGAAATCGATAAGACAAAAATAACATCTTTTTGTTTTATTTTTCATACGCATTGTATTTGCTTTCAAATTATTAATATATAATATATATATATATAATATATATATATATATATCTGTGTGTGTGTAAACTTTTACGATTAGTTTGTGTTTTACCTCTTTACTTATACATATATGTATGTGTGCACGTGTGCTATTGTCAGTAATATATGTGTGTATTTAACAAACCACCACACGAGCAGGTTTTGACACAAGGTCAATTTTTAAGCGGAGTTTAACAGGTTTGAAATCAGAATTCTTCCTTTAGACCGGTTAAAGAGACTATTCTCCTATTTACCCATATCTGGAGGGAGAACTTGTTGGATGTGTACCTTTCTCAAGTGTATTAACGCTGTATGAAATGTACCCAGCTCATCCAGTATTTGAACACGTGTCGCCGTGTCCACTGCATCAGTTTGTATATCAGCTTAATAAGTTGGTGGAACGTGGTATTATAGTTAAAGTTGCAGGAAATGAACTCGGCGGCCGGAGTTCAAATCCAGGACGAAGCATTTCACATGCAGATCATGGAAAATCAATCTCTACGATAGGTAAATAGTAGGAGAAGTAAAGTTGGGAATTGAACCTGTGAAACACCGCTTTAAAATTGACAATGCATCACGTCCTATTCGTGTGTCGGTATATATATATATATATATATATATATATATATGAGCTTGATATAGATATAATCTTGATGTATATATATTTATCAACCCCTCCGCATGAGCAGGATGCGACACATGGTCAATTTCTTAAGCAGAGTTTAACAGGTTTGAATTCAGAGTTTTCCGTCTCTTAGACTGGTTAAGGAGCCCAGTCTGCCCTGCTATGTACCCATAGCTGGGGGAAAATTGGAATCATACCTTTCCCAAGGGTATTAGCACCATGTAAAATGCAAACAGCTTCGTCCAGGAATTGAACTCGGGGCGGCGAGTCCATTTCCTACAATTCTACCAATTAGACCACGCACCTCCATAATCTTGATGTATAAGCACACACAAACACATACGTTCAAGTATATATATATATATATATATATATACACACACATATATATATTATATATATATATAAAGAAGAGAGAGAGAGGAGAGAGACAGACAGACAGACAGACACAGACAGAGGGGGAGAGAAAGAGAGAAACGCATATTGGCAACTGGTATGTGCGTGTGTATGTATGTTTTTGTGTGTGTATACACACACACACAAAAACATACATACACACGCACATACCATATAAGTATATATGTTTGCGTATATATATATACAAACCTATACGTATATATTTCCTAGAGAATTAAGTGGATATAATGTGTATGACGTTGTAATTGTTTCTATACATAGGTTTATTTTTAAGTTAATTGGTATGTATATGTGTGTGTAATCATGCTGTTCTCCTATTTTTCTGTGTGTGTGTATGTGTGTGTATGTGTGTGTGTGTGTGTGTCTGCGTGTATGGTTAATCTGTCGAGTGAGAGTTTATATTTTTCTAAGTGTTTTACTACTAAGTAGTAAATAATCATTCGTCTGATAACTCAGTTAAATAACGGTCTTCTTTTAGACATCCTCATTAAAAACCACAATGACCAAATTATCACAGATCTTTCTCAAAAACCCATAAACACCCAATAATAATTCCATTTTAAGAACAATCACTCCACATAATATATATATATATATATATATAATATATATATATATATATATAGTTTTATCATCAATATATATATATAATATATATATATATATTATATATATATATTCATTTGTTGAATTTTTAAAAATATAATTGTTTTCCATAGGCAACTACCCAGGTTTCAGGCTATTTTGCCATCATCATGTTGCTAATAATTCTTCTGGTGTTTATGCGAAAACATTTCTTGCTGTTATGTTTTTGGACCGCAAATTACGTCGGTTGATTATTGTAGACGTTCTTTATGCTTTGGATTTTATTTTTGAATTTCTGCATTTCTTTAAATTTAATATATCTTATTATAATGGAGATTGTGTGTTTTTCTGTCTGTAACCGAAACTATATTCCTACTCAAGTCACAATTCTCTTAGTTATTGACATCACATTCTCCATGATTTTATTTTTTTTATCTAAACCTCAATTATTAATAAAATTGTCTTACATTATTAATACTGTTAACTATGTCTACATACTGACAACATGCAATTATATTTATATATACAACAAAATAGCACTTTACAGTGTGAACGGGAAGGCTAATTTGCATATTAATATTACAAAATCGAATTTAATAAATATGTGCTTAGTATTATTGATTTCTAACTGTTTGATTTTATTTTAATGAATATAAGAAAAGGTCTCTTCAATAAATCTTAAATGAAATCCATTAACAAGATAAAATAACTGTCATTTTATTCTTTACTTCCTCTCATAACTAAATACTTAAATTAGAAAAAAATAACAATGAAAGACGAGAGTGATGGAAGAGTAAGTTTCAGTTGTTCTATTTTTTATTATACTCCCTCTGTTTCAAATCTTTTATCATACCCCCCTCTGTTTCAAATCTTTTTATCTGTATTCTTATTTAGTTTCATTAGCCTTTCTAATTTAATACAATATTTTATTACATTAAAACTTAAATACTTGCACCCGGAGGGTGCATATATTTGCTAGTATATATAAATACATATATATATATATTGATGATAAAACTGCACACACAGAGACATATAATTATATTTGTGAATGACAGCATATACACTAAGGGAATATAAAATTGAATGTGTATTTCAATTTAGTCAGAATTAAAAGTGGCCACTTAGAGTGTTGTAATGGTTAGTGAACTACGCTAGCATACTTAGCTATTTGAGTTCGATTATTATTGGCTGCTTCATACTTGTTCTTGTACCAAACTAAGTTACGCTTTGTAAACACCCAGTCAAGATTAAATGTAGTTAATATATCTCAATCACTGTAAAGGAATACACACACAGAGCATCATATGTTCAGGTTACAGATCACAAGGGTGTATCCTCAGTACTCAGGCCCCATGAACATCCTGTACCTAGGACTGAGTTGTCTTACAGGAGGGCGCATTTTGATATTTCATCATCTCACTTATTGGTGCTTGGATCCCGTTGGTAAAAATATCCTCAGCTGCAGACATGATGCTTACTATATGAACTTTTCAGCCTATAGGCTGCTTATATATATATATATATATATATATAATATATATATATATATATATATATATGTTTTTTAATATATATACGTTTTTTTATTGGCAAAAATCCGTAATATATATATATATGTATATATATATATATATATATATATATATATATTATTAGTGTGACAACAGCATATATATGTATATATGTATGTATTTACATATTAGTTATCAATATTTGTTCAGCACACACACACACACACACAGACACACACACATGCACGCACACACACACACACGCACATACACATACACACACACACACACACACACATATATATATATAAATATATACATGTGCACACATACACCTATATATATCTGCATAGGTAAATAGCTAGGTATTCAATCGCCCCCCCCCCCGTGCTGGATTGTGACTTAATGGGAAGTTCTACCACAAACCAATCTACCCGTGGGGCGGGGCCAAAAATTGCTCAGCTCTCTACCTCTTTTTGAAAAGGGGACAGTTGCTGCCTTATACGGAGGTTTCATTGAGCTGAACGGATTTATTTTAACATAATCCGCCATACAAATAGATAAAAATAAGTTAAAACTATTCTTACATTTTCTATTTGATGAACTTGCTGTCGTTCAAGTCCACCTGCGTTTCAAAATCTGGTTGAAAGACGAACCTTTTCGCGTCACAACTGCTGTATTTAGATTTGGACTTTTGTAAGCTAAACTTTGTAAATAGCAATAATGTTCCCGGTTTGCATATATTGATTCATAGAAACTTTCATTTATAAAGAAGTATTTCTCAATTGTCACCATCGTCCCCATGAAGGCGTATTAACAGCACGGATTCTCTTGACTATTTCTCGCCATCCGTCCCTATCAGCCATTGTTGTTGACAAGTTTTCTTGACGGCGTCTACTGTCCACACAGAGCTGATGAATGATATCAATCCGCTTGGGATTATTTCATGCCTAAAGATTAGGGAATCGCCTTCCTTGTACGTTTATATTTACATTTTGGTGTAGTTGTTTGTTAAGATCTTTTTTTAAATATATGATATCAAGTATTCCTATCGAATACAAATAATTTTCAAATATACCTATTTAACCCATAGAAGACTCCCTAACTGGTAGTAACACTCTGGGTCAGAGAGAACCTGGAAGTAATAACAAGTAAAAGTACTCCACATTACCCAGATCTTCAAAACTAGAATCTCGGATGTAGTTTATTGTCATTTTTGTGTGTAGGTATGTCCTATTCCTCTGCATAGGTTACACACAGCGTACTTTAACGTTCGCGTCTTATCCCTGAAGTGAATTTTCTGTTAAAATCCAAGTTTAACCGAGGTAGATCCATTGGATATAAAGGATGCTACACTTGCACAATCTTATATTTCACCAAACCCGATGGTCGAAAACTAATGCTAATTAGAAAATATTGAGGATTGGAACTGTCTCGTTTAGACTTTGTCGCCAACATAAGTTGCTAAGCTGTGCACACGTTTTCATCTAATTTTAAATTCAATTCTAATATCGAACATGAAAAAGGTGTGCATTTATAAGTATATAATGCAATTAACTAAATATCACTTTTTTCAGTTGCATCAGTAAAATTATATATACACAGACATAGATACAAACACATGCTCTCACACACACTGTACAAGGACAGAAGCATGAAGTAGCCTCGAACTAAAATGCCGTAGTGTACAAGCGTAGTTCCCTAACCATTACAACACTTGTAGTGCCAACGTTTAATCTTGAATATGTTGAAATGTATTTTACAA
>CM042142.1:23610827-23678327 GCA_023376005.1 Doryteuthis pealeii
TCTTTTTATTGCAAGAACACTTATCTGTAAAAACAAATGTATTTTTCACTGTAACTCAACAGGTAATTTTAAGGACTGAATTTATTTTTTTAATACGAGGACTTATTTCTTGAACACAGTACATTACTTGCTCAGTAAATCTTGAACCTTACAAAACTGTCTTTTCAGGAGACTCTAAAGACTAAGACTAGATTGCACTTCCAAAATTCAATCCTGAATTTAGTAAAGAACAAAAAATTCGTTCTGCAATTGTCTGTGTGATTAACTCTACAAAGTATATAACATTAATATCTGAATCTCCACCCCCGCAAAGTATTAGATCTACATTATAATATTTTCGTCTAGAATAGTTGTTATCAGTTGTTGCAACACAGCCACAACAATAATTTGAACAGGAACCCATTAAACCTAACATTAATGATATGAAATCAAAGGCAAACACTGTTCACAATTTTCCTTTATTTAACATTCATGTAAAGTTCTCATGATCCATTTGTATTTGAATTATATGTATCCAATTTTATGAAAATAAAATATTATTTTAACATTTAGGAAATGCTCTCCTTGACATTAAAATAACCAATCGTTGATCATAATGTGTTTATTCTCTTCTATATTTTCGTGACCCATTTTTTCATATTTTTTTAAAATTCATTTTTTACGATCCATTTTTATTTTTCGACCCAATTTATTTATTTCGCGACCTACAGAAGGGTCGGGACACATGCTTTGAAAAACCCTGGTCAAGAAAACCGGAAATTTATTGACACGGAGATAAGGAAACGCTTAGCTGACAAAATAATCCACAAATAGAATGTGACATAAGGTCGAAAGTTTGTGTATATATATCGAGGATTGAACTCGCTATTCAGTAATAATGAGCCTGCAACACTAGCGTGTTAACCACGATGGGCACCTTTTTTTACCAGACCTTTTCGACATGGGTGGGATGTGATAAAAAGTCGCAAGTATGGGGCATTCTGTGAGGATCTAACTCACTACCCAGTAGTAATGGATCTGTATGACTAGCTTGCTAACCATTACAACACGAACATTACCGAACCAAGTATTTCGTCATGGCCTGTGTTATGTATTAGAAATACATTAACGAGAAGATTTCGAGAGGTTGTAATAATAGTTTATTATTACAATAAATACAAATAACAAAAATGGCTTCCGGCCGGCAAGGTAAAAAGTCTCTGCGCATAAAAGAAGGATTGGTAAAGATTACTTATCTTCTGAAGAGTGTAGCACGTGTGTTTACATCCGAGAATACGAAACAACGTTCGTGGTTGGAGATCAGTTCACATCACATTGAGCTAATCTTCTGTTGTTCTTTTATACGTATCTCATTTGCATACGTGAGGGATTATCCGGTTACTTCCCTTTACAACAGCCTGCCAAAATTGTTGTTAATAACGACGAAACCAGAAGGAAATGATTATACTTTAATGTTTATAGCAAGGAACAGTAAAAAAATTTAATACTTTTTTCACTTTAACTCCACAAGATCTGAATTTATGTTTTTGTCATATGTTTAAAACAGTTTTTAGAAAAATAAAACTTTTTCAAAATTCTCATGAATTTTGTGTTACATTTTGTTAAATAATATTTTAAATGCAAAACAAAAAGAACATTTCATAAAATAAACGAACAAATATATAAATTATCAGTGTTCTTTTAAATTGATAAGAATTTGTCTAAATTGTTTTCCTCTAACACTCTCTCCTCCACCTGTCTTACCCCTTTCTCTCTCACATCCTCGTGTTCCTAAAATCATTTTAGTACAGTCATGCACCGGGTTTCTCTGCTAGTCTCTCTCTCTTTCTCTCTCTCTCTCTCTCTCTCTCTCTCTCTCACACACACACACACACACACACACTCTCTCTCTCTCTCTACATATATATATATATATATATATATATATGTGTGTGTGTGTGTGGTCAGATGTTGATTGCCACTTCTTCACAGAAGAAGGCCACTTCTACAAAGTTCGGTTGTGAGCACGGATATATATTCATCAAAAAGTTTCTACCACGATTTTATTATAATAGCATAAGTAGTTAACCCAAAAGGGCTCAATATATTTCGTAAAATATAGAGAGCATTTATAGTTGTAGAAAAACGTTTTTTCTCTCTACCACGGTTTCGGTATTCAATGTATACCTTCCTCAGGAAACTGTCCCCTTTAAAATTAAAGATTAGTTTTCCATACGCTTATCAGGCAAAAGTAATTTGTAATTTTATCCATCAGCTGTCTTCAATTCCCATCCCTTTCTTCTTTTATTAATTTTGTTTACATATTATTTATGTATACTAATGGGGTTGGAGTCTTCTGATGTGCTATGTTTATAAGTAAATAGAACTCAATATTTTGGATAGAACATGCATATCTAAGTTAGAGTAGCCAACGGTTCTTGGTTACTGACAGTTCCTCGCCTAGGATTTTAAAATAGTATAGTCAATACACTGTCAGTAACCATGAGGGCTTTGCTGTGCATCTGCGAATAGACACTTTTTCGTGTGCTTAATTCATCAAGAATTTAGTAAGTTTTTCTTCAACGTAACTATAGTATTTTTTCACGTCTCGAGTAAGATTATAATTTTTTCTAAACTGCTAAAATAAAAGGGTCAGGTTGTGGATGAGATTATGGAGAACAAGACGATACAGCTGAAAATGATTGTGAAAAAAGATATTGCAAACTCTTTTGAAAAGCGGAAGGGATTTTGGTATAATGTGGGATGTCCAACTGGGTGTACTTTGAATGGGACAATATATATATATATATATATATTCTTGGTTAATATATGCATACACATACGCACATGTACATGAGCGTATGCAACGAATGTACATTTTATGTGGATGGAGAAAATATGAATGTGTATTTGATCAAGGAGAAAGGAGTTTCTCCAAATTGGTCTGTAATCCAGAAGATTTACGAAATGTACTTTTCGTCCATAATAGTCTCGCAGAGAGAGAGAGAAGAGAGAGAAGAGAGAGAGAGAGAGAAGAGAGAGAGAGAGAGAGAGAGAGAGAGGCAGTGTGTGTGGTGTTAAGGAATTGTTTGTCTGTGAGTGAACAGAGAAATGAATATTTACAGCTGCAGAGTACAATACCAATTGTAATCAATAGAAATCACCAGAGATTCACTTGCACATTCCTGTGTATCAGTTGGAGTTGTATTTAATCTGTGAAACCTTCGAGGGTATAATTCTATGGATCTATTTTAAACGAACAATATAGACAAATATAGATTGTTAGATCGATCAGTATGTGCTGCAAAAAACCCACGGATGTGCTTAGCAGAACCGAGACAAATATTTCAGGCTGATTTTCTGATATATTTGTCTATCTTGGATGTTATTTTGACGAGACATTTTATTACTTGAAATCAATGAAAGTATGAAACTTTATTTTATTTTCATTGAAAGTCGCAGTCAAAAAAGTTATATCAGGTTTTGTAACAACGACAACAAACAACAGCAATAATAATAATAATAATAATAATAATAATAATATAATAATAATAATAATAATAATGAGATACAAACGGATTACCTAATCCATTATCAGTAGACAGTCAAAACGATACTGTCAATCATATAATAAACAAATGCAACAATCTTGCACAAAAGAAGCTCAAGTATAGGAACGATTGGATGGGAAAGATGATCCACTGGAGATTGTGCAATAAATCAAATATTGACCATACCAAAAAAATGATATATACACAAACCAGAATCCAGAAATCACATAGAATTCTCTGTGATTTTGAGATACAAACGGACCACTTAATCCTGTCTAGAAGTTGCTAATTAACAAGATGAAATAACTTGTCAGCTAGTTGATTTTGCTGTTCCAGCGGACCACAGTGTGGAAATGAAAGAAAGCGAAAAGATAGAACCTTGCCAGAGAATTAAAAAAAAAAAGAAGGCGATACCAATTGTATTTAGTACCCTTGAAAGGAATCCTAGATCCCCCAGTGAAAAACCACCAGCTAATGCTGGCGTGAAAAACTCACAAGGAATATAATAATATAATAATTATAATAATAATAATAATAATAATTTGAGAACGAAACAACATAAAATTCTCTGGACTTTGAAATAAAACGGATCACCTTATCCCAGCAAGAAGGCCAGACCTAGTGTTGAATAAACAAAAAAGAAAGAACTTGTCAACTGGTGGATTTTGCAGTTCCAGCGGATCAGAGTGAAGCTAAAGGAAAATGAAAAAATGGACAATATTTGGACCTTGCCAGAGAACTGAAAAAGCTATGGAATATGAAAGTCAAAGTTGAATACCAATTGTAGTTGGTGCACTTGAAACGGTCCACAAAGGATCGGAAGGGGTTTGGAAAGTTTGTAAATCAGAGGAAGATTGAAACCATTCAGAACTGCACTGCTGCAATCTGCCAGAATACTCAAAGAGTCCTGGAGACCTGAAGGAACTTGCTTTGTCACTCAGACTCCAATGAAGACCATCCGCTAATGCTGATGTGAAAACTCAAAAGGATTAAATAGTAATAATAATAATGGTAATTGTACAAGAAATTATTTTTAACCATAAATTTCTCCACACAGAAAACCAGACCTTGTATTAATCATCACGAACAAGAGAACTTGTTATCTTGTGGATTTTGCTGCCTCGGTGGATCACAGAGTGAAAATGAAAGAAAAGGAAAACATAGACAAATACTTTGAACTTGCCAGATAACTGAACCCCCCCCCAAAAAAAAACAAAAAAAAAACAAAAAAACAAAAAACAAAAAACAAAAGCGGAACAACAACAACAACAACAACAACAACAAACAAACAAAACAAACTGCGGAAACTAAGGGTAAAAGTCGTGCCATTTGTAGTTGGTATCCTCCGAACGATCCCCAAGAATTTGGGAAAGAGTCTGTAGGAATTGGAAATTAGAGAAAGAATCGAGACTATCCAAACAACAACATTGTTTGATCGGCGAGAATACTTTAAAGAGCCCTGAAGATCTGATGAGACTCAGACTTTAGTGAAAGACAATCAGCTAACACTAGCATGTAAAGCTCACGGGGAGTGAATAATAATAATAATAATAATAATAATAACAATAATAATAATAATAATAATAATAATAAAACATATGCAGCTATTACAAAGCAATTACGTGTTTAGCTATGATGTGGTAAATCCTAACCGCAAAGATTAGAAAAATATATTACTCGCTTGAATGTCGCGGACTCTTTTCAGAAGAATAGAAAAGATACCGCATGGGAACAAGAGAAACAGACGGACTAATTAATCTATCTATCTATCTATCTATCTATCTATCTATCTATTATTATTATTATTATTATTATTATTATGATAAAGCTGAGCGAATCAGCTCTTGTCTCCTAAAGGATTTTTCTATTTAGTTTAATGACACAAAACATATCCCAAAATATTTCTTAGGTTTAGGATTAAATTATCTTTGAAAAAAATTCCATTTCATTTGGTTCTAATAAGTCGTAATTTGCAATTAAGCAAAAAAAAAAAAAACAACTCACCAGTCTCTCACTTTACTTTCTGCCTGTTTCGTTCCCCTCTCTATATATTTTGATACTTTACTCGTTATATATGTTACTTCTCTATGAGCGTCAAAGTACGTGTATGTGTGTGTGTGTGTGTGTGTGTGTATGTGTGTGTGTGGTGTGTGTGTGAGAGAGAGAGAGAGAGAGAGAGAGAGAGAGAGAGAGAGAGAGAGAGAGAGAGAGAGAGATATTTACCTTTCTCATCAGCAGCTAATGACTGCTGATTTATAACGTACAAATAAAGTGAGAAGGCAAATATCTATCTCTTTACACCCAGAGAGAAGACAATTTTTAAAAAAATTCTCCGGTCGTATTTATTTTTTACAATTTTATTCACTTTGCAAACTAACTTTCTTCTGGATCACAACTATCTAAACATACTTCGCATTTTTATCTATAACTCTATATACCGAAAATTTTATTAAAATTGGATGATTAGTTGACAAGTTTTGAAGAATTTCGTGTGACCCCCTTAACGGCAGGGTACAGAATCAGACATTTACATGATTTAAAATTTTTTTTAATATTCAAATTTCTAATTTTTTTTTTTACTAAACTTTCAATTTACAAACCAACAACCATTTTAATCTTTTAGCTTTTAAATTGACGAAAAATATTATCCAGTGATGTTTTCAAAAAAAGAGAGTTTCATAATTTGCATTGATGAAGCATTGTGTATATATTGGTTAGGAGGTTGGTTTAGAAGGCTATCACAATGCAGTTTGGAATAAATAAATAAAAAAATAATAATACGGTAACAATGGTGTTGTGTGTTGACCTGTATTTAAAAAAAAATATTTCTTGAATTTTCGAGGTAATACCTCTTTATCAAAAGAATTGAACTGAAGCAGTCCAGCTATGGCATTTCTTCCCAAATGAATTTTTATTTTTTGAAAATGATGTTATTTTTTGAATAACTGTATTCTCGTGTGAATGTGAATGCATTTATTTTTGTTTGTACGTGTGTGTATGTTGTAATGCGCGTGACATTGAAAATACGTGTTGGTTGTGACGTTGAGACTGTATCCTAGCGCGGGATTTTGTACGTGTGTATGTGCGAATGCGTATTTGTGTTTTGTGGCCATGGTGATGTATAATATTTCGCGTTGGAAATATTATACATCACCATGGCCACATGCATGGCCTATGCATACACACCCTGAAACACAATGTCCTGATCATTGGGTGAGACATGAATGCGCAGATAGTAAAAAAAGAGAACAATAGATTCTGCTTACACAACACTCCAAACAGGAAAGGTAAACGCCTAGCCGAATTCTGTATGCTTAAACACCAAACTCTAAAAACGAAAGGGTAAAGTATAGACCTACACTTACCCAAGTAACACAAAAGCACGACTAGACTACATCCTAAAACATAAAAAGTGGATACATAGCGCTATGACCTGCGAAGCATACTCATCTTTCGAAGAAGTATTGTCCGATCACAAAATAGTCACAGCAAATATACTCCAAATCTATGCAGAAACAAAAAGCAAACCAGTAAATCTGTACGATACGAATGGTCCTCACTTTCCAACAGCGATATATGCAATCGCTATTCAGTACCAGTAAGAAATAAGTTTGACATCCTTCAAGAGACTTCTACAAGGTACACCACTAATGAGGAATACGAAACCGTTTTTTGTGCCCACAAACAGCCAAATATGCTCACCTAATGGTGACACTGATTTCTTTGACATGGTCGCTTGAGTCCTACAAGGAGATATATTAGAACCATATATATTCATTATATGTATAGACTATGTACTTCGAACATCATTAGATCCCATTAAAGAATAAGGTATCTCACTAAAACTGGCAAGAAGCAGGCGTTATACTGCAGAAACTATTACGGATGCATAAAATGGATAGGAAATTAATGACGATGCACAAAGCCTTACACGCAAGGGATGATATAGACAGACTCTATGTGTCAATAAAAGAGAAAGAAGTAGACTTGCCATCACTAAGGATGGCAACAATTCAATGACTCGAGGAATACTGGTAAGAGAGAGAGAGAGAGAGAGAGAGAGAGAGAGAGAGAGAGAAGAGACAAGAGAGAGAGAGAGAGAGAGAGAGACAGACAGACAGACAGACAGACAGACAGACAGGGGGTAATATATCATACTTATCATAGATTTTTATTCGAACTTCTTCGACGATTCGATGAATGATCAGAATCTGAAGTTGTGGAAAATTCTTTTTATTTTTCCTAAGAAAATTTCTTGACTTCAGCTTGGATGCGATTCAGAAGCAGGGCATTATATACCTTAGCAGCAATGGCAGTAAGAGTTATATCTCTGTAGTTCTTAGTGATTTAAGGTCGCCTTTGATGCAAACCTTTTCGTTCATTCCTCTATTGTATTTTGTTTATACACTGTTAAATTTCCTTGACTTCCATACTTCAGTTGAAAATCAATAATAATCGGTTATTGCATAATGCACAAAGAAAACAATTGTTTACGATTAGAGTCACCCGTATATTGAAGGTGTAATCGTCAAATGGAGCTATTATGGAAATTAGTGCTACCCAAGAAAAAAGTGTTGTTAGAAATCGAACTTTCTTTACTTATTTTTGAGAATAACGGTGAGTATTTTTTCCTAATTACTGTTTTTCTTAAATCTTCATAGTCGCGTCAAACACGTAACTTTGTTTTGTTTACACAATTTCCTAAACTTTAGCATGCTATTAAAATCAATCAATCATCTGGTCTCAGATTCTTATTGAGTAGTATCATCCACAGTGGAAGTGTTGTATACCTCTTTACTTCTTCTATTCTTCTTCTGTTAATCTTTGACATCTTAAGTTCTTCTAGCGTCTCTTCTATCGTCTTGACTTCGTCTTGGTGGTCGGTCGCACTTAACTCATTTCTTCCTTCTTTCTCAGTCTTATTACCAAGACATTCACCAACCACAAAACTATGTTATTTTCTTAAGCGTTTATTTACCAAACTATACATTTCATGTAACTAAATATCTGACTAACATAGCGCGTGTATACAGAGTGAGTTACAGTTAAGGCAGGACATCTTCACTGCCTGACGTCCAACTGAAAACTGAGGACCCAACCAGGTCCCACGTGACTTCACGTATTTCGCGGGCTTTCGGTACTATTCCATGGAAAGTCCCGCGCGTGATATGAAAAGGGCCATTCCCTTTAGAATTACAGGGGATTGACAATAATCTTATGCAACCGCATAGATTATGTAACAGAAGACCCATAATAAATCTCAGACACAAAATAATTTTAACATTTGTAATGCACGCCCTTCTTGTATTGACAAGGCACACCAGATTTTTTCTGCTTTTGATTATTTTTAGAACATCGTCAAGTTCATTCTTCGTAAAGTGTCCGTATAACGTCTTTCTGGTTATTAATAATGTGTATGTTCAGTTGTGATTTTAGGCGGGTTTCCAAACAGTTTCTTGAAGTGTTCTTTCCACTTCAGACGTCTATCGTCTTAGCTATGATCCCGAGTTGCTTTTCCTAGCGATAACCTCCTTTACTGTCTGTTCTGATAATTGGGATTGTTTATAT
Source organism: Doryteuthis pealeii (assembly GCA_023376005.1). Lineage (NCBI taxonomy): Eukaryota > Metazoa > Mollusca > Cephalopoda > Myopsida > Loliginidae > Doryteuthis > Doryteuthis pealeii. Next base: position 23,619,926 of record CM042142.1, read on the forward strand.
TCTACAGAATTTCTGATTTTATTTATTTGGCCTTAAATATATTCTACTTGTTCTTTTTTGTTTGCTTTAGTTTGTTCTATCTGAGCTTTGTTAATATGCTGAGCATTGCTGAGACTTTAGAATACACCGACTGCACCTCTGCAGGGGATTAAGGCTCCACCAATGAGGCCACCTGTTGGCTGTGGGTGGCTATCCGGGATGATTAAGGACGGAATCCACGTGGTTGAGCAGTCCATAATACGCAACATTCCATTTTGGGCCTTACCTAGGCTAGACTATTGGTCGGAGATACCCCCTGCGATCAATCAGCTGGTAATGTCAAGCCCTAGTACCTATATGATTGTCCCAACACTATTTTCCTTATGGTAACCCCCAACCCTTTATATAATATATGTGCTAAAAGGCCGTGGCTGTGAGTTTACATGTCCGGGGTATGACGTTAGACTCTATCTGATGGTAAGGTTTCAGTATTGGAGGTCTGGGGAATTTGGAGCACGCTTCTCATCACCATTACTCCCACATCCACTGACCCGGAGAGGTAGTACCTGTTAAGGTTCCATCTATGGGTTAAATTTAAAAAAAATCAGTTTAAAAATGTATTTGACGTAAAATGACCCAATTGGCTGACATACCGTAAAACCCAACCAATCAATCAATAAACCAACCAACCATGCAGATACCGACACAAAATTACAGCTGTTACCGGATTCATGATATTCTAATTATATTTTTCTAGTGTAATTTCTATTGATAAATTTCTCATATAAGGTGTGTGCTAGACGCCTGCTCCTATTTATAGACTCGGCGATAAACATGTGATCATACTCTTGGCCAATCTTTGACAGTACTCTGCTGTTGAGACAATACTTAAACTGAGCATACTAAGCATACTGGCTATAATTACTTTGAACCTTCGTGGACGACGGATATAGGATTGAATCACTGGACCTTTAACACTACGCAAGATAGGATTTATTCACTTACCAAAGGATTCCATAACTCAGGGCTTACTTACTCTAAGCCCTTTTCAACTGGCCAAGGATGGCATTTAAAAAAACTTAACAATTTCAATGTATGCTTCAGTGAGGATATTATGTCTATATTTTTATCGCCTACAGACGCTGTTAGCTCGGATAGATGATTTATCATTTTTAATGTTTTGACGTTAAAAACTGTGACGTTGAATATTTTTGCTTCCAAGTAAATTTGAGTTCAGTAGCTGATTTTTCAAACACTGGGGCAAGAGCTACAATCTCAACAGAACGCGTCCCTTGATCCGCACGAAGGTCGATGCGGTTTTGACGTTTGTTTTGGTTTGTAGTCCTGGTAATCTTTTGGTTGCTATTTTTATCTCATCAAAAAGTGAATAGCATTAGTTTCTTGACTGAACATTTTGATCCAAGCCATTGACCTATGAGGGTCGTCCGACCATCATCAGATGGAACTTGCGGTTGACCCGCTTTTCGATTCATCCGCCCTTCTTTATCCACTATGCTACTGCCCATTGTTTCCAGTTGTACACGGTTTTATAGCGCGTATAATTTTCTTCTATCAGAATCTGATATCCAGTGATAGGCCAGTGCAAGATTACTGAATAAATATAATAATAGATAAAGGCTGCATGTTTGTTTAACGTGGACATTGATCTCTATGGTTTGAACGTTGTTTTATTGCCACAGAGTTATGACTCGCCAGTTACTACACAAATAAAGTTTCTCAATAAGTAAAAAATAAAAAAAGTGTTTCTTTTTTCTTTTCCTTGTTTCTTTTTCTATTTTTCCTCTTTTAAGTTTTACTGTCATATTTATTTAAAATCAAAGATTTTGGATTCTTATTTAAATTTTGGGATTCTTCGAATTTTTAACTTATTTACTTCCCACATCTACATTTTCTTAGCATCATTTTAGCAGTTAATTTTTTTTTTTTCTTCTCTCTTTCCCTTAGTATATATATTTACCAACCCCTCCGCACGAGCAGGATGTGACACAAGGCAAATTTCCTAAGCGGAGTTCAACAGGCTTGAATTCAGAGTGTTCCTTCTCGTAGACCAGTTGCCTAACCAAGGTTAAAGAGCCCAGTCTCCTACTATTTATCCATATCTAGAGGAGTAGGATTCATACCTTTCCCAAGGGTATTAGCGCTAAGTGAAATGCAATTACCATGTCTAGGATTTGAACTCGTGACGAGTCCATTTCCCATGATTTTAACCATTACACCACGCGCTTTCCTTAGTATACGTTTGGACATTTCAACATAAAAATTTATTTGGTATAATAAATTTTTTCAAAGAAATATAAGTTGTTACCTTTTATGGACTCTCTCGTCGATTCCGACGCATAAGGATTCATACAATGAACAACCCACACAGTGATTTTTTTTATAGTGGTGAAGGCTTGTGTTGGTCCATCTGCATTTTTTGACACAGTCGATAGGAAACAATTGTGCACGAATGCCACAAACCCAATCAACGACTGACCTCAGAAATTTGAATTCAGAGTTTTACCTCCCCTAGACTGGTTCCCTACCAAGGTTAAAGAGCCCAGTCTGCCCTACTATTTTACCCATAGCTGGAGGGAGAATATATGGATTCATACCTTTCCCAAGGGTATTAGCACTATTTGAAACGCAAACAGCCTTGTCTGGGATTTGAACTCGGGTCGACAAGTCCATTTCCCACGACTCTAACCATTACACACACACACACACACACACACACACACATATACATATAATATATATATATATATATATATATATATATATAGAGAGAAAGAGAGAGAGAGATAGAGATAGAGTGATAGATAGATAGATAGATAGGTAGATATCAGTCTGTACCAATCTGTGTATAGATAAAAACGCGTATATATAGAAACTGTGCATACATGTGCATCTCTGTATATGTAATACATATATGTGTTTGTTGATGTAGACATTTATATGGATATATATTCATGAGCCTACATGTGTGTCTATGTATGCATTTATGTATATATGTGTATAATTCTTTGTCACTCGAAGATTGGTATCATATAATTCAATACTATGTGACGTATGTGAGCCTAGTGAGTGGGATAACCAAACTCTTGTCAGGATAACAAGTAAGATCTGTCAAACAGTAAATGCACCCTCTTGTAGGGTCAGCAGTTATGTATCACATACATATCATGGATAGCGATATATATATATATATATATATATATATATATATATATATATATATATGAAGTAAATACACACGCGATGTGTTTATGATATGGCTTTTTTTAGCCGACAAATTTTGGGGAGAATATGTGCTTAATTGAAGTCGTACCTAATTTTGAAAGTTAATTAATTAATAATTAATTAACTATTTTTGAAAGTTAATTAATTAATAATTAATTAACTATTTTTGAAAGTTAATTAATTAATAATTAATTAACTTTCAAAAAATTAGGTACGACTTCAATTAAGCACATATTCTCCCAAATATATATATATATATATATATATATTATATATATATATATATATGAGAATATGTGTTTAAATGAAGTCGAACCTAATTTATGAAAGTTAATTAATTAATAATTAATTAATTAGCGGGATTACCTATTTAAATTTAAGGCTAAACAAATCGAGAAAAATCAATATATATATATATATATATATATATATATACTAGCAGTAATTCAAATACGTTATTCAAACATGTCTGGTTAAAGACTACAAAACCTTTCTTTTTATGATCGTTTTTCTCTCTTTCAGTGGAAGCGTGCTGGGCCCATAACCTGTTAAGTTTCTGACCGCCATCCTTGGCCAGTTGAAAATGACTTAAAGTAAGTAAGTAAGTCCTGAGTTATAGAATCTTTTGGTAAGTGAATAAGTCCTGAGTTATGGAATCCTGCGTAGTGTCAAAGGTCCAATGATATAATCCTATGTTCCGTCGTCCACGAATGTTCAAGTAGTTATGAGTAGGTATGACCAGAACAGCCGGTATAAATAACAATATCACCAGCAGAGTACTGCCAGTGATTGGCCAAGAAGTTGGTCACATGATTATCGCCGAGTCTATAAATAGGAGTGGGCATCTAGCACACACCTTATATTACAAAACGCTTTCAAATCCTGGACGTGGTAATTACTTCAATTAGCGCTAATACCCTTGGGAAAGGTATGAATCCTACTCTCCCTCCAGCTATGGATAGATAGTAGGGCAGACTGGGCTCTTTAACCTTGGTTAGGCAACTAGTCTAGGAGAAGGAAAACTCTGAATTCAAACCTGTTGAACTCCGCTTAAGAAATTGACTTTGTGTCACATCCTGCTCGTGCAGAGGGGTTGGTAAATATATATATTACAAAACGCCAACACTCTCTCTCTTTCTTGCTTGTACCTTTGTATGAAAGTCAATTTGATCTTCGAGGGTGGGATTTTTGTATGTATTGTTTGTGTTTGTTTGATTAGGTTGCAGGAGTTATTCTGTTGGAAGTCTTTATTATTGGTAGGTGTACTTTGCTAAGTTTGTACGTCATTGAAGATGTTTATTATGTTAGTGCCGATGTTGAATGCTATTTTATTTAGGGTTGGTAGTTTGCTTTTAATACTGATTGGTTCATGGATTTCAAGGCGTTTTCTGCAGTTATTTTTGTATATGATTTTCGTGTTATTAGTGAGGATTTTCTATATTTCGATAGATGTGAATTTATTGTTATATGTTATAGTTATATGTATTGGAATTGTGGTCTCTAAGGCGACAGGAGATCATTGTTGTAGATGTTAGGAGTTCTTAATGTGTCGTTCGGGAGACATGTTAACTTGTTAATATATTTGTTTGGTTTAAGGACGATTTTGGGGTGTTAGTATTGTTTTCAGCGATGAGATTTGATATTTTAAATTTGGTGTAGTAAATGATGAGTTTAATTGGACCATACGACCTTTAGGCACTCCTTTTTGATCGCGATTAAGAAAGGACATGTTTTTCATTTATACCGTCAATATCCGGTTGTTTTAATAGACGACTTTTAGATTTAAAAAATATTATGAAACAAACCCCTAAACTTAACTCCTAACCCCTAATCCTAACCCCTAAACCTAACCCCTATCAAACAACCGGATATTGACGGTGTAAATGAAAAACATATTCTTTCTTAATCGAGATAAAAAAGGGGTGCCTATACTAATATTAATTTTTCAAAGCAAAAATACTAAATTAAAGTTTTGAAATAAAATAACTGATGTATTATAAAATTCATTAATTGATAAATCAATACTGAAAATTTCATTAAAATCGGATAATTTCCTGATTTTGGTAATTTTTTTTCCATCCTAAATGTTATTTTAAAATTGTAAACAAGCGCCTAAACCCATTGAAAAAGGGGCAGAATGGCGGATCGCGTCGAAATTGACCAAAATAAATCGTTTTAAATCTATTAAAAATAAACTGCATATCTAATGATATTTTTCTTTTTTAATGATGGTCATTATGTTACTACTTATCATTTTAGACAAAAGTTTGACCTTAAATAATATATTTAATTAATTTTAATTAGTTTTTAAAAAGCTAGCAGCCGACAAAATTGGGTATCTCTAGCCTATAGGTAATATGGTCCGTTTAATTAGTTTAAGATGTTCGGCGGGTTTAGACTATCGCTCAATTGTGGTGGTTCATGCCATAACTTGTTAGAAATAGTTAAAAGAATTAACGCGTTAAGAATTAAATAGTTAAAAAGAAGAAAAAAAAACGTAATTTATAAAATTTGTTTATTTTTAAATTTAAACAATTTAAGAATAACAAGAGTTGTCTCCCTTGAACTGTTTAATAATAAACGACCATCGAGTGAAAATTTGTCTGAAAAAAAAAAAAAAAAAAGAAAAAAAGGCGGCCAGTCGCGACGATCAACAAGAACAGTCAATGAGTGACAGACATGGAGTATAGTCGGTAAACATTAAGACTATTGCATCAGGAAAATGCTGACACAGTAATATATTTTAAGCGGAAGTTATTTTGGCTGATGAAACTGGAAACGAATTTATGAATTGAAATTTGAAAGGAATTTATATTGTTTTCTCTCCCCGGAACGAAATTTCTCTGCGGTTTTAATGTTTTAATTATTTTGTTATGCCTTTTGTATCTGTTAAAAAAAATAATGTCGTCAGTCGGAAAGAAACTGAGGATTGAGATTTTCCTCAATAGAAAAGGAAAATAGGATTTTCTAAAAAGAACACGTTTGAAACTTATATGTTGTTATTTATTTTCACTTTTTGTTCACGTGTTGAAATAAATTATTTCCTAAAAATGATAATTTCAACTTATGTTGCTTTCTCAATTTTCTCGAGTTAAACTTCTTGAAATTGAACATTTTTAACTTCATCTTATTTATTTATCATTTTTCCTGGATGGATCGATTTTGCTGTTGCTATGATGACTGCCGGAAGAAAAGGGTTGATTTTTTAAAATTGAAAAATATTTCGTGATATTCACCTAATATATATTTTTTGTGATTTTATTCATATATATATAAAGTCGTTGGGGTGGCCTAATGTCGGTATCAGCCAGACAGCGAGGGAGTCTATCCCCTTTTTACTAGCCCTAGACCAAGGAGACTATTTGAGCGCCACACCTACCATCAGCTCCTTACTTTACCGCACAGATCCCTGTGCTACTCATACGCTGAGTTGGCGGGGGCCAGTATCGAACCAAGAACCTTGAGATTCCTAGCCGAACGCTCTACCGACTGAGCTAAACCGGCCCCTTTTGTCTGTAAAATGAATTCTAGAGCTTCTCTTCTCTGAAAAAATGGTTTATAAAAGCATTTTTGACCAAGAAATCCAAAAGGTGCTATAAAAGGTCTTAAAGTTAAGAAAATTCCGAATACAGACTTAGTAAAATTCATCAAACAAGCAGATTTTCGATAGCGTTAGTGATATACATAACGCATTATATAATAATGGATATACTAAAAATAATATTAAATCCAACAACAATTGTTTTGCCAACAACGAGCAAAAGAATGAGAAACTAGATAGGAAAAAATAAAACAAGAAATAAATGCATTATGTGCTACAATCCACAATTTAGCCTCCAGGTGAAACACAAAATCGGTAAAATTAAAAAAAACAATGTAATTAACAATCATTTTCCAATTAACCAAACTCTCTAAAAAATATTCAACAACAACAACTTAAAAATTAGCTTCTCCTGTATGGATAATATAGAAAGAATAATTAAAAATTCTCAATAATAAAATAATGAGCAATCACACAAACAATAGAAATAAAGATAAGAATAGACAGAAATCAAGCAACTGCCAAAACCCTGAAAAATTCCCCACAAAAGAAAAATGTTTGACAAAAGGTCTTATTTACCAAGCATCTGTGAAATCTACATAAGAACTAAACCTAACTAAATTTTATGTGAGATGTACAACATCAGAATTTAAAATAAGTTTTGGAAATCACAAGCGCTCGTTTCCCAATATCAAGCTAAGAAATGTAACAAGCCTAACTAGTTATATTTGGGATTTAAAGGATCAAAACTTAACACTGATCATTAAATAGGAGGCCTTAAGAAAATCAAACATATGCAGAGCCCTGAATGACCCATGATTTTGTGCTTACGAGAATAATTATCCGTAATGGATAAGAAAAACCTTAACAGCAGAAATGAATAGGTGGGAATGTGTAGGCACAGAATCAGCCGATCACTAATGTATAATTAAGAATAACCGCCTTAACCTATAAGCAAAATACACGGGCTATCATTATAAATAGTTATTTACCAAAAAATATAGGATGAGGGGACAAATAAATAAATAACTAGGAAAACGAGTATAGACAGAGAAATAAAGAGAAGGAAAGGGGCGTTAGAGTAAGAAATGGAGAAACAGTTAGAATTACAAATTGAATTAACATTACGGAAGTAGATATAAAGACGGACAGAGACAGACAGAAAATCATATTAGTTTGGCACTTTATTTGTGCGCGAAATTGGCCATTTTTGCCCAATCTCAGGGGGATTATCAGGCGTCAAAAGTCATCTAAAACTCCGAATTGAGCACTTTTTTCACCATCAGTAAATTCAAGATATTAGAATCCATGAGAAAAATCAATAAAATCGATAACTTAAATTTTCACCAACATACGTAGACTTAAAAATACTTTGTTGAATATCTGTTTGTTTGTATCATATTTATATGTACATACGCAAAATCTTAATATGAACGTTTGAGATTCTATGCCTAATATTGGGGAGTAGATTTTTGAATACTATAGGTGAGTTGCATGCACCTATGTCTATGTATTTTAATTTTTCCTTAGGTTTGTGGTAATGTTTGTGTGTTCCGCTATCTAGGTCCAAGTTAACATCTAGGAAATTGACATTTGTCAGGTTAGTATCTATTGTGATATTGAGGCCCATGTTGTACATGTGTGCTATTACGTTTTTCTCAGTTTGTCTAGGGTACGTCCATTGCATTTTCGGGATAGGCACAAACCATCGTCTCTGTAAATCCCAAATTGGTGTTCTGGGAAGTTGCTTTTTAGAGAATCGAGTATGTATAGCCCGACTAGGTTGCAGATGTCAGCATCAATAACCTACTAAATAGAAAATTTTACAGAAAAAACACTTAGAATTCGTTATTTCTACACTAACAAAATCAGACACATAATTAGTGCACACAACAAAAAAATGATGAAGAACTCCGAAAAATACAAAAACAACACAAGTGAAATGGCTAACAAACCTACCGGTAATTGTAAAGTCAAAAACGAGTCTACACTTAACGGATTATGAACACCCAAAACATCATGTACCAAGCATAATATTTCCCAAAAGGAAAATAATCGAAAAAAAAAAAAAGAAAAAGAACATATTCCAGAATTTTCGCAACATTATGGAAACAAAGGTTATATAACGACAGGTACTCACTCTCAAACAAAAACCAAAAGAACCAAGCTGCACTATCGAGGCATTTTTGGAAGTTGAAGAAAAGAAATCTGAACCCACAAAGCGAATGGCAATTTTTTAATAAATTGACAACCCCAACAAACCCCAGTTCTATTTAATATGATTTTCTCATCTTATTTGATATAGACCTGATATGAAATTTTGTCCATTTCAAAATCAGACTTTAAGAAGCAAAGGTAACCGAAATAAATTTATTTCTGATGAATTAAGATTTTCATATATTTACTTATTTTTACAAATATGCACATACAATGATATTTATATGTACATACGCAAAATCTTAATATGAACGTTTGAGTTCTCAATTTTGGTTGAATCCTATCATGAAAACACTTGATATCATTCACACACACACAAACAAACACACACACACAAACACACACACACACACACACACACACACACATATATATATATATATATATATATATATACACATATATGTACACATACACACACTTAAGTATATACATATATATATATATATGTGTGTGTGTGTGTGTGTGTGTGTGTGTGTGTGTGCGCGCGCGTGTGTGTATAAATATATATTCACAACTATGTTTATGTATTAGTTACGATTTTATCTATCGTTATCAATTAAGTTCCGTGTAGATGCATTCAAAAATCCCACATGTAAGTATACATTTATGTTAGATATTTGAAGGAAAAACCAAACCAAACAAAACGAAAAACAAACGTATACTTGTTAGTGTTTCTATTGACAGATCAACCGGCAAAGTAACAAAAATTCCCCGAGACTTTTAAACACCTCTGCTCCTATATTGATCTGCGCATGCGTTGATCAGTACACTGGTTGATTGAGCTTGTCTGTCACTGTCATGGCGCGTCTTAGGAGCAAACAGTACTGAATGCCAACTACAAACACAACTGATTAGAGAAGCGCCCTATAGCGGTGTTGCAGTCACGGTAGGGCCGAAGGAGCCAGATATATATTCTTTTTCAAATGTGGAGAGTGAAATAAATTTCTCGATTTGGATAGCAAAAAATCTCATGAATAAAATGTAATGAAGAAATCTAAAACTCCTCAAGGCTGATCTGTTTCAGTAAATAATATATCTATCTATCTCAGTCTATTTATTTTCACTGGTTATACGCTCTTTATATATATATAATATATATATATATATATATATATATACTAGTAGCAATACCCGGTCCATGCCCGTAATAAGATGATTTTAGGAACATCAGGAAGTGAGAGAGAAAGGGAGAAGACAGGAGTAAGAGAGTAGATGCGAGGAAGATAATTTAAACAAGATTTTTTATGAAAAAAAAATGATTGCTGATAATTCATATTTAACAATGTTCGTTTAATTTAGGAATTGTTTTTTTTTGGTTTACATTTAAGATATTATTTAAAAAGATGTAACCCTAAACTCGTGAGAGTTTTGAAACTGTTAAACTTAAATTCAGTTTTTAATTGGTTGTTGAGTTAAATTATGACAGTTTGTTAAGTTTATATTTTTTACTTTTTGCATACTTAATACACACTATCTATGGAGCCTGTAACCTTCTTCCTATTATATATATATATATATATATATATATATATATATATATATATGTGTGTGTGTGTGTGTGTGTGTGTATGTGTGTGCCTATGTGTGTCTATGTGTGTGTTGTCGTTGTGGAGTACACGTATGCTTTGCCAGCGACCTCAGTAATCAACCAGTCTAAAAACATCCTTGTAAAAGGGAGGTCATTCTCTCGAAATATTGGATGAAATAAAATGGAACAGCTTCTTGTTTATTTCACACTTTCACCAATTCTTGCACAAAATAAAAAAAATAACGTCATTAGATCTACCGAAAGAACAAGGCACCATGCTAAAAACAAATATAAAACGCAAGAATCAGGTGATATCCAGCAGAAACATTTACAGATGCGAACTACGCTGATGATCTAGCACTTCAAGCAACTACACCTGCACAGAACGAATTATCGATGCATAGCTCAGAAAAAGCAACAAGAGTCATTGCTTTTCAGGTGAACAGATAAAACAGAGTTCATGTTTACAAACAAGATGGAGACTTATTTACGGTAAACCAGTTGACATTACTCATCTTCAGAAAGCGATCTCCAAATACGCATAAAAAAGGCTTGGAATTCTATAGACAGCTCATCTATCGTATGGAAATCTGATCTCTGAAAGATAAAGTGAAAAATTCTTCCAAGCTGCAGACGTGTCAGTACTAATGTATGGCTACACCACTTGGACTCTAACGAAACTGCGTAGAGAAAAGCTAGATGGGAACTGTGCAAGGATACTGCATTCTATTCTGAACAAACCTTGGAAGCAGCACCCCACAAGAAACAGTTGTACGGACACTTACCTCCTATTATACATCAACCATCCAAATAAAACGAACAAGACATGCTAGACATTGTTAGAGAAGCAGGGACGAGCTCATAAAAGACGTTCTAATGTCGGCGCTAACACATGGGCATACCAATATATCAGCCAGCAAAAAACGATTTCGATCAGTTTCGCACGGATTCTGGATGTTGTGCAGTGGATCATCAGAGGGTGATGGCCTGTAGGGACAGATGGTGAGGAAGAGTTAGTGAGCGTATCCTCATTGACTCTTCCTCACCACCTGTCAGCACGATCTGATGATGATGATAATGATGATGTATATAAGTTCTATACATTTGATGAAATAATAATGAATGATGAAATAAATAATACCACATGAATTTGTAACTTTATATCTTATTATAATGGGGATTGTGTCGTCACAGTCTCCATGATTTTATTTTTATTTAAATCTCAATTATTATAAAATTGTTTTATATTATTAATACTGTTGGACTTATCTATTTACTCATAACATGCAATTATAATTATACGTACAATCAAATAGCGGTTTAGTGTGAACAGCAAAGTTAATTTGCATCTTGATCATAAGAACTTGATTTTAATAAATTTTTGATTGGTATTATTGATTTCTAATTATTTGGTTTTATTTAATAAATATGATAAAATATCCCGTCGTTGAATTTCGAAAGAAATCCATTAAAAAAAGAGAAATAACTATTTTTATTCCTTATTGTCTAATTTAGTTAAATGATTGAATTAGGAAAATGTAGCTATGAAAGCTAGGAGTGATGGAAAGAGATTGCGTTAAAGCTGTTCTATTATTTGATTATACTCCTTCATATAAGTTTAACGTAATAATTTGATATTAAATAGTATTGAATGCTTTTTTTATTTTATTATTTTATATTATTTTTTGCTTTTTGCGATATATTGAAAATATTTATACACACACACACACACACAAATTCACACACACACACACACACACACACACACACACACACACACACACACACACACACACAGACAGACATAAAGAAACAACTGTAAAAGTAAAAGTAAAGCCATAAAGTCGTCGGGTGGCCTAAAGTCGGTATCAGCCAATCAGCGAGGGAGTCTATCCCCTTTTCACTAGCGCTAGACCAAGGAGATTATTTAAGCGTCTGAGGTGGGCGTCACACTTACCAGCAGCTCCTTACTTTACCGCACAGATCCCTGTGCTACTCATACGCTGAGTTAGCGAGGGCCGGTATCAAACTAGGAACCTCATGGATTCTAGCCAAACGCTCTACCGACTGAGCTAACCCGGCCCTCAACAACTGTAATTGAGTTAAATTGTTAATTGAGGAAAATTCAGCAATGGAAACCGGTATAGAAAAGAATAAAACAGCTAGAATGTTAGCGCTTCCCAAAGCACTAACATCTTAGATGTTCTACACTTGTATATATTTTCTTACATTAAAAATTGAGAGGCGGTGTAGTTCAGTCAGTTGAATATTCGCCTCGAAAGCATAAGATTTTAGGTTTGATACCGGCACCTCACCAACTCAACGCACGGCTTGATATGTGCCGTTAAGTGGGGAGCTGACGCAAAAACAATCTCCCTAGTCTGGCGCAAGTGATAAAGGCGATAGACTCCCTCGCTGATAGTGACAGGAGGCCACTCAGCCTACATAACTTGTTTTTACATTAAAACCTAAATAAAACTCAAATACTTGCGCTCGTAAGGCGAATATCTTTGCTAGTATAAAGAATGTTCACTTGTTGCTTGTCAGTCTATGCAAATATGGAACTTTGAACATCGATTGAGACGTCTACTCATTCTAAGATGTCATAAAGACAAAGTACCAATCCCCTTTTTGTCTATTTTTAAAATTCTATTCTTCTCGATATTTTTTGTTCTTAGTGATATCAATTTAAAGACTCGTTCTTTCTTTCTCTATCTCTTTTTGCGGCTTGGAGAAATCTTTATCAATTATTACAAAATTTATTGTTCAAATCTTGAAATGTTGTAATTATGTCTAGCTTCAGCTCACATTTGTTATTGGAAGCCTTTTTTGAATTCATAAGAAAGAAAGAAAAAAAAACCGGAGAAATATTTTCTTACTGTTGAGTAACTGGCCGTCATCCTTGGTTCCAGTTGTAAAAGAACTTAAAGAAAACAAGTGAGTAAACCAATAAGTCCTTGTGGGATAGTGTCCTTTAGGTCCGACATCCGAGTGTGAATGATTTAAGATTAGAATCAGCCTCTATAAATACACCAACAGCAGCAGCAGCACTGCCAGTGATTGGATAATAGGAATCTTTCTCAGGTCACGTGATAGTCAACGAGTCTATAAGTAGAAGTGACTACTTGTCCCATGTCTTATATACAGAAATATTCCAACACTTACCAATATTGAATAGAATAAGGGTACAAGAGAAAGTTGAAAAGGTAAAAAGGGTAAAAGAAGTAGCTAAAAAAGGCGAAATAGTTGAAAGGGTAGGTGAGGTTGTGAAAACGGTAGAAGAGAAACGCAGATGGTAGAAGAGGAATTTGGAAGGGTAAAAGAAGTTAGAAAGATAAAATATGAGGCTTAAAGGGTAGAAGAAATACTTAAAAGGATACAAGAAGTTTAAAGAGTACTTGAAAGAGTAAAAAGCGAAAGTTAAATAGAATTGTAAATTGAATTTGTACATGTAGTTGGTACGAGGAAACCTGAAATGATGCAAGAAATAGATGAGAGGGTACAAGAAAAACATTAAAGATACAAAAATCAACTGAAATAGTATAATGGACATTCAACGAGTTCAATAATTACTTGAAGTAGTTTTAAGGTGAAAATGTAGCTGAACAAATGCCAGCAGTAGCCTAAGTCTATAAGAAATTAAAAGAGAACTGCAAGAAGCTGAAAGCATGTCAGCACCTTTATTCACACTTTAAATATTGTTAATTATCTAGTATGCCTGATTTTTGTACGCTGATTTATTTTTAGATTCTGTATTTGATGTCATATAAAACTCCCTTTTCACCCACAAATATCAAGATTTCATAAATTTGTAATAAATCTACAAAAATAAATCTGTCTTCAATTTGACTAAATAGTGAACATGGATGAAGATTCACTAACATTCGATTTGCCATCCACCATTAAGTTTGGTGGCAGTTTTATATGTCATCATGTTTCATATAACTCTCCGAACTTTCTTATTCTTCTGTTGTCTACTTAACATTATTAGCTACTCAGTTTAACTTAAATGTGGAATCGATAAACCATATTAAACTTTCGGCTGAGGCTGTTTACTTTTAATTCTCACTAAAGCCCCTGGGAAAGGAATAGATCCACAATTTCTCTCTAGATAAAATAATGGAAAGAGACTATAGTCTTCAGCTTTGGTGATTACCTAGTCTAAGATATCATCAATTCTAAATTGAAAACAAGTTGACAGAGTATAAGACGTAAGTGTACAAGAATAAGTTGAAATATAGAATGTTTGAATATAGATAATGTTTTTTTATGACTTATCAACATTCAAAGGGTTTATACTATCATTTCAGTTAGATATCACATTTAATCAAGCAAAAATATCAAGTGGTGAAACTTAATAATTTAAGAATAAAATAGAATATAGTTAAATATTTTATTAATACAAAATATACGGTTATAATCCTTTGTACCGGTTTAGTTGATAGAGGGAAAGGAAATTCTACCGCTATCTCCAACCACTTTTGTATCCTGTTTCTCGTATTTCACAATTGTGATATGAGTCCGGGTAAAAAAAAACCTTCTAATACCCATCGACTGATTTGTACAGTGAGTCAATATATAGAGGTGGTGGCTTTTGATGGTCATGGTGGTGGTGGGGTTATTGTAGATATTTTTTTGCTTTTAGTTTGTCTGCGATTCGGTGGGAATGGAGCTAGAAAACATTTTTCCTTTCATGCTGAAATCGGGTTCTTTATGTTTTGAAATAGTTGATTAGTTTTGCAATTAGTTTGATTAACGCTTTCAAGTAATTAGATCTCTTCGCTGATTAAGATAATAGTCAACGATTAATCGGGTGTGATAAAAATTGTCGATGTATTTTCATGACACACTAACTCCTATATAATGGTCATAGGTTAATGCATGAGATAAATTATTCACAAATCAAATAAGCTTTTTGGAGAATATACCGGATCTTGTTCTAAATCGTTTTCAGCTGAATTTTCTCCATAGAAATAATCCACATAGATATAAAGCCAAAATTCCCTTTTCAGTTGAGAGTGTTCCCTTAAGTAGATTCTCATAATATTCATCCAGAAATTCAAAATCTAAAGGTTATTGCACATTGATTCGTGCACATTGGTCATACAATGTAAAATAATATTCGCATTATCTTTAATCAGTTATACGAAGTTTCGAATGGAATTATGAATAATTTTAGGACATATTGACTCCGATATAATAGTCATATTTAACTATATTAGATTTTTAAATACCAAATTAAATTCCGTTTCAAACTTTGTATTTGAAGTGATGTCACACTTATTTCTGTACAATCGTCATTTAGTAACCAGTAAGTATTTACCCAACCCTTTCGCAACGGACAGGATGCTACATAAGGTCAATTTTTTTAAGAGAGGTGGTTTGAATTCAGGGACCAGTTTTCATACCGCTATTAAAGAACCCAGTTTGCCCTACTATTCGTCAATAGCTCGATAACAGATCGATTTATGCCTTTCGCAAGGGCACTTGCGCTAACTGTAAACGCAAACAGCTTGTCCACCACTTGAACTTTAGTGCCAAGTAGCTAAGTTTAAATAAATTTAAACTTTAAGTAATTAATTAATCTTTTAAGGATATTAAACGTTTTATTTTATTTATTTAATTTTTTCCTCACCCCACAGGCAATCTTTAAAAAGATTATTTTTAAACTGCCTAGAGGGTGTGTTCTTTTTGTTTTTTGGTTTGTTTGTTTTTGTTTTTAGTTGTTGTTGTGTTGTTGTTCTTTTTCTCTAGTAATAATAAAGAAATATGGTCTGTTTGCCTACTTTCTAATTGTTCCTATTGTTATTTTGATCGTGGTAAGTTATTTATAGGTAAGTCTGTAATTTATGAACAAGATATTTCGGCTGCGTTCGGTATTTATCTACGTACCGTTTGGCACAAAAAGTCAGACATCCGAATAGAATACAGAAAGATAAATTTATTTGAATTAAATGTTAGAATTTATAATCACATAGATTCTACTTAAGAATATAATATCATAAGTGACGATTTACACTTACCTGAAGCAAAAAGAACGCGCTGTTTCGTGTATCTTTCGTGTAGGTTGGCTATTTGTAATGTGATTCAGGCGCAGATACGAGCCTTTGATATTCCTATCATTTATGAATATCCACAAGTTATCCTGTACATAAAAGACTCGTCTAATCAACAGAGAGGCATTTGTGAACTACCGAGTAGAAAATAACCTGGACGAGAGTGACGCTTAGTTGAAGCATCTAGAACAGAACTTTGTGTGTGTGTTTGTGAGTGTGTGTGTGTGTGTGTGTGAGATATATATATATATATATAGAGAGAGAGAGAGAGAGAGAGAGAGAGAGAGGGGGGGAGTACCATCTGACTTTGTCGATGAAAGGTAAAATAGAAAGCAAATTCAACTTAGGAAGTGCTGTTTTGAAAACAATCAGAAAAACCCCACTTGCATCAGGTAGAAGTAACAGGTTTTTGACATTGTTCGTCATATTGTGGAACTGATTCTTTTATAATGATCATGTGATATTGGAGAGGATTTTCCAAAGTTCCAACTCTGAATGCAGTTTATAGCATTTTGTTGCTGCAATAAAGATGTCTTTATCGGACGAAACAATTCGTGTCGTATGATTTAGATATATATTTAAAGATTTTTCAATGCTGAAAAATTGTAATGATTACTTTTTGAAGTAGATAATTGATGAAGTTGAAAAAGAATAATTAGGAATTTTGCAAAACGGGGAAGTTCAATGTGTTATGTAATAGGTTATCGTGTCGAAAACTGATAACGGCTTTGACCCAGTGGTTAAACACCTGCGAAGTTTATTGATGGCTGAAAGATGAATGTTTTCAGCGTGCGAACTAAATGAAATAAGAAAACTATTTTGAATCATGAATGCGAGTTGATTGATTGATTGATTGGAAGTGAAGAAGGAGAGGAAAACAAAATATCCGATTTTTAAAAGATTTTTGTTTTGAGAACGATGAAAACATTCCAATGTCTCGTGAGATTTTAACGTTTAAAGTTCTGATGGATCAACATTTAAAAATCAAGTGATAAACGTGGGAGCCGAATTATAAACGCCCATTGCCAACTTCTTTGGTCACCCGGGCGGGAATAACGATCAACTGCTTTTGAGTCCAGGTGCATATGTGTATTTATCCAAATCTTCCACCACGATGAGGATGTGATACAGTCATTATCTAAGTGGACTACAGCTGGTTTGAATTCAGAGTATTTTTAGACTGGTTGCTTTACCAGGGCTAAAAACACAGTCTGACCTACTAGTTACCCATAGCTGGTGGTGCGAGGAAGAGATTGATTCGTGTCCTTCTCAAGGGCATAAGCGTGCTGTGAAACGCTAGTAGCCCCGTCCCGTATTTGAACTCAGGTCGCCGAGTTCATTTCTTATGACGATAATTATTACGCTACGAGTGCCTTCACAAGTCCAGTACATGTACCAGCAAGAAAGCCCCACGACAATTGTATATTCAAAAATAGATTTTTCTGTTGTCAACATTTATAGACTTGCCTTCCAACAAAAATTGTTAGTCACAATTTTTAAGATTCTTTGGAATCGAACCGTATACACACACACACACACACACACACACACACATATATATATATATATATATATATATATATATATATATATATATATATATATATATAATTTGTTTTAGATAACAGAGCATTGTTTGGAATCGAACCCACAGCGTTCTTTTTTTTAACGTACGGTAAAAATTCTTGGAATTTAATAATTGGAAATCTATTCTTTTGGAACTGAACATTTGCTATTTATCTTTCTCTTCTTGAATCGCAATGCTCTCTTTATCACCAGATCCCCGAAGTTAAACAGTGATAAGCATGTTCAATACTTAAACGGGTGACCTTTAAGCAACAGCAGGTACTGTAAGTAACCTGATATCAAATGACTTTATTAGTCAATAAATTACACGAAACTATTTGATATGCCGTTAAACAGAAAAACCAGCGAATGTGTTTTTTCTTATGGCCTTAATGATAAAAGAACAGAACAGATGAAATTTTGCTTAAAAGCAAACGAGATGAGGATATTACTTTGAATCAGAAGTAAAAAAACTTGCGGCCTTACCGCTACAAAGATCCTTCAATTTGGCTTTCCATGACCCATTCAAAGACTAATAAAGATTGTGCGCCTCTACTTCAGAAACTAATCCAATATAAAAATGCTATTAAGGTTAAAGTTTTCATTTTTCAGACATAATGTATGAATTAAATTTGGACTAATCTATTAACTAAAAGCCTAAACTTTAGATTGTTGTAAACATACTAAAAATTTGAGTTAATCCAATAAATTTCAACATGAATAGGTACTCTACTGTTAATTTGAATAAATTGTACAATTGATTCGCAATTTTGGTACAGCATTTATTTACACATAATAATGTTCACCGGTCAATAAATTCTGAATTTAGAAAAAAAAAAACGTGTTTTGAAGTGAATAGCTATAATCAAAATATTTTCTCTATCCAACATACCTGTCGGTGTGCCCATACAACAGACCCAAGTAGTTTCCAGGTACCACCGCGTCGGTCCATGCGCACCATTCGTAAAATTTGGAAGAAACGAAGTCCCCGCAATGATGAAGTGGCAAATATTCGTCCGGCACTGCCGACTGCCAGGACGATGACACTGGCCGACACAATCATAAGATCTACAAAAGACAAATGTTCAATATCAATATTCAATCAATAAATAAAGGTTCAGTATTTAATAATCAAGTTCACAGTTTGTTTAATTCTGTGGACCACAAATCTTAACTCAGGTGGTCGGGGTACTCGATCTTAAAAAGGCAGAAAATAGAAACAATAAGGTAACAATCGTTATTTATTAATGAAACATCTGATGTTCTCTGCAATCGTAAAGAATATCTAATATCCGGGTTAAATGAACAGCTTGACAGAAGGAAAACAGAAGACAAATTATTTTTTGGCATAACATGACCCAATGCGTTGACATACCGTAAAACCCAATCAACCAACCGACCAATAAATACAAACCATGCCATCAGTAGAGTTCGATAAATTTTAGCCAGAAGTCAATTCTGTTAAGGAACATATAATTACACCCGCTATGTTTAAATATCACACATATTCCAAGGCGAAATTTGAATATAATGCTTTTTCGAAATTCGTAATTTAGTACGAATTGTGAATATTGTTAATTTTTTTGAGACCTAAAAAGTTGGATGCCATTTTTATCAAGATCCCGAATGAGATTTTTGCGAGATTCTTACTTGCTACTAAAAAATAACCCGAGCAAAAATTTGGATGACTTTGCAGAGGACTAAAAAAACTAAGATGGTGTTTCAGTTTCTAAGACCGGAAGGTAAACAATGTAGGGACGAAGTTATTAATTTGTTGAATTGCAACAATACGACAATGAAGGCTCGAATATATGAAGGTTTGAATTTACAGACATCAAATAGTTACAAATTAGATAGGTGACCCATATATGACAAATGTTCGAAAGTAGCGAAATTCATAATCTTTAATATATACTCATACTCATACTCTTTCTTTCTGTCTATCTGTTCGTCTATCTGTCTGTGCAATGAGATTAAAGATTTTGATATTGGAAGTCGTGAAAAGAATGAAAGTTTATATGAAATGGTTATATGTAAGTACAGATGGTACCCCTAATTTGCATACCGGTTTTAAAATCCCGGTTTAATAAATAATTACTCGGGGGCGGGACTTGAATCATTTTTCCTGCCTCTCGTGGTCACTACGGACAAGGTTCTGTGTCTGGACCCCCACCATAGAGATAGATAAAGTTCCATATAACTGAATACACAGAAAAGTTAAGCGGCTGAATGATCATTATTCTCCAATGTTTTCATTTACGACATATCCAGGACACCCAAATCCTATTCTTTCTTGCCCGATCCATTTACCTTAGTCTTGTTGTTCCTGGAAAGTCAACAGTTTTTACAAAGCCCAAACCCACCAACCCTACAGACAGCCCAAATCATGGAGAGAATGAGGTATTATGGTGAAAGCAGGCTGCACAAGGAGAAGAATGTAAGCGTTTCTTTTGGCATAGATGGGTCAGAGCATGTACTTAACTAATTAGAACTTGAATAGTAGTATGACCAGTTTGTTTTCATTCTACCTTCCCCGGCTATATGCCGAGGCCTTGTGGTCTTTTTGTACCTGCTTTGTAAGAAAATAGGCCGAGGCTTTTTATTTCGGAGGGGGTGCGTAAGCGCAATCTGTCCAAATATATCAATCTGTTTTTTATAAACACCTGACACTCACTTTTCAGGGCGGGGACTGGTGGATTCGGCCACTGGACCAGTGCTGCAATTAACGGCGTGATCCCAGGGAGTCATCCCCAGACATTACCTGCCCCATTGATTTAAAGCGACAGGGCAGGATTTATGCTCAGTGCCTGAGATGCCCCCCTTGGGGGCGGGGAATTCCGACGGGATCAACGCATTTTTTTGCACCCACCACCCATGAGCTTCAGTTCGCGAGTGATCCCACATTAATAGGGCCTAGTCCGTGACCCGTATACGTGGGATACGCGGTAAATAAAATCAATCAGTTTTTTCATAAACACCTCTCACTTGTTCTTCGGGGCGGGGGTCCGGTGGCCAGTGCTGCAATTAACGGCATGATCCCAGGGGACCATCCCCCAGACAACATCTGCCCCTTTAATTTGCCCAGTGTCTGAGGTGCCCCCTTGAGGGGTAATGACGACGGGATCCACGCATTTTTGCACCCACCATCCCATTAGCT
Source organism: Doryteuthis pealeii (assembly GCA_023376005.1). Lineage (NCBI taxonomy): Eukaryota > Metazoa > Mollusca > Cephalopoda > Myopsida > Loliginidae > Doryteuthis > Doryteuthis pealeii. The sequence continues at coordinate 23,641,216 of CM042142.1, forward strand.
TTCGTTAGTGGGTGATTCCACATTAATAGGGCCTTGTACGTGACCCACACACGTGGGATGCGTGGTAAATAATTCAATCCTGTTTTTTTTATAAACTCTTCTCACTCGTTCTTCGTGACGGGGGTCCAGTGGCTTCGGTCACTGGATCAGTGCTGCAATTAACGGTGGGTTTATTGCCCAGTGCCTGACCCCACTCCCTTTGAGGGGGAATTCCGAAGAGATCTTTGCTTTTTTTGTGTCTACCATCCCATGAGCTTCGGTTTGTTGGTGGTCACACATTAAACGACCTTGTGTCATACCCGCATAAGTGGGATGCGAGGTAAATACTCTTTTCATTAATCTGACACTCTCTCTCTCTCTCTCTCTCTCTCTCTCGATTATGAATCTCGCTACTTTCGATCCTCGGAACATTTGTCCTTTAAGGGTCACATTGCCAATTCGTAACGATTTGAGAGGAGTTAAGATTAATTTCACCGTCATTTCTAGAGTTACTCCCACAGTGCAACTATTTACGAGGAAGGAACATGTTTAATTTTTCTTCTGTGCTAAATCCAAGCCTGAAACTTGGTTGAAAGCGGTCTGTAAATTCAAACCTTCATATATACGAGCCTTCATTGTTGTATTGTTGCAATTCAACAAATAAACGCGTCTCTCATAACTTTGTCCCTACATTGTTTATCTCCCGATCTTAGAAACTGCAACATCGTCTTAGTTTTTTTTTTGAGTCCTCTCCAAAGTTATCCAGATTTTCGTTTGGGTTATTTTCTAGTATATATATATATATATATATATATATATATATATATATATATATATAAATGTTGTTGTATAATAAAAAATGAAAAAAAAAAGTTTAAATGAGTTTTTGTTTCTGCAGTGTTTCGATCTATTTTATCATCTTCAGAGCTTTTGTTGTAATATGAAAATAATTCTTACTCATGGTAATATATATATATATATATATATATATATATATATATATATATATATATATATATATATATATATATACCTATGAATACAAATGTTTTATGTATGGAAAAATATATATAAAATGAATCAAAAGTAGACAAACAGCATCATAGTTATCTCATTTTTCTTTACACTTGCATTGTGATAGCCTTCAGAACAAACCACCAAACAGATATAGACACAAGGCTTCAAGCAAATTATAATAATCTTTTAGATAAAAATAAATTAAGTTAATGTGTAAACATGTAGAGAACTGGGTCACAATGAGAAAGGATGGAATGTTTACAAAATATGTCAGAGAAATGAAAACAAGGTGAGTGATTATTGCAGATAGGAATTTTGATAGTAAATAAAGATTTTATCAATGAAATTCTAACATAGGTTTTAGATAGTTATAGTAATGAGTTGTTGTGGGTGAATAGTTTGTTTGGAGAATTACTCTCTGAGTGAGTGAGTGAGTGAGTGAGTGCATATTAGCGTATCTACCGGATTTTTAGGTATGGAAGCATTACACTGTATCTCTCTGAGTTGGGAGCGGATTTTGGGGTGTTGGCAAGAGTTAGTCGAAAACGATGTTTCATTGCCATGGAGAAGAAAAACGAAAAAAGAGTATAGGAGTTAGATAATGATGAAATTGAACTTGGTCGGTGCAAAGAATTTTGGACAAAGATTCGGATCAGTTAAGAAAAAAATATAGTTATGCAGTTAGTAAAAATTTATAACCAAATTTTGTTTCGGTATAAATTTTTAAAAATAAGATGGGAAGGAGAGTAAAATAATAAGATGTGGAAGAACCCAAGATCCTAGTTATACGTTATGTAATCGTGGAAATTAACTAGAATTTAAGGATGATGCGTGAAATGCTGACTTGTTTATTTCTGATTGGTCGAGGGGTGTCAACAGGGACAAGAGTGAAAGGGAGATAGAGAAAGTGAAAAGTTGTTGAATTTTGTCTAAGATTTTCGAGAAGTCACACGTCAGAGGTTGGGCTGAGTGTTTGAAGAGAAAAAACGCAAGATGTGTGTCTGTTCTCCAAGGTATTTTTATTTGGGGTAATATATATATATATATATATATATATATATATATATATATATATATATATATATCCGAACTTGGAATCCTTCGCTATAATGTGCAACTTTCCCCCCGTGATTCGAAAAACGTTGGGGCACTCTTAATCTGAGGCCGAAAACTATTTTCTGTGTGAGTTGGATAAAAGCTCGTAGTCAAGTGTTATAAAGTTATTTGTTGTAATTCGTGTGAATCCTTTATTTTTTTGTACAGAAATATCTATCAAGAGTTTGTCCGAATCCTCGTGACCAACTGTTATGTTCTCATATTCTCTTAGGAAGGGAACATACAGAGAAATAAATTGTAGTAATCAGAAGCGTAGCTGAGGGGTCGTATTTCTTGTATGTCGAAATTGTTCTCCTCGTCCGATGTAGCGGTAACGCGTATATGCTACTTACTAACGGGTGAAACCTTCTCTCTTATACAATCGTGTGTGTATGCGTGTGTGTGTGAGTGAGTGAAAGTAAATGAATGCTTGTGTGTATGTGTATGTATGTGTGAGTGTATGTGTGTGTGTGTGTGTGTGTGTGTCTGGGAGAGAGAGAGAGAGAGAGAGAGAGAGAGAGAGAGAGAGAGAGAGAGAGAGAGAGAGAGACATAAAAAGAGAAAGAAAGAGAAAGATAATGATCAAATGAGGATTGTGAAGTAATTAGATTAACAAATTATTATGTGTAATCTAAAAGATTATCCGGATTTAATAGAGATAGAATTTCCCTAATTGATTACAGGGGTATTGATATTTATAGCGGAATAGGATAAAAGCAAGGAAAATAGAAATTAAGTTAGATAGACAGATAAATTGACAGATTAAGCGCACTGACATTATAGTTTTTTGCAACAATGTAAAAGTTGAGCCAATGAGAAAATGAAAGAGAAAGTAATAAACATACACACACATACACAGATACACACACAAACACACACATATATATATATATATATATATATATATTTATATATATATATATATATATATATATATATATATATAGAGAGAGAGAGAGAGAGAGAGAGAGAATTAGTTCTCAATCATCACACACACACACACACACACACACACACACACACACACACACACACAAAAATGAATAACATTATTATTATTATTATTATTATTATTATTATTATTATTATTTTGCTCCTTGTGAGTTTTGCATACCATTTTTAACTGGTGGTCTTTCACTGGAGTGTGAATGATAACAAGTATCCGTAGGTTTCCAGAACTCTTTTGATTATTGTACCCAATCTTAGTCATGATGTTGTCCTATTTGCCCTGTTCATATCAATGTATATCCAGTCAGTGTGCTGGATTTTAAAAGGTTAGAATAAAACTAATATCTATCAAGAACTATAATAATGGATTCTGCTTATTTGTTTTTATGGGTTAAGGTAAAAGGTAGATTAATACTGTGAATTTCCTTTTTATTATTATTATTATTATTATACATATATCATATATATGTTTTATCCACAGCCTGGTCACGTGAATTAATTATTAAGAGATTAGCAAGGGAAATTCATATTCTTTAATGTAATGTTAATTATTTAGTCAAATTCATAAATAATCAGAGTAAATCCTATTTGTTAACAACTAGTGCATTGGCTCATGTGTGTGTGTGCTGGTCTGTGGATGTGGGTGCGTATTTTGCATTTGTCTTCTCATTGTAGATTTGTTGCGTTATGAATTCTCTATTGTGTATGTGGATTTATGTTGCGTGTGTGTGTGTGCATATACATGTAGGTGTGCGCGTTGGTTGTGGATTTATTGTATTATGAACTCTGCACTGAGTTCGGTTCTGCTATTGATCCTTGGGTGCAGTTTAGCTATTAGTAATGCCTCTTTACTTCGGAGGAAATCCAGATTTCTTTCCCCTGGTCTCTATTTTGACTGTAATGCTTCTCCCCGTGTTGTTGCATTTAATTAAGTGTTTGCAGAATGTGGATGCTTGTGTGTGTAAGTGTTCTTTGATCCTAATGTGTAGTGGTCTGGTGGTGCTGCCTATGTAGAATTGCTTGCATTTTTCGCATTGTATGCGGTATACCACATTCACTTCATGGCACATATCTGTGCCGCGGATAGGGCAGTTCGCTAGTATGCAATTAGTGGTGTTCTTATGTCAGTTTTTGGAGAGTTGTCCCCGAAGTGAAGGTCTGTAATGGGCAAGTTGTATGTCTAAGCCCTCCTTCCGGATCGCCCTGCGTACCGCTGCGGTTATACTCTCGTTGAAGTGTGGTAACCTTAGGAAGCAGGTATTAGAAGTGACATGGCCTTTTCGGCCTTCTGTTTGCTTCAGTCGTTTTGTGACTGAAGCGAGATAACCATTGGCTTTCAGTATGGACATGAATTGTGTGGTGTGTGTTATCTGGTCCTGCCTCCTGCTGCATTTGCCCCGGATACGGGCAAGTTCGTTCCTTATGTATCCGGTCTTTGCAACAAGGGGGAGTGCCAATTTGTGCCATATGGAAACTACACAAAGATGCTGCATACCCAAAACCTGGAAGCATCACCCCACAAAAAGCAGCTGTACGGAAACCTGATTCCTATAACACAAATCATCCAAATAAGACGAAGAAGACATGCTAGATACGGCTGGAGAATTAAGGACAAACTCATAAGTGACGGTACGTGCATCTACACATGGATATACCAGTGTAGGCCTACCAGCAAAAACCTACATCAATCAGCTCTGTGTGGATTCTGGCTGACGTGCGGAAGACCTACCAGGAACGATGACCAATATATATATATATATATATATATATATATATATATATAAGGTTAAGTAAACAAACAAATGTGTTTATTTTTATATGGCTTTGAGCCGACAATTTTTAGAGGATATGTGCTTAATTGAAGTCATACCTAATTTTGAAAATTAATTAGTTAATAATTAATGAATGTTAGGCGGAACAGTCTCCCATGTCTATAACCTTGTTGATGAAACCTAATAGGTCGAAATGTACATTCATTGACATTTTCTCGATTTGTTTAGGCTTACATTTGAAAGATATATGCCCGCCTAAAATTCATTAATTATTAACTAATTAATTTTCAAAATTAGGTATGACTTCAATTAAGCATACATCCTCCATAATATATATATATATATATATATATATATATATATATATATATATATATATATATAAAGTTGAAACGAAGGTAATGTCCTATTTTAGATTATGTTTTATAAATGAAAAAAAAAACAAAAAAACAACCATATGCCTACAGAAATATTTTATCATTAACATAGAGAAGAGGTTGAACTCTAGTGGGTCTCATATTTTGCATCAAAACCTAAATAATTTTGCTTCTATCTGTCATATTGACAGATGGAATGAGTTTCGAGAAAGCAATGAAGGTTATGCTGAAGATTCAATATTTATATTGGCATAACGTTTTTTTTTCATATGTACTCTAAAACCGGACATTATATTAGTTCCATCCTATATATATATATATATATATATATATATAGAGAGAGAGAGAGAGAGAGAGAGAGAGAGGGGGCAGACAGACTGGCCGACAGACAGATGGATAGATTATACTCGTGTAAATAGATATAAAGATTAAAAAAACCAGACAATCACGAGCGAATAATGGAAGCTAATTCAAATGATGCAAACAACATTGGATAAAACTACTTTTTTTTCTAGTGGGCAGAACAAAGCAGACATTCTGTCAGAGCAAAAAATCACAAAATCTAGCCGGTTGATTAGAAATAAACATAGCTAACAATATTTCTCATTGCGGACATTTCTTTAAAATCCCCGGAGCATTTGTGTAGTTCTACATTTCTGTGATGGCATCTCCGTTCGATCTTGAGGCCTGTTAAAGATGTGAAAACCCACACAGATGATTTATTTATATTGGTTAAAGGTTTGTGTAGTTTATTAACTACCGCCATATGGTGTAAACCATAAAGAATTTCTAGATCTATTTTACTTCTATAGTATATACTGGATGTTTTAGTAACTGTTTTATATAAGCTCGGTCTTATAGCCGCCACTTTTCAATGCCTGTTTGTAGTCAAGCTTACTTTGCTCGAATATTAGAGGAAGTTGTGGTAGTCTGACCCCAATATCGTTAGATATATACTTAAACACTTACTCCGGATTATTGGACACTATATTAACTGTGACGGAGAAGCAACAGTTCTCCTACTTCAAGGGGGTGCGAGAACGAAAAGGCCATCCCCACCCTGCACGTTTTGTGATGAGGACATCAGGGGGGAGTGTGACGGAGAATGAGTACTACCGTACTCATTTAGAAAAAGAGCAAGACATTGTCTTGCCTGCCGGAGTCGAACCCGCGACCTCCGGAATGCAAAGAAATGCGATTCAGGCGCTGGATAGACGCGAGGTGTAATTCAGGTGCCCGGATTTTGGGGGACTGTGTCCATGAATAACAAGTGAGTGGAGCGCTGGGCAGTTATGAGAAGCAGTTGGCCGACGCGAGACGGCAGTCAGCGACGAAGCACTTTGTGAACGACCCAACAAAGAAATTGATTTTAATCCAACAAAGAAACAAAACTAAATGGTATTTGCGATTTTCAGCTGCTAAAATATTTTGACGACGACGGCTTTTCAGCTGCTGGTCGAAGACGAAGACGAAGACTGTGTTGATCAAAAGAAAGTTTGGCCTGCGAGAAGACGGTGGACTCGCTTCTTTTTGTTCCCACCTCAGCAGGAACTTGTTGACTCAAATATCTATTTCCCCCCCTCTATTTTTTCCCTTCTAAATTAACATAACATGACTATTGGTTACTTTTCTTAAACGGAGACACCGTTCCATTATACATATTTAGTGTGATATCTAAGTAGTCAGTGATTTTAAGATGTGTTTGGATATCTAATTTTAATCCGAGTTTATTGAATAGCCAATGCAATTTTATCTAAGCATATCAACCTTTCTAGAGGTACTATTATTCGGAATTATCAAGATTAACGGGTTAATTATAACCTAAGGTTATATAAAAGCAAACATCTCACAAAAACACATAATTCAGCCACATCAAAAGCACCCATAGGAGTATCAAGGTTACAACTGGCCCCTTTTTAATCCCTAAATTATTGATAAAATGACGTCTTACAACAATGCTTAATAATCCTGATCTTATCATCTGGTATAGATATGTATTCACCAGTTAACTTTAACACTTTACCAACGTTTTTCTTCGGTTATGGACGGGTAAAATTCCTTGATGTCATATTTTACAAAGGGACATTTGTCCTATTTACCATATCCCACGAATCATTTAATGCGATAATAAGTGCTACTAAGCGTAACAAAGATGTCCTGCAAGATGACCTTACCAATCCTCCCTATTTGCGTTTGAGCTGGGTTAATCAATCTACACCCAGGTTTCATCCAGAGATCCCTCTATAGCCTTTTATGGTGATGAAACAATCTTTTATATTATACTTTTCTACACTATTCGCTATCTTTGACCTAATAGCCAACATTTTAGCTTTATCTTAGTTTCCAAATTAGGTGATGCCTTTTCATAATGTTTAATAACCTCCCTAAATAATTTGTATTATTTGGATAATTCGCACTATTGTCCCCATCTTCATTGTTATCTGTACAACGTTTCGGCCGATGAACCCCCCGGTCCTCTTCGGGTATTTCTTGTCGGAAAAATGCAATATGAGTCAAAAAAAAAATCATAAAAATATAAATTTAAATATTCTAGGTAAAACAAAACATTAGGTTTATAAGTCCCTGAAAATTCCCTCTAAATTTCTCCAACTGGACACATAGAGTTGTAGATATATGCGTTGAGTCAATACAGTTCTAAGTGACAGTTATATCTAGGCTGCAGGTTCAATCCTGGTCAAGGTTGACAGTAATATTATTCTAATAATTAACACAGCTTAACACTTGTACCCAGTTACGGTTAGGGAATGAGAATAGTATACCCCTGTGGATTGAATAAAGGGTTAGGATCAAAGTTCCATGAAGGCTCAAGAGTACGACAAAAAGTTCCAGAGTTCGAAAAGAAGTTTCCCGAGTTCGAAGAGAATGATCAGAAGTTCGAAGAGAAGGTTCCAGAGTCCGACAAGAAATACCTGAAGAGGGTGGGAGGGCACATCGGCCGAAACATTGTACAGATAACAATCATCATCATCATCATGTCGCGCATACAGCACGGGTATCCATGACAATCTTTCGCCAACCTTCCCTATCATTCATTACACCTGAGAGCTCCTATGTGGAGCAGCCAGAATCCTCACATAGCTGGTCAATGTAGGTCCTTGCTGGGCGCCCCACACTTGCATGTCCATGTGTTGGCTTCCACAGGAGAACGTCGCTTATGAGTTCATCCTTGTTTCTCCAGCAGTGTCCTGCATGTCTTGTCCGTCTCACTCAGATAGTTTGTGAGATGGGGGGCAGGTGACTATACAGCCGTTTTCTTGTGGGGTGCTGCTTCCATGACTTGTTCAAGACTGTGCGCAGCATTCTTGTGCAGCTCACATCTATCTTATTCTCAAGACGATTTGTTAGGGTCCAGGTGGTGCAGCCATATAGCATCACCGACACAACCACAGCCTGGAAGAACTGTCGCTTTAGCTTGTCAAGGAGATCGGACCTCCATATGACTGATAACAATAAAGATGAGAAAAAAAATTCAGAGAAATATTCCTTAAATAATATTTGCTTATATTTACTTTTATCGACTTTGTTTACTCGACTCATCAGAGTTAACGAAGATATCATTATTCTCCCTGATCGTTCTAATATCCTTGTTAATTTGCTGTTGCATGCTAATGCTAACGTTTCTAGATTTTATGGATCTAACTAGTCCTATCACCTCTGATTCAAATTGTCCAACTCCTTGACGTGGAGAGGTTGATTACTAGTTTTTAAATCATAGATCTCATAATTCTCTTGGGGTTTGTCTTGGGAATTCTTTGTTGAACTTAGATAAAGAAAGGCTTTCCATTTCATATTAAAGATGAAAGATTCAATTTTTCTTGATAAAGCCAATCTGTATTGGTGTTTGTTCAGTAGTTGAATGTTTTTATATGAATAACTTATGTTCGTTTGTTCCATTACAAAGGAATTTTAAAGTGCTCGATATTAACGACTATATTAACAACTAAATTTACTATATTAATCCTATTAGTAAAACCTTGTGGCAAGGAAAAAAGCCTGGGAAATAATTTCCAAGTAAAAATATACTACAAATAACTGTCTGGGAAAATAAAACAAACAAACAAATAAAACAAAAAGACCAAGAGATGTTTGTGTGTGTGTGTGTGTGTGTGTGTTAAAATATGCATGCTGATTTTCATTCATTCCTTAAACCTATCTATTTCATTTTGTTCATCTCTCTCTCTGTCTCTCTCTCTGTCTATCTCTATCTATCTATCTATCTTAGTGATATCTATCTATCTATCTATCTATCTATCTATCTATCTATCTTAGTGAATTCATATCTATCTATCTATCTATTTTCAGATTACCGATATATCGGGAAGATACTAGCAATCCTGGTACCTTCACGTCAAGCATGGACAATACAAATCTTCTCAAGTTATTAGCCAGATTCCAATAAAAAAAACTGAACCTTTGAAATTTATCAATATTTTTCCTAATCTATCACAGATTAACGGAAATTACAATTGTAGCCGAAAAGACACAGAGTTAAAATGAATACAAAATCTAGCAAGAACTATGTAATCACCACACGTAGAGGATATATATGAGCAAATTACTATAGCACATAACAAATTTTGTTTAATAGCTAAAAATTCTTTCTTATTATACATATCTCAAACATTTTCAGTTAACTAATGGGAAAAAGTTTACTTTGCTGCCGCCACTGCTGCTGCTGTTCTTCATCTTCCTCATTCTATGTCTACTCGAATTCTGTGAAATTTTTACAAAGTGAAAGTAGAACTTTCCATCAAACTGGTTTCAACTTTATCGAATAGCTGTTGACAGATCAGCTTTCCAGTATGGAGACTTGTAATGTAACATTTCCATAAATGTTCTGCAATGTAAATCAGGTCTATTATATACAGTCTTTAAAATGATTCAATTTTTATATCGTTGTATATTACCGTAACACAATAAAAATAGCAACCTGGTGTAACTAAGATTAAAAAAATATTGTTATGGTAACACGAGTCCTTACTCTGCGCTACTTTCTGTGCAGCGGAATCTTCTGGTACCTCATAATTTTAGCTTTATGGTGTACTTAGTACAGCATAAAGCTAAAATTATGAGGTACCATATGAGGTAATTAACTTCAGTAAATGTAAAAAAGAATATAACAAACTCTAAGTTTCTTTTTGAACAAGTAAAAACAAGGGAAAATGATGCAAGTATATAAGTTTGTTGAAATAAAAAAAGAAACTTATCACCCCCCCCAAAAAAAAAAGCAAACCAAAAAACAAACAAACAAAAAACAAACATACAATAAAATAAATCGTATGAGAGTTGGGATATCGTTTACAGCATTGAATGTATGTGTCTACCACATATATTGAAAATGGCGATTGCATTGCCTTATGACGGTACCAATTCCCTGCTGGCTTCTGTGGAGGTTTTTCACCATAGAAAACTAAAGTTAATAACTATAATCACATGGTGGCCATATTGGTTTCAGCCAAGATTTGCAAATGGAGGCGCAGCGATGAATAGGTTGATGTACAATCCAACTGAGATGTTTCGTCCACATCCGGTGGCTAGGTCATATCATTTCCACGTAAACATACACATATATATAGTTTATTTCTAAATTTATTTAGACTAAGTCCTATACGTAAAAACATTAAAATGTGGCACAGACAGTAAATACTCAAATACCACAATCACTATAAGTTACTTTTGCGCTAGGTTACGTCTGGTTCAAGGTCAAAGAATTGTGTCATTCTATGAAAACCTAACTAACTAATGGTTTAATGAATTTCTTTTTTTTTGCGTGCTACTAAGCGACTTGCATCTATTTCGTAAGGTAAGTAAATACATATTATTTCATTTTATTAAGCCTTGCAAATGCCTTTCTTTTAGATTTGCAGACTATAGACCTCAACACGAGTGTTAATATCAAAACGTATAGGCTAGTTAGCCGGTTCCGCTAAAATAGACAAACATGTTTTTTGAGCTTATTTTACCGGCCCTAGTAAATAGAACACAGGCTATTTTACCAGCAATTATATTTGAAAATGTTTAAATATATTTCAAACTATCTAAAAGATAAAAGATTAAATGGTTGTTGATGAGCAATCTAGGATTATCTAAAAAGCCTAAAACGTAGTTGTGCAATTCAACAAATTTTAAAACAATCTATCTAAAAGCTAATTTCTTAAAATGGTACTTTACAAGAATTCATCTAGTTAGGGTTATGTTTAGGTATAGGGTTGGGGTTAGAGTTAGGGTTACAATTTTATGTTTTTAACAACTGATAGTGGAAACTGCAATTTTTCCACTTTGGAAAAAGTCAAATTTAACTTTATTATTTCCTTTAATTTTTTTTTTACTTTTGTAAAAATTCACATGTTTGATCCCAAAGTCATTAACGGTATCTATATTTTTCATTTAGAAGAAATTTTGTATCTTTATCCTTCTCAAAATATAAAAAAATATAATTTTGGATAAATCTAAAATAGACAGTACAAAATGTGTAGTTGTCGGTGGGTTTGGTGTAGGGGAATGTAGATAGTATGTTGTTTTGGGCTCAAATTAATACATCTAAGAAGGGGGTGGTGGTGGGTGAGTCTTTTGGAGTGAGTTTTATTGAGTTGTGGTAATTGTTGCAGTATTTGTGGAAGTCTAGCAGGCTATTTAGACCATGATTTCATATGAAGGAAATATCGTCTATGTACCTGCAGTAGTACATAGGGGTTAGGGCGTAGTCTCGGCGTAATATATATATAATATATAATATATATATATATATATATATTATATATATATATATATGTGTGTGTGTGTGTGTGTGCGCGCGCGTGTATGTTTGGTGCTTTTCTCATATGTGAGAAAATCAATATTTTTGTGTTTGATTAAGAAAATATCTAGGTTATGGATATATGTATATGAATATATTACATTATTATCAAGGCGTATCGACAACCCGGATTCTTTTGACTCTCTCTCTCTCTTTTTCTCTCTCTCTCTCTTTCTCTGTCTCGCTCTCTTGCCATCTATCCCAATCGCTCATTAATTTTGGTAAGTCGTCTGGATTGCATTCAGTGTCCGCACAGTGCTGACGAATAGAAGTCTTTGATGGTCAACCAGCTTTGTTCGTTTCCATGATAGCTTATTACCAATGGATTCCCAAAACGATTGGCCATTCTTGATGAAAATTGGCACGTAAGTGTTTTATTGGAATCTTATGGTCGGGGAATGGAGGTGGTATCATAGATCCTTGAGGTACTCTAGATCCTAACCCGAGATCCCTGAGGTACCCTGAACAAAATTTATCAGTATTGTATAATTCGTTCAGAAAGCAAATAAAACTGTTATTCACCTCGCGGGTGACCTGTTCTCTTAGGAGATAAATGACTCATCTAATTTTTTAACTTGCCGTATAGCGATTTGTTGTGTATATTGGTGGGTAGGGTGACTCTTTGGCTAATGGGCAAAACTTGATAAAGTTAATGAACTCTTTTGAACTCAAGGAGTTTTTTCGGAATATATATATATATATATATAATATATATATATATATATATATTATATATATGTGTGTGTGTGTGTGTGTGGTGTGTGTGTGTGTGTGTGTATTTGGGCAGCATTCTTTCATTTATACATATAGAATTAAACAAAAGACACATATCCTGTTTAACAATTTATTTTTTTATCTTTTCGAGGTTTTCTGGCTAACTTTTTAATTATTTGGGGGAATTCGTGGATTAGTCCACCAAATTTCAGGTCCCAAGTACTATATATATATATATATATATATTATATATATATATATATATATGTGTGTGTGTGGGGGGGTAAATTTTCATCATTTCAAATTATTAATTTCATGCATGCACTTTGTCGTTTCAGGGTTGTCTACTGTGCAGCAAACTAGATTTGCATTGCTTGACATTAACGTCGATAGCTATAAAACGAAAATTTATTTTCTTAGATAACGAGTTATCTATCTATCTATATAAAAAACATTGGAATTTGCAAGAAGACCATACAGCTTGATCCAAGGATCTTCTAAACATGGAAATTCCTGAATAAATTATTCATTCATTTGAAGGAATTAGTCATGTGTATTATTTTAGTCATGTGTATTATCTACTAAGGAAACGGATAAGTACTTATATTTGTATTTATAGTTTAGAAATTCTTTTCTCATGTGCATTGTATGTTCATATTTACACTTTTTGTATAGTTGTTTTTTTTTTTAGAGTTTCCCTTTTTGCACACGGTCCAATAGAACACAGATCGTTTTTAAACATCTGTACTTGACCCATAGATGGGACCCGAACATGTACTACCACTCTGGTTCAACTTGGACCTGAGAATAATGGCAATGAAAGGGTACCCCACACTGCCCAGATATCCAGAACTGGGGTCTTACAATCAGATGCAGTTAATTATTATAACAAGGTCACCCCTTATTTGGAGTGACCTTGTCTTACCCCTCTGTTAGGGATAAAGTTAGCATATTCTAAGCCTTGCTGATAAAGGGATATTTTTTTGGAAGTGAATGCAAATTAGATAGAGATACAAAATTAGCAACAGATGAAAGTTGAGGATTTTCAAATTCGAAAAACTCTTTACTTCAGGAAGCCTGCCTGCCCATCTGGGTACCTGTCTTACTAATTTGACCCTTAAAAAACCAACTGGTTACAGAAGCTGAATATGTCTTTTTCACTTTTTCATTGTATAATCAAGTGAAAGCTTTCTGTAGAAAAAGGATTGCTGCAATTTTGAATTTCAATGGAGACTTATTCATTATTTATCATCTGTGCTGTTTACTAATGACAGATAAGATGAAAAGCAAAAGAAATAAGATGTAAAGAAATGCTAGTAAAAAATTAACAATTATCAATGCTTTTGATTTTGATCATCTCTCTAACTTTTCTAATGCTACTATTTTGATCACAAAATTAATCAAACACCACAGGAAATGATTGATCAGTGCGAAAGAGTGGGATTAATATTCTTTCTAACAGTAAAAGCCATTGTAAATGACAAATAATAGGAAATCGACATTGAGGAAGATAATAAAAATATCAGTGCGCTTGTTCTATTTATATAGACTAGAGCAGTGCAAGATTAGAAAGGCAAACTGACTAAGAATGCATCTGCAACAGAGGGGGTATAATCGAAAAATACTTTGATCAATCAGACTATTTAGTTAAAATAGGAAGTAAGGATAATATTACAGTTATTTCTTCTTGTAAATAAATTTCTTTTAAGATTTATACGAATTTTGTTTATATTCTTAAGACAATTAGAAGGCAAATTAGCCTTCTCGTCAAACTGAAATCGCTATTTTTTGTATATATAAATACAATTGCATGTTATTAGTACGTAGATATGATCAACAGTATTAATAATGTAAACAATTTTTATTAATAACTGAAGTTTAAAAGAATGAAATCATGGAGAAATTGACGTAAATAATTAAAGGATTGGACTTGAGTAGTAATATAGTTTCTTAAAATGCAGTCTATCTCCATATATAGATGTTGTGTAAAAGTATTGCAACAATACAAATAATCCTTGACACGCTAAAATTTGAAAGTAATCATATACTGATGAATTTATTAATTCTAGTTAATTTTTTTTAATGTTTTGGATCTTTTCATATAAAAGACATAATAGAGAGTAAGGAATTATAACAATTATCTCCCTAGACTAAAATGTTTCTTTTTCAAATTATCCGAAGATTATCGAACGCAGCAGACACCTGGTATAAAAATGGAGAGGACACCGACCGAGACATTGTAATAAAATAACAAGGATGAGGATTTTTAATCCAAAAGTATCTTTGAATAATACAATCGATGACTCAAAATAAGATAGATTGAAGAATCCAATGAAATGAGATTTTTGATGTGATTAAGAATGACTTTTTCAAGTCTCGAAAATGGCTGATCGAACGACCCATGTTTTAAAAAAACATGATTTATGGAAATAAAATGAAAGACATAGAGATTTTGTAAAGTGTATTTATATCTTGTTTTATGGTAGGTAAACATTTCAATCTCGATTTCACTTTGATGTCTTTTATAATATCCACAGTTAAAAAGCTATTAATCTAACTCTAATAACAAACTTCTTTTAAGTACTACACAGAAACACGAACAAGCAAAGGCGGAAATACTATTTGCATATTAGATGGTTAAATACAGACACTGAGGCAAAATGAAAAAATTCATTGAATTTGAAAAAGTCAATATAAATATATATTATATATATATATATATATATATATATATATATATATATATATATATATGAGGAAAATGAGTAAAGAAAAGAAATGTAGATGGATAAAATGAAAATAATAAAATGAAAATGATAAATGAAAATAATAAAATAAAATAAAAATAATAAAATGAAAATAATAAAATAAAATAAAAATAATAAAATGAAAATAATAAAATAAAATTTTCGAATATTTCCAAAAATCTCTGTTGTTTTTTCCCAACGAATTTTTTCATTCAAAATAAATGTTCACTCTGATGAAGGTCGATACTTCTATGTGTGCGAAATATTTTCACACACATAAACTGACCGAAACACAGGTGTAAGTGATATCGATTAATGTGATATCGATTAAATTAAATTCATTTATCCATCTACATTTCTTTTCTTTACTCATTTTTCCTCATATTGTCGGATTCAATTCCTTTTCCATTTTCATATATATTATATATATATATATATATATATATATATATATATATATATAATATATATATATATATATTATTGTTAGATCTAAAATGGCAATTTTTTATGTGAATAGGCCAGAAATCATTTCAAAGGGAATACATTCAAAAGTGTCTATGAAATCAACTCGTATGTTTTCTTATACAGTAGGGAGATGATATCAATCAAATGGATAAATTGTGTTAGCCTAAAAATTATTATCGCAAGGAAAAGGAATCGGTGATCTGAGATCAAAACCAGGAGAAGGTTTTTAATGTGCTTCGGAAAGGCATCAATATATCTCTACTACTCCGAGCTATGAGTAAATAGTAGGACAGACTGTGCTATCTAGTCTTGTTAAGACAACCAGTCAAGGAAAAGAAAAACTTGAAAATAGTTTTGCCCCGCTTAAAAAACATCTTGTATAACATCTTCCCAGTAGCAGAGTTGGTTAAATGCATACATTGTGTTCAGGTGATTTGAAGGATTGAGAGAGAGAGAGAGAGAGAGAGAGAGAGAGAGAGAGAGAGAGAGAGAGAGAGAGAGAGAGAGAGAGAGAGGGTATTTAAAGAAAAAATGGGAGAGGGGGTTGATACAAGGAGAGCGAACGAAAGGGATAATGAGTTTTGTTGACATGATTAAAACGATATAATTTATGAACGAGATGGCTGACGATATTACGAAATATTTGCCTGAATATTTTTTTATATGATTGCTCAAATAAGTTCTCAGGTGTGAATTTTAGTTTTAATGAATTTAATTACTAATACAGAATCAATTTCAAAAACACTTGGATGCATTTGCAAATCGCTATTCCTATGTGGAATTTAGTAAATTGCGTTTCCTGTTATCTGTATTATTATGATTCGATTTTTTCTGTTACCATAACAAAGCAAAAGTGGGATACCGTAACGAGATGTTTGTTGACACAATACCTTAAGAGAATAAAGCAATTTTTAATGTAATTTTTTAACTGAATAATGAAAATGTGGGAATTGAGTTTGAGATAAACTGGTAAAACTTGTGAATTGGGATCAAGTCAATAAAGATTGTCAAATCTTGTTCAGCATTAAATCCATAATTGTGATCATTCCTGACCCACATGAGTCAAGCTTTTGAAAAATAGTAATTAGAAAATTCATTTAACCCAGAATGCAATGTCGATGGTTATTTATTTAAGACAGAATGTTGTCTATGGCTTATACCAAAGATCATCCACCATACTAAACTATTTTAACCTCAGATAATACAACTTCTTGTTTTCTTTTTTAAAATTCTTTATATTTGAAAATAATTGGAGACTTTTCTGAAAGAAAATTTGGTTTTCAATCTTCAAATATTTGAAGATAAATAGCTGAGACTTTTTGGATTGCTTCAAATAAACTTTTTGGTTGATTCTATTTTCTTCACTTACTAAAACAGTTTTTAAAAAGTAACGGAAATGAGCAGAGAAAGAATAGAAAAAACGTTTTACAGGGAATACTGTGTTGTATCAGACCCAAAAAATGGGATAATCTAATCCATCCTTATAAGAAGAAAGCACAAACGTTTTCCAATTATATTTTACGAAAAATACATATCAACAATCAAGCCGATATGAAAATACAAGTTATATCCAATTTGTCGAAAAATCCGTGTTTTTACAATTGAAAAAAATTATTAAAAAATCAGGAATTATCCAATTTTAATGAAATTTTCAGTGTTGATTTATCAATAAATGAATTTTATAATGCATTAGTTATTTTATTTCAAAACTTTTAGGTCACTTAACGTTGATCCTCTTATTTTGGGAGCGCAAAATATCGGTGGTGTTATATGATTGATACTTTTTTCTGCATAAATAAAAAGACAAAGACCGAAGGTGTGAAAAGAAAAAAAAAACATTTTAGGATCTATACTGGGGTAGTAAATAAGTACCGAAAATCGGAAAATAAAATGAAACTAAAAAAATAATTTTGGAGACTTTTAAAAATCATTTCGATAATTATTTAATTGGTTATTATCTTATAAAAGAAAAATATACATCAATATTTTTTCCGTTTAAAAGGAGGGGCGCTAAATTACCAATACAGTTTTCGACAAAAAAAATATTAGTAATTCATCCCAAAGTAAAGCAGTTATTAAAAATGTTTTTAGACTCTAATAATATGACATTTTAAACTTAACATCATGCTGCTCATATTTTAAATGAATTTTAATTCATCATAGCAGAAATACCTAATTAAGCCAGAAAGTTTTGAAATAAAATAACTGATGCATTATAAAACTCATTTATTGATAAATCAATACTAAAAATTCCCTGAATTTTGGTAAAATTTTTTTCACTCGCGAATGTTAAATTTATCTTATAAACACGGATTTTATGACAACTCACGACGGCCATCTTAAAATGCATTTGAGCAAAATTAACTGAAAAATAGTTTTAAACGTATTAAAAATAAATAACATGTGTAATATTATTTTGCATTCTTTTTTTTTTTTTTTTTTTTTTTTTTTACTGATGCTCATTATATTACTACTTTTCGACTAGACAAAAATTTGACCTTAAATAATCAATTTAATTAATTTTAATTCGTTTTTAAAATGAAAAGCAGACGAAAAATGGGTGTCCCTAGAAAATACAAACGTAGAAAACATCAAACCGACCATTTGTTCCCCACCCTCTCTTGCTTCTATTCTCATCCCCCTCTCTCTTTCCCTTTCTCTCTTTCTCGTCATATCTGCCTTTTTTCTTTTCTCTTTCTTTTCTCTCTTCCCCTGTCACCTTCTCCCTCTAAGAGACCACTCTTACCACAAGAAGTAGGATAGTCCAATCCAGCCTTATAAGACGGAAGGCACGTATGACTAGGATAGTACGTTTACAATTACATTAGAATTAAATTTTACGTATACTACGACACACACGTGTCAGTAGACGGGCCTCTTGGAAATTATGAACGCAGACCCCCCCCCCTCGAAAACACGAAAGAAAAAAGAAATTGAATTAAGAAAAAATATCGCTTAATAAACAAAATATCAGCGGGAAATCGAAACGAATATAAATAGTCAGAATTAACAAAAGAAAGATAAAGAAATTAGGACCGAGAGAAAATATGAGAATTGTTGTATTATATCAAACTGTAAGAAATAAGAAAAGAACGAACTAAACAAAAAGTAAAAGAAACAAATAAAAAAGTTATAAAAGATAGGAAACATGATATTAATATGATTATTAAAGAAATCAGCGTTCATTCAACTTGATTCACACGATTGAGAAAATGGCAGACGTCTGTCTGGCATTGGTCTAGTTGTATAGAACATTTTGCCTCCGTCACTAAGTAGATGTTGACGTCAGCAGTTGACCTAGAAGGTCATCAGAATAATGTTGTGGATGGTAATAACACGGACCACTGAGCAGAATGTGTGAAAAACTTTTAATTTTTTTGTTAAACTAAAAGTGTACATTTGTGAATTCTACCCAACGCTTAGAAAAAAAATGAATGATGCTCTGGAACTAGCAAAAGAATTCATAGAGATAAAAGAAGAATACATAAAAATTATTATGCACTGCCAAAAATCAATACTATACCACAACGAAAGGGTATGGGTAAATAAAACCAGTCGGGATAGGAGCATATGACAGAGCAGAGACGAGTGAATTGAGTGGGATATTCCTGTTGCACAAACTATCATCTACTTTCGACAGGAATGATATATATATATTTACCAACCCATCCGCACGAGCAGGATAGGACACAAGGTCAATTTCTTAAGCGGAGTTCAACAGGTTTGAATTCATAGTTTTCCTTCTCCTAGACCTGTTGCCTAACCAAGGTTAAAGATCCCAGTCTGTCCTACTATTTATCCATAGCTGGAGGGAGAGTAGGATTCATACCTTTCCCAAGGGTATTAGTGCAAAGTGAAATGCAATTACCACATCCAGGATTTGAACTCGGGGCGACGGGTCCTTTTCCCATGACTTTAACCATTACACCACACGCTTCCGCTTATTATTCCGACAGGAATAATATAAGGCTGTTTAGAGACGACGGAATTCTGATTGTAAAGAAAAATCAGACAAGGACTATGGAGCAGGAAAGGAAGCAATTGATGAGAATATTTAAGGAACATGGTCTGAGCAATGAGGTCGAAACAAATTTGAGTGTGACGAATTTTTTAGATGTAACATTTGAACTAAACAGAAGAGTACACAGCCCTTACAGAAAGCCAAGAAGTGGGACAATATATATAAACGTAAAATCAAACCATCCGCCTGTAATAATAAAAAAATTTGAATAAGTCTTTTGAGAATAGACTGAGTATTAACTCCTTTAATGCCTCGATATTCAATAGAGCAAAAAAAAGAATATGAAAGGGCATTAAAAGACCAAGGGCAGAAAGAGGAGCTCAAATATGAAACCAGTGAAAACAAGGGAGACAACAGAAACAGGCAGAGAAATATTATATGGTTTAACTTGGAAGTGAAAAATAAAATTTCAGGAACCTTCCTAAGGCTGGTCGATAAGCACTTCTCTAGAAGAAACTAAACATCCTGGGTGTAGAGTACTTCAACAATTTATGAATAGGTAGACATTACTCAGGTGTCATTGAAGAGTACCACACATACATAACTATTTAAATACTCGTAGGAATCATTCATAAACATAATAAACAATTACATTCAATTAATACTTCTGTTGATTTTAGAAGCTTCTAAAATTAACAAAGGTAAATATTGATTGAATGTAATTGTTAGTGTTTTGTTATTCCCTTTTTTCTTAATATTTACTCACATTTTGTCGGATTTTTTCTAATCTGTTATTTTCATATTATATATATATATATATATATATATATATATATATATATATATATATATAATAAAAAATTGAAAAAACACAGGTTTAAATGAGTTAAGTGGTGAATTCATTGGCCGACGCTGCAGTGTTTCGATCTATTAATTAGATCATCTTCAGGGATTTTGTTGGTATGTGGAAGGTGATAAGAAAATTTTTTTTTATCTCAGAATAAGGAGAAAGGCGAGTAATAGTCCTTGTTTATCAGTCTGTTTAAAATTTGAAGTCTGAGAAAATTTTAAACAGACTGATGAACAAGGACTATTACTCGCCTTTCTCCTTATTCTGAAATAAATTTTTTTATCACCTCTCATTAACATAATCACCACGCTAATGTTAAAATGTTATGTCATTAATAAACAATTCAAACTCCACTAATTTTAATATTACAGTACATCACATAGATTTAATAAATTATTACATATTATGCATATGTCAATATTCTATAGAGCCCAGTAATATAAAAGGTATTATATAGGTTAATGTACTATTGTCATGGTTTTAATAAATTATCTTCTATACAAAAAACTAGTATATAAGATTATCAACTATATAAATACAATAGAAATATTGTATTTAAATCACTTACTGATTGATTAAGCCCAAAATGAATTGCAGGTAAACTCTAAAATTAATATCAAGTGTAGTATTAGAGTACTACATAAACCACTTCTAAAGAATATATTATTAGTTTATATATATATATATATATATATATATATATATATATATATATATATATATATATATCCGTATAGTATCCAACATATACCATATATACATTGGTCCAGTAAATCTCTAAAACTATGTATAAACATCATTAACAATAATTAATTTAAAACACTTTCAAATAGTAGGGCTGGAAGAATATTAATTGTTAGAAATTTAAGAGTCAATATAAGACATTTTACATATAGGTAAATTACCAATTAAATCAATAAATCAATATTCTACTACCATTGTCACAATTATATATCACTTCAATATCACTATTCATGGATATAATTTAAGGGAACATGGCTGATTAAATACAGTATTAGGTTATTATAAATATAATTAAGAAACCAGTCTCCAAAATACCCCAATTTTATCACTAACTTCCGACCTCATAAAATTACACTAATTTAAATTTATTTCTATGCCTACATTTGAAAATCAATTCATTTCTTTTATTAAGCAACTGGCCAGTGGGTCTATATTTCATGATACATATCTTCTCATCCAGACAGAGGTTACACCTACCTTTGAATCTATTTGGGGTGGAAGATTTTTTAATAAATTCCCATTTTATAATAGGTGTTAAACCTCTATCTTTCAGATCCCAATAATAATTTGATAATGCAGTCTGATTTTTAATTTTATGGTTGGAAAAAGAATGTTTATGGTTATAAAATCTCTGTTTTCACTTCCCAGCAGAGATACCTATATAAGCTTTTACTTCTGTTTTGTTTTCTAAAGTGAAAATGGTTGCTTTGTATACAACCTTCTCTGAGTTGCAAAATCCATCTACGGGGCACTCATCTTTGATCCTACAGTTACAGTTAACCCTATCTATGTATTGAATGCTCCCCAATGAAGCATCGATTAATTTTTTATTGTGGTTAGTAATAATCTTGGAAATGTTGTTTGGAAATGTTGTTTGTGCATGAATAACTAATTCTAATGGTTTTTCTGTTGAAGATCTTATTTAAAGGATTAGTGTTATTAAAATGCTTATCTATCAATTTAAGGCAGTATCTTTCTATTTCAAAGTTGGATAACCTACAAAAAGGAGGGTTAAACCACAAAATCTTTCTTTTTTTGTTTTTAGATTTTTTACTTTCCTATTTATTATCACTACTAATATCTCTATTAATACTATCACTGCTGTTAGTAATGTTGTTGGTTATATTGTTTATCATGGTATTTTAGTTTCTGTTGGAAACCACTTTTTTCAAGAGGCCCTTGACGATGAGCCTTCAATCCTCTGTCCCTGATTGGTTGACAGACTGTCACCAGATGGGATGAATTTTCTGATTGTGGATCATCCACTTACGGGTCGCCTACGTAAATTTCAAGGTAGTCGACAGACAATGTCTGGTCCGTTTCTTAGATTTGATTTATCTTTTTATTTAATTTTACATAAAATATTCTCCTGTCACATGCATGAATGCTAGGATGCTGGTTGTTGCGCAGAGGAGCTCCCAGAGGCAATGAATGATAGGGAAGGTTGGCGAGAGATTTTCATGGATATCCGTGCTGCCTGCGCGACATGATAATGATATATATATATATATATATATATATATATACGGGAGAGTCCATCATATAAGTCATTCACAGACACCGTGTTTCGACATTTCACGTCTCTTCACTAGAAATAAAAACAGATGATTCATTGGGGAGCATTCAATACATAGATAGGGTTAACTGTAACTGTAGGATCAAAGATGAGTGCCCCGTAGATGGATTTTGCAACTCAGAGAAGGTTGTATATAAAGCAACCATTTTCACTTTAGAAAACAAAACAGAAGTAAAAGCTTATATAGGTATCTCTGCTGGGAAGTGAAAACAGCGATTTTATAACCATAAATGGAGCGAAACCCGACTGACTTTTCGTCTGCACCATTCGTTAACACCTCGGCCATTTGACAGCTACCGTAAAGTGGTTTAAACTATTAAATACATACATTTGTTTATATATTTTACGATCACCGGAGAATTTCAGTCTGTAAACAGACGATCATTGCTATATATATATATATATATATATATATATATATATTATATATATATATATATATATATCAATCATTATTATTATTATTATTATTATTATACTAAAGCTGAGATTTTCACCTTTCAATCTCTAAAGGCTTTTTTCCTGGTGAGCTTAATGACACGAAATTTATACTAAATTATTCCTTAGTTTTAGGATTACTAAATGCTTGAAAAAAAATTTCCATTTTAATTGGTTCTAATTAGTCGTAATTTGCAATTAAGTCAAAAACTCACCCGACTCTCTCTTAAAATCTGATGTAATTTTCACCCCTCGCTAATTATTGTCTAGAGAGTTAAGACAAAGAGAAGTGTCTGTGAAAAAACTTTATCAGCTGAAAAAATCAGCAGGCCGAGGAATATTTCCCTTCCCTTCTTTCTCTCTTTAGAGGCTACAGAGAATAACTTTTGTTTTGTTTTAATAAAACAACTTTTCATATTTATATTCAAGAAAAATGTAGATAAATCTGACGTTACATGTCACAGTTTATGGCACAAAAGCTTTGCGGTTATGTGCTTGTGCATCGCTTCAAAGCCATATATATTCTAATTTGTGGTATCTGTACTTAATAGACCAATACACTATTTTCGGTCTTTCATAAAATTTAATATTAAAAAAAAAGTGAAAAATCGACCTGACCTACTGCAGAGTGAAGCTGGAGTTTCCCTTCTAGGGCACAAAAAGCATGGGCAAAATGAATGGAGACCTTGTGTTGCCTAAGCGACAAGGTCCCCTCTCTGCCTCACTGGTGTGGTCCAAAGGAATGATGAACCAATACATTCGGTGTCACTTCGACTGCAGGAGTTGCCAAATAGTGCTTTACACACTGAACTGCCTCACAGAGTCTAAGTCGTGATTTCTACCAGGGTTTATTCCCTTAGTCTTTATCTCTCCAGAGGATATTCACAAGGCAGCGGAACGCTGACAGTCGAGGTGAACAGACGTCTTTTTTCATCGCTCTAAGAAAGCTATGTATTTACTGATTTTAAAGTAAATGAAGGAAGTGAGGATTTAAAACAAAATTGTCTATTATTTTATTATTTGAATCGCACACACACATACACACACGCACACACACACACACACATATATATTCCCGAGTATCATCCCATAATATCAGGACTATTTGATAATTATTGCAGCTAAAACTTGTAAACGAACCAGTTGACATAGGTCTAGCATTGACCTACTATTTACAAACATATTAGTTTGTGTCTCGCGTATCTCCTAATATGAGGCTAAAATTTAGCTCTCAAAAAGTTGCATGAGACGCTAGTATATATATATATATATATATATATTATTCCTACAACCTCCTACTACCAATGTTTATTACCTCCCACTTCTACTTCCTTGATACTACTCGTTCTCGTTAAAAACGAGACACAAAATCATACCATAAGGATGGCAAATTGTATTGCCGAAAGCGCTCGTTTTGAAACCTTTGGGGGACTGTTATACCAGTTACACCCGACACCAGAAAGATGGCCCAAAAATTGGAACGGATCAATGAAAAACTTGTCCGACAGGAATTGTCTGTACAGTTCAACAAAACTTGTATAAAAGAAAAAATGCTGCCAAAATACGCTTATTTTAATATATATATATATATATATATATATATATATATATATATATATGTGTGTGTGTGTGTGTGTGTGTGCATGTGTATGTGTGTCTGTGTGTGTGTGTGTGTCATTTTTATATTAAATCAAACAAGATACAAAATATATTTTATACATTATTTTATTAGATATTTTTACGAAAATATCAATCGAATTTTACTCTGACTGAAATTCAGAAGAGTACTGTATTTGATGGTATATACAATCCAATTTTACCTCCTCAAATATTAGAAAATATTAGAATTTCATAAACGAATCAATAGAAATAAAATTTGAACCAGTCCAGAAAGGGAACATGATTGATGAAAACATTCAATTTGGCTACCACGCATATTTTTTTCAAAAATCTTTTTTTATATATCTATGTGTCTTAGATAAAATAAAAACAATTATAAGAAGTTTAGGAACAAAAAGATACTGAAGGCATTTCGATAATTATTGAAATATTTCATATAGATATCAGCGAGATTGAGACTATTTGAATTGTAGATAAAGATCAATTCAATTTTTATAAATTCTTTACTGTTAGTAAGAAAGAATATTCTTATATAAAGTTTATTATTTTTCAATATTAGAAATGGAAATATTTGCGTTCGAATAATTACATAAATTGTTAAAAATTGAAACATAAAAATTCAATAGAAAGAAATCGAATTTGAATGTCACACAAAATCGCATTTAAGTCAGAAAAAAAAATTCAAATAATAATTAAAATTTAATAAAAAACAGTCTGAACTTTTTTTATCAACGTGATTGATAACAAAGTTTTTATATTAAAAGTTTTCTGTATAAAGATAGCGAAAACATATTTTCCTTGATAAGAATACCCACGGCGCATGAAATCTTACTATAATACGGTTCAAGATTTAATATATACGATAAAATATAATCATCATCATCATCATCATCATCATCATCATGTTGCGCTGATAGCAGGCATCTCTTGACTCTCTCACCATCCAATCCCATCGGTAGGTCCTCCAGACTACATCCGTAGCCACACAGAGCTGATGAATGTAAGTCCCAGCTGGTCGACCAACACAAGTATGTCTATGTAGTAGTCCACTGCAGAACTTAGTTTATATCTTAGTCCCTGCTTCTCCAACAGTATCCTGCATATTTTCTTCATCTTACTTGGATGATTTGTGAGACGAGAGATAAGTGACCGTACAGCTGGTGCTTTGTGAAAACTCTGGGATTATGACTATGTCCTTAATTAGTAAATTTAATAGAGTAAAATATTGCTTTTTAGTATTTTATTTAGAGTTATTTATTGAATTACTAGCAGAGTACCAGTAAAAATTATTATTTATGTATCGTTCGGTATTTTATCTTGAATCTGCGTAGCTATGCGTTCGGCCGAATATCAAAGTCTCACTTGCAGACACTTATGACTGTGATCAGTGTAGTATAAAGAAAAATAAGGTAATTATGATGTTGTTTGTTAACCTACAAACACAATGCTTCAAGCAAATTATAAAACACTTTTACTGAGATTAAGTATTTTCAATATCCAACGAATTGCCTCAGTTTCGGAGATATTCTGTAAAAGAGATTTTTATCTCGAAATATTAAGAATAAAAAATTATATATATATATATATATATATATATATATATATATATATATATATATATATATATATATAATATATAATAATATATATTTACTTCTAAACTCTACCGGTGTGGAAAACCCTCCAGATAACTCAGTTTTTCAAAATAAAAACGTGTTCAAACTCACATCTGGGAAAAAAAGAAGAAAAGCATATCCGTATATTCTGAAAATAATCATGTAGTGGCAAAAAGAATATATATATATATATATATATATATATATATATATATATATATATATATATATATATATATATATATATATATTCTTTTTTGTGACGAGAATATATGAATTTATAAAGTATGGGGGCCTGGTCTAGCAATAATTAGATTGTTTTTCTTTAAACATCAGCAGCGTGTCTATATGACAGAATGTATAATTATGCTGTGATACCAGTTGTAATTTTTGTTTATTTGGATGAATATACTTTGAATGGGTAAATGTAATCTTCCTGTGTCATCAAGAATCACTCCTCAAAATCATGAGGGCACTTATTCATAATAATAGTAAAATTCCTTTTATGCAGATATGATTGTGGAAGTTTGGTTGGTCAAATGTCAGCAATCTAATCTTTCCTTCGGCAACCGTCGTAGCGTGTAAAGAAACCTCACAATTGGAAATAGGGGAAATTGCGTGACGCCTTACTTTTCAAAACTTTTGCTCAATTTTTTTTGTCAACGGATACATCAAGCTGTATGTATACATGCAGGAATCTATTCAGTTTTAATGCATCCATTGTGCGTCTTTTAGAGAAATTGCCCCCAGACTTGGACAATTGAAGTAATGCCTAACCGCGAAATTGTATTATAAAATATGATACTTTTTCGATATTCACCAGGGAGGGACGAGTGATATGATTTGCGACTGACATAAATATATAGCCCCTATCGGCTACCGTATCTCTTAGTTTGAACGCATGCATGCCAATCAATATGAAGCAAGCCTTCTTATCTCTTCATTCAAAGAAATGAGCTCTTCGTGATATTTCTATATTGGTCGTATACTCCAATAGTAAAGATATGATATTCACTTTTAAATAAAAGTAATTTATTCTTCAATCGAGGCAGTGATAGTTACATAAGAGAGTTACATGTTTTGTTGTTGCTGTCATTATTTATCAGTAAATGAGTTGTGTTTAATAGATCCAAGAAGAAAAAGTAAGCACACTACAATAATAATAATAATAATAATAATAAGGAGAACTAGAAAACTTCTAGAAATAATAATCAGGAGAACTGGAAAACTTCTAGAAACGAAACTCAACAGCAGAAATCTGATCAAAGGAATTAATACCTGGGCTGTCCCCATTAAAAGATACTCAGGACCATTCTTAAAATGGACAAAAGAAGAACTCAGACAAATAGACCAAAGGACGAGAAAATTAATGACCATGCACAAGGCTCTCCACCCTAGAGATGATAGAGATAGATTGTATGTGTCAAGAAAGGAAGGGGGAAGAGGTCTTGCCAACATAGAGGAATGCGTAGAAACCACAATCCAGCAACTTGAAGATTACACAAGGAAGAGCAAAGACAAACTACTTATGGCGACCAACAATAGTAGAAACGGCAGATGGACAAACAAAAAAAAACGACAAAGACTAGAAAACAAAAATGGGAAGAAAAACAATTATACGGACGCTTCAAACGACAAATAAAAGAGGTTGCACATGAAAAGACTTAAGGTTAAGAAAGGGAAACCTCAAAAGAGAAACAGAATCACTTATAATTGCTGCACAAAATAATGCCATAAGGACAAACTACATCAAAGCAAAAATTGATAAGACCCAACAAAATAGTAAATGTAGACTTTGCGGTAATAGAGATGAGACTGTTAACCATATACTCTGCGAATGTAGCAAACTAGCACAACGAGAATACAAAACTAGACACGATTGGGTTGGGAAGGTGATCCACTGGGAATTATGCAAAAAATTAAATTTTGACCACACAACAAAATGGTATATGCATAAACCAGAATCTGTTCTTGAGAACGAAACGCACAAAATTCTCTGGGACTTTGAGATAAAAACGGATCACCTTATCCCAACAAGAAGGCCAGACGTAGTGTTGATAAACAAAAAAGAAAGAACTTGTCAACTGGTGGATTTTGCAGTGCCAGCAGATCACAGAGTGAAGTTAAAGGAAAATGAAAAAATTGACAAATATCTGGACCTTGCCAGAGAACTGAAAAAATTATGGAATATGAAAGTGAAAGTGATACCAATTGTAGTTGGTGCACTTAGAACAGTCCCAAAAGGATTAGAAAAGGACTTGGGAAGTTTGGATATCAGAGGAAGGGTTGAAACCATTCAGAACACTGCACTGCTGCAATCTGCCAGAATACTCAGAAGAGTCCTGGAGACCTGAGGAGACTTGCTGTCACTCAGACTCCAGTGAAAGACTATCAGCTAACACTGATGTGAAAACTGAAAAGGAGTAAATAATAATAATAATAATAATAATAATAATAATAATAATAATAATAGCAGGACCTGGGAATATACCACAGTATGATAATTTATTTTTTTACATAGTTTGATACGTTTACTTAAGGGCAATTGGAAATAGTTCAATATGTAAAAAGTATAATAATCGTGATCTTACTCTCTTTCTTTCTCACTCTTTTTTTTTATTTCCTTCTCATTTTTTCATTATGTTAAATTGAAACAGATTAGCGTTATTGTTTCCTCACGCTCAAATCCTCTCACAATCTTTCCTCTTCTTTCTTTCTTTCTTTCTTTCTTATAATGTTTTTCTGTGTAGTATGTTCTAATTCTTCCCTTTCTTTCTTTATAATAAAAACGGAATGGTCCATTATTTAGCTGAGGTGTAGACACACATGAGAAATAATAAATTGGCGGATAAGCAACACCAGATAATCAGGATTTTCATTTAATCTTGGACTCATTTTTAACCAGAGGGTGGAAGATGATAACAGTCGGAAGATTAAGGAACAAGAGTATTAATCAAACTAGCACAACGAGAATACAAAACTAGACACGACTGGGTTGGGAAGGTGATCCACTGGGAATTATGAACTGAAAAAGTTATGGAATATGAAAGTGAAAGTGATACCAATTGTAGTTGGTGCACTTGGAACAGTCCCAAAAGGATTGGAAAAGGGTCTGGAAAGTTTGGGAATCAGAGGAAGGGTTGAAACCATTCAGAACACTGCACTGCTGCAATCTGCCAGAATACTCAGAAGAGTCCTGGAGACCTGAAGAGACTTGCTGTCACTCAGATTCCAGTGCTAATGCTGATGTGAAAACTCAAAAGGAGTACATCAAAATTTGTCAAGTCTTAGATTTTGCAGTTCCAACAGGGTGAAGGTGAAAGAAAACGCTGGAGGAATTGGAAATCACAGGAAGAATCGAAACCAACCAACCAACCAACCAACCAACGGAATTATTAAGATTGGCTAGAACACTCAAAAGAGTCCATGAGACCTGTGGAGACTTATTTTTACTCAGCCTCCAGAGAAAGACGATCAGCTAATGTTGGTGTGAAAATCTCGCATGATAATAAAATGGATGATAAAGGAAAGCAACTTCTGTACATGGATGGTGCCAAGATATTTGCCAAAAAATGAAAAAGAAGTGAAAGCCCTTGTACAAATTATAAGAATATATAACCAGGGTATATATATTTACCAACCCCTCCGCACAAGCAGGATGCGACACAAGGTCAATTTCTTAAGCGGAGTTTATCAGGTTTGAATTAAAAGTTTTCCTTCCTTTAGATCGGTTGCCATGGAGGCACGTGGTCTAATGGTTAGAGTCGTAGAAAATGGACTCGTCAACACGAGTTCAATTCCTGGACGAAGCTGTTGGAATTTCACATGGCGCTAATACCCTTGGGAAAGGTATGAATCCAATTCTCCCTCCAGCTATAGGTAAATATCAGGGCAGACTGGACTCTTTAACCATGGCTAGGTAACCAGTCTAGGAGAGGGAAAACTCTGAATTCAAACCTGTTAAACTCCGCTTAAGAAATTGACCTTGTGTCGCATCCTGCTCGTGCGGAGGTGTTGGTAAATATATATATATAACCAGGGTATAGAAATGAAATTTGTGATCGAAAATTGTACCATGCTCGTGATGAAAAACCCACCTGGTTTTGACCGGGGGTCCGGTGAGCTTCGGCCGCTGGACCGGTTATGTTATAATAATAGCGTCGATCCCAGGGGGCCACCCCCAGGCAACACCTGCCCCCTTGATTTAAAGAGGCAGGGCTGGGTTTATTGCCCAGCGCCTGAGGCGCCCCCTTGAGGGGGAATGCTGACGGGATCGACGCAATTTTTCACTCGCCACCCATGAGCTTCGGTTTGTGGGTGGTCCCACGTTAATAGGGCCTTGTGCCTAACCCGTGCAAGTGGGGTACGAGGTAAATACAATGCTCGTGATGAAAAAAGGGAAGACAAAAAGAGAAACAATGAAAGGAATAGAACTACTAAATCAAAAACGATATGAGAACACTTAAAGAAAAATAAAATTACAAGTACTTGAAATATTGTTGGAAATAAACACCATCAAACAAATAGAGATGAAAGAAAAAGTAAGAAAAGTGTATCTCAGAAGAACTAGAAAACATCCCGAAACCAGGAACTACAGAGAGAAATCTATTTAAAGGTATAAATACCTGGATTGTCTCCCTTGTAAGATACTCTGATATATATGTTTTGTTTATGTTTAACAGCTTGTCGAATGTGTTCGTTTTATTATAAACATGTATGTGGCGAAATTCTAGTAGTTTTGTAAAACAAAAAGTAAATGAGTGAGCATGTCTCTGTTAAGTCAAGTTGAGAGAGAGAGGAGAGAGAGAGGGAGAGGAGAGAGAGAGAGAGAGAGAGAGAGAGAGAGAGAGAGAGAGAGAGAGAGAGAGAGGGAGGGGGACGAAACGAAAAAGAGACGGACCTGATGTAGGTGTTTGTCGTGTCTCCGTACAGTCTCGTGTCTCCGTACAGTCTCCTGTCTCCAACTAAATCTTTCAACTGTTGCACCTTTTTTAATATCCTCTCTTTTATTCATACGAAAGCTTTTAATAAAAATTAACATCGGCTGATTTGAATGACTTATGCAATACATTCCAACATCGAATATTTGTATTACTTACATAATCATTTCCAACAAACCGATGGTCTTGGATTATTTACATTCTAACAATTATTCTAAAATATTTCTAAAACTATTTTTCTTTTTATTATCTTTCATGCATAATTTCAAACCTAAGTCATAATATACAACTATTGAAATAGTTGTTTAAAACACTTAATTATTTTATTCTACGTGCTCGTAAAAATATAGGAGTTAATCATATTATATATATATATATATATATATATATATATATATATAATATATATATGTGTGTGTGTGTGTGTGTGTTGTGTGTGTGTGTAAAAATGAAACTTGAAGTGAATCCGACGGTATGTTGAAAAAATGAATAAAGGAAAGAAAGTATAATAGTTTTTTAAATAACTAAATGAAATAAAAATAATAATAGTTTTAATAATGTACACATGGATAAACTCCTGACCGAAACACGTGTAAGTAAAATTGATTAGAATATCCTATATTATCCATTCTATACTTTCTTTCCTTTATTCATTTTTTCAACACACACACACGCACACACACACACACACACACACACACACACATACACACATATATATATATATATATATATATATATGAGCATAGTTCCCATCCCACGTGGCGGTATTCGTTATATATGAATTGACATTACTGCCTTTGTAAAGTTATGTGCCCTGTCTGCGGGACTAAGAATACGCTGACAGAATCCCCTAAAAAGAGGTGCTGGATATGACATTAAATTACATCTGATGATGATGCTCCAGTTCTTGAAATCTGGGAAAGTGTGGAGTATCAGCTTTAGCTGGCAGTCTTTCAATGGGGTCTGGATAATAGCAAATCTCCTCAGATCTCCAGGACTCTCCTGATAATTCTATCTGATCTTAATATTGCTGTTGTCTGGATAGCCTCAATTCATCCTCTGATTTCCAAATCCTCCAGGCTATTTTCCAAACCATTTTGGAACGTTCAAAGGTATCACGTTTACCCTCGTTACACAGATTCTTCACTTCTATAGCATGGTCATAATTTTTGTCTATCTTTTCATTTTCTTTCATTTATTATTATTATTATTATTATTATTATTATTATTATTATTATTATTATTTGAAACCATATAATGTTTTGCAAACAAATGACTATAATTGAATAGAAATAGTTACTTAAAACTATGTAACTGTATAAAGATTATTGATATTACATAGATATATTTGAAATCATATAAATGTGTAAAAATCATTTGTACCAAATACACCAAAATAATAATAATATCTATCAAAATATTCTGATATTATATAAGTGTGTGCAAAAAACACAAGTAACCTAATACACACAAAAACATACAATGTACGCTATTCCCTAACCTCTAGAGGGTTGACATGTCATTAAAATCAATCAATCAATCTTGTTAAGCACATTTCTGAGTATCCAGATATATAGCGTGTGTATATTGTTGATTGCGTTTCTGACTTCAGGTGTGTGTAACGGATTATGAACGTCCAGAGTTTTGGGTGGACTGCTATTGAAAGAGAGGAGGAAGAAATAAGAGAGAGAGAAAAGGTTAAAAAAAGTAGTGATGAACACAAAACGGTTTGTCGGGAATTTGACCGGGGCATGACCCCCGAATGGAGAATTGAAAGCCAACCGGAAGTTTCGGGTGTTGACCGGAACCGGAAGACACGTGGTGACGAGGAACGACGAACAACAAGATCGTCCTCTTTTTGATTTCCGACAGCGTAGGATTCGGACGGGCCTCTGGTCTCTAGTGTGGGATCACAGTAATTTAACAGTGTCCTCTCTCTCTTTCTGTCTGCCTTTCCTCTTCTCTGAAACAACCCACAACACAGCCCGAAAATAAAAGCTAAGCCCTTATATTTCACGCGTTGTACCTTTTTATCGACAAGACGACCGCCGCTTAACAAATACCTTTTAGTGCTGTGAATTTGGAGGCACGTTGACAACCCCGCTATACAACATGTGCACAACAGAAGAAATTATAATTCTATAAGATAATGAATGTTTTCTGTCGAAAAGCTGTATTCAGATAATTCAATCAATTTGTACATTTCTTTTACTAATTAATTAACAATAAATCCTTGAAATCAGATTTCACAATGAAAACAAAAAATAAGAAACCTTGACAAAAATGGTCAAGTAAACAAACCAAGGAGAAAAAAAAAAACAACCAAGGAAGATTATCTTATAAAAATGTTAATAGAATTGTGATTAATTTATAATATTTGTAGGTTGAACATTTTAAATCTTTCAATGAAATCATTGCATTACACAACACAATGAGTGGTTTGTTTACCTTTATTTTTCTTAACTGATTCATATATTATCATAATAGAGATTGTGTGTTTGTCTGTCTATAACCGAAACTATATTACTACTCAAGTCACAATTACCTTAGTTATTAACGTCACATTCTGCATGATTTTATTTTTATTTAAATCTTAATTACTAATAATATTATTTGGAATACAACAAAATAGCGGTTTACAGAGTGAACGGGAAGGCTAATTTACATATAGATATTAAAGATTTTATTTTGATAAATATGTGCTTAGTATTATTGATTTCTATTTGGGTGGTTTTATCTTAATGAATATGAGCAAAAATTTCAGGGATAAATTTTAAAAGAAATCCAGTAACAAGAAGAAATAACTGTGATTTTATTCTTTACTTCCTATTTTAACTAAATAGTTAAATTAGGAAAATTTAGCAATGAAAGACGGGAATGATGGAAGTGCAAGTTTCAGTTGTTCTATTTTTCGGTTATACCATCTCTGTTTCAAATCTTTTTATCTGCTTTTTTATTTATTTTCATTATCATTTCTAATTTAATATAATATATTATTAAATCAAAACTTAAATACTTATATATATAATATCTAAAAGACGTTTTATTTGTTTTTATCATTTATGCACAATAAGTTACTGCATTGTTGCACCGATCGTGGCGCACGGAAGATGGCTTTGAGTTCCTTCAGAGATCTAAGAAATTCTGGAAAACGTATAAAAAGTGACGAATATTTTGAATAAATATTTAATTTTATTATTTTGCTGACTTAGTGGTAGAGTATTAACGTAAAATAAAATACGTTAAAAATGGGTATAGATCTATTTAATTCAGGTAACTACTGAGATGCGAGTGATACAGTAAGACAAGTTAGAGACAGATTGTACTTAAAAAAAACTACTCTGGACCAGATCCTTGAGTTTAAAACCTTTTCAGTCGTGATTTTAATAATTTCTGAAGGTTTAGTTGAAATTGATTCCAAAATGACGGAGCCTATGGATATTTGGTGAATTATAATAAACACAAAAAACAAACAAACACACAAACAAACCAAAACAACAACAGCAACAACAAAAACGATGTAATAAAAATGAACTAAGATGTCCTCTTTGGATGGACAATGGAATAAAGAAAACTGTTGTTAAAAGGTACAAATTTGCTTTTATTGAAGTTTAAGCTTCAATAAAAGCGAATTTGCACCTTTTAGTTTTTAATAATGACCATCTTACGAGCTGTATGTAACATAGGTATGTACTGATCGTTTGTTCAAGCAACCTTTAATAAAGGTATATTCATTTACTTATATTAGCTCTTCTAATCTTCTAGTTACTTATATACGCTGTTCTAATCAACAATTATTTATATTTAAAGGACGTTTTATTTGCATTTATCATTTATGTACTACAAATTACTGTATTGTTTACACCGATCGTGGTGTACAGATGATGGCTCTGGGTTTATTCAGAGATCTCAGGAAGACACATTAAAATATCCATTGTCCAACAAAATTTGAAGACTGGTTGTTAAGGCTTTATAAGAATAGACGAAATTTGAAGAGCTTCTTATCTAAGAAATTTTATTTTATTTGTCTCCGCTGCAAGAAGCATAGACGAATTCTAATTGTTATAGATTCACAGGGTTGCACCCAAAGTTCCTCAAATAACTTTGGGTTATATAGGATGGCTACTAGCTGCTTAGTTAGTTAAAAGATGTTTATTATACTTAAACATTGTTTGCTTAGATCACTTCCAAAAGAAGAAGAAGAAGAAGAAGAAGAAAGAAGAAGAAGAAGAAGAAGAAGAAGAAGAAGAAGAAGAAGAAGAAGAAGAAGAAGAAGAAGAAGAAGAAAATGATAGAGAAGAAGAAGAAGAAGAAAAAGGAGGAGGAAATGATAAAGAAGAAGAAGAAGAAGGAGGAGTAAATGATAGAGAAGAAGAAGGAGGAGTAAATGATAGAGAAGAAGAAGGAGGAGGAAATGATAGAGAAGAAGAAGGAGGAAATGATAGAGAAGAAGAAGAAGAAGAAGAAGAAGAAGAAGAAGAAGAAGAAGAAGAATGGAGGAATTCCAAATCAAAAGAAGAAACGAGACAATACAAACCATAGCATTGTTAAGATCGACTAGAATACTTAGATGTGCTCTAGATATCTGAAAAGACTTGTCACTCA
This sequence comes from Doryteuthis pealeii, assembly GCA_023376005.1. Taxonomy (NCBI): domain Eukaryota; kingdom Metazoa; phylum Mollusca; class Cephalopoda; order Myopsida; family Loliginidae; genus Doryteuthis; species Doryteuthis pealeii. Next base: position 23,677,503 of record CM042142.1, read on the forward strand.
GACTCGTATGAAAGACTTACAGTTAAAACTTATGTAAAAAAATAGCAAGGAGTAAAATAATGATAATAAATATATAAAAAACCCTATAAAATGTTCAAAGAATTAACAAATCATAAAATCAATACAACATATCTGGATCACTAACTCTACTATATAAACTAGACATACTTCCAGAATGCTGTACAAACTAGACCATCCTCCCAATCATGCCCGAAACAACAGTATATAAAAAGATATTCACTTCGGGGAACCTCCAAGTCTAATGATCACATCGGCGAGGAACTAACAATCACCATGAGCCGTTGATTCTGTGTTCACACAATCCAAACTTAGATCTACTTATGCTCAATCACCGATATTTAGCACTATTTATCTATAAATAGAGAAAATTACATTAACATCACACACACACATATATATATAATATACATACATAATATACATATAACACACACACACACACACACACACACACACACACACACATTTATTTAAAAAACTATTATTATTTTTATTTCACTTGGTTATTTAAAAATAATAATAGTTTGAATAATGTACACATGGATAAACTCCTGACCGAAACACGTGTAAGTAAAATTGATTAAAATATCCTATATTATCCATTCTATACTTTCTTTCCTTTATTCATCTTTATTCATTTTTTCAACACACACACACACACACACACCACACACACACACACACACATATATATATATATATATATATATATATATATATATATATATATATATATATATATATATAAGAATGTATTAAGATATGCTGTAAAAATTTTTAAATGTACATAAATGCGTACCGCGT